>OZ057403.1:33320850-34000867 GCA_964056735.1 Allodiplogaster pararmata
ATCGTGAACCAAAATGCAGGGGGAGGAGCTTACGTCGAACTATACAAGTGCCGATTTATTTTACGCCTTCTGCAAAGCCTTATTTCTAGAATTTGCCATCCCTTTCATTCGTTCTGAATTCACTTGAAGGGAATCATTCGAACTCTGTGTGAAAGAATCTTGGCATGAAAAAAACTTGAAAATAAAATTTATGCTCTTATCCCACTTATGATAAGAAAAAAAAGAAAAAAAATACTAGAAGAAAAATTGGCTTTTAAAGTTAACGTTTAGAAAATTTTCTTCATAGTGATCATTTGAGCATCACGGACTCCGGTTCTTGAAAAAATATTTAAAAAATTTACATTAAAAAAAACGCTTAGGCTTAGTAAAAGTTAACGCTAACGAGGACTTACGGCTTAGGCTAATGAGAACGTATCAAAAATAAAATGTAAAAAAAGCATCGTGCCAATTTCTGCAAGACGACACACAGAGTTTGCCCTTAAGTGGATAAGAGTCGAAACTAAATATAGACTATATTATATAGTAGTTGTGAGCAGAAAATGTAGTCCTAAACACTTTATGAGTTTTGTGTTTGGTGCGAGAAGTGCATTTTTCAAGTAATAATTTAGTATGGCTGCGCACTGTTTTGCTCACCAACCGTTTTTTACCGTAAAAAAGTGAAACTAATTTGCTCACATACACACCCTCCGTTAGACGACCACTTCCGATAGACAAGGTCGGCCCGCAATATTTTGCATAAGATGTGCATGCATGCACTCACGTACGCACGCACGACGCACGAAGGCAGGCGTGAATGAGACTACAAACTTCAAAAGATCAGAGGCCGTATCCACAATCGCAATTTACTGTCTAACGGGTTGTCTAACAGTTAGATTCCTAAAGTTTTTTTGTCTAACAACAAGTTCCGTATCCACAATGCCACAGTTAGACAACTAACGGTTAGAAAGTGTCTAAAGTGTTACACGAGGTTTACCTTGCCTAACTGGCTGTCCAACAGTTAGACAGACCCATTTTTTGCTTTAATACATATGTATCTCTGTTCGTTTTGGCGAATTTTCGATGCTTTCATACAATTTGTTTTCTGTTTCATTTTTCTCATTTCATTTTCACACTATTCTTCATTCTTTTTTTTTCTCTCTTTTTTATTAAAAAAAATTTTTTTTCAATCTCTTTACACATTTTTAAAAAAAATCTCTTTTCACACTTTTTGGCATACTTTTTCCTTTTTTTCAAACTTCATTTCTTATTTACTTCTCACATGAATCATTTTGTGCAGGCGATGGACGATTTGGATCTCGAGCTTTATAGAAACTTTATTGAGAACCGTAAAAATAAACGTAGCTTATTATATTTATTTCTTTATTATGGAGTATTTTTATCTGATTCAATATTTTTATCTAATTAGTTTTTTTTTTCCAACGAAGACAAGAAGTCTAGCATTCGAGGAGTGCTTTCAGCAGATGAATAAGGCGGATGAAACGATAGGGGAAGGAAAAGTAGGTGTAAGATGACTTCTATCTGTTTGCCAGTGAAGGAAGAGACCGCGGGCGGCGAGAGGCTGGAGTGAACGAGAAGAGCACCGCCGCTTCTGTCTTCGTCCTGCCTGTGAGCGCGGAAGACCGAGAATGGCAGACCGTCAACGAGCATGGAGTTGGGGTCAGACGATGAAAGCCATGTTTCGCAATTAAATAAAATGTGAATGGAAGTTGATTGAGGGTTCAATATCTTTTCCGGGTTTAATTATTCGTAGATTTACCTCTCTTTCTTCGTTTGCTGTAGTTCATTGTCGTTATAGAAGTAAAGTTTTCATCTCCTGTGAGACAGACCAAGTAATCAAATAAAGCAACTTTTTCTATACAGAGTTGCGAGTATCCAGTAGAAGTTCAAGTAATGTGGTTGCAAACTATCTAGGTATTAACATCTCTTCGCGCTCAACATTATTGTGTAGAGAAACATGATAGGAAATAAGACAGTAGTTCCGTACAAAGTCTGAATATAAGTGAAAGATGAATCTGAAAATGACTATATTGCTTTCCGAATTAAAAATCCCTTTGCTGAATAATACAGGGTGGCGCGAAAGTACACAGTCCGAGGTTTAGGAGTGTGCTACGCACTATTTCGTGCACGCACCATTTCTTTTTTTTTATTTTCGAAGTTTATTGTGTTTTAAACATCGTGTTGAAGTTTGACAACGATTGTTTGAATTTGAAGGTAATGACGGGTCCCTATCTCCAGCGTGCCGCTATCGTCGATTTGCACCAGCGCGGGTACTCCAACTCCGACATCGCGAAACGCCTCGTCGTCCGTCGAGATCTTGTCTGGAATACCATCAAATGTTACCGCGAGCTCGGAAATCTTGAGGACCGTCCAAAAAATGGCCGACCTCGATCTGCTCGGACGCCGGCGAAGATAAAAGCAGTGAGGGAGCGAATACGCCGAAACTCCAAGCGGAGCATTAACAAGATGTCCCAGGAGCTCGAAATATCCCGCTGGTCGGCTCAGACCATCGTCAGGATTGACCTCGGCATGCGCCCTTATCGTACTCGCAAGGGTGCCTTGTTGTCTGCCAAGAACACGGCAGAGCGCGTGAAGAGAAGTCGGGCCTTGCTTCGCGACACGGCCGCACCTGGTGCCGAAGAGATAGTCTTCTCAGACGAGAAGTTGTTCACGATCGAGGAGGCCTACAACTCCCAAAACGTGTGGGTTATCGCCAGAGATCCTGAGGAAGCCGATCGCAACGGAAGAGTCGTCAACCGCATCTCCGATCCAGCTCAGTTGATGGTCTGTGCGCTTCGGGCAAGTCTCCGCTCGTCTTCGTTGATCAGGGCGTGAAGATCAACAAGCAGAACTATATCAAAGACATTCTCGAAGGCGCCTTGCTTCCCTGGACCCGTACGCACTTCGCTTGCCGCCCGTTCTGCTTTTAACAGGACTCCGCGCCCGCTCACAAGGACGTTGTGACGCAAGAGTGGTGTGCGAACAACTTGCCCACCTTCATAACGAGTAAGCAGTGGTCCGCCTACTCGCCGGATCTCAATCCGCTAGACTATTCCGTATGGTCGGTCCTCGAGGCGAAAGCCTCGGCTCGTCCCCACCCCAATTTGGCGTCTCTGAAGAAGGCCCTGCTCAAAGCTTGGGAGGAACTCGACGTTGATTACCTGCGTGCCACGGCTGATGCTTTCCACAAGCGTCTCTGCCAAGTCATCCGCGACAAGGGCGGCCGCATTGAAAACTGACTTCACCCAGTTGTACATATATATGTTGAGAATAAAATGTGTTGAATTGAGAGGAATTGGATTATTGATTACGATACAAAAGCGTTTGACTTTCGGACTGTGTACTTTCGCGCCACCCTGTACATGGACATTCCTTTATTAGAATGTGAAATTGAACGGAAAAAAGACGTGTATGTTTAGTTGAATGATGTTTTTCAGTAGAATGTTCTGTGCTTTCGACATTGAGACATGGTTATTTATATTTTTTATTTGTTCATCTTATTTATGCATCATTACCTAACAAGTTTTTTACCAGCATTTCGGCTAAAAATTCAAAACAAACCCTTTTTCTTGAATGAAGACTTGAAGCGTGATTGATATGAGCTCTTCTACACGCAATTCTTGAAAAAGCAAAGGAAGTTGAAATGTTAGAGTGAGCTGAGTTGTCAACGGAGAAAAATGAACAACTCATGGTTCATAAAACTATTGTATTATTAATACTCGAATATTTTGATTGTATTATCATAGTATCTTATATATAATTTATAATATTGATTTTGTTCGGAATACCCGATCGAGAAAATATTACATTTTACCAGTAATAAGAGGCGTTCTCCCCTCTATAGTTTTTTTTTGTCTAATATTTTCTCACACAGATCTTCAGAGGAACATCAACAACTTGTACTACACTAATATGGTTAACAAAAACCACTGAAACTCTTAAAATATTGATTGAGAGTAAACAAGAATTTAACAAGAAAATGAATGCTAATTGAAACTTGGCAAAAACAGAAAATGAAACAAAAAATATAAATGAATAAAAAAACGTTTGGCGAAAATATACAATCAAACAAAAACTCAACAAAATTATAAAATCAAACAAAAACTCAACAAAAATATACAATCAAACAAAAACTCAACAAAAATATACAATCAAACGAAAACTTAACAAAAATATACAATCAAACAAAAATATACAATCAAACAAAAACTCAACAAAAATATACAATCAAACAAAAACTCAACAAAAATATACAATCAAACAAAAACTCAACAAAAATATACAATCAAACAAAAACTCAACAAAAATATACAATCCAACAAAAACTCAACAAAAATATACAATCAAACAAAAACTCAACAAAAAATATACAATCAAACAAAAAATCAACAAAAATATATAATCAAACAAAAAATCAACAAAAATATACAACCAAAAAACTCAACAAAAATATAAAATCAAACAAAAACTCAACAAAAATATACAATCAAACAAAAAATCAACAAAAATATACAATCAAACAAAAAACCAACAAAAAATAAACAACCAAAAAAAATATACAACCAAAAAACTCAACAAAAATATACAATCAAACAAAAACTCAACAAAAATATACAATCAAACGAAAACTTAACAACAATATAAAATCAAACAAAAACTCAACAAAAATATACAATCAAACAAAAACTCAACAAAAATATACAATCAAACGAAAACTTAACAACAATATACAATCAAACAAAAATATACAATCAAACAAAAACTCAACAAAAAAGTACAATCAAACAAAAACTCAACAAAAATATACAATCAAACAAAAACTCAACAAAAGTATACAATCAAACAAAAACTCAACAAAAATATACAATCAAACAAAAACTCAACAAAAATATACAATCAAACAAAAACTCAACAAAAAAAAAATACAATCAAACAAAAAATCAACAAAAATATACAATCAAACAAAAAATCAACAAAAATATACAACCAAAAAATGAACAAAAATATACAAACAAAAAATCAACAAATTATATTTACAGTGGTCAACTGCCCAAAGTTCGAGCAAACATTTTGCCGCATACGTTTCGCCCTCGCTGTCCTATATCGCCTAACGACGAGACATGAGGACGAAGGAAAAGTCATATTCTTTCGAGCACATCACAATCTGAACATTTTAAAGTTTATAAATCAAAATCACATCTATATATGTATATATATATATATATAATCAAAAACAGAACTCATTCCTCAAACTATAAGTTGTAAAGGGTGGCTGAACACTAAAAGTAAAATCCAATAATTTCTTGTCTAAGTATCATATCACAATAGCTGAAAAAATAATACCAATAATTATCAAAATACCTTATAAAATTCTACCGAGTGGAGCATAGTCGCGACCGAAGTAAAGCGCGATACCCAATGTGAAAATGTGCCGGAAAATGCAGCTCCCAATACGACAGAAGTCCCTAGTACGAGTAGAACACAAATTTCTAGTAAAACCTATGGAGAAAAATATATTAAAAATTACTTACCCACGTTCCTTTGCTTCTTATTTGTTGTCTTGCATAGGCGACAGATCCGGTGACCATTCTTGTTGATGTCCAGCACTTCATTGTACTTTCCCATTCTGGAAGAACTTCGAATAAAACTCAGTTTAGAAAAACAAAAAAGTGGCCCTTGTACAGTTAAAATGCCATTCTATCCTAACCTATCAGATTTTATCCGAACCTATCATAGCAATATTTATGAATTCGACAAGGATAAATTGGATCGAAACCCGCTGACAGGAAATTCGTAATTTTTAACAATAGCAGTCACATTGAAAAAAGATAAACTCCGAGAATACCGGAATTAGGTTCGATCAGGTCAATTAATTATTAGGACGCAAGCGCTGAAAATCTGTTTGTAAAAAGCACTAAAGCATGTGCCAGGCAGGCAACACCACAAAAGTCGAAAAAAAATTTTTTTACAAGTTTTTTCCCGACTAATTCGTTTTTCAAATTTTCAAAAAAAATTTTCTCCGAAAATTGTCGAAAAAACCACCAAACAAAAAACGAAAAATAAACGGCCCTGATCATAAATCAGAGTGTACAGCATTAGAGCAAGGAGGTTAAGATATTAATCAGTCTTATGAGTTTCTTTGCTTGATCATCAGCTGATTACATCTGTGGACAGTCACAAAGAGAAATTATCTGACTTATCATAGATGGTAATCATCAGCCTTCCGCAGATACGCCTTTTAGTTCCATTGTAATTTCCTCATCACTCTTTTTCTTTCTCTCTTTATTTTGTTCGTCTTATTCTCTCACTTTTCTCTTTTTACCTTTTTTCTCTCTCTGCCCCTCTTTCTCTCTCATCATTTCTATCTTTTCTTCTCTCGCTCTCTTCTACTCGCTTTTCCCATGTCTGTCCTTCTCTGTCTTTCTATTTCTTTCTCCTTTATATCCCTTCCTCTTTCTCTGTTCATGTCTCTACACATTCTACTTTTTTTACCCTCTTCCTCTTTTTCTCTCCAATTCTCGTTCTATCTCTTTCTTTTTATCTTTCTTCCTCTCTCTCTCTCTCTCTCTCTCTCTCTTATTTATCTCTATTTTTGCTCTCTGTTGATTTAATTCGTCTTTTTGTCTTTCTTTCTCTTTGTCTTTATTCTGTACTCAGTCTTGCTTTTTTTTTCTCTCTTCCTCCTGTCTATACTATTTGGGTTATCAAACCTTAACAGTCTTCAATATCGGGAGAAGAAGCTAATTTAATAAGCTTGCATTGTCATACTGCGCTTTTTGTAATATCGTATAGCGCGTTTTGCTCCTCCTTAACGATTCCCCCTGGCAGTAACCGCTACTCTTGGTCTTATGTCCCCCTTCTCAATTTTCTTGGCAGTGACCAGGCCATCTCCTCTCTCGCCTAATTTTATCTTCAAGAGACTAGTACACAGTACCGAAAACCATTAAAAAAAGGTTTTAGAAAATTTCATGATTGAAAGCACAACATAATATTACGAAGTCAGAGTTCTCATTGATCGAGTTGTGAAAAAATGGAATAAGGAGAAAACGAAGCAAAAGAGAGAAGACTTGATTTGAAAACAAGATCTCAGCAAAGCAGATACGTGAGTAACCTGTTTCCTCTACAGCACTGGCGGCTCTGCGACCTTCTTGGCTGCATGGACTGTTGCAGCAATCGTTCTTTGCTGCCAGCTGAATAGCTGATGCTGCAATCGTCTTGTCGCATGATTATGTGAGAACATTATGTTTGATCGGCAGGTGATCTAGAGACTAAGCTCATGAACAGATTGAAATCGAGAGAATTCAAATCGTCGCAAAGGCTCACGAAAATTTTAGATTTAAAAAAACCACATTAGAGTTAATAAAGGTAACACATCTCATAAATAAAAATTTTTACATAGTCTGTCATCAGAAACAAAAGAAATTACTACAAACAAATTTTTTAAAAAATTACTACGGAAAAGTCGCAACTTCAAAGTATCACAGAAGCAAAAGAAAAAAATGAGAAAATAATCGAAGCATGGACATCTAGTTCGACTTTTCGGCAGTTAATCTAGAGACTCAGCTAGAGTCACAATCAGGGGTTACATAGTTACCGGTCCAGCCATGTTGGCGCATTCGCACCGAGAATGAGCTTCTCCTTCCGTTCTATTTTACTATTCTTCTACTTCTCTTTTCACTCGTTTTGCCTTTCCCCATCTCATTTTCAACTCGCTCGGTTCGTACAAACAGACCAGTTTTATTAAACGCCTGGTCAAAATGGATAGAGTATCTCGATAGAAAACTAGACTTCAAAGCACCGCATATCAGACAGTTAAGGAGACGTTGGCGTCTCAAGGAGAAACTCCTCAGGACTCTTCTGCTCAGTCTTTTATATACTCCACCTCTCCTGCGCGTCTCTTTTCATTGCGTGGCAATGACCCTGCCTCGGCATACGTCTCTTCCCACTGTTCCCCGTGGCAATGACCCTGCCTCGGCATACTCCCTCCCTCTCTCTCTCTCTCTCTCTCTCTCTCTCTCTCTCTCTCTCTCTCTCACTCTCTCTTTTTTCTCTCTTATCAGTATAATTTTCTTTTACTCTTTCTCTCTTTTTATCTCCCTTCTTTCTCTCTCTTTCTCCTTTATCTTCTTGTCTTTCTTTTTATCCTCTCTCTCTAAATTGTTGGATATCAGGGAGCAATTTTTTTATTAGTTCAAAGAGAATTCAAAAAGCATATACCGTCATTTGGCGCCTTTTGTAATGTAATTTCTTCTTGAATATTCCTCCCCTTCTCGAACGATTCTCCCTGGCAATGACCGTGTTCCCTACTTTTTCTCCAATGTCTGCCCTCGTTCTATTCTCATCTCCTTTCTCTCTTACTTTATCTCTTCGAGATATCAATAAACCTTATCAGAAAAATTCATTAAAAAGTCCCTGAAAATTGTATTAATACAGATACAGACTCCTCTAAAAAGTGAAATTAAGAGAGAAGTATAAGAAGCAAATTCAACATGCCCATCCTATCAGACAAAACAGAATTAAAGTAACCTAATTCTTCTACAGCAGTGGCTGCTCTACGTCCTCCTTCCCGGTCGTAGATTGAGCTTTTGCTGGATTAATTCTTCGCCGCCAGCTCAATAGCTGATGCTGCAATCATTTATGATAATGTAGGATTTTAGAATAAGCGTTGCAAATACCCTGACAAAAACTTCATGTCCCCAGTTAGAATAGAGAATTATCAACACGCATGTACCTAAGTTTTCATACTATACCTCAAAGACTTGAAAAATACCGCCCCACCGCTCATGACAAATAAATATTGTGTTGCTAAATGTGACCAAAATTTTTAAGAGAAACAGTGAATAAAAGAAAGTGAAAATCAGGAAAAAATCATTAAGAACAGAGAGAAAAACATTTTTAAGCTCCATCTTTACTTTTCAAGAGGAGGTCAATTTTTGCCTTTTTTGCGGATTCCTCTCCAACGATTCTTATTCAACTTATTCTTTACAACTCAAATACAAGCTTCTGAATTCTATTAGAAGTTTTCAGACATAAACCAAATATCGTCACTGTCTTCTTTGAGACATACGACTCATTCAGCTTCTGTAAGTCCTCGCGGGATATTCTCAGTTTGTTTCCAATCTCCATCACGCGCAAAAAATAGAATATTCAATATTTGAACTTTTTTTAACCTGAACTTTGTAACAGCTCGTGTTTTCAACAGAATATTGGCTTTCAAGACGAGCTTCTCTTCACCATATCTTGAAGTATGAAATTTGACTCCGAAGATTTTTTTGTTGAATTTTTTTTACATAGCTTGGAAAATATTTGATTCTGACGGCGAGTTTGAATGATTTCTCTTGCCTATATAATTCAGAAAAAATTTACAAGTAGAAGAGTTTGAAAACAGGCACAATTTTACTTGGGGGGGGCGCGCTCTATTTGGGGGGACCGCCCTTCACTTAGAGGGGGCTATTGTTTTTAGTTTGTTCAAACTTCTCTATTTATCAAACTATTTTCTCTTTTTTGAAAAATTTATTTTTTCAACCGACGAAAAACTAGTAATTATGTGCTAGATATTAATGTGAGAAAATTTCCATGCGGTTTCGTTCCTAAGCCGTACGTCCTAACCTTTAGCCTAACTCTAAGCGAAAAACAGTGAATAATAGCTGAAAACAGCTGCGCCAATTTACTCAATTAGAATGGATAAAACTACAATGTTTTGGCTAATTGTTCCATACGGCCCCGGTCCTGAGCCGTACGGACTCGGTAGCGTAAACTTTTTACTAAGCCTGAGCGTTTTTTGATCTAAAAATAAATTTCTTTAATGTAAAATTAACTTTTTTAATGTAAAAATAACTTTTATGTAAAAAAACATTTTTTGTTGAGACGTCCTTCAAATTTTTTCTTCGTGATCTGCGACTTGTCGACAGGAAGCCATTATGACATTATCACAACAATTCATTCCTGACCAGGATTGCACACTTTCGATTTAAATTTTTTGAAAAAGTTTTTACTGTTTTTTTCGAAATTTTACGAGGTAAAAATTTTTCGACTTTTTTTCGCGCAAGCTTTACTCCCGAAAAATCACTCCTAATACAATTCACTAACGAAAATTCAACACGGCATTTTTTCTCACCTGACACCAAACGTTAAACTTTCGTAAACTTTTCTGCTCTGTGAGTGTCTAATACCTGGTTGATCCTGCCAGCGTTGACATGCTTCGATAAAAGAATAAGTAATGCATGTCTAAGAACATGTCTCTATAGATGAAACTGACGAGTATGAGCCACATAAACTCAACAATGTTTAGTGCTGTTACTTCAGGCATGTTAAGGCATAATTTTTTTCAACTTTCATCCTATAAGATGGTCGCGTTTTTTTTCTGACGTTCTGCGTTTATGAAATGACTTGTGGTCTATTGCAGCTTCATCTGCTGGCCCGTTTTCATCTCTACTGAACAAGTATCGAATAACTACTCTTTGTTATCTATTAAACTTTGTTCAGCATTCTGCTATGAGTCACTTTTGTTAGCTGATGATTTTTAACAATTCATCCTTTGGAGGATAAACAAATTCTAAAATCGCTCTGTTCTTCCCATATTGATATGCTAACATGTGATTGTCAAATTAGGTCATTAAATTGTTTTACACGTTATTATCAGTTCAGCACAATTTAATTAGATTTAAAAAGTAACGCATTATTACAAACAAATAAAGTGATCGAAGCAAAAGAAGGTAAATTGAAAGAAATCACTGGGTGAGTTATCACTGGATGAATAAAGTGCAACGAGCGCTGGCGGGTCAGCCCCGGCGGTGGCGGTTTGCGATGGGAAGAGTCTTTGCGGCGTCTGGGACGCGAATGCGAAGCGGGATTCCAAGGGATTTCCTTGCAGATGAAATTTTTCTGGAAGGCCGGGCAGTCAAAGGAAGCCGAGCGCCAGTCGTCGCCCCGCAGAGTTACCTTTAGAAGGCGTTTCTGTCTCAAAAGAAAACTCTCAAGTTCTCCCATGCAAGCGCTCTACAGCGCTCCTCCCAGTCTGCCACCGTCAGCTCATCCATCTCCAAAACCACTCCATTGGCTTTGACGTAGAACATACAGACGTTATCTTCCCTCTAACTCAAAAAGGGTCGTTCTTCATGGGGGAGTAAGCGGCCGTCCAGCGAGACAGGGAAAAGCTGGGAAGCTCGGCGAAGATCTTGGTAGTCATGTCTTTGGACCCGCGGGAAAGGAGCTCGTTCTCAAGGCCTGACAAAAACGCCAACAGCGGCGAACGAGAGCGAAGAGTGTGCTGACTTTTTATTTGTCTATTAATAGACTCCAATCCATTGTTCGTAGAGGGTCGGTTGGGCGCGGCTCCCTCGAACCTGTTGACGCGGGCCGGAGATAGCCATTCCTCTTCGATATAGTCCAGGGCTTGTAAAAGGCCAGAGATCTGAGCTTCTGCGTGGTGGAGACGGAGGAGCAGCCAACCCGCCCTCAATTCAGCCTCTGAGCGAGAGCGCTGAAAGAGACAAACATCTGAATAGACCTCGGAGAAAGTTTCCACGGGGAGCTGCCGGAGGCGACCCTGTATCTTCTTAGCAGCGTGGAACCAGCACTGAATGCGAAAAAACTCTCCGAAGGCCGCCTCAGCTTCGTTGCTGATGGCAGGCGCCGCGTCCGCCAGGAGAAAGAAGGGGTAATAGTCCGCCCCTGACGATGCCTGAATAGCAGTTCTGAGAGAATAGCAAACAAACTCTAAGTGATTCCCCGTCTCCGTGAAGCAAATGGCGATGTCAAGAGGGTGGTAAGTCTTGTCTTGGTCCACAGTGCCGGCCGTTAGAGCGGGATAGCCACCGTAGTTGAGTTTGTAAGTCGCATCTAGGGCGAGCATGTCCCCTTTTTCGACGTTCTGCAGGAGACGGCGGGTGGTGAGGTAGACGTGGAATACGGGATCCCCGTATAGAGGCTGCTCCAGCACCTTCCCGCTGACGAAGGGAGTGCTCAAGTCTTCCGGCAAGACGTCCTTTCCCTCACACCATTCTCCGATAGAGACCAAGGAGATTTTGACCGGACCGAAGAGCGCGCGGCGAAGATAGGATACGTAGTTGTGAATCTGTGGCAGCGGCGGCTCCGGGAGGTTTCTGTTCCGGAAAGCGGTGATGATGTCGGTGAGCTTACGAATCCTGTCTTCCCAGAGGCTACTGATGAGTTTCTTCGTCTCCTGAAACAGCCCTGTCCGCGGAGGAAAGTCCGCGTGATCGTGCTCTGCCTTGGCCACGTAAAGAGACACCCCCTAATTTTCGGAATGGAAGAGAAGGTGAGCCTCGACCGGGCACGAGGCCCCGTATTTCGACTTGGCCCGATTCGCCTTGCAACTTAATATCAGCTTCTTCCCAGCCAACGTCTCCTGCTTCTTCTCTTGCACGAACACCTGAAATCATTAGAATCCATTCAAAGTTAAGACAATTCAAATACTTCTCCTTGTGTTGCGTAAAGTAAAGTGGATCTTCTAGAAAAAAATTCAACCCTGTTTCCACTATTCCGGCATTACCTTGTTCTCATGAAGCGAGAGCCATACCCGCGTTTGGGAAAAAATGGGTGGAGCTGAAGTTAAAAGGGCGAAAATTTGAGAAGGGGAAGTTAAACATTCAACTTTAGGCCCCACCATGCAAAGTGGAGGTTTAGGTCCATTTTAGTTTTCAGTTTTATCTAACCCCCCCCTCTCTCTACCACACAATTTTTGCAGTAAAATTATCTGTTATACAAAAGTCCCTCAATTTATGAAGTGACTACCTGAATCATCTTTCACCGAAGCTCTGGCGAATCTTGAATGCGTAGAAAAGAGTTGGACTACTAAGCGATCAATAAAATGTACGCCCTCTGAACACCTGCAAACCTTGTATTAATACTACTTTAAATAAGTAATCAGGACAGAGCGTACCACAGCCTGCCCGGAAGGGCAATTGAATACATACATATATTCATATTGAATGAGACGTGAAACCAGAAAACTAGAAAAAAAATTGGGCACAATTTCCCTTAGAGGGGCCGGTATCGAAGTCGCATAGCGGCGGAGCGGAAGAGATAAGAGAGGAAGGTACGACTGAGCGCGAATTTCAAAATGAATAGATAGTATTATTTTTACAGCAACAAATCGTTTCGAAAAAAAATCTTTCCCGAAAAAATTCGTTATGTTTGTCACAATGATTTATATTGATTTCGTTATCATCAAGAATTTTCTTTTGAGACTAAAAAAAATTATAACATGTATATGGTTTATAACTCATATCTATTTATAAAACATATCGGCATCACTGCAGTTTAAGTAGCAGCGCTCGTGGGCTTTAAATGCTTCGGTTTCAAAAAAATTTTCCAAAGATGTTAATTTTGAGCATCAAGGACTCTGGTTCTTGCAACAAAAAAATGACTCTCAAAAAAATTTTTTGGCTCAACTGCAGTTTCAGTCACCTTCAGAGTTAAAAAAAACCAGATTTCACAGCAAACAACCGCACTAACAAGGGGGGAAGGGGGAGGGGGTTATTTTTACATTAAAAACGCTTAGGCTAAGGAAAAAATTGGCTCTAATCTACTTTAGCCGTCCAAACATTTTTTTTCAGAAAAAGATTTTATTCATTAAAACTCCCTTCCCCCCTTTCTCCTTAGGCCCCCTCTTCCCCCCCTTCGCTTAGGTAGGGTCCTATTCCTCCCCCTTCCCCCTTTAAGGCCCCCCTCCCTTCCCTGCTTAGGTAAACCCCCCTCCCCCTCCCCCTTTACTTTCCCCAAAAATTATAAAGATATTTTGAAAAGAAAGGTCAAGAAAATAAAGAGAGAGAAAAAAGAATTTAATTGAGCCAGGCCGTGTTTTAGGCCAGCTGAGCCAAACCCCTTTTCCCTTCCCCCCTCCCCCTCCTTTGTCAGTGCGTTTGTTTGCTGTGAAATATCCTTTTTTTTGACTTTAGGGGGTTTTTTTTGACCAGAAGTTTTTTGAAAAAAATTTTTGTAGAAAAATTAGGAAAAAAAATTTTTGTTGCAAGAACCAGAGTCCCTGATGCTCAAAATGAACATCTATGATGAAAAAAAATTGAAACCAAAGCTTTTAAAGCCCACGAGCGCTGCCACTTAAACTTCAGAAGTGCCAACATATCTATAGAGAGAGCTCGGAGAAAACAGTGTGTTTGGGAAATGAACCCCATACACATCTGAAAATTTCAGGTATAACCCGGCCGAAGAACCGAAACGATATAAAATAAAAAAAACTATTTACAAAAACAAAATTTTTTTAAAATTCTATTTCGTTGACCGAATTTGGTGAACGTCTCCACAAAAAATTTATTTGGTAGACACCTCCACAAAATTTTTCATTTAGTTGACGTCTCAACAAATTTTTATTTATTTAGTGGACGTCCCCACAATATTTGGTAGACGTGAGCATTTTATTTGGTGGACATTTTAACATGAGCATTTCATTTGGTGGATGTTATCATTTTATTTGGTGGACGTCGCGTTTTATTAGGTGGACGTTAAATACTTCCCTGCTTAAAATGGCTAAAAGTCTTAATCCTCGTCATGGAGTATGCGCGTCGAGCAGAGCGATGAATAAAAAGAAAAAGATTTGAAGATGATCAGTGAGAAAGGAATAAAACCCTCTACCAAGACACAAGAAATATGATTTTCGTGACAATTTCAATTGAAATTTTCGATATTGCACTGTAATGGCTCACAAGGGTAAGACTATTCAGAAACGACTTTGAATCAATTTTTTTGAATTCTACGTTTAAAAAATGGCATCTGCCCAAAAGATGCACGTGGCTCACTTTTGAAAAATCTTGGATACCAACCTGTCTGATAGAAGCACTGGAAGAAATCAGCTCAGAAATCTTCACATTTCATATTGGAAGGTGGAAGAGCTTTCTAGGAGCTCACAACTCTGCAAGATAAAGTGTTTTGAAAGAAGAAATTTTCAACGCGGAATATTAGAATCAACTTCTTTGAGCAGTTTCTCGGAATCAAATGAGGTCTGAGAAAACTATGAAGAGATATTCAACGAGGATTTAAATACTTCGAATAAAACTTCCTGTAAAATTTGAAGTGATCATAAGAGAGAAAAAAAAAATCGAAACTTGAGTGTGACCCAGCGAATGACAGAAGGTACAGGTCTTATAGGTTTCCAAGCGGGAAAAAAGTTTCCAAGCGGGAAAATTCAAACAAAACCTGTACGTATCTGATTGTATGTGAGCAAATTAGTTTTACTTTTTTACGGTTAAAAACGGTCGGTGAGCAAAACAGTGCGCAGCCATGACTACACTTTCTGCTGACAACTACTATGACTAATTTTCATTTGCAAGTTTTTTCATGCCAAAATTATTTCACACAGCTTTTGAATTTGATGTGAAAATAACAGGGAGAAGAGAGAAAGAAAAAAAAAAAAAAAAGAAAAAAAAAAGAAATATAGGAAAATGAGAGAGAACATGAGCAACATCGTGCACCAAAATGCAGGGGGCGGAGCCTAAGGCGAACTATACAAGTGCCGATTTATTTTACGCCTTCTGCAAAGCCTTATTTCTTAAATTTGCCATCCCGTTCTGAATTCACTTGAAGGGAATCATTCGAAAGCTGTGTGAAAGAATCTTGGCATGAAAAAAACTTGAAAATGAAAAGTAGGCTCTTATCCACTTATGGGTATACTAGACGAAAAATTGGCTTTTAGAGCTACTGTTCAGAAAATTTTCTTCATAGTGATCATTTGAGCATCACGGACTCCGGTTCCTGAAAATCAAAAAAAAAACATTTCACATTAAAAACGCTTAGGCTTAGTAAAAGTTAACGCTATCGAGGCCTTACGGCTTAGGCTAATGAGACCGTATCAAAAATTAATGTATAAAAAAAAGCATCGTGCCAATTTCTGCAAGACGAGACACAGAGTATGCCCATAAAGGGATAAGAGCCGAAAATAAATATAGTAGTTGTGAGCAGAAAATTTCTAAACTAGAGACCGCAATGGCTAAAATCAAAATCATAATAGGTAGTAAAATGATATTTTTTTGTGTTCTTAATCTCTTAAATATTTCAAGAAAACATGAAAAACTCAAAAACAATTACTTTAAAGCAGAAAAAAGAGATCAGATAAGCTTCGAAAATTCTGCCTATAACAAATCTTGGTACGCTAGAGCGCGGAAGGTCTAGTGGGTCATGCTTGTACTAAAACGCGGCCTTAACTTCGCACTGGTAATCTTCATCATTTTTTTATTGAAAAAGTTTTTGATTTTATCATTAAAAATTTTTTTATGAATTGAAATTCGCCAATTTTTGAATCGACTTTTCGGTGTAATTTGAATGTAATCGAAATGTAGTTATTTTTTTTCTTCGAAAGGCCATTTTTGTTCGCTATGATAAAAATTAAAAATTTCTCTACCATTATGTCAATTTGAGTTTTCTCATCAACAAAATGAAATAATATCTTTGCTTTTAGCAATCGAAAGTTCGCCTTTACATAAAGCAGTGAGAGCACTATACTTACTCTAGCGCGTGACTCAACTTCGAAAGGCCTTTTTTTCGCTATGATAAAAATTAAAAATTTCTCTACCATTATGTCAATTTGAGTTTTCTCATCAACAAAATGAAATAATATCTTTGCTTTTAGCAATCGAAAGTTCGCCTTTACATAAAGCAGTGAGAGCACTATACTTACTCTAGCGCGTGACTCAACTTCGAAAGGCCTTTTTTTCGCTATGATAAAAATTAAAAATTTCTCTACCATTATGTCAATTTGAGTTTTCTCATCAACAAAATGAAATAATATCTTTGCTTTTAGCAATCGAAAGTTCGCCTTTACATAAAGCAGTGAGAGCACTATACTTACTCTAGCGCGTGACTCAACTTCGAAAGGCCTTTTTTTCGCTATGATAAAAATTAAAAATTTCTCTACCATTATGTCAATTTGAGTTTTCTCATCAACAAAATGAAATAATATCTTTGCTTTTAGCAATCGAAAGTTCGCCTTTACATAAAGCAGTGAGAGCACTATACTTACTCTAGCGCGTGACTCAACTTCGAAAGGCCTTTTTTTCGCTATGATAAAAATTAAAAATTTCTCTACCATTATGTCAATTTGAGTTTTCTCATCAACAAAATGAAATAATATCTTTGCTTTTAGCAATCGAAAGTTCGCCTTTACATAAAGCAGTGAGAGCACTATACTTACTCTAGCGCGTGACTCAACTTCGAAAGGCCTTTTTTTCGCTATGATAAAAATTAAAAATTTCTCTACCATTATGTCAATTTGAGTTTTCTCATCAACAAAATGAAATAATATCTTTGCTTTTAGCAATCGAAAGTTCGCCTTTACATAAAGCAGTGAGAGCACTATACTTACTCTAGCGCGTGACTCAACTTCGAAAGGCCTTTTTTTCGCTATGATAAAAATTAAAAATTTCTCTACCATTATGTCAATTTGAGTTTTCTCATCAACAAAATGAAATAATATCTTTGCTTTTAGCAATCGAAAGTTCGCCTTTACATAAAGCAGTGAGAGCACTATACTTACTCTAGCGCGTGACTCAACTTCGAAAGGCCTTTTTTTCGCTATGATAAAAATTAAAAATTTCTCTACCATTATGTCAATTTGAGTTTTCTCATCAACAAAATGAAATAATATCTTTGCTTTTAGCAATCGAAAGTTCGCCTTTACATAAAGCAGTGAGAGCACTATACTTACTCTAGCGCGTGACTCAACTTCGAAAGGCCTTTTTTTCGCTATGAAAAAAATTAAAAATTTCTCTACCATTATGTCAATTTGAGTTTTCTCATCAACAAAATGAAATAATATCTTTGCTTTTAGCAATCGAAAGTTCGCCTTTACATAAAGCAGTGAGAGCACTATACTTACTCTAGCGCGTGACTCAACTTCGAAAGGCCCTTTTTTCGCTATGATAAAAATTAAAAATTTCTCTACCATTATGTCAATTTGAGTTTTCTCATCAACAAAATGAAATAATATCTTTGCTTTTAGCAATCGAAAGTTCGCCTTTACATAAAGCAGTGAGAGCACTATACTTACTCTAGCGCGTGACTCAACTTCGAAAGGCCATTTTTTTTCGCTATGATAAAAATTAAAAATTTCTCTACCATTATGTCAATTTGAGTTTTCTCATCAACAAAATGAAATAATATCTTTGCTTTTAGCAATCGAAAGTTCGCCTTTACATAAAGCAGTGAGAGCACTATACTTACTCTAGCGCGTGACTCAACTTCGAAAGGCCTTTTTTTCGCTATGATAAAAATTAAAAATTTCTCTACCATTATGTCAATTTGAGTTTTATCATCAACAAAATGAAATAATATCTTTGCTTTTAGCAATCGAAAGTTCGCCTTTACATAAAGCAGTGAGAGCACTATACTTACTCTAGCGCGTGACTCAACTTCGAAAGGCCTTTTTTTCGCTATGATAAAAATTAAAAATTTCTCTACCATTATGTCAATTTGAGTTTTCTCATCAACAAAATGAAATAATATCTTTGCTTTTAGCAATCGAAAGTTCGCCTTTACATAAAGCAGTGAGAGCACTATACTTACTCTAGCGCGTGAATCAACTTCGAAAGGCCTTTTTTTTCGCTATGATAAAAATTAAAAATTTCTCTACCATTATGTCAATTAGAGTTTTCTCATCAACAAAATGAAATAATATCTTTGCTTTTAGCAATCGAAAGTTCGCCTTTACATAAAGCAGTGAGAGCACTATACTTACTCTAGCGCGTGACTCAACTTCGAAAGTCCATATTTTTTTTCGCTATGATAAAAATTAAAAATTACTCTACCATTATGTCAATTTGAGTTTTCTCATCAACAAAATGAAATAATATCTTTGCTTTCAGCAATCGAAAGTTCGCCTTTACATAAAGCAGTGAGAGCACTATACTTACTCTAGCGCGTGACTCAACTTCGAAAGGCCTTTTTTTTCGCTATGATAAAAATTAAAAATTTCTCTACCATTATGTCAATTTGAGTTTTCTCATCAACAAAATGGTTTTGCTTTTAGCAATTTTAGCAAAGTTTTCTCATCAACAAAATATCTTTGCTTTTAGCAATCGAAAGTTCGCCTTTACATAAAGCAGTGAGAGCACTATACTTACTCTAGCGCGTGACTCAACTTCGAAAGTCCTTTTTTTTCGCTATGATAAAAATTTAAAATTTCTCTACCATTATGTCAATTTGAGTTTTCTCATCAACAAAATGAAATAATATCTTTGCTTTTAGCAATCGAAAGTTCGCCTTTACATAAAGCAGTGAGAGCACTATACTTACTCTAGCGCGTGGCTCAACTTCGAAAGGCCATATTTTTTTCGCTATGATAAAAATTGAAATTTTCTCTACCATTATGTCAATTTTTTTTAAAATGAAATAATATCTTTTCTTTTAGCAATAAAAAGTTCCTTTTTATATCAAAAAGAAGGAAAAAATTATTTGGTAACCTGAGCTGTGAGATTCCATTATAACTTCTGAATCTCGGTTAATAAAATAAAAGAAGAGGTTAGAAATGAAATGAGAATTTTTCGCAAGTTTTGAAACGAAATGAGGCATAATACACTGACTGAATCTCTCAGAAAAACATATAGAAAGAAAAAAAATCCGTTGAAAGTTCCAAGTTATTCGATTTACAAACAGTTTGGAATTACGGAATATTAGTGTGGCAGAAAAAATGGCGTACCAAAATATTGTCATTGCGGTCTCTAGTCTAAACACTTTGAGTTTTGTGTTTGATTCGAGAAGTGCATTTTTCAAGTAATGCTTCAGGCTGCGCACTGTTTTGCTCACCAAACGTTTTTAACCGTAAAAAAGTAAAACTAATTTGCTCACACACAGTCAGATACATACAGGGTTTTTTTGTTGAATTTTCCTGTTACGAAAATTCCTGACTAGCAATAAAATTACCTTTCAAATTGCAACAGTTGCTCCATTTGGACACTCAATACATCATTTTATTGCTAATCAGGAAAAAACCTGATAGGAAAATTCAAATAAAACCTGTGTGTATCTCACTGTATGTGAGTAAATTAGTTTTACTTTTTTTACGGTTAAAAACGGTTGGTGAGCAAAACAGTGCGCAGCCATAGGAACCCGTCAGACGACCATTTTCGATAGACAAGGCCGGCCCGCCTTGATTTGAATAAGATGCGCATGCACGCACGCACGTACGTGAGCATAACTGCCTGGGTCACACTCTCTACTCCTTTCCTGTTCCCTCCTCCTCCTTTCCCACCACCAGGGCTTGACAAAAAAAGTCAATAAATCAAAATAATTGTTCTTTTTGGAACTAAAAAATCAAAAAAATGTTTTCTTCAAATAAGAATTTACTACCTTTTTATTGATCCATTTTGTTATGTTTTATCTGATAAAACCTGAAAAAAATGTTAATTGAAATTTTTTAGGAGTAAAATGAGTTTTGGTGAAATAACAACAAGTAGAATCTCAAAAAAGCGGAAATGAACCCTGATAATTTTAAGAGATCCAACAGTAGGCACTTTTCGTAATACAATAACATTAAAGTGATGATACGCGTCTTTAAAGGAAAATGAGGGTATCATTTAGACCAAATGTGAGAGGATATATCATCAAGCCTTCAACGCCTGGAAAAAAGACTCTTCCAAGCCGAAACCCTACATCTACCCTTCCTATTCGACCAATCCACCCCGTCCCCTCTTACCGTTTCGGACCCCCTCCACTCTCCCTTCCACATTACACGTTAATAGTTCTCAGTTGCAGCACACGACCCATAGTACTCATCCGCCTCGTGTTCTCAATGCCCCTGCAGATGCGAAAGTCACCCGTAGAAGAACTCTCAGGAGAACAGATCCTTCATCCCCATAGGAAAAAACGGATGTGAGTTCTAAGAGATTGATTAAATGTTTGTCTTTCAATTGTAGATCTATCATGAACAAAGTTAACGACTTATACTTTTCACTCCGCTGTTCCAACTATAAGATTGTTCTATTGTCCGAAACTTGGATGAATTGCGACTTCCCCGACTCCGTACTCACTGATAGTCTGCCTTTTACGGTGTTTAGATGTGACCGATTAGCTAATAGAGGAGGAGGCGTAGCTATTCTATTACATAACACTATCTCCTCCTCTCTAGTTTCTCACTACAATTCGCCTCACTGCGAGGGAGTTATTATCGATATATATCCTAATATCTCTTTTTCTTTTCCTTTCTCCGCAATTAGATTAATGAACTTTTATCGATCACCAAGTTGCGATATTGAGGAAAGTAAGTCCCTATGCACTTTTATTTTGTCTAACATTTCCATACCTTTTCCCTCCATAATCTGTGGAGACCTAAACCTCCCAAACATAGACTGGGCTTCCCTAACCGCTCCTAAATCATGCGCTATCTCTCATGCCTTCCTCGATCTCGCATGCGATAACAATCTCTCCCAATACGTACTCTCTCCAACGAGGCTAGAGAACACCTTAGACTATGTATTTAGCAATGCAGATATAATTTTCAATTGTGAAATCAAAAGCCCTTTCTCGACTAGCGATCACGCATCTGTTCACTTTAAAGTAAGGAATAATGCAAAAGCCATGCTCCCCTCCACTCAATTTTTCCTCAACTGGAAAAAAAGCAAACTGGGATAGCATCAATTCGCAATTATTCAACATAGATTGGACCCTTTTGTTCTCCACTCTCACAGTAGATGAATGCACGCAAGAATTGACGTCCATAATCCTCTCCATTATTGAAAAGAGCATCCCTCGTGAGAAAAACATTAAGAAACACATGAAGTGCCCTCGTAAAATTCGTCACCTGTATAGTTTCCTTCAAAGAAGTAGGAAAAGAGGAATTCTCTCTCCCCTGACCTCTAAAGCATCAACAAAGCTCCATAAAGAACTGACTAGATTCGAGATCGAACGTGAGAACAGATTGAAGCTTCCAAAAAACTACACAGCCTTTTTCCAAACTATCTCCAACCGTATTAAGGGTAGGAATTCGATCCCTACAATCATAGTCAACTCTATTTCTTACACCTATCCAGAACAAACAAACTTCTTCTCCGAATATTTCGACAGCTTGCAACCCCCTCCGATAAGCGGCCGTCTTCCTCTAAGTTCTTCTCTACACCCTATCAGTTATAATCCATGCATTACAGCCTTCGATATTCAAAGTATTTTGAAAAAGATTCCTCCAAAAAAAAAAATCTTCACCAGACCAAATACCGAATATATTCTTCAAACACTGTGTAGATTCTTTGGCAATACCACTTTCCATTATCATTAGCAATTCCATTACTCAAGGACACTTTCCGTCATCATGGAAACAGGGATTAATCATCCCAATTCACAAAAAAGGGTCCCATTCTCAAGTTCTAACTATAGGCCCATCACAATGGTTTGCTCGATGTCAAAAGTCTTTGAAAAGCTCATTTTCAACCTCATTTATGACCATCTCGAATCCAACCAAATCCTCATCAGCAACCAGCACGGTTTTCGCCGTAGCCGTTCCACTATCACATCCCCAGTTCACTCCTATTCCCAGTACCTTTTTCTGAATAGCAAGAAGCTCAAGTTCGACATCTGTCTGATTGATTTTTCAAGAGCCTTCGATACAGTAAACCACAGGTTCCTGATACACAAATTAGAAAAAATAGGTATCAATTCAGGTCTACTCCGCCTGGTAGAATCATTTCTCGCTAGCCGTTACAGGGTGGCCCATATATTCGCAAACCAATCTTTCGGCGTTTATAATTCAATTTGTAGTGCACGCTGAGTTCCAATTTTTACACATGTTCTTCTCATGTTTTTTTTTTATTACATGGTTCAAATTTCATATCATTTGATCAATTCTCAAAAGAATGGTGGTCTCTCATAGAGCACGCTCTATCATTGTGGACTTGCACAAACTTGGTCGATCAAATACGCGCATCGCTAAAGATCTCAACGCCTCGCAATCTTGTCTGAAAAGCAATCAAACGGTTTGAACAGATCGGTACACTTGCTGACTTGCCCCGAAGAGGTGATCCTCGATTAGTGCGCACCCCTAACAAGATTGAGGCCATGAGGAAGCGAGTCGGTCGAAATGCTAGGCGTAGCTTGAAAAAAATGGCCTCCGAGATGAACTTATCACGCAACACTCTTCAAAGAATCGTTGAAGAGGACTTGAGTCTCCCCCCATATTGTACTAGAAAGGCTGCCATCCTAACTCTAAAAAGACTCAAAAGGTGCAGCGCCCTAATCCTCTGGACGCGCGACAGTGCTTACCTCAGGACAGTCTTCTCGGATGAGAAGCTGTTCACTGTGGAAGAGGCCTACAACCCTCAAAATGTGCGAGTGCTTGCTCGGGACTCACAGGCAGCTAATCATACCGGTCGATTCCTGCATAGAGCTTTCCATCCTGCAAAAGTCATGGTTTGGGACGGAGTGTCCGCCACCGGCAAAACTCCCCTTGTTTTGTTCGAACCAGGAGCCAAAATTAATCAGGAATACTACCGCCAGCAGATTCTTCGAAAAGTATTGCTTCCTTGGTCTGCTTCCCACTACCGTAATACACCTTGGCTCTTACAGCAAGATTCTGCGCCTGCTCACAAGGCTATCGGAACACAGGCATGTTGCAACGCTCATTTTCCCGACTTCATCTCCAGCGCAGAATGGCCCTCCTCATCGCCCGACCTCAATCCGCTGGACTATTCCGTGTGGTCCTACCTTAAGAGCAAAGTCAATGCTCATCCTCACTTGAATCTGGAGTCTCTAAAAAAAAATCCCTACAGGAGGAGTGGTCGAAGATCGACGAAAAGTACCTTCGTCCAGTGATCGAAGCGTTCCCAAAGCGACTCCGGGCTGTCGTTCGTGCCAAAGGGGACCGAATTGAATGATTTTTTGACCCAATGTTTTTATTAATGTGTTCTGATAAATGTACAAATTTGAACACTCTTGCTCACTTATGCACTGAGATACACGTTTGTAAACGCGTTTGCGAATATATGGGCCACCCTGTGTTCTACAACTTCAGTCAATCATGTTTTATCCGATCCCAAAGTTTATAATAGCAGAGTTCCGCAAGGAAGCTGCCTAGGTCCCCTATTCTTCTCTATTTTTATAAACGACATCATAGAATGTATTGACCCCGAAGTCCACTGCTTTCTCTATGCAGATGACATCAAACTATTTTCAAACAGCAGTCAAAGTCTACAACGAGCCCTAGATTCTATTTCCAGTTATGTACATTCCTGGGGGCTTATAATTTCCATTCCGAAATGCTTCATAGTTCATTGTGGCAACAATAACCCTAGCAGCATCTACCACATTGATGGTAAAATCGTTCCCACCTCTTCAACTATCAAGGATCTTGGAATATATTTTGATGCAACACTCAAATTCTCCACCCACATAGAGCAAGTCATAACCAAATCCACCAGATGTATAAACATGATCCTGCGAGCATTCAAAACCAAGTCCATAACCGTTCTTCTCCGTGTGTTCAAAACATACTAGATTACGGTACACTTATTTGCTGTGTCGTGCCTTTTTGAATGCGCTGTTGAAGAGACAAGATGGGTCCGTGTGTGCTTCATAGTTCACTGTGGCAACAATTTTATCAAAGTGCTTCATAGTTCACTGTGGCAACAATTTTCACTGTGGCTCAATCTGCTCTATCTGTTCATTGAGGCTCAATCTGCTCTCTCTGACGACTTACGTTAGTGAAATCTGGTCGCCACAGTCCGTAGGACACATAAACGCAATAGAAAACGTCCAGCGTGCTTTCACACGCAGAATTCTTTATAGAGCTGGGCATCCCAAGATAGACTACCCATCTAGGCTCAATCTGCTCTCTCTGACGACTCTCGAATACAGAAGAAATATTGACGACCTTGCATTCATACACAAATGCATACACCAACACCTTCGAATAGACTATTCCAAACGTTTACAAGTATGTCCCCTTCCATACAGCAACAGAGCTGTCTACTATTTATTTATTTATCAATACGTTATTTTAAAAAAAAACACTTGGAAGTATTTTAGGTATATTGCACTGATAATACAATACGAGAAGAGATTTTAAAAAAAAGAAAACAACACGATAAGAGTACATATGTATTAGCGCAAAGGTTGCCTCTAACCCTATTCAAAGCTCGGTGATATTCATAGGCCGTATGCATGGAGTAATCCAAAAGTATTATGAGCTTGGATTATCAGTTATCTAACTTTATTTGAATAATCCGGTATGCATGGAAGCTATAATATGTACTTTTGGATTACTGATAATCCGACGAAACCAGTAACCCTACTCCGGAGGTAGTTTATTGAATAATCCAAAAGGATAATCGAAAGATAATTATAGTGTTTAGAGTGCATTCAGTATTCGACAGTTATAGTGTTTAGAGTGCATTTTGATGCATATTAGTGTGCATTTTGATGCATACGCTTGTCTTTCCGCGTCCTTTTTGACAATAATCCAAGTTTAAGTAATCTGACATCCATGCATACCGATTTCCATAATCCAAATTTTTTTTAACTTTTTGGATTTTGTAATCCTTGGATTATAATAATCCAGATTATTATAAACTGTTTTCCATGCATACGGCCTCATATCCAAAACATGTAGGATGTCCAGAGAAGATAGTTGCACCCGAAAACTTTCAATATTCTGGTAGATAAGTAATTTATTCGGAAGTTTCATGATAGCTCGAGACGTTCTGTAAGCAAAAGAATAAAACAAGAGAATTCTATTTGTACGATTCAAGTGAGAAGCATACGAAGATATACGAACATTGCACTGTTTGAAGATGTATAATTTACTAATACGGATATTTGTGAGCCCCTTCAATATTTTGAATGCTAAGAGAACATCAGCTACCACCATTCTCGAATACAAGGAAGAGAAGCCGAACACAGTCTCATAAACACATGGCGCACTAAAAGGCATACATCGGAAATACAGCAATCGAGTAAATACATGTTGTACCCTTTCTATTTTTCTGATCAAGGTTATTTTATGGGACGACCATATTGGAGATTCAAATTTAATCAACGGTAAGAGAAATACTTTTTATAACACTTTATATAGGGATCCACAGCTTTGATTAAAAGTGCAAAAATTTATCAGCAGTGCCTGGGTAACAACCTTCACCAGCGATCAGTTTGTAAAAAAAACGACTGGGATCGGAACTGTGAACAAGCTTGTGACCGTGCGATCTTTCCTACCTATTTTCGGTGCGATCAAGTTTGAATAATAATAAAACTTTGTTCGGTATCATGGAGAAACAAAACAAGCTTCTCATGGAAAAAGTATTGGGTGCGCAAGAAAATAACCTCGGTTTTTAATCTTCTTTTCATTAATTATTTATTAAGTCAAACAAGAACCTCAATCAACAAAGTATGATATATCATGGTTGAGTATGTGTTGCCATCGCGTGAGCAGATCGTGGATGCCCTTGTGGTAGAACGACGGATAGAGCGATTCGAAGAAGTCTTGCAACCATGATTTTACCTCAGCTTCGTTCTCAAATTTTTCTCTGCGAGGTGGTTCTGCATGAAGCGAAATAGGTGGTAGTCAGAAGGTGCCATGTAGGGCGAGTACGGTGGATGAGGCATCAACAGCTTCTGAACCGTTTTTTTCGCAATGTGTGGTCATGCGTTGTCATGTAGGAATCGAATCTTGGTGCTCTCTTCGCCTCGAGCCACCATAGCTTGCTGCACCCGGTCGAGTTGTGCACAGTAGACATCTGCTGTAACAGTCATGCCGTTAGGTAGCAGCTCCCAGTAGACTACACCGCGTGAGTTCCACCAAACACACAGCATCACCTTCATCGGGTGCAGTCCGGGTTTCGGAATCGCTTCTGGCGGATCGCCCTTGCTGAGCCACTGGCGCTTGCGTGTAACATTGCAGTAGGTCACCCACTTCTCGTCTCCAGTTAGCAATGTGTTCAGCCACTCGTCTCTTCTTTTGTAGGAGAGAAGTTGTGAGGCGGCCGCGACTCGTCTGTTCCTGTCGAGTGGCCTCAGGTCGTGTGGCACCCATTGCCCGAGCTTGTGTACTTTACCGAGCTCGTGAAGCCCGTTCTCGATGGTGGTGTGAGAGACCGCGAAGTGCTCTGCAACCTCGTAACAAGTTCGTTTGGGATCGGCTTCGAAAAAGGATCGAAGATCCTCAAGATCGAGCTGGCGAGGCCGTCCTGGACGGTCTTCCAGCGTGTGGTCGCCTTGCTCAAACCGACTGAACCAAGCCTGGCACTGTCGTTCACTAAGGCATCTTTGCCCGTATGCCTGACATAATTTTCGATGTGCTGCGGCAGCGCTCTCCCCCCCAGCTTGAAGCAGAAGAGAAGAAAGGCCCGTAGTATCATTTTTTCGAGCTCGCACCGTCCAGCCATTTCAAAAGCTAATAGAATGAGATGACTGAGAAAAAAACATGGAAGTGAGAACTTCATATACCTTCACTAAAGAAAGTTTTAGAAAACTTCGGAAAAAATAATTGACTTTTTTTTAAACCGAGATTATTTTCTTGCGCACCCAATATCAGGACGCGATAGCTTGCATAATAGCTCGCTATTAAATTGACGACTAAGAACGAAACAGGATAAAAGCAGCAGAAAAGGAGGAAGTTGGATGTTCGCTGGGAAACCCCTTTATAAAGTTCATCTTACGATGTGCGGAAAAAAATTAATGAGCGGAATTTCTGCGCGTATAGCTTGTAATTCTCCCGTTTTCCCATGTTTTGCACTGGGCCTTCCACTGTTATAGACATATTAAATACGGGTGCAGCAGAAAACCAAAGCAGAAGAGGCTTCACATTTATCACTCAGTTCATAACAGGAATTCCTCTCTATCTCAATCTCTCCTCTAAAATTGTTTTGGAAAACCGTCATTATCTCCCCCTTACCTTTCTCTAACTCTCTTTCACTCTCCCACTACCTTTCTCTCTATCTCTCTTAATTTTTCTTTCTCCTGTATCTTTCTGTTCTTATAGTTATCTTTTTTTCTCTATTTTACTCACTGTTCTGTTCTATTTCTCTTTATTGTTCTAACTCAATCCTTTTTCCTATCTGACTTCTTAACGATTCTCTAAGTGCGAGAAAAAAATTTTGTGTTTTTTATTACTCACAAGTGTATTTAAGCATGCTAATTTCCCATTTCGTCTGTGATATGTATTCACTGTACGGCCTGAGGGAACTCGTTTCAGAAGAAGCTTCAACCTTGAAAGCCTCACCAAGTCCGTCTGCTACTTCAATATTCGAGGTGAGAAAGCAAAAGGGATACAGTACCGCCCAAAATGTTATAATATATAGGGTTATTGAAAATAATTTTTTTCAAAGATAAAATTCAAAGCTAAAATTTTCACAGAAGTTTTTTTGGGTGTCTGTACCGTACCGGACGTCGTTTTGAGTGATTTATTATTTATCTCCAGGAAATACACCGAAATTGGTATATCTTCCATTTTTCAGTTTTTCTCCATGATTTTTTTTAGTTGATTTTTTTTTTGTTTACCGAACTTCATTCATAAAAATTTTGTTTCAAGTCATGGTTCGAACTGTTGGACATCGAAATACAAGTAAAAGAATGCAAGAAGCTGTTGTTGCTGGGGCGAAACAGGGCCGGTCACAGAGCGAGCTCGCTCAGCAGTTCGGGGTAACTCAGAGCGCTATCTCCCATATCCTCCGGCGTTTTCGAACCCAGGTAAACGAATTTTCTACAACTGAGTAACTTTGGAACACAAAAAAATTGCAGGGACGAGTCATCGTGAAGACAAGTTCGGGGAGACCCCGCGTAACTTCGAGGTACATGGACCGAAGCATCCTGCGCGCATCTCGCGAAGACCCGAAACGCACTGCTACAGACATTCAAGCTGTCATATCAACGCCCGCGACTCCTGCTCCTTCAATAACTACCATCAAACGCCGTTTGCAAGCCGCTGGACTGAATGGAAGGCGGCCTGCAAAGAAGCCTTTCATCAGCGAAAAAAATCGTAAAGTTCGAGTTCAGTGGGCTAAGGATCACCTCAATTGGACACGCCGTGGGTGGTCTCAGATTGTTTGGAGCGATGAATCCAAGTTTAATATGTTCTGCAGTGACGGTCTGAGGTGGGTAAGACGTCCAGCGGGCAAGCGTTTCCTGCCGCAATACCAGTCGCTCACAGTCAAACATGGCGGTGGTTCTGTGATGGTCTGGGGCTGTTTTTCCGCCAGCGGCATGGGTCCAATTAGACGTATTGTCGGAAATCTCGGTCGTTACGGCTATGAGAACATAATGGAAAGCACTATGCGCCCTTGGGCCCTCTCCAAATTCGGCCGTGGGTTCACCTTTCAACAAGATAACGACCCGAAACATCGATCTCAGCACGTTCAGAACCGGTTTCGCCGTCGGCATGTGGATGTTTTGGACTGGCCGAGCCAATCTCCCGATTTGAACATCATCGAAAATTTATGGGAACATTTGCAACGAAAATTGACGGGAAGAACATGCAGAAATGCTGATGAAAAGTTTAAGCAGCTAGAGGAGGAATGGAAGGCGATTTCGCAGGCAACCATTGACTCTTTGATTGATTATATGCCTCGTAGATGTCAGGCAGTCATTGACTCGAAAGGATATGCCACCAAATACTAGAATATTTGTTTTATTACTTCGAAAAAACTGAACATCTCTATAAGCACTTTTTACTATTTCCATTTTTTTTACGAATAAACCTAATAAAGCATTTTCCAAACTTGTTCTATTACTCGAAACATGTGAATTTGGCTTGTAAAAAATATCTGAAAATTTGATCTTCATTCCTTTTTTTTGAAAAAAGTTATGTTCAATAACGCTATATATTATAACATTTTGGGCGGTACTGTATGTATCAAAGCTTGATCACTTTACTTCCATACGTAGAGCTCTGAGTTTTTTGTGGAAAAGTTGAAGAAGAGCGTTTTGGTATCATTTTCATAAGTCTTGCTGTTTTGAGAAGGCTCAAGTTTGATCTTCGAGATGGAAAAACATGAGCGGAAGAATTCTAGAAGTGAAGGTAAAGCTCGCACAGGTGATTATCATCCGCGCGAGCTTTACTTACCTTAGGGTTTCCAACTAACGAGCAACGACCCGGGATGCGGTCACGAGTTTTACGCGCTAATCCTGCACCAACACAAAAAACGCGAAGAACATATTTTTTCTCGAATGAATTTTAAATTTGCTTGGATGAGTTTGGGTTAATTTTTATTCATGCTTTTTTCCTTGCATATATTTGCATATAGTACATTTGATGGTGTTCACTTATGTGATTGCAGGAATCAAAAAGAAGAAAAAATCAGTAGCGAAGTTATAAGTGATGTATTTTGGAGTTTGACACAATAATTTGTTGAGGAGGTACTAATAGGGCACTTCAAAAGACGAAGAAGAAGATTACGAAACTATGTGAGATGGCAATGAATTCCATATATTGATGGACCGGGAAACACATGCACTATGAGAATGAGGAAGTTTGAAAGGGAGAAGGATTCTTAAAGAGTGAGAAATACGATGTGAGTAAGGAGAAGGGAAATTCATAAATAAGTAAGAATGATCGAGAGATATGTTACCATGAATCATCTTGTGTACAAAACAAAGATCAATAATTTGACGGCGATATTCAAGAGTTGAAAGAGACAGTGTAAAAAAACGGGAGAGGTAGTCAGTAACCGTGAGACCGGCACGGACGAAAATACGACTAGTAAAAGTATATCCTATGCCGAATCCTGTGCTGAAGAACGAATCCTTTGCCGAAGAAGTCAAACGGAGATCATGTACCGGTCTGAAAGCTTTCTATTTCAATATTCGTTCACTTGAAAATAAAGTTTCGTTGTTCCGTTCCTTTATCGAAATTGAGCAACCTGATGTAGTAGCACTTAGTGAAAATTGGCCTAAATCTAGAGTATCTGATTCATAAATTACCGGTCTTCTTCCTCACAATGTGATTAGATACGACAGAGACTCTAGAGGAGGAGGTGTTGCTTTGATACTACGTGATCATTTAACTTTCGTTAAACAATCATTTTGTGGTACATGTGAAGTTGTTGCGGTTGATTTGAATTGAATTAGCTTTATCATCAAAGGATAGCTTGTTATGGCTATCGCTGACATGGATGATGGGGAACTTGAGAGGGAATTTTGGAACTGTGGTTTTCTTGGACGCTTTCTCGAAATGTCAGGTCAAAAAGGAAGGTAGGCTTATGTATTGGGTCAGCGGGGAGTCTTCTAGGATCTTGACGAAAGCTTCGAATTCTTTGATATCGGAATTATCATCGGCAATTGTGTTCTAGAGAGCAACGACGCGGTAGAAGAAAAATTGATTGTGTATGTAGTTCTCTTCATTTAGTAGGCGCAGTGAGCTCGATCTGGCAGAGGTTCTGAGATTAGCACATGTCCTGAATGATACTTGACGCCTGCATACTTCACAATCTAAAGCACCGAAAATTAATCTGAACAAGAAATATAGATCATACCTTGCTCTTCTTACAATTAAGGATTCTAAATCAAAAAGTCTCAGTCTTTCCGGATAGTTCAATGTGGAGCCTCTACATCTTCTTAAGGCTTTTTTAAGGAAAATTCTCTGCTGATATTCTAATCTTCTGGCCAATTCGATACAGGGATGAGGAGAGAAACTTATGGTGGCGTATTCTAATAGGGGTCTTATATAAGTTAAATAAACAGATCTGAAGCCTTGTAAATCTAGATATTTAATACTTTGAAAATTTGAGAAACCTTAGTTAAACTTTTTGCTCGGACCACTTCTATATGCCTATCGAATTTTAGAGAAGAGTCTATGTATATCCCTATATCTTTAACTAAACTACATGAACATATTTCGTCTTTGTCTATAAAATGCTTGAGTTTTAGATTTTTGGAACCCAGGTTTAAGCAGAATAATTTGTTTTTTGCGAGAGGTAATTCCCATTTTAAAGACCAGTTGAATATATTCTCAATGCTTCTCTGTAAGGAGTTTGAATCAGGGCTGTAGATTTTCAAATCATCTGCATAGAGGGAAAATTTAACATTGGAGGTTATTTCATGTTCTATGTCGTTAATGAAAAATAAAAAAAGAAGTGGACCAAGTACGGTGCCTTGAGGGACGCCACTGATCACAGGTAATGGATTTGAAAACTCCTTGTCAACTCGAACTTTATAAGTTCTGTTAGTTAGAAAATTTGAGACCCATCTAACAATGTTGGCAGCTATTCCTAGTTTTTGAGGTTTTTGAACCAGTTTGAGATGTGAAACCTCATCGAAAGCTCGAGAAAAATCGAAGTAAACAACATCTATTTGCCTTTTGTTTTTCAATTCTACCTCCCATTCACTTATTGTTTTGAGTAACTGTAGTTCGCAGCTACTTTTCGATAGAAAACCATATTGACCCCGAAAAATGATACTACTGTAGTTGATTCTGAAATGATTGGCAAGTATTCTTTCGAAAACACGACAAATCACAGATGTGACCGTTATTGGTCGATAATTTTCTGCTAAAGATTTGTCCCCATTGCGTTTATAAACTGGTACAACAACCATTTTCCATTCGTTAGGAATTTGACCGGTCAAAAATGAATGCTGAAATAGTAGAGAGAATGGTAGAGCAAGAGATATTGCACAGTGTTTTAGAACGAATTGATTGATATTTTCAGTAAATTGTGTAAACTTAGGGGGCAATTTTTTAAGAACGTTATACAAGATACGAGGGGAAGTCGATATCTACATTTTCGTCGTATTTCGAACTCGAACTTTCAAATTCAGACTCCAACATAGATTCGATGTGACCAGAAAAATTCTTCGCAAATTCTTTCGCAAAGATGTTGGCTTTTTTGGAAGACTCGTGAATAGTCGAGCCATCTTCTTTAATATCCGGAATAGCTTGGTGAGGTTTGAGAATAGTCTTAATGTATCTATGGATTCCCTCGGGCTTATCTATAGACTCACGTTTTCTTAAAAGTTCAGAATTAGCTTTTCGAACATTTTTCTTGATTGTTTTATATTGATAATCAAAGTCGATAATTGTAAACCTTTTACGCCAAATTTTTTTTTCTGTTCAAGAGCTTGCGGATACTAAGAGAAGTGAGTTTTTTAAGCTTGTTCGGGGTCGGCTTTAAGGGACAAAATAATTCGATAGCCTTGTGTATATTTGAGATTATAAAGCCGTATTTAGACTGTGTATCTATTAAACTATCTAAAATGAGTGACCAAGAAATATTAGCTAAGTAAATGTTCATTGAATTGAAATCCCCATTACGGTAATCAACGAAAAATTAAGATGAGTCATTTACTATGTTTTTCTCAATTTTTTGAGATTTTAATGAGATAGTTATGTGATCAGAATTGGAAAGAGGGGCGAGGTCTCGAACGTTTGTAATTAAAACGACTTTGTCAGTAAGAATAATTTCTAGGAGTGAGCCGTTATAATTATTATCGTATCTTGTAGGAAAAGGTACCATTTGAGTTAGACAATGAGTGATTACAAAATCTGATAATGCTTTAGCTTTGACGTTCTTAGTTAAATAGGGTTGATTCCAATCTATATCAGGTAGATTTGTATCTCCCAATATAAAATTATTAGAAGACAGGAGATTGTTTTTGATAATAGTTATAGTGGATTAAAAAGTTGTGAGAGACATATTAGGAGGACAATATACTAATATTTGTATTCAAATTTGTATTTAGCGGAATCATTCTGTCGTATAATAATAGTCTGCTACCGTTCTCCAAATTACAACGCTGAACTATTAACTACATTGTATGATTTGTTATTGGGACTTAACATTCATTCATTCATTCATTCATTCATTCTTTATTCTTTGCATATATTTGCATATAGTACATTGGATAGTTTTCACTTATGTGGTTTTAGGAATCAAAAAGAGAAGAAAAAATAAGTAGCGAAGTTATAGGCGATGTATTTTGGAATTTGACACAATAATTTCTTGAGGAAGTAGTAATAGGGCACTTTTGAAATTCAAAGAAGATAACGAAACAATGTTAGATGTAATGAATTCCATATATTGATGGACCGGGAAACACATGTACTATGAGAATGAGGAAGTTTGAAAGGGAGAATGTGAGTGAGTAAGGAGAAGGGTAAATATTAAATAAGTAAGAATGTTCGAGAGATATGTTACCATGAATCATCTTGTGTACAAAACAAAGATCAATAATTTCTTGGGTGGGTTGTATGGATTGCGAGAGACCATGAGGCCATCCCGTTCAGCGGGAAGTGCCGAGTAGGAGTATCGGGGAGGCCGGCCCTTAGGAAGGGTCATGGGAGTATGAGAAAGTTGAAATGTGTTACGAGAGTTCAATTCGATAATTTTAGTAGAATTGTGTTGATGAGAAGGACGTTTTCTTCTGCTGACCATCTACCGCCTGTTTTGTTATTTCCGCATACCGTTCCCCAACCTAGGTTAGAAGCATCTGACTGAAGGGTAATTTTGCACGCTGAATTCCATAAGGTCTCCTGTGCTATTTCTCTAGTGAAAGAGTGAACCCACCAGTCAAGATCGATATTGCATTCTTCAGAAAGAATTTCACGCTTATCATAAGAGCGATCATCGGCCGGGTCTACCCTATCTGGGATCCATCTTTGAAGCTCTCTTATTCCGAAACGGGTGTAGGGTGCTACGCAAGCGACGGCGTTAGCTCTCCTGACAAAACTGCTAATTTATCTAAGAGAATGAATTTGTTGGTCTCTGAGACGGAATGCGTGTTCTCTCAATGAATGTCTTTTTGCCTTCGGTACAGCTACTAAGCCCCGAGAATCAATCATGAATCCGAGAATTTCTAGTTTCTGGGTTGGTATCAGGTGAGACTTCTCAATGTTTACCGTTAAGCCGAGTTTCTCAAAAAGATCTATAGCATCGCTAAGAGTTTGAGAGATTTCAACTGGGGATGAGCCGAGAAAAAACCAGTCATCCAAATAGACAATGAGCCCTCCCAAGTTTTTCTGATATTGGTCTAACCAACCGAGTATAAACCCACGGTGCTGAAGATAGTCCAAACGGCATTGCTGTGGAGCGGTACAAACTACCCGCGTGTTTAAATACCAGATACTTTTATTGATCAGAATGAATGAGAACGACGAAATACGCGTCTTGCATGTCTCTCTTTGCCATCTAATACCCTTCAACTAGGAGATCATGAAAAAACTTTCCATTTTGAAATGATGTTTCTCAACATACTTATTCAAGGGTTTCAAATTGATAACCGTTCTCTGCCCCCTAATTTTTTAGGAACACAGAAAGTTGAAGAAATCCATGCTTCTTTATTTCTTGGGTGATATACTATCGCACCTTTTTCCAGGAGTTTATCGATTTCAGACTGAATAAGATTGTTGAAACTAGAGTGCTGGCGTTTATTCGAGATTGCTCAAACCGTAGGTAAGGAATGAAAAACTAGTTTGTACTCTGTTATAGTATTCAGTACGCAAGGGTCACTAGTTGGTTTTTTTCCATTCTTCGAGGAATAATTTTAGCCTACCCGCTAAGTTTGATCTCTTTGCCGGCTATATTTCATCTTCTTTTCTAATAACTCTCTGCTTTTCTTCAAAAGCTGACCTGTTTGGCTTAATGGTTTCCTGATGTTTCGAAGAACGTCGATCCGCAGGCGTTCTGGTCTTCTGCAGAGTGGCGATTGAATTCTCAACGTCTGTTTAGCTTCCACGTCTCAGGATCTCTCCGACGAGTTGTCCGCCGAACAATGTGGGGGTGTCCTTCCCGAACAATCCTTCCCGAACTCGACCGTGTCCGGGGTGAGCGTAGTAGTGTCCGGGGTGAGCGTAGATCAGAGTGATGGCATCGCATCATGCGGGTCCAGTCACGAAGCTCTCGAATAACATGGATATCCAGTCTCAAGGTCCTCTTTATAATAACTGAGAAGTAGTCTTGTCTTCTTTAGTTGTTATGTTACTCGTAACAACACATTTATTAACCTTAGACTGAGATCATGTCGGGTAGTTAATGCTACACTGATCCAAGAAGTCCGACATGCGACGGCCTTGTGCCCAGAGGTTCCACAGATCAGGCAGTCTTCCTTCTGCGCGGAAGACTGAGACGAGCTGGGAAATTTCTCAGACTTTCTGTCTTGCCAATCTCTCTCGTCGACTCCCTTCCATTTCTTCGCGACAGTTGGTCTAGAACTTTCTCGGTACGGTCGCTTGGTTCCTGAGCGTTGACTTCCCGTATCACGCTCCATCACCTTGAGACGGTTAGCGATAGACTCCAGGAGAGCTTCAATAGCTGAGACTTTGTCGGATATCGCAACTAACTCGTCGAGAGTAGACAACTTTCGCTCCATCGTTTGCTTGAGGTTCTCGAAACGAATTGCAAGCGAGTCTATTCGTTTCTCGATATCAATTTTGTTGCTCGAAGTTGGCGATGAGAAGTTGGCTATTTGGATCGATTGCATAGTTGTTGTTGTCTTCTGGTTCCATGGACTCTTCTCTCGGGATGCCTTCGGAATCGATGTTGTCTGCCATCTGCAGTGAGACAGAATTTAAAACAATTTAGGAGAAAGAGAATTCTCTTTTTCAATTCATCAAGGAGTGCGGTGAGGAGATAGAGGGAGATGTGAAACATTATATACAATGCCAATATGTACAGCTCATACACATACAACCATGTGTTATACATATATGTACATATAAATGATGAGGCGGAGAGGTGGCGTTGATGAAGTCGCTTTAAGGCGAGGCTGGGCGCCCGGCGAACTCAGCACGACGCTGCCCAGAAGGCTGGGTCTCGACCTAAGGATTTACATCCTCTCTTCGGCCTACCTTCAGGTTGGGATTCAGGATCTCTCAGTACGAGTGAGCCGTCGTCTGGATTGAAGTCCTGTTGCTGTATCATTCCTTCGTCACTGCTTCTTAGCTCTAGTGGTATGAGCAGGTTGAGCGGTCTTATTATTATGCGACCTGAAGAGCTTTTCACAGTTGCTTGTCTCTCCGTGAATTCTAGGATGCGACCGATTGGCCAGGAACCTCGAGGAGTGCATTCATCCTTGATGAGGACTATGTCTCCGGTCTCTAGAGAGCGTGGACTGGTTTTTCCTTGTTTAACGCTAGCATCCTGCCTACCGCTGAGCGATCCGATGTACGATGACAGAAATAGTTCCCAATACTTTTTGTAATTGAGCTTGAGCAGTTATGTGCTGCTTCGTTAACGCGTTCTTTGTACTGTCGGGTGATTCGTAGTCGCCCTCGACGGCATTGATGAGCGGTAAAATACCGAGGGAGGCTCCTGGGGTAAGAAAATCTGCAGGGCGGAGAACCCTACACCGATCCATTGGATCGTCAGAAAGTCTGGTCAACGGTCGAGTATTAATGATAGCTTCGATTTCCGTCGTTGCAGTGGTGAATTCATCTTCATCCAACACTCGTCGTCCAAAACTTCTGACCATACACATTTTGACGATTCCTATCAGCCTCTCATAAACTCCTCCCTGCCACGGAGCGTGAGGTGCCGTGAAGTGCCAGTCTATGCCTCTTGGAGCGCAATAGGATTGGAACAGGTGAATTTCATCTGGGTCCTGGCTGAGTAGTGCGTTCGCGTTTTTGAATGAGGGCGCATTGTCAGAAAGAACCCTCTCCGGCACTCCTCTTCTAGCTATGAATCTTTTGAATGCGGACAGGAACGACGTTGAAGATAGCGACTTGGTTACCTCCAGATGAGCTGCTCTTGTAGCGAGGCATGTGAACAGGAGTATGTAGACTTTGTTTCTCTCTCCGTTTGCTCTGATGGTGAAGGGGCCAGCAAAGTCGACTCCCGTAGCCTTGAACGGTCTACTCGGCTGCACTCTTTCCGGGGGTAACTCGGGGGCGGCGGGATATTTGAACGGCTGTGCTATAGTTTTCCGACAAGTGACGCAACGTCTGAGAGTGAATTGAACCGCTCTTCTTGCTCTAACAATCCAGAATGTTGATCTTATGAGATCCATAGTATGGTTTTCTCCCGCGTGTCTGGCTGAGAGATGGACATGTCTGACGATCATAGAGATGAGGGGCTCATCCTTATTGCCAGGGATGAAGATGGGAAACTTTTCGTTCGAGGACAGAGGGGAGTTCTTCAGTCTACGATCCCCACATCTGTAAATTCCTTCGGAGTCCACAAATAAGGCGAGTTTACGATTTCCCGGCGAGTTGATAGAGGTTAGATGGGCTTGTTGATACATCTTGATGATGCACAACTCTGCTTCTTCTATCTCGAGAAATGTAAGTGGTCCTGCTGTAGGTGCTGTTCCGATGATCTTCTTCAATTTTGGTGATGTATCGAGAGACGCTTTCAAGAAGCATTTTCGGATAAAACGCCGAACATATGCTACGGTGTTACGTAGTCTGAAATACTTCGAGAATCTTGAAGGTTGAACCAGCATTGTAGGCGTCACTTGATCACCGATGACGAGGATCGGTCGGGGTAAGCTAAGCGTTTTAGCTTGAGTCTTCACTTCTTCGGAAGCTTGTTCAGGATCCCAGGCTTGTAGATTACTCACTCCGTCAGCTTTCAGCCAGGATGGTCCCTTCCACCAGATGTGACTGATGTTTTGCAGCTTAGTACTTGAGCAGCCTCTTGTTGCAAAATCAGCGGGGTTCTCTTCCGTTCTCACGTGTCTCAGCTTGACACAAGCAATAGGCTCAGCGCATGAGGAGTCGACTGTTTCACAGATGAGTCGACGAGTGGCAGTAACTTCTCTACTCATGTTCTGTACTGCTCGACTACTGCTGCTGTCCTTGATACGACCTGTCGCCCAATATAATGCGATGATGCTATCCGTGAACAGCGCACATGTCACCTTCAAATGAGGTTGAGTGCGAAGAATACTTTTTACAACGAACAGAAGAAGCCGTGACGCGAGTAGAAGAGCCTTCAACTCGAGACGTGGGATGGTCTGTGCATTTCTTACTGGTGCTAGTTGAGACCTAGCAATCAATAACGACCCTTCTTCCTTGCCAACTAGGTAAACCGCTGCTCCCATGGCCTTGGCTGAAGCGTCAGCGAATGCTACTAGAGTGCACGAGTTTTCCATTATATTTAATTTCCGCGGAATCTCGAAAGCGAACTTGACGATTTCTTCTTCAACTCGCTGCCACGCTTCTGTGTCTTCTTCAGATAAATTTGAGTCCCATCCATAATCCTTCGTCCATAGCTTTTGCACAAATAATTTTGCTGGGAGAAGCACGACCGTAAGTAGGCCGAGAGGATCGAAAGAAGAAGCAAGTTTTTTCAAAACTTTTCTTTTCGTCAGCGGTCCTTTCACTTGTGGAACTGTCGCCTTGAGCAAGAACTTGTCTGTCGTAGACGACCATGGTAATCCAAGTATCTTCTGTGATCCAATCTTCCCTTGGTCTTGCTGCGGGATAGAGTTGATAAACTCCGTTGAATCAGATGTGAATTCACGCAAATTCATGCTTATGCCAGCGAAGAATTTTTTAGCTGTGAGGTATAATGCTGCCTTGTCCAGAGTTTCGACGCATTGGAAGATTACATTATCAACATAAAGATTGTGTCTCAGCTGTTCCAAGACGAAGGCTTCTTGAGTATCCGTTTTCTGTAGCTTTGACTCTTCCTTTTCGACGTATTATCGAATCGACGACTCTAGGAGAAACGGGCTTTGTGCTACCCCGAACGGAGCGACGGTGAATCTGTAGTGCACAAGATTCGAGTCTCGCACCGGTTTCCCCGGATCTTTGAGCCACATGAATCTCATCAAGTCTCTTTGGTCTCTTTCGATTCCGATCTGTAGAAAGGCTGCTTCGACGTCACATAGAAGAATGCTTTGAGACAGACGAGTTCTGATGAGAAGAGCGGGTATGCGTTCCAGATTCACTTTTCCCGTGTACATACATTCATTAAGAGAGAGTTTTCCTCTTTCCTTAGCTGATGCGTCGAACACAATCCGAATCGGTTTCGTTTCCTTGTCCTCTCGTAATACTGGGTGATGTGGCAAGTAAGCCACTGACGAGGCAATAGATGAATCCGACACTTCCTCGATTTTATTCTTTTTGAGGTGATCCTCATAATTATTACATGGTAGTGGTCGAGCATTCCTTTGGTCTGCAGGTTAGTGACAACATTTCTTAGTCTTGCGACAGACGATTTACGGTTCTCCGAGAGCTTGGGCAGTAGATCTTCTTTCATACAGTATCGCGTGAATATTCTGTTTTCCTTCAAGGAAAACTTATTCCGGAAGTATTCGTCTACAAAGGAGCCTTCTTGCGCTGAAGCCTTCTCTTCTCCAGATTCGCCTTTGACTACTTCGTCGACTGCCAAGAATTTTTCGACAGCCTTGGTCACCTCCCTCTCGAACTGTTTTCTTTCCGACAAGTGATAGATCGCGTGCCGTTTGTTCGACTTCAAGGTGCTGAACTCCGGTTCACCGGCTGCTATCCATCCGAAGATTGATGACATCAAAATGTATCCACTTGGGAGCTTGATTGGCTTCTTCGCTAAGTGTAGCACTTTGAAGCATTCCTTTATCCCCAGTAAGATGACTGGGTTTGTAGTAGATGAGCTGAAGTACTCGTCCGCCAATCGGTAATTCTTTCCTTTGATGAACGATATATCTCGTTGAGGAAGAGCGTTGTACTTCAATGTGGTAGTTATTGGTTCCGAGTGACCCATCGCTTCCACATTAATGATGGATCCGTCGGTGCTTTCCAATGGAACTTCGTAGATGGTGTACTCCTTGCGGCCTGCCGAAACCCCTCCTAGACCACACAGGTTACTGAAAGTTCTTCTGACCCTTTTCAGCTTCATGTTTTTTGCTACCTCCTCTGATACTAGGCTCATTGACGCTCCCGTGTCAAGGATGAAGTCCACTTTCTTGCGAAAACATCCAGCTACTATCAGCTTTCCCGTCTGAAGTCGAGTTTCCAGAAATATTTCTTCCTGTGGCAAGATGGAATGCATTTGTCCTATGTGCTGTGACTGTGGAGATCTTGTCGAGTTCGGGAAATTTCCACCATTCGGTTCGGAGCTTCTGACGATTTTCCGATTCTCTGGCCTTCGCTCATGATTCCTGGCATCGCTTCGATTTCCTTCGTTGTGCTCGCGTCTCTTTGATGGGTTTCGATTTCTCTTGGAGCCGCTTTTTTCTATCACAAGTTTGAAACACAACGCGAAATCATGAGGGCCGTCACAGAAGGGACAACGTTTATTGCACTGGTGTACCGTTCCGCCAGGTCGCAGACAGGCTATACACCATCCTTTTCTTCTGAAACATTAACATCATCGGTCTTGTAGATGAACTTCAGAAGGTTGTCTTGAGTTTCGCTGGGGAACTTTCTCAGCAACATTTGCTGAAGTGTCAATTCTTTTTGAACTTCCGTCCTGCTCCTCGACAAGTTTGCGACTGCACCTTTCAAGGAAAGCACCATCGTCAGTTGGCTGCTCCAATAATCGTTTGCCGCTTTAATACCTTCGAGTTGTGTCAGAACTAGTCGCTCCTCTGCTTTATTTGCTCCGAAGCTCTGTTTGAGAAGTTTGATTGCGTCTGCGTACGCGTCGCCGCTAGCTGATATTTGTGAGATCGCTATCTTCGCTGTGTCCGTAACACTCGCCCGTAGATACGCCATTTTCTCGGCCGAAGAAATATCTCGCCTTGCGTCAATCATCTCTCTGAAACCAAGCTGAGAAGTCTAGATGATTGCCGTTGAAAATTGGTAGTGTTGGGCTGGGAAGTGGTGGCAGTCTGGTTGCTCCACCGGATCTTTCACTTGCTTCGTGCACTGCGGGCCGCTCTGTCGATGTCGATGCTTCATTTGCCTCTATCGATAATTGTAGTTTAGCTGTTACCCTATCGACGGTAACTTTCAGCAGAGCAGTTTGTCTCCGCTTCGGCGCTTGACTTATCCATTGCTGTACGCTACTTTCGTCCTCTCCTTGCTTTTTCAGAGCCTTCGACCAATCTGCTAAACTTTTGTAGTAACCGTCCGCGACGATTTTCAGGTCGCTCTTTATACTCTGCGTGTGTAAACGCGTTTCTCTGCTCTCCGGATTGACGCTGAGGCGGCTTTCGGCCTTTTGCAGAAGTTCGTGTAGCTCTTCATTCAGCGTGACTGCTGTTATCTGCTCTGGAGAAAGAAAGTTGTACTCCTTCTGAGTTGCTGCTGCGGCCGTAGTTTTCTCAGTCATTCTGCTCGACACTTAGGGCTCGATGCACCATATAGTCGAGGTTGTTGGCGATACACTCCGTTGGGTTACTCCCTTCGGATAGTGTAATCAGATCTATCGGGATACTCCCTTTATGTCACAGATATTTGCGAGGGAAAGTTCCCTTGAGATTGCTTGTGCTGCCACGCGGGACTCGTTGAGGAATTTATTCTCAATCAATCAATTAGCAAAACAACTGAATAAAACAACAACGAACCAACTACAGAGTAATGAGGATTATGGGAAGGAAAAAAATGAAGAGAGAAAAAGGAGAGAAATAGAGAGGAGAAAAGGAAAAATAGAGAGAAGACCAAGTTGCCACTACAGCCAACCCTTAAAGAAGTACCGGACGCAGGTCACTGGTCCAAAGTTAGTAAGGCAATTTTTATTTGACCGGCGTAACCTGTACGAGACGACAAGCTGGTCTTTCGATCGTCCCGGGTTCTGCGTGACAACAGACGAGATTGAGCAGAGGTGAGGAGGAAGAGAGCTGGACCGGCGGGGCACGCAACACGCGCCCTCTCAAACTTGGGTAATTGAACCGTCTGTGGGGAAGCAACCATTATTTGCAACAATGAAAGGCCACGCACCGCTTATTACACAGCCTAAATCACTAATCAAATAAGGTGTCAGAATTCCTAGACACAATAAGTTAACTTAAACAATAGTTAACTACTTATGGAAATACACTAGATAGATAAAACATCATTATAATGAGCATTATCTAGAAGTAAATTATAGGCAATTCTAGGAGAGAAAGCATGAAATTTCTATGCAAGAAACTTATTAGCATCCTAGGAATCTCCTAGAAAATTTATAATTACTAAAGGAAAAAAGTTAAACAAATGTCGACGACTAGACGACTAAGAAAGATAAATGACGAGTCGACATTGTAAAACAATAAATCAATCCTAGGAAAGTTCCAGAGCTTAGATACTTATTGACTACGTCTAGGACAAATTCCAAACATAATTATAATTCTTAGTATGAACTTCACTAAGGGAAACACTAAAATAGGTAATCAAGCATCAACTTGATTATACTCTCATAGTGCCAACAGAAGGAAGAGGTGAATTGCTTATATAGAATGATTTGAAAGAATTGCTGGGACAAAAATGCATTACAGCACATTTAGAAACAGAGACTTGCTTATATTCCGATTATATCTCCTCTATAGATTAGTAGTATTGTTCGTATCAGTCCAAAAGTCAATAGATCTCCTGATTCCATACCTAGGAAGGATACTCATTAAACAATACAAAGACTCTTTATCTGTTCCTCTATCTTTTATTTTTTTCCATTTGCTTCACACTAGGCTAATATCCTGCTTCATGGAAATGTGGTATTGTTTAACCGGTTCATAAGAAGGGCAAGAAAACAGATTTTTTAAATCTGTTTTCTAATCAGCTAGAGAAAAAAATTCTTTCAAAAAACACCTTTATATATACATATGTCTAATTGACTTTTCGAAAGTTTTCGAAAGACAATTAGACAGATATGGAAGGGTGTTTTTTTTTGAAAGAAAAAGAAGATATAGTGAGTGGGACTGAACGAGCGAGGAGAAAGTTTTCGAAAGTCAATTAGACATATGTAAAGCCGTTTTTTTTTTGAAAGAAAAGGAAGATATAGTTAGTGGGACTGAACGAGCGAGGAGATAGTGGATCTTTTTCGTCTAAAACCGAGAATTTGATTTTTTTTTCTCTAGCTGATTATAAAACAGATTAAAAATCTGTTTTCTTGCCCGTCTTATGAATCGGTCAAACAATATCACATTTTCATGAAGCAGGATATTAGCCTAGTGTGAAGCAAATGAAAAAAATAAAAGATAGAGGAACAGATAAAGATTCTTTGTATTGTTTAATGAATATGCTTGGTATGGAATCAGGAGATCTATTGACTTTTGGACTGATACGAGCAATAATACTACCAATCTATAGCGAGAGACCATGGGGCCATCCCGTTCAGCGGGAAGTGCCGAGTAGGAGTTGAACTGTGTTACAAGAGTTCAATTCGATAATTTTAGTAGAATTGTGTTGATGAGAAAGACGAAGTGAGAAATTGTTGTCTTTCCGGGTGAGTGTTTGACGTAAGTAAGCTATCTCTATGGCTTGATAGGCCAAGGCCTTCTGAAGAGGCTGAAGGGCCTGATGAACGATCCTTTGGAGTAGACATTCGACGAAAGGAAGTGGGACAGATGGAATATCGAGACTCAACAATGATGAGAGTGTGTGGACGAGAGGTGGTATCATAAAAGAGTGATTGAACGGCGCAGAGCCATTTTGGGGTCACCGAGAACAGAGCGCGAGTATGAGAACAGAGCGCGAGTATGAGAACAGAGCGCGAGTATGAGAACAGAGCGCGAGTATGAGAACAGAGCGCGAGTATGAGAACAGAGCGCGAGTATGAGAACAGAGCGCGAGAATGAGAACAGAGCGCGAGTATGAGAACAGAGCGCGAGTATGAGAACAGAGCACCCGAATGTCGGTTATGGCAATCGAACTGAAATCTAAAAGTTTTATTCATAATACTTGTATAATCAAGTGGTATCAAATTCATTCAATTCCACTTTTCGGTTCTCTTACGACAGCGCGTAGTCTTTCAGGGTATTTGTTGATCACAGCACGAAGGTAGCCCGGTGAAAGATTGTCCCAGTACTTCTTCAGGTCTGCTTTCAGAGATTTCAAGTTTTGGTGAGGAGAAGCAGACACTTTGGTCTGCGTCTCCCCCAGACCGCATAGTCTAGAGGATTCAGATCGGGCGACGAGGAAGGTCATTCTTCATTCGAAATGATTGCCGGGAAAGACGCCGCGCACCACTCTTGAACTGAATTGGCAATATAATCAAATGCTCCGTCCTGCTGAAAGACGTAGAGACTTCCGTTGAAGCGTGCATCTACCCAAGGCTTCAGAGCATCTTGTAACACGGCTTCGAGGTAGACATGGCGATCGACCTTGACTTTAGGCTCAATAAAAACAAGCGGGCACTTGCCGCTGGCACAGATGGCTTCTCAGACCATAACCTGAGCTGGATGTTGAGTTCTGATGAAGATTCTGTCACCAACGTCTGTCAGATTTGGTGATACAGCCAAAAGGCGTGTATTTTGAGAGTTTAATGCAGCTTTAACAGTAAAAAGCTTCTCATCACTGAGAATGGTACATTTAAGTTCACCTGTGCGTGCCCGTGCCAACAAGGAGGAGCACGCTTTTTGTTTCTTGCTTCTTTATTTCGCTTGCTGAGCATCGCTCGTTTCCGACATCGATAAAATTTCATCCCTAGAGCCTCCTGAACAATCCCGACCTCGCTGAAATTTGAATATCACGAGCCATGTTCCTCATGTTTCTTTTGGAATTTCGACCAATGCGTTCTCTGACCTCCCTGATGACTCTTGACGAGGTAGCCGCGAAAGGTGAACCACTCCGGCGACAGTCTTGAGTTCCTCCGACTTCGTAGAAACGTTTCAAGGCTCGATGTACGATTCAATGGTGCACTTTCAGCATGCGAGCGATGTCCGCTGGTCTTTTATCTTGGGTAGACATGCAGAGGATTACAGTGCGCATCGGTCTGGCGGCGACCATTATTTTCCATGTTGACCAAAAAATTTCAGGAACAAGAGACATTTATGAACAAGAAATTCGCATGATAAGAGAATTGTATGATTTTGAGAATTTATTAAATTGCGCTTTTCGCGCTATAACTACGCACCACCATGTACATACATATAATGATCAACTAGTGTTATTGCAAGAATATTTTGTTCAGAGTCATCACTAACATGGTTGAAAGAGTAGGAAAGCGATGTACATATAAGAATCTTCGCTGTTTATTCCTAACAAATATATATTGAATATTCACAAAAGATGACTGAGTTGATTTGATGGGAGTTATTGAGCTGACACGAGTTCATAACAAATGGGAGAGTGGAGCAGAAGGACGAGAATTCAAGACAATTTGAGTAGATCCATTTTAAAAGTGTAGTGATGAAGGAGAGGAAAGATGGTTTCAGTGAAGGGGTAGAGAGGAGCAGATGCAACCATCTCAAGAACAGGGCAAGGAAAGAATGACGAAAGCATATATATGGAGAAAAAAAAGAGTAAAAACTTGTTCCTTGAACAAATCCACAAACCCGAACGAAAACCTTTTTCTCGAACATTTAATGTCACGTGTGTACCATAACTTTAGATTTCATCCACTACATAAGATAATTTGAGCAACTACTTTCCAGAGCTCTTAGAGAAGATTACTTCTCTGCTTATCTTTCAGAAAATTGAAATGCCATTTTTTACAGGCTCTGAATGAGAACAAAATATCGGTTGACGCAGTTTGATTGAATTCAGCCCTAATGAAGGTAGTATGTAGTTCACTTCTTTTTCAGCATAATCGATCATCCTAAAATCTACTGATCAAACACACGAGAAGTGAGCGAGGAAGCAGAGATCTCTATTCGATCCGCCCTTCGAGTCGAGTAAGCACGTACTCTGCTTTGGAACGAATAAAAAATCAACGGTTCCGAAAGGGTATCGGAAGAATAGAACAGAGTTGAAAATTTTACCGCGCTCGCGAATCAGTTGTGCATGAGTGATTGAAAGCGAGAGGAAATTTTAAATTGTTTGAGCATGCCTATGCGACTGCTTCTGGTCCTTTATTCCTTACTCGAGGTCGGCTTGTCTTGTATGGCGACATCTCCGGTCACATTACCGGCACCGGTAATTGGTCGGTTTCACACTGCCTTATCTGTTGTGAATATCCTGCTCTGAAAATGTATCACATTCTCTCTTTTTTTTCATATTCGCCAAACAAAAGTATCATCTTCCCACTTATCGGCATCATCTGTACTATTAAACTTTCAAGCACATCAGAGAGCTTGCTTCACAATATTCAATAATTTAAAAGACTTCTTCACTCATTGTAATGGGATTATAATTTCTCGTTCACAACATATTCAAGAGCGGAGCAAAATACTTTTTCATATAATACGAATTAAACAATATCAAATTGACATAATCCTTATTTCATAACGAAAATGATTAATCATGTATAAGATATGCAGGTAAAACTGAGTTTGATTATAAATCGAGTATTTATTGAGATATAAAGTTTTCTGTACGGTGAAGATGAAGATAAAGCCGCAGAGATTTCCAATTTTCAGCATGTCAAACGTGTCCGAAGAGTTTGATTAACATACTACCACAAAGGCCTGAAGTGGGAGAGATACGATTTTTTTCGGATATGCTCGGTACTTCGGGAACATGTGCTACCTATACACTAACATGCATGGGAAACATGGCGCTCATCGAAGTTGGTTCTATTACTGTGTTATTTCTTTGAAAAACTGCATTCACTATTACTTTTTACATTTTTTTTTCTTTATCTTGAAACAACCACTGCAGATTGAAACTCTACTTTCACTACTTAGCCTCTACGCAACAGACGTACATAGGAGTAAACAAAAACTTTTCTTCCGAGAGTAAACAAAAAACTCTATCAATTATCTGACTGAGCCGAGATCGATGAACTCCGTGGTTTAAATTTTCTTTGACGACGTTTCAGCTCGTAAGAACGTAGGAAGGAGGGTAAAACAATAGAGTTCCTCTGATATATTATGTTTTTATCAGAATATTCCATCATGTAAAACATGTAATTCTTTTAGCCCGTGAGAACTCACTTGTGTGAATTAATCAACTGTCGTATGTATTACACACGTGTTGAAGCCAACATAGGGATGAAAAATCACACGAAGTTTTCCTCACGCGAAAAAACTACCAAACTTTACTAAATATTCTACAAAAATCCCAGTGAAATGCTATGTTTAACATAAACTTTTTTGAAAGTTCTAATGTTGAAGTGGAACATTTGTGCGCTGATTTGTCTCACCACGATTCGCCGTAAAAAAAAAAGCCGAAGCCAAGGCTCTATTTTGAACCGCTATTAAATTTCAATTGCCTCGTTTTTACTTTTCATATAAGAAGATTGTTATTCTTTCGCCTTCTCACGGCTATTACTTTTTAGACATCTTAGAGCACAAGTGTTTCACATTAACAATGTCATTATTTAAAATAATAAAAAACACGTTTTAGAATTTCACTGTAACTTTTAAAGTTATGAGGTTTTTGCAGACTATCCCATAGGAATCTCTTGTATAAATATTGTATATATGCAAGAAATTGAGGGTTTGCTTGCGATTAACTTGATATTCAAAATAAAATAAAAACCTTTTGGGATTTCTTTAGTGCACATTTCACTGCGCCATATTCTCATTTTTTTATACTCACGACCCGTAATTTGGAAAACTTTTCCGAGGAAAAGTCATACAAATAATTCCCAGATAATATCATCGGTTGTGTACAATTGACAATGCGCTCGTCCGCTTTGAGAGAGACTCTTGGGTTTGACTTAGCCCTGCAGATCAATTTGCATTCTTGTTCTTGATAACCCTTTAAGTGCTCAATTCAGTGTTCAGTGCTTTTTTATCTGTTAACGACTGATTAATGAGCTTCAGTTCAATAATGGAGCTAACGGCATGGTGTCTGGTATGACGGAGGCAGTGGCAGTGCTCGATTGCAACGATGCAGGATCAGCTTGGTTCTTCCAAGGTGATCCTACTCCTATCACCTCTGCCACATGTGCAGTCATATAAATCAACTCAACTCCCTCGCCAGGGAGTACTTGATCACACTTGTGTAATCCTTTTAATGAAGTTAATTGAACTTCTGCTATATAGGAAGCAGTTTTTAGGAAGTTTTATATCTTTAAGTTTTAAAAATTGAGTTTTTTGTTAACCCCCCTGTGCCAATCGTTTATTAGTTTACATTTTTATGGTTGATATGCTCGATATTTAGAGACAATCTTAAGCGAAATTCTGCTAAGGAATAGTTGGCGGGAGAAGCTTTAAAAGCACTAAAGTAATGAGAAGAAAGGATACATTTTTGAACTTCTGAAAATTGCAGAACAACTAGTCTTACATAACTCTTGAACATATTGCTGTTGGGCTTCCTCACAGTTTAGACTTCTTTCGCTTTCCACACTCATAAGTAACGGTGTTGATAAAAAGGCTGACTGAGTAAATTGAGCGGAGCAAGACGTAACAAATGAAAATGATGATGAACTTCATCAACAGCAAATACTCAATACACATTTTCGTTACGTTAAGGAAACATTTGTAAGAACATGATGCTAAGAGTTCATTTGGGGTGACAACAAAGTTAGACTTTCCTAGAATCGAATACTTGAGGTTTAATTGCGAAGTTTCCGAGAAACAATACTATTTTTTCGAATATTCATATTTCACCCACTAGCAAGTCAATGTTCAGAAAATGGAGCGACATGAACAACGTATACAATTTTGCAGCTTCTTTTACTTTTCATAGTACATACAAAGTTAGAGCGGCGACAGAAAATTTAGGATATTATTTGGACGGTATAATTTTGAGACTGATCTGGCTAGAATCCGGCTAGAGACCGAATTCGGAAACCGGCTGGAAACCGAATTCGGAATCCGGCTGGAGACCGAATCTGGAATCCGGCTGGTGACCTAATTCGGAATCCGGCTGGAGACCGAATCCGAAATCCGGCTGGAGACCGAATCCGAAATCCGGCTGGAGACCGAATCCGGAATCCGGCTGGAGACCGAATTCGGAATCGGGCTAGAGACCGAATTCGGAATCATGCTAGAAACCGAATTCGAATCTGGCTAGAGAACTAATTTAAATTCGGGGCAGAACATGACACACTCACTGGATAAAAAGGAAGCAGTGAAGCTGCTTGGAGGAGGGATAATAGGACAAAAAGGTCAACTAAGGCAAGGAAGCTGCCTGAGCCTCGAAAAAGAGGAGGGTAGGTGAACTTAAGCAGCGAAGCTGTGTGAGAAAATGAGAAAGGGATAGTCGAGAAACCGAGGCAGTCAAAATAAAAATAGTACGGGAACAGAGGCAGGAAAAAACAAAAGTAGGCAGACGAAAGCAGTGGAAAACTGCCTGACTTAGACGGGAAGAGCAAAAGCGTGAATGAAAGAAGGGGGAAGGTAACGAATGGGAACGAAGGCAGCGAAGCTACCTGAGCCAGGAAAAAGAAGAGAAGTATGAAAATGAAGGGCAGCAGAGCTACCTAAGCAAGGGAGAAGAGAAAAAACTTTCCATAAACGTTTACGAAGGCAACAAGTTGCCTAAGTTAAGAAACTAAAAATAAACATAAAGAAGAAGGCCGCTTCGCTGCCTGAGCCAAAGAGGAAAGGAGAATTATTCAAATGGAAGCAGCGAAGCTGCCTGATTTAGATAAAACGAATGGACTAGAAAAAAAATCAAAACAGTGGATAAGACTGTGGTCAATGAAAGAGTAGTAGAAAAACGAAGGCAGCGAAGCTGCCTGAGTCGGGTTAACAAGGAGTATGAAAACGAAGGCAGCGAAGCTGCTTGAGCCAGGAAGGGAGAAAGGGAGAACCAAAACTGAACAAAGGCAGCGAAGCTGCCTAAAAGCTTATGAATTGAATCAGAGAAGCAGCCTGAGCCAAGGAAAATATGAGAGTCACTTGGCTAACACAAACGGGATGAGCGTTCCCAGAGGCAACTCTAGGAGAAAAATCGGACCTTCATTGGGAACGTGAAATATAATTAGTGGGCGCCTGAAGGCGAACTTTCTTACGAGACAATCAGAAAGCGGAAAAAAACTGAAGAAAACGGAAAAGAGGACGAGTGAGGGAACGAAGGAAGGAAGGAAGAAGAGGACGATTAAGTGAACGAGAAGTCAAATCAGTCCCTCATTCAAGGCTCAAACAAATGTGAAGAAAAATCTCACTTCATATTTCTATTATAATCAAGAAGAAAAAAACTGACAAGACTCGCATCCTTATTTTTTAATAAACTTTTTTTTCGAAATCGCAATCAAGTGTACAAACGGTTCCATGACTATTCACTCCCAGACAATTCACTCCCAGACAATTCACTCCGGACAATTCACTCCCAGACAATTCACTCCGGACAATTCACTCCCAGACAATTCACTCCTAGACAATTCACTCCGGACAATTCACTCCCAGACAATTCACTCCGGACAATTCACTCCCAGACAATTCACTCCCAGACAATTCACTCCGGACAATTCACTCCCAGACAATTCACTCCCAGACAATTCACTCCCAGACAATTCACTCCCAGACAATTCACTCCCAGACAATTCACTCCCAGACAATTCACTCCCAGAAAATTCACTCCCAGACAATTCACTCCCAGAAAATTCACTCCCAGAAAATTCACTCCCAGAAAATTCACTCCCAGAAAATTCACTCCCAGACAATTCACTCCCAAACAATTCACTCCCAGACAATTCACTCCCAGACAATTCACTCCAAGACAATTCACTCCCAAACAATTCACTCCCAGACAATTCACTCCCAGACAATTCACTCCCAGACAATTCTTTCCCAGACAATTCACTCCTAGACAATTCACTCCCAGACAATTCATTACCAGACAATTCACTCCTAGAAAATTCACTCCCATACAATTCACTCCCAGACAATTCACTCCCAGACAATTCACTCCCAGACAATTCACTCCCAGACAATTCAATCCCAGACGATTCACTCACAGACAATTCACTCCCAGACAATTCACTCCCAGACAATTCACTCCCAGAAAATTCACTCCCAGACAATTCACTCCCAGACAATTCACTCCCAGACAATTCACTCCCAGACAATTCACTCCCAGACAATTCACTCCGGACAATTCACTCCCAGACAATTCACTCCGGACAATTCACTCCCAGACAATTCACTCCCAGACAATTCACTCCGGACAATTCACTCTCAGACAATTCACTCCGGACAATTCACTCCCAGACAATTCATTCCCAGACAATTCACTCCGGACAATTCACTCCCAGACAATTCACTCCCAGACAATTCACTCCCAGACAATTCACTCCCAGACAATTCACTCCCAGACAATTCACTCCCAGAAAATTCACTCCCAGACAATTCACTCCCAGAAAAATCACTCCCAGAAAATTCACTCCCAGAAAATTCACTCCCAGACAATTCACTCCCAGACAATTCACTCCCAGACAATTCACTCCCAGACAATTCACTCCCAGACAATTCACTCCCAGACAATTCACTCCCAGACAATTCACTCCCAGAAAAATCACTCCCAGAAAATTCACTCCCAGAAAATTCACTCCCAGACAATTCACTCCCAGAAAATTCACTCCCAGACAATTCACTCCCAGAAAAATCACTCCCAGAAAATTCACTCCCAGAAAATTCACTCCCAGACAATTCACTCCCAGACAATTCACTCCCAGACAATTCACTCCCAGAAAATTCACTCCCAGAAAATTCACTCCCAGAAAATTCAATCCCAGACAATTCACTCCCAGAAAATTCACTCCCAGAAAATTCACTCCCAGAAAATTCACTCCCAGACAATTCACTCCCAGACAATTCACTCCCAGACAATTCACTCCCAGAAAATTCACTCCCAGAAAATTCACTCCCAGACAATTCACTCCCAGACAATTCACTCCCAGACAATTCACTCCCAGAAAATTCACTCCCAGAAAATTCACTCCCAGAAAATTCACTCCCAGAAAATTCACTCCCAGAAAATTCACTCCCAGAAAATTCACTCCCAGAAAATTCACTCCCAGACAATTCACTCCCAGACAATTCACTCCCAGACAATTCACTCCCAGACAATTCACTCCCAGACAATTCACTCCCAGAAAAATCACTCCCAGAAAATTCACTCCCAGAAAATTCACTCCCAGACAATTCACTCCCAGAAAATTCACTCCCAGACAATTCACTCCCAGAAAAATCACTCCCAGAAAATTCACTCCCAGAAAATTCACTCCCAGACAATTCACTCCCAGACAATTCACTCCCAGAAAATTCACTCCCAGAAAATTCACTCCCAGAAAATTCACTCCCAGAAAATTCAATCCCAGACAATTCACTCCCAGAAAATTCACTCCCAGAAAATTCACTCCCAGAAAATTCACTCCCAGACAATTCACTCCCAGACAATTCACTCCCAGACAATTCACTCCCAGAAAATTCACTCCCAGAAAATTCACTCCCAGACAATTCACTCCCAGACAATTCACTCCCAGACAATTCACTCCCAGAAAATTCACTCCCAGAAAATTCACTCCCAGAAAATTCACTCCCAGAAAATTCACTCCCAGAAAATTCACTCCCAGAAAATTCACTCCCAGAAAATTCACTCCCAGACAATTCACTCCCAGACAATTCACTCCCAGACAATTCACTCCCAGACAATTCACTCCCAGAAAATTCACTCCCAGAAAAATCACTCCCAGACAATTCACTCCCAGACAATTCACTCCCAGACAATTCACTCCCAGAAAATTCACTCCCAGACAATTCACTCCCAGAAAATTCACTCCCAGAAAATTCACTCCCAGACAATTCACTCCCAGACAATTCACTCCCAGACAATTCACTCCCAGAAAATTCACTCCCAGAAAATTCACTCCCAGACAATTCACTCCCAGACAATTCACTCCCAGACAATTCACTCCCAGAAAATTCACTCCCAGAAAATTCACTCCCAGAAAATTCACTCCCAGAAAATTCACTCCCAGAAAATTCACTCCCAGAAAATTCACTCCCAGAAAATTCACTCCCAGACAATTCACTCCCAGACAATTCACTCCCAGACAATTCACTCCCAGACAATTCACTCCCAGACAATTCACTCCCAGAAAAATCACTCCCAGAAAATTCACTCCCAGAAAATTCACTCCCAGACAATTCACTCCCAGAAAATTCACTCCCAGACAATTCACTCCCAGAAAAATCACTCCCAGAAAATTCACTCCCAGAAAATTCACTCCCAGACAATTCACTCCCAGACAATTCACTCCCAGAAAATTCACTCCCAGAAAATTCACTCCCAGAAAATTCACTCCCAGAAAATTCAATCCCAGACAATTCACTCCCAGAAAATTCACTCCCAGAAAATTCACTCCCAGAAAATTCACTCCCAGACAATTCACTCCCAGACAATTCACTCCCAGACAATTCACTCCCAGAAAATTCACTCCCAGAAAATTCACTCCCAGACAATTCACTCCCAGACAATTCACTCCCAGACAATTCACTCCCAGAAAATTCACTCCCAGAAAATTCACTCCCAGAAAATTCACTCCCAGAAAATTCACTCCCAGAAAATTCACTCCCAGAAAATTCACTCCCAGAAAATTCACTCCCAGACAATTCACTCCCAGACAATTCACTCCCAGACAATTCACTCCCAGACAATTCACTCCCAGAAAATTCACTCCCAGAAAAATCACTCCCAGACAATTCACTCCCAGACAATTCACTCCCAGACAATTCACTCCCAGAAAATTCACTCCCAGACAATTCACTCCCAGAAAATTCACTCCCAGAAAATTCACTCCCAGAAAATTCACTCCCAGACAATTCACTCCCAGACAATTCACTCCCAGACAATTCACTCCCAGAAAATTCACTCCCAGAAAATTCACTCCCAGAAAATTCAATCCCAGACAATTCACTCCCAGAAAATTCACTCCCAGAAAATTCACTCCCAGAAAATTCACTCCCAGACAATTCACTCCCAGACAATTCACTCCCAGACAATTCACTCCCAGACAATTCACTCCCAGAAAATTCACTCCCAGAAAATTCACTCCCAGACAATTCACTCCCAGACAATTCACTCCCAGACAATTCACTCCCAGAAAATTCACTCCCAGACAATTCACTCCCAGAAAATTCACTCCCAGACAATTCACTCCCAGACAATTCACTCCCAGAAAATTCACTCCCAGAAAATTCACTCCCAGACAATTCACTCCCAGACAATTCACTCCCAGACAATTCACTCCCAGAAAATTCACTCCCAGAAAATTCACTCCCAGACAATTCACTCCCAGACAATTCACTCCCAGAAAATTCACTCCCAGAAAATTCACTCCCAGAAAATTCACTCCCAGAAAATTCACTCCCAGAAAATTCACTCCCAGAAAATTCACCCCCAGAAAATTCACTCCCAGAAAATTCACTCCCAGAAAATTCACTCCCAGACAATTCACTCCCAGACAATTCACTCCCAGACAATTCACTCCCAGACAATTCACTCCCAGAAAATTCACTCCCAGAAAATTCACTCCCAGACAATTCACTCCCAGACAATTCACTCCCAGACAATTCACTCCCAGAAAATTCACTCCCAGAAAATTCACTCCCAGAAAATTCAATCCCAGAAAATTCACTCCCAGACAATTCACTCCCAGACAATTCACTCCCAGACAATTCACTCCCAGACAATTCACTCCCAGAAAATTCACTCCCAGAAAATTCACTCCCAGACAATTCACTCCCAGACAATTCACTCCCAGACAATTCACTCCCAGAAAATTCACTCCCAGACAATTCACTCCCAGAAAATTCACTCCCAGACAATTCACTCCCAGACAATTCACTCCCAGAAAATTCACTCCCAGAAAATTCACTCCCAGACAATTCACTCCCAGACAATTCACTCCCAGACAATTCACTCCCAGAAAATTCACTCCCAGAAAATTCACTCCCAGACAATTCACTCCCAGACAATTCACTCCCAGAAAATTCACTCCCAGAAAATTCACTCCCAGAAAATTCACTCCCAGAAAATTCACTCCCAGAAAATTCACTCCCAGAAAATTCACCCCCAGAAAATTCACTCCCAGAAAATTCACTCCCAGAAAATTCACTCCCAGACAATTCACTCCCAGACAATTCACTCCCAGACAATTCACTCCCAGACAATTCACTCCCAGAAAATTCACTCCCAGAAAATTCACTCCCAGACAATTCACTCCCAGACAATTCACTCCCAGACAATTCACTCCCAGAAAATTCACTCCCAGAAAATTCACTCCCAGAAAATTCAATCCCAGAAAATTCACTCCCAGACAATTCACTCCCAGACAATTCACTCCCAGACAATTCACTCCCAGAAAATTCACTCCCAGACAATTCACTCCCAGAAAATTCACTCCCAGAAAATTCACTCCCAGACAATTCACTCCCAGACAATTCACTCCCAGAAAATTCACTCCCAGAAAATTCACTCCCAGAAAATTCACTCCCAGAAAATTCACTCCCAGACAATTCACTCCCAGACAATTCACTCCCAGACAATTCACTCCCAGACAATTCACTCCCAGAAAATTCACTCCCAGACAATTCACTCCCAGAAAATTCACTCCCAGAAAATTCACTCCCAGACAATTCACTCCCAGACAATTCACTCCCAGAAAATTCACTCCCAGAAAATTCACTCCCAGACAATTCACTCCCAGAAAATTCACTCCCAGAAAATTCAATCCCAGACAATTCACTCCCAGAAAATTCACTCCCAGAAAATTCACTCCCAGAAAATTCACTCCCAGACAATTCACTCCCAGAAAATTCACTCCCAGAAAATTCACTCCCAGACAATTCACTCCCAGACAATTCACTCCCAGAAAATTCACTCCCAGAAAATTCACTCCCAGAAAATTCACTCCCAGAAAATTCACTCCCAGACAATTCACTCCCAGAAAATTCACTCCCAGAAAATTCAATCCCAGACAATTCACTCCCAGAAAATTCACTCCCAGAAAATTCACTCCCAGAAAATTCAATCCCAGAAAATTCACTCCCAGACAATTCACTCCCAGACAATTCACTCCCAGACAATTCACTCCCAGAAAATTCACTCCCAGACAATTCACTCCCAGAAAATTCACTCCCAGAAAATTCACTCCCAGACAATTCACTCCCAGACAATTCACTCCCAGACAATTCACTCCCAGACAATTCAATCCCAGACGATTCACTCACAGACAATTCACTCCCAGACAATTCACTCCCAGACAATTCACTCCCAGAAAATTCACTCCCAGACAATTCACTCCCAGACAATTCACTCCCAGACAATTCACTCCCAGACAATTCACTCCCAGACAATTCACTCCGGACAATTCACTCCCAGACAATTCACTCCGGACAATTCACTCCCAGACAATTCACTCCCAGACAATTCACTCCGGACAATTCACTCTCAGACAATTCACTCCGGACAATTCACTCCCAGACAATTCATTCCCAGACAATTCACTCCGGACAATTCACTCCCAGACAATTCACTCCCAGACAATTCACTCCCAGACAATTCACTCCCAGACAATTCACTCCCAGACAATTCACTCCCAGAAAATTCACTCCCAGACAATTCACTCCCAGAAAAATCACTCCCAGAAAATTCACTCCCAGAAAATTCACTCCCAGACAATTCACTCCCAGACAATTCACTCCCAGACAATTCACTCCCAGACAATTCACTCCCAGACAATTCACTCCCAGACAATTCACTCCCAGACAATTCACTCCCAGAAAAATCACTCCCAGAAAATTCACTCCCAGAAAATTCACTCCCAGACAATTCACTCCCAGAAAATTCACTCCCAGACAATTCACTCCCAGAAAAATCACTCCCAGAAAATTCACTCCCAGAAAATTCACTCCCAGACAATTCACTCCCAGACAATTCACTCCCAGACAATTCACTCCCAGAAAATTCACTCCCAGAAAATTCACTCCCAGAAAATTCAATCCCAGACAATTCACTCCCAGAAAATTCACTCCCAGAAAATTCACTCCCAGAAAATTCACTCCCAGACAATTCACTCCCAGACAATTCACTCCCAGACAATTCACTCCCAGAAAATTCAATCCCAGAAAATTCACTCCCAGACAATTCACTCCCAGACAATTCACTCCCAGAAAATTCACTCCCAGACAATTCACTCCCAGAAAATTCACTCCCAGAAAATTCACTCCCAGACAATTCACTCCCAGACAATTCACTCCCAGAAAATTCACTCCCAGAAAATTCACTCCCAGAAAATTCACTCCCAGAAAATTCACTCCCAGACAATTCACTCCCAGACAATTCACTCCCAGACAATTCACTCCCAGACAATTCACTCCCAGAAAATTCACTCCCAGACAATTCACTCCCAGAAAATTCACTCCCAGAAAATTCACTCCCAGACAATTCACTCCCAGACAATTCACTCCCAGAAAATTCACTCCCAGAAAATTCACTCCCAGACAATTCACTCCCAGACAATTCACTCCCAGAAAATTCACTCCCAGAAAATTCACTCCCAGAAAATTCACTCCCAGACAATTCACTCCCAGAAAATTCACTCCCAGAAAATTCACTCCCAGACAATTCACTCCCAGACAATTCACTCCCAGAAAATTCACTCCCAGAAAATTCACTCCCAGAAAATTCACTCCCAGAAAATTCACTCCCAGACAATTCACTCCCAGAAAATTCACTCCCAGAAAATTCAATCCCAGACAATTCACTCCCAGAAAATTCACTCCCAGAAAATTCACTCCCAGAAAATTCAATCCCAGAAAATTCACTCCCAGACAATTCACTCCCAGACAATTCACTCCCAGACAATTCACTCCCAGAAAATTCACTCCCAGAAAATTCACTCCCAGACAATTCACTCCCAGAAAATTCACTCCCAGAAAATTCACTCCCAGACAATTCACTCCCAGACAATTCACTCCCAGACAATTCACTCCCAGACAATTCAATCCCAGACGATTCACTCACAGACAATTCACTCCCAGACAATTCACTCCCAGACAATTCACTCCCAGAAAATTCACTCCCAGACAATTCACTCCCAGACAATTCACTCCCAGACAATTCACTCCCAGACAATTCACTCCCAGACAATTCACTCCGGACAATTCACTCCCAGACAATTCACTCCGGACAATTCACTCCCAGACAATTCACTCCCAGACAATTCACTCCGGACAATTCACTCTCAGACAATTCACTCCGGACAATTCACTCCCAGACAATTCACTCCCAGACAATTCACTCCGGACAATTCACTCTCAGACAATTCACTCCGGACAATTCACTCCCAGACAATTCATTCCCAGACAATTCACTCCGGACAATTCACTCCCAGACAATTCACTCCCAGACAATTCACTCCCAGACAATTCACTCCCAGACAATTCACTCCCAGACAATTCACTCCCAGAAAATTCACTCCCAGACAATTCACTCCCAGAAAAATCACTCCCAGAAAATTCACTCCCAGAAAATTCACTCCCAGACAATTCACTCCCAGACAATTCACTCCCAGACAATTCACTCCCAGACAATTCACTCCCAGACAATTCACTCCCAGACAATTCACTCCCAGACAATTCACTCCCAGAAAAATCACTCCCAGAAAATTCACTCCCAGAAAATTCACTCCCAGACAATTCACTCCCAGAAAATTCACTCCCAGACAATTCACTCCCAGAAAAATCACTCCCAGAAAATTCACTCCCAGAAAATTCACTCCCAGACAATTCACTCCCAGACAATTCACTCCCAGACAATTCACTCCCAGAAAATTCACTCCCAGAAAATTCACTCCCAGAAAATTCAATCCCAGACAATTCACTCCCAGAAAATTCACTCCCAGAAAATTCACTCCCAGAAAATTCACTCCCAGACAATTCACTCCCAGACAATTCACTCCCAGACAATTCACTCCCAGAAAATTCACTCCCAGAAAATTCACTCCCAGACAATTCACTCCCAGACAATTCACTCCCAGACAATTCACTCCCAGAAAATTCACTCCCAGAAAATTCACTCCCAGAAAATTCACTCCCAGAAAATTCACTCCCAGAAAATTCACTCCCAGAAAATTCACTCCCAGAAAATTCACTCCCAGACAATTCACTCCCAGACAATTCACTCCCAGACAATTCACTCCCAGACAATTCACTCCCAGAAAATCTCCAGAAATCCTCCCAGAAAATTCACTCCCAGACAATTCACTCCCAGACATTCACTCCAGACAATTCACTCCCAGACAATTCACTCCCAGAAAATTCACTCCCAGAAAATTCACATCCCAGAAAATTCACTCCCAGACAATTCACTCCCAGACAATTCACTCCCAGACAATTCACTCCCAGAAAATTCCACTCCCAGAAAATTCACTCCCACAGACCCAGAAATTCATCATCCCAGAAATTTCACTTCCCAGAAAATTCACTCCCAGAAAATTCTCCCAGAAAATTCACTCCCAGAAAATTCACTCCCAGAAAATTCACTCCCAGACAATTCACTCCCAGACAATTCACTCCCAGACAATTCACTCCCAGACAATTCACTCCCAGAAAATTCACTCCCAGAAAAATCACTCCCAGACAATTCACTCCCAGACAATTCACTCCCAGACAATTCACTCCCAGAAAATTCACTCCCAGACAATTCACTCCCAGAAAATTCACTCCCAGAAAATTCACTCCCAGAAAATTCACTCCCAGACAATTCACTCCCAGACAATTCACTCCCAGAAAATTCACTCCCAGACAATTCACTCCCAGAAAATTCACTCCCAGACAATTCACTCCCAGACAATTCACTCCCAGACAATTCACTCCCAGAAAATTCACTCCCAGAAAATTCACTCCCAGACAATTCACTCCCAGACAATTCACTCCCAGAAAATTCACTCCCAGAAAATTCACTCCCAGAAAATTCACTCCCAGAAAATTCACTCCCAGACAATTCACTCCCAGACAATTCACTCCCAGAAAATTCACTCCCAGAAAATTCACTCCCAGACAATTCACTCCCAGACAATTCACTCCCAGACAATTCACTCCCAGAAAATTCACTCCCAGAAAATTCACTCCCAGACAATTCACTCCCAGACAATTCACTCCCAGAAAATTCACTCCCAGAAAATTCACTCCCAGAAAATTCACTCCCAGAAAATTCACTCCCAGAAAATTCACTCCCAGAAAATTCACCCCCAGAAAATTCACTCCCAGAAAATTCACTCCCAGAAAATTCACTCCCAGACAATTCACTCCCAGACAATTCACTCCCAGACAATTCACTCCCAGACAATTCACTCCCAGAAAATTCACTCCCAGAAAATTCACTCCCAGACAATTCACTCCCAGACAATTCACTCCCAGACAATTCACTCCCAGAAAATTCACTCCCAGAAAATTCACTCCCAGAAAATTCACTCCCAGAAAATTCAATCCCAGAAAATTCACTCCCAGACAATTCACTCCCAGACAATTCACTCCCAGACAATTCACTCCCAGAAAATTCACTCCCAGACAATTCACTCCCAGAAAATTCACTCCCAGAAAATTCACTCCCAGACAATTCACTCCCAGACAATTCACTCCCAGAAAATTCACTCCCAGAAAATTCACTCCCAGAAAATTCACTCCCAGAAAATTCACTCCCAGACAATTCACTCCCAGACAATTCACTCCCAGACAATTCACTCCCAGACAATTCACTCCCAGAAAATTCACTCCCAGACAATTCACTCCCAGAAAATTCACTCCCAGAAAATTCACTCCCAGACAATTCACTCCCAGACAATTCACTCCCAGAAAATTCACTCCCAGAAAATTCACTCCCAGACAATTCACTCCCAGAAAATTCACTCCCAGAAAATTCAATCCCAGACAATTCACTCCCAGAAAATTCACTCCCAGAAAATTCACTCCCAGAAAATTCACTCCCAGACAATTCACTCCCAGAAAATTCACTCCCAGAAAATTCACTCCCAGACAATTCACTCCCAGACAATTCACTCCCAGAAAATTCACTCCCAGAAAATTCACTCCCAGAAAATTCACTCCCAGAAAATTCACTCCCAGACAATTCACTCCCAGAAAATTCACTCCCAGAAAATTCAATCCCAGACAATTCACTCCCAGAAAATTCACTCCCAGAAAATTCACTCCCAGAAAATTCAATCCCAGAAAATTCACTCCCAGACAATTCACTCCCAGACAATTCACTCCCAGACAATTCACTCCCAGAAAATTCACTCCCAGAAAATTCACTCCCAGACAATTCACTCCCAGACAATTCACTCCCAGAAAATTCACTCCCAGAAAATTCACTCCCAGAAAATTCACTCCCAGAAAATTCACTCCCAGACAATTCACTCCCAGACAATTCACTCCCAGACAATTCACTCCCAGACAATTCACTCCCAGAAAATTCACTCCCAGACAATTCACTCCCAGAAAATTCACTCCCAGAAAATTCACTCCCAGACAATTCACTCCCAGACAATTCACTCCCAGAAAATTCACTCCCAGAAAATTCACTCCCAGAAAAATCACTCCCAGACAATTCACTCCCAGACAATTCACTCCCAGACAATTCACTCCCAGAAAATTCACTCCCAGACAATTCACTCCCAGAAAATTCACTCCCAGAAAATTCACTCCCAGACAATTCACTCCCAGATGATTCACTCCCAGAAAATTCACTCCCAGAAAATTCACTCCCAGAAAATTCACTCCCAGAAAATTCACTCCCAGAAAATTCACTCCCAGAAAATTCACTCCCAGAAAATTCACTCCCAGACAATTCACTCCCAGACAATTCACTCCCAGACAATTCACTCCCAGACAATTCACTCCCAGAAAATTCACTCCCAGAAAAATCACTCCCAGACAATTCACTCCCAGACAATTCACTCCCAGACAATTCACTCCCAGAAAATTCACTCCCAGACAATTCACTCCCAGAAAATTCACTCCCAGAAAATTCACTCCCAGAAAATTCACTCCCAGACAATTCACTCCCAGACAATTCACTCCCAGAAAATTCACTCCCAGACAATTCACTCCCAGAAAATTCACTCCCAGACAATTCACTCCCAGACAATTCACTCCCAGAAAATTCACTCCCAGAAAATTCACTCCCAGACAATTCACTCCCAGACAATTCACTCCCAGACAATTCACTCCCAGAAAATTCACTCCCAGAAAATTCACTCCCAGACAATTCACTCCCAGACAATTCACTCCCAGAAAATTCACTCCCAGAAAATTCACTCCCAGAAAATTCACTCCCAGAAAATTCACTCCCAGAAAATTCACTCCCAGAAAATTCACCCCCAGAAAATTCACTCCCAGAAAATTCACTCCCAGAAAATTCACTCCCAGACAATTCACTCCCAGACAATTCACTCCCAGACAATTCACTCCCAGACAATTCACTCCCAGAAAATTCACTCCCAGAAAATTCACTCCCAGACAATTCACTCCCAGACAATTCACTCCCAGACAATTCACTCCCAGAAAATTCACTCCCAGAAAATTCACTCCCAGAAAATTCACTCCCAGAAAATTCAATCCCAGAAAATTCACTCCCAGACAATTCACTCCCAGACAATTCACTCCCAGACAATTCACTCCCAGAAAATTCACTCCCAGACAATTCACTCCCAGAAAATTCACTCCCAGAAAATTCACTCCCAGACAATTCACTCCCAGACAATTCACTCCCAGAAAATTCACTCCCAGAAAATTCACTCCCAGAAAATTCACTCCCAGAAAATTCACTCCCAGACAATTCACTCCCAGACAATTCACTCCCAGACAATTCACTCCCAGACAATTCACTCCCAGAAAATTCACTCCCAGACAATTCACTCCCAGAAAATTCACTCCCAGAAAATTCACTCCCAGACAATTCACTCCCAGACAATTCACTCCCAGAAAATTCACTCCCAGAAAATTCACTCCCAGACAATTCACTCCCAGAAAATTCACTCCCAGAAAATTCAATCCCAGACAATTCACTCCCAGAAAATTCACTCCCAGAAAATTCACTCCCAGAAAATTCACTCCCAGACAATTCACTCCCAGAAAATTCACTCCCAGAAAATTCACTCCCAGACAATTCACTCCCAGACAATTCACTCCCAGAAAATTCACTCCCAGAAAATTCACTCCCAGAAAATTCACTCCCAGAAAATTCACTCCCAGACAATTCACTCCCAGAAAATTCACTCCCAGAAAATTCAATCCCAGACAATTCACTCCCAGAAAATTCACTCCCAGAAAATTCACTCCCAGAAAATTCAATCCCAGAAAATTCACTCCCAGACAATTCACTCCCAGACAATTCACTCCCAGACAATTCACTCCCAGAAAATTCACTCCCAGACAATTCACTCCCAGAAAATTCACTCCCAGAAAATTCACTCCCAGACAATTCACTCCCAGACAATTCACTCCCAGAAAATTCACTCCCAGAAAATTCACTCCCAGAAAATTCACTCCCAGAAAATTCACTCCCAGACAATTCACTCCCAGACAATTCACTCCCAGACAATTCACTCCCAGACAATTCACTCCCAGAAAATTCACTCCCAGACAATTCACTCCCAGAAAATTCACTCCCAGAAAATTCACTCCCAGACAATTCACTCCCAGACAATTCACTCCCAGAAAATTCACTCCCAGAAAATTCACTCCCAGACAATTCACTCCCAGAAAATTCACTCCCAGAAAATTCAATCCCAGACAATTCACTCCCAGAAAATTCACTCCCAGAAAATTCACTCCCAGAAAATTCACTCCCAGACAATTCACTCCCAGAAAATTCACTCCCAGAAAATTCACTCCCAGACAATTCACTCCCAGACAATTCACTCCCAGAAAATTCACTCCCAGAAAATTCACTCCCAGAAAATTCACTCCCAGAAAATTCACTCCCAGACAATTCACTCCCAGAAAATTCACTCCCAGAAAATTCAATCCCAGACAATTCACTCCCAGAAAATTCACTCCCAGACAATTCACTCCTACGACAATTCACTCCCAGACAATTCACTCCCAGACAATTCACTCCTACGACAATTCACTCGCAGACAATTCACTCCCAGAAAATTCACTCCCAGACAATTCACTCCCAGAAAATTCACTCCCAGAAAATTCACTCCCAGACAATTCACTCCCAGACAATTCACTCCCAGAAAATTCACTCCCAGAAAATTCACTCCCAGAAAATTCACTCCCAGAAAATTCACTCCCAGACAATTCACTCCCAGACAATTCACTCCCAGACAATTCACTCCCAGACAATTCACTCCCAGAAAATTCACTCCCAGACAATTCACTCCCAGAAAATTCACTCCCAGAAAATTCACTCCCAGACAATTCACTCCCAGACAATTCACTCCCAGAAAATTCACTCCCAGAAAATTCACTCCCAGAAAAATCACTCCCAGACAATTCACTCCCAGACAATTCACTCCCAGACAATTCACTCCCAGAAAATTCACTCCCAGAAAATTCACTCCCAGACAATTCACTCCCAGACAATTCACTCCCAGACAATTCACTCCCAGACAATTCACTCCCAGACAATTCACTCCCAGACATTTCACTCCAAGACAAATCACTCCCAAACAATTCACTCCCAGACAATTCACTCCCAGACATTTCACTCCAAGACAAATCACTCCCAAACAATTTACTCCCAGACAATTCACTCCCAGACAATTCACTCCCAGAAAATTCACTCCCAGAAAATTCACTCCCAGAAAATTCACTCCCAGAAAATTCACTCCCAGAAAATTCACTCCCAGAAAATTCACTCCCAGAAAATTCACTCCCAGACAATTCACTCCCAGACAATTCACTCCCAGAAAATTCACTCCCAGAAAATTCAATCCCAGACAATTCACTCCCAGAAAATTCACTCCCAGAAAATTCACTCCCAGAAAATTCACTCCCAGACAATTCACTCCCAGACAATTCACTCCCAGACAATTCACTCCCAGACAATTCACTCCCAGAAAATTCACTCCCAGACAATTCACTCCCAGAAAATTCACTCCCAGAAAATTCAATCCCAGACAATTCACTCCCAGAAAATTCACTCCCAGAAAATTCACTCCCAGAAAATTCACTCCCAGAAAATTCACTCCCAGACAATTCACTCCCAGAAAATTCACTCCCAGAAAATTCAATCCCAGACAATTCACTCCCAGAAAATTCACTCCCAGAAAATTCACTCCCAGAAAATTCACTCCCAGAAAATTCACTCCCAGACAATTCACTCCCAGACAATTCACTCCCAGACAATTCACTCCCAGACAATTCACTCCCAGACAATTCACTCCCAGACAATTCACTCCCAGACAATTCACTCCCAGACATTTCACTCCAAGACAAATCACTCCCAAACAATTCACTCCCAGACAATTCACTCCCAGACATTTCACTCCAAGACAAATCACTCCCAAACAATTTACTCCCAGACAATTCACTCCCAGACAATTCTTTCCCAGACAATTCACTCCTAGACAAGTCACTCCCAGACAATTCATTCCCAGACAATTCACTCCCAGAAAATTCACTCCCATACAATTCACTCCCAGACAATTCACTCCCAGACAATTCACTCCCAGACAATTCACTCCCAGACAATTCACTCCCAGACAATTCAATCCCAGACAATTCAATCCCAGACAATTCACTCACAGACAATTCACTCCCAGACAATTCACTCCCAGAAAATTCACTCCCAGACAATTCACTCCCAGACAATTCACTCCCAGACAATTCACTCCCAGACATTTCACTCCAAGACAAATCACTCCCAAACAATTCACTCCCAGACAATTCACTCCCAGACATTTCACTCCAAGACAAATCACTCCCAAACAATTTACTCCCAGACAATTCACTCCCAGACAATTCTTTCCCAGACAATTCACTCCTAGACAAGTCACTCCCAGACAATTCATTCCCAGACAATTCACTCCCAGAAAATTCACTCCCATACAATTCACTCCCAGACAATTCACTCCCAGAAAATTCACTCCCAGAAAATTCACTCCCAGACAATTCACTCCCAGACAATTCACTCCCAGAAAATTCACTCCCAGAAAATTCACTCCCAGAAAATTCACTCCCAGAAAATTCACTCCCAGACAATTCACTCCCAGACAATTCACTCCCAGACAATTCACTCCCAGACAATTCACTCCCAGACAATTCACTCCCAGACAATTCACTCCCAGACAATTCACTCCCAGACATTTCACTCCAAGACAAATCACTCCCAGACAATTCACTCCCAGAAAATTCACTCCCAGAAAATTCACTCCCAGAAAAATCACTCCCAGACAATTCACTCCCAGACAATTCACTCCCAGACAATTCACTCCCAGAAAATTCACTCCCAGACAATTCACTCCCAGAAAATTCACTCCCAGAAAATTCACTCCCAGACAATTCACTCCCAGACAATTCACTCCCAGAAAATTCACTCCCAGAAAATTCACTCCCAGAAAATTCACTCCCAGAAAATTCACTCCCAGAAAATTCACTCCCAGAAAATTCACTCCCAGAAAATTCACTCCCAGACAATTCACTCCCAGACAATTCACTCCCAGACAATTCACTCCCAGACAATTCACTCCCAGAAAATTCACTCCCAGAAAAATCACTCCCAGACAATTCACTCCCAGACAATTCACTCCCAGACAATTCACTCCCAGAAAATTCACTCCCAGACAATTCACTCCCAGAAAATTCACTCCCAGAAAATTCACTCCCAGAAAATTCACTCCCAGACAATTCACTCCCAGACAATTCACTCCCAGAAAATTCACTCCCAGACAATTCACTCCCAGAAAATTCACTCCCAGACAATTCACTCCCAGACAATTCACTCCCAGAAAATTCACTCCCAGAAAATTCACTCCCAGACAATTCACTCCCAGACAATTCACTCCCAGACAATTCACTCCCAGAAAATTCACTCCCAGAAAATTCACTCCCAGACAATTCACTCCCAGACAATTCACTCCCAGAAAATTCACTCCCAGAAAATTCACTCCCAGAAAATTCACTCCCAGAAAATTCACTCCCAGAAAATTCACTCCCAGAAAATTCACCCCCAGAAAATTCACTCCCAGAAAATTCACTCCCAGAAAATTCACTCCCAGACAATTCACTCCCAGACAATTCACTCCCAGACAATTCACTCCCAGACAATTCACTCCCAGAAAATTCACTCCCAGAAAATTCACTCCCAGACAATTCACTCCCAGACAATTCACTCCCAGACAATTCACTCCCAGACAATTCACTCCAATACAATTCACTCCCAGACAATTCACTCCAATACAATTCACTCCCAGAAAATTCACTCCCAGACAATTCACTCCCAGACAATTCACTCCCAGAAAATTCACTCCCAGAAAATTCAATCCCAGACAATTCACTCCCAGAAAATTCACTCCCAGAAAATTCACTCCCAGAAAATTCACTCCCAGAAAATTCACTCCCAGACAATTCACTCCCAGAAAATTCACTCCCAGAAAATTCAATCCCAGACAATTCACTCCCAGAAAATTCACTCCCAGAAAATTCACTCCCAGAAAATTCACTCCCAGAAAATTCACTCCCAGACAATTCACTCCCAGACAATTCACTCCCAGACAATTCACTCCCAGACAATTCACTCCCAGACAATTCACTCCCAGACAATTCACTCCCAGACAATTCACTCCCAGACATTTCACTCCAAGACAAATCACTCCCAAACAATTCACTCCCAGACAATTCACTCCCAGACATTTCACTCCAAGACAAATCACTCCCAAACAATTTACTCCCAGACAATTCACTCCCAGACAATTCTTTCCCAGACAATTCACTCCTAGACAAGTCACTCCCAGACAATTCATTCCCAGACAATTCACTCCCAGAAAATTCACTCCCATACAATTCACTCCCAGACAATTCACTCCCAGACAATTCACTCCCAGACAATTCACTCCCAGACAATTCACTCCCAGACAATTCAATCCCAGACAATTCAATCCCAGACAATTCACTCACAGACAATTCACTCCCAGACAATTCACTCCCAGAAAATTCACTCCCAGACAATTCACTCCCAGACAATTCACTCCCAGACAATTCACTCCCAGACATTTCACTCCAAGACAAATCACTCCCAAACAATTCACTCCCAGACAATTCACTCCCAGACATTTCACTCCAAGACAAATCACTCCCAAACAATTTACTCCCAGACAATTCACTCCCAGACAATTCTTTCCCAGACAATTCACTCCTAGACAAGTCACTCCCAGACAATTCATTCCCAGACAATTCACTCCCAGAAAATTCACTCCCATACAATTCACTCCCAGACAATTCACTCCCAGAAAATTCACTCCCAGAAAATTCACTCCCAGACAATTCACTCCCAGACAATTCACTCCCAGAAAATTCACTCCCAGAAAATTCACTCCCAGAAAATTCACTCCCAGAAAATTCACTCCCAGACAATTCACTCCCAGACAATTCACTCCCAGACAATTCACTCCCAGACAATTCACTCCCAGACAATTCACTCCCAGACAATTCACTCCCAGACAATTCACTCCCAGACATTTCACTCCAAGACAAATCACTCCCAGACAATTCACTCCCAGAAAATTCACTCCCAGAAAATTCACTCCCAGAAAAATCACTCCCAGACAATTCACTCCCAGACAATTCACTCCCAGACAATTCACTCCCAGAAAATTCACTCCCAGACAATTCACTCCCAGAAAATTCACTCCCAGAAAATTCACTCCCAGACAATTCACTCCCAGACAATTCACTCCCAGAAAATTCACTCCCAGAAAATTCACTCCCAGAAAATTCACTCCCAGAAAATTCACTCCCAGACAATTCACTCCCAGACAATTCACTCCCAGACAATTCACTCCCAGACAATTCACTCCCAGAAAATTCACTCCCAGAAAAATCACTCCCAGACAATTCACTCCCAGACAATTCACTCCCAGACAATTCACTCCCAGACAATTCACTCCCAGACATTTCACTCCAAGACAAATCACTCCCAGACAATTCACTCCCAGAAAATTCACTCCCAGAAAATTCACTCCCAGAAAAATCACTCCCAGACAATTCACTCCCAGACAATTCACTCCCAGAAAATTCACTCCCAGAAAATTCACTCCCAGAAAATTCACTCCCAGAAAAATCACTCCCAGACAATTCACTCCCAGACAATTCACTCCCAGAAAATTCACTCCCAGACAATTCACTCCCAGAAAATTCACTCCCAGAAAATTCACTCCCAGACAATTCACTCCCAGACAATTCACTCCCAGAAAATTCACTCCCAGAAAATTCACTCCCAGAAAATTCACTCCCAGAAAATTCACTCCCAGACAATTCACTCCCAGACAATTCACTCCCAGACAATTCACTCCCAGACAATTCACTCCCAGAAAATTCACTCCCAGAAAAATCACTCCCAGACAATTCACTCCCAGACAATTCACTCCCAGACAATTCACTCCCAGACAATTCACTCCCAGACATTTCACTCCAAGACAAATCACTCCCAGACAATTCACTCCCAGAAAATTCACTCCCAGAAAATTCACTCCCAGAAAAATCACTCCCAGACAATTCACTCCCAGACAATTCACTCCCAGAAAATTCACTCCCAGAAAATTCACTCCCAGAAAATTCACTCCCAGAAAAATCACTCCCAGACAATTCACTCCCAGACAATTCACTCCCAGAAAATTCACTCCCAGAAAATTCACTCCCAGAAAATTCACTCCCAGAAAATTCACTCCCAGAAAATTCACTCCCAGACAATTCACTCCCAGACAATTCACTCCCAGACAATTCACTCCCAGACAATTCACTCCCAGAAAATTCACTCCCAGAAAAATCACTCCCAGACAATTCACTCCCAGACAATTCACTCCCAGACAATTCACTCCCAGAAAATTCACTCCCAGACAATTCACTCCCAGAAAATTCACTCCCAGAAAATTCACTCCCAGAAAATTCACTCCCAGACAATTCACTCCCAGACAATTCACTCCCAGAAAATTCACTCCCAGACAATTCACTCCCAGAAAATTCACTCCCAGACAATTCACTCCCAGACAATTCACTCCCAGAAAATTCACTCCCAGAAAATTCACTCCCAGACAATTCACTCCCAGACAATTCACTCCCAGACAATTCACTCCCAGAAAATTCACTCCCAGAAAATTCACTCCCAGACAATTCACTCCCAGACAATTCACTCCCAGAAAATTCACTCCCAGAAAATTCACTCCCAGAAAATTCACTCCCAGAAAATTCACTCCCAGAAAATTCACTCCCAGAAAATTCACCCCCAGAAAATTCACTCCCAGAAAATTCACTCCCAGAAAATTCACTCCCAGACAATTCACTCCCAGACAATTCACTCCCAGACAATTCACTCCCAGACAATTCACTCCCAGAAAATTCACTCCCAGAAAATTCACTCCCAGACAATTCACTCCCAGACAATTCACTCCCAGACAATTCACTCCCAGACAATTCACTCCAATACAATTCACTCCCAGACAATTCACTCCAATACAATTCACTCCCAGAAAATTCACTCCCAGACAATTCAATCCCAGACAATTCACTCCAATACAATTCACTCCCAGACAATTCACTCCCAGACAATTCAATCCCAGAAAATTCACTCCCAGACAATTCACTCCCAGACAATTCACTCCCAGACAATTCACTCCAATACAATTCACTCCCAAACAATTCACTCCCAGACATTTCACTCCAAGACAAATCACTCCCAAACAATTCACTCCCAGACAATTCACTCCCAGACATTTCACTCCAAGACAAATCACTCCCAAACAATTTACTCCCAGACAATTCACTCCCAGACAATTCTTTCCCAGACAATTCACTCCTAGACAAGTCACTCCCAGACAATTCATTCCCAGACAATTCACTCCCAGAAAATTCACTCCCATACAATTCACTCCCAGACAATTCACTCCCAGACAATTCACTCCCAGACAATTCACTCCCAGACAATTCACTCCCAGACAATTCAATCCCAGACAATTCAATCCCAGACAATTCACTCACAGACAATTCACTCCCAGACAATTCACTCCCAGACAATTCACTCCCAGAAAATTCACTCCCAAACAATTCACTCCCAGATAATTCACTCCCAGACAATTCACTCCCAGACAATTCACTCCCAGACAATTCACTCCCAGACAATTCACTCCCAGACAATTCACTCCCAGACAATTCACTCCCAGAAAATTCACTCCCAGACATCGACGATGTATCTGTAAAGATGACATCATTGCTCGATGAATGAGATCATCGAGTCAGTGTTAATACAACTGAAATTTTTCACGATGAGATCATGGCTCTCGCACAAAAAATTGTTGGATCAGTGAGGTATGAGATGATCTTGCGAGAGCACGCGAAATAACATCTTAAAGTACGAGAAAATGAGATTTCACATGTCGTCTTGCTCTCCAAATGAATCTTAAAATACTAACTAATCGCAATCTAGTTTGTTTCCGTACTTAAAAATCATTTCACTTTTTTTGTTGAACATTTCATTAAAATTTTTGTTTTTTTGCTGTATTCTCGACACTTCGTACCCGACACTTCGTACCGCGACATTTCGTACCCCGAAACTTTGTACCCAACATTTTTTTTCTTGTTTTTTTTCCTGAGCCTAAGCTTCCTTTTTTTCCCCGAGCCTAAACTTTTTCCTGAGCCTAAGCGTTTTCAATGTAGACATAATTTATTTAATGTAAAAATACCTTTTTAATGTAAAAATTATTTTTTTGTAAATGTATGTAAGACAGAAGTATGACCCATGGAACCTCTAGGAGGGGAGGGGCCTAAAGTGCGAACAAGTGCGATTAATATAAAACTCGAGTCCGCGTAATAAGAAAAGTTCAGAGCGCAGACATTGACTCTGTCAATTACGCGCGTAAGTTCTAAGAATGGAATTCCGTGCAGGACCTTTTATTTCCAAAAAAAAAGTTAGTCAAGGTCACATCATCTTTCAAACTTTTTGCCTAATTTGAATGACATGAGGTCATCGCACCGATGATCTCATCGTTCAGAGATTAATGTCGCGGCTGTAGAAGACATACTTCATGGATTATGTGGACAAAGAATGTCATTTATGAAAATTACATCATCCAAAGTTCTCATTTATATATGGTTTGAGAGAGGCAAGAAATAGTATTCTGTAACCATTTCCAAATTTCCTGTTGTGTTCAAAATCTTGGTCGAGCTTTCCCAATTCGCCTGCTGCAGTCTAGAATTGTCAGACTTTTCTAGAAACAGTGTTTAAAACTGGTACTGTATCACAAGTCGTGTGAAAATCAGTTATCTCATGCTGTCTTCTCTTATCAACAATCCACATTCCTCATGTGTTGGAAATGAGAAATCGCGATTCTTCCTCATGGTCAAATAAGTCATGGACACATTTATTACTAGTACAATTGAGGTAACAAACAAACAAACACTTTTGAACAATAAATAAAATTTTCTTACAGTCGACGACAAGTGATTTAAATTTTCAAGTTGTTTAAAATTTGTTTTTATAATTTCACATAAAGAAGTATTGGAAAACGTGAGAATCACTCGGTTCAAGGTGAAGATGGAGGTGTACGAAGACTGCGACAGTTCCAGGTTGCACATAATGAGAATATCCGACCAGCTGACAACGGAGAATTAGACTGAAGGTAAAAACTTGGATTTTGAAAGTAAGGGAAAGATTAAACAAGGTTTCCAACAAAATACAACATTCTATCTTGTTCGCCATGACTGGAGTGGTCGGCTTTCCACCCGCTCTCTGCTCTACTCATTTCCTCTAGTGGACAAGATGCTATCCGGCTTCAACGAGGAATTGGACACCTTGGAGCTGTATTGTCCTAGTCTCTCAACGCCCTCCCACACAATGCTACCCTGGAGTAGGACCGACACTCGAAAGTTCTTTCCGAAATCAACGTGGACCCCTGAGACCTCATATTTTATCAACCCCTTCGACCTTATGTTTCCCCTCACATGGAAGACCCCTTCCGTATACCTTAGCACGCATTTTCCATTCGTAATAAACTCAAACTCAAATAGAGGAACAAGGTTATGTCAAGTACCAACAAATCCTGAAGATGAAGTTTAAGGCAGTGCATTTGGAAAGTTTTGTTCAAAAATTTTAATGGTGTCTGACATCGGTCTTTACAAGTATTTTGTCATTTATTTAAAAGAATTATCAATCGGCTCGGAATTGTGATTAGCTTTCGATTACGATTTAGCTGTTTTCAAAATCAACTATTTTAATTACTGTCTGTGCATCGAGTTTTTTCAAACTACTTTTCGAGTCTTCTCACTGTACGACACAACTTCATCGTCTTCGGTTTCTTTGCCGATGCTTTTGAAATTTTTGAAGAATAAGAGGTTCGTGTAACATTGTAAACACTCATTTGTTACTGAACTTAATAATATATAAATTACAAAAAACTACAAACTGAACAATCGAATGCAAAAAGAAACCTTAAACAATATATAATTACAAAAAAACTACAAACGGAACAATCGAATGCAAAAAGGAACCTTAAATAATATATATATATATATATATACAAAAAACTACAAACGGAACAATTAACTACAAAAAATTCTTAATTAAATTATAATTTTAAAAAATACAAACGGAACAATTAAATGCAAAAAAAACCTTAAATAATGTATAATTACAAAAAAACTACAAACGGAACATTCAAATACAAAAAGGAACCTTAAATAATATATAATTTTAAAAAATACAAACGGAACAATTAAATGCAAAAAACCTTAAATAATGTATAATTACAAAATACTACAAACGGAACAATTAAATGCAAAAAAACCTTAAATAATGTATAATTACAAAATACTACAAACGGAACAATTAAATGCAAAAAAAACCTTGAATAATGTATAATTACAAAAAAACTACAAACGGAACAGTCAAATAGAAAAAGGAACCTTAAATGATACAGTACCGTGCAAAAGAATACCAAAAAGTATATTTAAGTATATTTTGTCGTATAACTTTTCTTTTTTTGCGTCCAATGGCGCAATTTTTTTTATATTGTGTAGATCGTGATTCACATCATACTGTTACGAAATGGAGCCGTTTCTGAAAAAAGCAGAACAGCGCAGCAATTTTTTTTCTGAAAACAGTTTTTTTCGAGATTTCTGCAATGTGTTCTTGTTTATTTGTTTCTGTTCATTGCAATGATCTTGATGGCCTCTACACAACAAAGATGCAAAACAGTCACTCACTGATGATGATCACAGAGGTGCAAGACAGTCACAAAGATGCAAGAAAGACTGTGAAATGTACTTTTTGGTATACTTCTGCACGGTACTGTTTATCTTCTTCTTCTTCCTCGCGCTTGTTCCCGCCTCGCGGCAGGGTACGCGCTCCCCTGAGATGCAGGACAGACCTATCCTGGTAGAACCAGTGGCTGCCTGCTAGATCACTGCTAGTGTGATTAGCAGCAGTCACGGTACTGTATATAAATTTTAAAAAATACAAACGGAACAATTAAATGCAAAAAGAAACCTTAAATAATATATATATATACAAAAAACTACAAACAGAACAATTAAATACAAAAAATCCTTAATTAAAAAATAATTTTAAAAAATACAAACGGAACAATTAAATGCAAAAAAAAACCTTAAATAATGTATAATTACAAAAAACTACAAACGGAACAGTAAAATACAAAAAGGAACCTTAAATAACATACAATTTTAAAAAATACAAACGGAACAATTAAATGCAAAAAACCTTAAATAATGTATAATTACAAAATACTACAAACGGAACAATTAAATGCAAAAAAAAACCTTAAATAATGTATAATTACAAAATACTACAAACGGAACAATTAAATGCAAAAAAAACCTCGAATAATGTATAATTACAAAAAAACTACAAACGGAACAGTCAAATAGAAAAAGGAACCTTAAATGATACAGTACCGTGCAAAAAATACCAAAAAGTATATTTAAGTATATTTTGTCGTATAACTTTTCTTTTTTTGCGTCCAATGGCGCAATTTTTTTATATTGTTATAGGAAAGGTGATAAAGAGAAAAATGAGTTATAATTAATATAAGAGAAAGTTGAATAAAAATGTGAAAAATATTTTTAAGCACACAGAAAAGTGAAATGTTACTGCAAAGTAGACATTGCAGAAGTCTGTTTCGCCCCCGCTCAGACAGACCTCTGCACTCTCTGGGTGGGGCTCATCAGTGAGTGCCCAGAGAGTACAATTGTAAAGAAATAAGAGTAAAATTTAAAAAATTTTAACTAAATGGAATTAATTTAAAAGAGTATGATAATAAAGTTAATGTAAACGGTAAAAGAAACGAAAAATAGAAAAGAAAGAAGCAAAAGAACTAAAATGTGAAAGGAGAAACTAAATAAAGTAAAGATTTTAAAAATAACCTAGAAAATAAAAAATAATAAAAACTGATTTTCATTTTCCCATTCTTCGCTTTGGTGCTCTTCTTCCGAAAGTTCATGTCGTCTTCCTTCGTCGGTATTGTCACCAAATGACAAGTGTAAGAAATGAAGAGGAGTGAGTTAGGATGGTGATGATATTAGGAGAAGGGATTGTTGTAGTGTTCAATGTTTATGTGTTATAGATCTACTAATTTGTACATGACATGACCTTTTGACCCAAATAAATGAAACTGATATGGGAAGAATAAAAAGAGAAAGAGAGTATATGGATAGTAATAAGTTATTGATTAAGGAGTTTGAAATCAAATTGATGGGTGTTTTATCAATATTTCATATTATATGGAGAGAAATAATTTATTGGAATTGTTTAGAAAAGTGTGAAATGATTATATGGTTTTTAATGTCATATTTAACTTCAATTTTAGGATTTTTACGCAGTGTTTTGATAAGTCTACCCATTATAGTTAAATCTGGAAATTTATTTTCACGGTATCTTCTAATAAGTATTTTGATTCTACTCAAGAAATCTTCGAATCGTGTGCAGTTATCACTGAATCTTAAAACCTCGGTATATATGGTGTTTAGGCCAATGTAGATAGGTATGTTAGAGGTGTAATGAGGGTATTTGAGGGTCTTGAAGTTATAGTCATCTGTTTTGTTATAAAGGTTAAGTTTTATATGCCCGTCATTTTCAATGGTTATGTAGAGATCTAAAAATACGGCCTCACTACTATTATGATTAGTTCTTTCTAATGTTAATGAGTTGTGATATATTTCTTCAGTAATTTTTATAAATTCTTGATCTTTATCAGAAATGTGAAGAATATCATCTATGTAGCGGAATGTACAATTCAGAGAACTCCTCAAACTATGGGATCTATTTATATTTTTGTTAATGTATTTGAATTCCATCATAGCTAGAGTAAGATCTGCTATTTGTGGTGAAGCGTTATTGCCCTGAGGAATTCCCTTATTTTGTTTGAATATTTCACCACCATAAGTAACATAGCTATTATCTAAAATATATATAAGAAGTTTGTATATTTGAAAGGGTAGATAAGTTCTTTTTTGGTTAATGTCATTAGTATAATGTGTATGATTGCCTTTAATTGAGATAGCTTGGTATCCACAATTTTTAAAGCAAGTTGTAATTACTCGATACATATTATCTTTAATTACTTCATGTGGTAGATTTGTAAATAATGAAGTGAAATCTGCACAGAAAATGTTTTAGGTTTGTTATCTAATGTTTTGAAAATATCTAGTAAAGGTTTAGTGTTGAGTATGGAAAAGAGGTGATTAGTTCCATTTCTCTCACCAGTTTGTTTAGAATAATTTTTAAAATGTTTAGATAGGTGTTTTAGTAAGAGTTGTAGTTCAACAGATATAGGTTTAAGGCTACTGTTGTATGCTCCTGTGATGAATCTAAATTTTATTGGATTTTTATGCATTTTTGGTATTCCATATACTTGGGGAATTTTAAAAGTATTATCAAAATTTATTTTTATTCCGTTTTGTAAGGTGTGTTTGATATGATTACTGATAATAATGGAGCTATTGATGTTAGAAGTAGGTTCATATGTTTTGACATTATCATCAGTTGTATTCATTTCTTCATTAATATATTTAACATATAATTTTTTGCATATAAAGGCGTAGTTATTTGTGGCTTTATCGATTGGAGTAATTATAAAGTCTTTTTTTAATTTGTTAATATTTTTTTGAATTCTACCATATATTGATGTTTCCGAATAATAAAATCTATCTATATAATTCTTGATTTTGGGGAGGTTATTATTTATGAGAAGGTTAGCTAGTTGATTTCTATCAGTTGTTTTCAAGCTGTATTTTCTTGTAATTTTATCAGTTGTTGATAAAATTGATTGTATAATCTCTTCTGTAATAATTTCTTTAGTAGAATTACCACTGCTAATACGATATTTCGTACCTTTTTCTAAAATACTACGAAGAAGAGGATCCGAGACAATATTCGTGTTGCCTGTACAAACGTGTCCTAAATTATGTTCAATAAAGTGAGGGTATTTATGGCAGACACAATTGTTTTTGTTTATATCTTCAATTATAGTTTTGTTTAGATTTCTTAAAAAGTTATTGTAATTAAAGATTTTTTTACTGATAGGTTCTTCTAATTTGTATATAGTGCGTATTTTGAATGATTTATCAATTCTTTTGAAAAGTTCTACATCTATGTTGCTTTTAAGACTTTTATTAAAAATTCGGTTAAAAGGGATATTATCCATATATTTACCATGATATGTAAGCTTTATATTAAATGTATCTATTTCATTATTTATAAAATTAGTTTGTTTTCTCCAGAAATAGTCACAAATGGTACTAGTAATAATTATTTTATTGTAGTTATTAAGTTTATGAAATTCTTTGGTTAAAGTGAATTTTATGAGCTTATCTTTCTCTTTGTTTTTCAATTTTTTGTGTTCCAAATACAATAGTCTATTATTTTTAGATTCTATTAGATTGTTAACGATTTCTTCAATATCTCTGGCTTGGTATGCTGGACGAGTTCTTCTGCGGTTTTTGTGTCTACACTGAGTTTTTCTAGGTATTTTCATTGGCATGTTGTGATATGGATGTGATTTCCGTTCTATGGGGTTCAAACTATCGGATATTAACCCGTAATTTTGAATTTGGTCATTGAGACCGTAGGGATATGCTGTGATCAATAATCTAATCCAGTATGCTTCTTTAGCTCTTAACTCAGCTTTATTAGTTGCATGATCTAAGACATCTATTCGTATATTGTTTGGAGATTTATTACACTCTTTAAAATGTTTGCATATGTATGTATCAAGTATGTTTTTCTGTATATGATATTTATGTTGTGATACACGTTTTTTAAGTGATTGAGTTGTTTCTCCAACGTATTGCATCTCACATTTTGTACAGGTTATTAGATAAATCACATTTTTTGATGTACATGTAAGGTTAGGGGGTTTATTAGTGTCAAAACTCTTTTTTGTAGTACTACTAATGACATACTTATCGTAGTTGATTATATTACATATGACACACCTGGCATTATTACATTCATTTCCTTTATTATCAGAAAGGTTAACAGTTTTGAAGATATATTTACCATCGACCTTTTCGTGGAATATAGGTATATTATAACGGAGTTTGTTTTGTTTTTGTGGTTGGCTTTTGTTAAGCATGGATATAACGGTGACGATGGCTGCTTGACCGAAGGTTCACCGAGCACTACTCCGTATTTCAGATACGGTAGATCTGTCTTACAGGGTGGTTCATAAATAGTGTTACAAATGTTTGAGAACATTTCCTGAGGAAGTGACCGCACGTAGCGGTCACTTTTCTTGTTTTTTCCGATTCCCCGTAATTTTTTATACGTGTCAAGTGAGTTTCGATTGAATCCATCGATGTTTAGGGTAATGACAGCGTCGAATCGCTTGCGAACTGCGATCATTCGCCTACACACTCTTGGCCACGCCCCTGCTCGCATTGCTGAAACGCTTCGCCTGCCTCGCATGACAGTGTATCGAGCGATCAAACGATTCGAGGAGCTTGGCACATCTTTGGACCGTCCAAGGCGAGGTCGTCCTCGCACTGCTCGCACGACACAACTCATCGAAACCGTTCGGAGTCGGATCAACCGAAATGCACGACGAAGCATCAGACAGATGGCGCAGCAGCTCCCGATGAGCCGAACTTCATTGGGACGAATAGTCACGGAGGAGCTGGGACTCAGGTCGTATCGTACACGGAAGGCCGCTTTTCTGTCGGCTCGCAACAAGTCGGAAAGAGTCAAAAGATGTCGCGACCTTCTTCGTCGTACGCAACAAGGCGAACATTTCAATATGGTGTTCTCTGACGAAAAGCTGTTCACCGTGGAAGAAGTCCACAACTCCCAAAACGTCAGAGTGCTTGCGAAGGACGCAGAGCAAGCCGATAGCAAGGGTAGAACGGTCCAACGCAGTGCACATCCAACTCAAGTCATGGTCTGGGCGGGGATCTGCGCAACAGGAAAAACACCGCTTGTTTTCGTCGAGAAAGGCGTCAAGATCGACACGGAATACTATCTGAAACATGTTCTGCAAGACGTGCTCCATCCATGGTCTCAATCGCATTTCAATCAGAGGACATGGACCTTTCAACAAGACTCAGCACCAGCCCACAAAGCTAAAAAGGTTCAAACGTGGTGCAAGGAAAATTTTCCCGGCTTCATCACAACAGCAGAATGGCCGGCCTCATCACCCGACCTGAACCCGCTCGATTATTCCGTTTGGGCCTACTTGGAGTCCAAGGTCAACTCTCGCTCCCACCCAAATATTGATTCCCTGAAGAATGCCCTTCAGGCAGAATGGGACAACATCGGAGTCGAATACCTTCGTACAGTGGTGGAGGCGTTCCCAAAGAGACTTCGAGCTGTAGTTCGGGCAAAAGGAGATCGTTTGAGCTGAACTTTTGCGTGAATGTTGACATTTATGTTGTTGATAAAATATGTTAATTTGAGATGATTTTCTCTGTTTTGAAAAAAGGTATAACAATTCCAATTTGTAACACTATTTATGGACCACCCTGTATAGTGAGACCCAGTTCTCACTCACGGGTTAAGTGCTGATTCCCGTGAGTGTGGTATATCCCACCTGTGATTTTAAAAAACTGTATAATTATAAATCTTCATCCGATCTAGTGTGATAATGATAAAATTATTGGAAGTGTAATACATGCCTTCGATTGTATTAATAATATTATTATAAATAGGAAAGGAGACTGGAAAGGAAATGAGAAAAGAAATAGAAAGTTAAAAGGAGGAGATGGAAATGGAAAGAGAAAAAAGGAATTATAAGTATGATGAGAAATAGATGTAAGGAAGTTGATATGAAGTGATGCTAAAAGCATCTACTAGGTATTTGGTAAGAAAGGTAGGAAATGATAATATATAAGTATAAAGTAAATAGAGTTAGAATAGTGTAAAATTAGTTGGAAGAGAATGAAACTTGTTAGAAATATTAGGTGTGTTGTGGTAAAGTAATATTCTGTGTATTGATCATTGACTGGTTATTAAAAATTGAGAGGGAAATTATTAGTGTGAGATGTTGTTTAATGATAATTTTGTGATATAATATAATAGACTTTGAATTGTGTGAATTAGATGAAACAAATGAGAGTAAGTAAATGTTACTAAAATTGAAACTTAGTATTTAAAATCAGTTAAAAATTAAGAAAGTAAAGTAAAGGTGCTGCAGAGCAGCTAAGTTGATCTGGTATTAAACCAGATTTGCTGCAAGCAGCTAGGTACTCCGGTATACACCGGAGGTGCTACCTTAGGTAGCTAATGGTGTGGAAAGTATATAGTGGAATTGGCAGTGTAGAAGGTATAGAAGTTATATGAAATATTGCTTAATCGAATGTAAAGATAAGTAAGATATAGTAAATATTAAGGAAATGAATAATAGGTAAGAGAATGTAAATGAGTTCATCTTGTTTTTGATACGGAGTGGTACTAGAAGTACTCACATCACGTATCGGAACAAGAGAAATATATTATAGGAAAGGTGATAAAGAGAAAAATGAGTTATAATTAATATAAGAGAAAGTTGAATAAAAATGTGAAAAATATTTTTAAGCACACAGAAAAGTGAAATGTTACTGCAAAGTAGACATTGCAGAAGTCTGTTTCGCCCCCGCTCAGACAGACCTCTGCACTCTCTGGGTGGGGCTCATCAGTGAGTGCCCAGAGAGTACAATTGTAAAGAAATAAGAGTAAAATTTAAAAAATTTTAACTAAATGGAATTAATTTAAAAGAGTATGATAATAAAGTTAATGTAAACGGTAAAAGAAACGGAAAATAGAAAAGAAAGAAGCAAAAGAACTAAAATGTGAAAGGAGAAACTAAATAAAGTAAAGATTTTAAAAATAACCTAGAAAATAAAAAATAATAAAAACTGATTTTCATTTTCCCATTCTTCGCTTTGGTGCTCTTCTTCCGAAAGTTCATGTCGTCTTCCTTCGTCGGTATTGTCACCAAATGACAAGTGTAAGAAATGAAGAGGAGTGAGTTAGGATGGTGATGATATTAGGAGAAGGGATTGTTGTAGTGTTCAATGTTTATGTGTTATAGATCTACTAATTTGTACATGACATGACCTTTTGACCCAAATAAATGAAACTGATATGGGAAGAATAAAAAGAGAAAGAGAGTATATGGATAGTAATAAGTTATTGATTAAGGAGTTTGAAATCAAATTGATGGGTGTTTTATCAATATTTCATATTATATGGAGAGAAATAATTTATTGGAATTGTTTAGAAAAGTGTGAAATGATTATATGGTTTTTAATGTCATATTTAACTTCAATTTTGGGATTTTTACGCAGTGTTTTGATAAGTCTACCCATTATAGTTAAATCTTGAAATTTATTTTCACGGTATCTTCTAATAAGTATTTTGATTCTACTCAAGAAATCTTCGAATCGTGTGCAGTTATCACTGAATCTTAAAACCTCGGTATATATGGTGTTTAGGCCAATGTAGATAGGTATGTTAGAGGTGTAATGAGGGTATTTGAGGGTCTTGAAGTTATAGTCATCTGTTTTGTTATAAAGGTTAAGTTTTATATGCCCGTCATTTTCAATGGTTATGTAGAGATCTAAAAATACGGCCTCACTACTATTATGATTAGTTCTTTCTAATGTTAATGAGTTGTGATATATTTCTTCAGTAATTTTTATAAATTCTTGATCTTTATCAGAAATGTGAAGAATATCATCTATGTAGCGGAATGTACAATTCAGAGAACTCCTCAAACTATGGGATCTATTTATATTTTTGTTAATGTATTTGAATTCCATCATAGCTAGAGTAAGATCTGCTATTTGTGGTGAAGCGTTATTGCCCTGAGGAATTCCCTTATTTTGTTTGAATATTTCACCACCATAAGTAACATAGCTATTATCTAAAATATATATAAGAAGTTTGTATATTTGAATGGGTAGATAAGTTCTTTTTTGGTTAATGTCATTAGTATAATGTGTATGATTGCCTTTAATTGAGATAGCTTGGTATCCACAATTTTTAAAGCAAGTTGTAATTACTCGATACATATTATCTTTAATTACTTCATGTGGTAGATTTGTAAATAATGAAGTGAAATCTGCACAGAAAATGTTTTTAGGTTTGTTATCTAATGTTTTGAAAATATCTAGTAAAGGTTTAGTGTTGAGTATGGAAAAGAGGTGATTAGTTCCATTTCTCTCACCAGTTTGTTTAGAATAATTTTTAAAATGTTTAGATAGGTGTTTTAGTAAGAGTTGTAGTTCAACAGATATAGGTTTAAGGCTACTGTTGTATGCTCCTGTGATGAATCTAAATTTTATTGGATTTTTATGCATTTTTGGTATTCCATATACTTGGGGAATTTTAAAAGTATTATCAAAATTTATTTTTATTCCGTTTTGTAAGGTGTGTTTGATATGATTACTGATAATAATGGAGCTATTGATGTTAGAAGTAGGTTCATATGTTTTGACATTATCATCAGTTGTATTCATTTCTTCATTAATATATTTAACATATAATTTTTTGCATATAAAGGCGTAGTTATTTGTGGCTTTATCGATTGGAGTAATTATAAAGTCTTTTTTTAATTTGTTAATATTTTTTTGAATTCTACCATATATTGATGTTTCCGAATAATAAAATCTATCTATATAATTCTTGATTTTGGGGAGGTTATTATTTATGAGAAGGTTAGCTAGTTGATTTCTATCAGTTGTTTTCAAGCTGTATTTTCTTGTAATTTTATCAGTTGTTGATAAAATTGATTGTATAATCTCTTCTGTAATAATTTCTTTAGTAGAATTACCACTGCTAATACGATATTTCGTACCTTTTTCTAAAATACTACGAAGAAGAGGATCCGAGACAATATTCGTGTTGCCTGTACAAACGTGTCCTAAATTATGTTCAATAAAGTGAGGGTATTTATGGCAGACACAATTGTTTTTGTTTATATCTTCAATTATAGTTTTGTTTAGATTTCTTAAAAAGTTATTGTAATTAAAGATTTTTTTACTGATAGGTTCTTCTAATTTGTATATAGTGCGTATTTTGAATGATTTATCAATTCTTTTGAAAAGTTCTACGTCTATGTTGCTTTTAAGACTTTTATTAAAAATTCGGTTAAAAGGGATATTATCCATATATTTACCATGATATGTAAGCTTTATATTAAATGTATCTATTTCATTATTTATAAAATTAGTTTGTTTTCTCCAGAAATAGTCACAAATGGTACTAGTAATAATTATTTTATTGTAGTTATTAAGTTTATGAAATTCTTTGGTTAAAGTGAATTTTATGAGCTTATCTTTCTCTTTGTTTTTCAATTTTTTGTGTTCCAAATACAATAGTCTATTATTTTTAGATTCTATTAGATTGTTAACGATTTCTTCAATATCTCTGGCTTGGTATGCTGGACGAGTTCTTCTGCGGTTTTTGTGTCTACACTGAGTTTTTCTAGGTATTTTCATTGGCATGTTGTGATATGGATGTGATTTCCGTTCTATGGGGTTCAAACTATCGGATATTAACCCGTAATTTTGAATTTGGTCATTGAGACCGTAGGGATATGCTGTGATCAATAATCTAATCCAGTATGCTTCTTTAGCTCTTAACTCAGCTTTATTAGTTGCATGATCTAAGACATCTATTCGTATATTGTTTGGAGATTTATTACACTCTTTAAAATGTTTGCATAGGTATGTATCAAGTATGTTTTTCTGTATATGATATTTATGTTGTGATACACGTTTTTTAAGTGATTGAGTTGTTTCTCCAACGTATTGCATCTCACATTTTGTACAGGTTATTAGATAAATCACATTTTTTGATGTACATGTAAGGTTAGGGGGTTTATTAGTGTCAAAACTCTTTTTTGTAGTACTACTAATGACATACTTATCGTAGTTGATTATATTACATATGACACACCTGGCATTATTACATTCATTTCCTTTATTATCAGAAAGGTTAACAGTTTTGAAGTTATATTTACCATCGACCTTTTCGTGGAATATAGGTATATTATAACGGAGTTTGTTTTGTTTTTGTGGTTGGCTTTTGTTAAGCATGGATATAACGGTGACGATGGCTGCTTGACCGAAGGTTCACCGAGCACTACTCCGTATTTCAGATACGGTAGATCTGTCTTATAGTGAGACCCAGTTCTCACTCACGGGTTAAGTGCTGATTCCCGTGAGTGTGGTATATCCCACCTGTGATTTTAAAAAACTGTATAATTATAAATCTTCATCCGATCTAGTGTGATAATGATAAAATTATTGGAAGTGTAATACATGCCTTCGATTGTATTAATAATATTATTATAAATAGGAAAGGAGACTGGAAAGGAAATGAGAAAAGAAATAGAAAGTTAAAAGGAGGAGATGGAAATGGAAAGAGAAAAAAGGAATTATAAGTATGATGAGAAATAGATGTAAGGAAGTTGATATGAAGTGATGCTAAAAGCATCTACTAGGTATTTGGTAAGAAAGGTAGGAAATGATAATATATAAGTATAAAGTAAATAGAGTTAGAATAGTGTAAAATTAGTTGGAAGAGAATGAAACTTGTTAGAAATATTAGGTGTGTTGTGGTAAAGTAATATTCTGTGTATTGATCATTGACTGGTTATTAAAAATTGAGAGGGAAATTATTAGTGTGAGATGTTGTTTAATGATAATTTTGTGATATAATATAATAGACTTTGAATTGTGTGAATTAGATGAAACAAATGAGAGTAAGTAAATGTTACTAAAATTGAAACTTAGTATTTAAAATCAGTTAAAAATTAAGAAAGTAAAGTAAAGGCGCTGCAGAGCAGCTAAGTTGATCTGGTATTAAACCAGATTTGCTGCAAGCAGCTAGGTACTCCGGTATACACCGGAGGTGCTACCTTAGGTAGCTAATGGTGTGGAAAGTATATAGTGGAATTGGCAGTGTAGAAGGTATAGAAGTTATATGAAATATTGCTTAATCGAATGTAAAGATAAGTAAGATATAGTAAATATTAAGGAAATGAATAATAGGTAAGAGAATGTAAATGAGTTCATCTTGTTTTTGATACGGAGTGGTACTAGAAGTACTTACTGTCTGTTCATCGAGTTTTTTCAAACTACTTTTCGAGTCTTCTCACTGTACGACACAACTTCATCGTCTTCGGTTTCTTTGCCGATGCTTTTGAAATTTTTGAAGAATAAGAGGTTCGTGTAACATTGTAAACACTCATTTGTTACTGAACTTAATAATATATAAATTACAAAAAACTACAAACTGAACAATCGAATGCAAAAAGAAACCTTAAACAATATATAATTACAAAAAAACTACAAACGGAACAATCGAATGCAAAAAGGAACCTTAAATTATATATATATATATATATACAAAAAACTACAAACGGAACAATTAACTACAAAAAATTCTTAATTAAATTATAATTTTAAAAAATACAAACGGAACAATTAAATGCAAAAAAAACCTTAAATAATGTATAATTACAAAAAAACTACAAACGGAACATTCAAATACAAAAAGGAACCTTAAATAATATATAATTTTAAAAAATACAAACGGAACAATTAAATGCAAAAAACCTTAAATAATGTATAATTACAAAATACTACAAACGGAACAATTAAATGCAAAAAAACCTTAAATAATGTATAATTACAAAATACTACAAACGGAACAATTAAATGCAAAAAAAACCTTGAATAATGTATAATTACAAAAAAACTACAAACGGAACAGTCAAATAGAAAAAGGAACCTTAAATGATACAGTACCGTGCAAAAGAATACCAAAAAGTATATTTAAGTATATTTTGTCGTATAACTTTTCTTTTTTTGCGTCCAATGGCGCAATTTTTTTTATATTGTGTAGATCGTGATTCACATCATACTGTTACGAAATGGAGCCGTTTCTGAAAAAAGCAGAACAGCGCAGCAATTTTTTTTCTGAAAACAGTTTTTTTCGAGATTTCTGCAATGTGTTCTTGTTTATTTGTTTCTGTTCATTGCAATGATCTTGATGGCCTCTACACAACAAAGATGCAAAACAGTCACTCACTGATGATGATCACAGAGGTGCAAGACAGTCACAAAGATGCAAGAAAGACTGTGAAATGTACTTTTTGGTATACTTCTGCACGGTACTGTTTATCTTCTTCTTCTTCCTCGCGCTTGTTCCCGCCTCGCGGCAGGGTACGCGCTCCCCTGAGATGCAGGACAGACCTATCCTGGTAGAACCAGTGGCTGCCTGCTAGATCACTGCTAGTGTGATTAGCAGCAGTCACGGTACTGTATATAAATTTTAAAAAATACAAACGGAACAATTAAATGCAAAAAGAAACCTTAAATAATATATATATATATACAAAAAACTACAAACAGAACAATTAAATACAAAAAATCCTTAATTAAAAAATAATTTTAAAAAATACAAACGGAACAATTAAATGCAAAAAAAACCTTAAATAATGTATAATTACAAAAAACTACAAACGGAACAGTAAAATACAAAAAGGAACCTTAAATAACATACAATTTTAAAAAATACAAACGGAACAATTAAATGCAAAAAACCTTAAATAATGTATAATTACAAAATACTACAAACGGAACAATTAAATGCAAAAAAAACCTTAAATAATGTATAATTACAAAATACTACAAACGGAACAATTAAATGCAAAAAAAACCTCGAATAATGTATAATTACAAAAAAACTACAAACGGAACAGTCAAATAGAAAAAGGAACCTTAAATGATACAGTACCGTGCAAAAAATACCAAAAAGTATATTTAAGTATATTTTGTCGTATAACTTTTCTTTTTTTGCGTCCAATGGCGCAATTTTTTTATATTGTGTAGATCGTGATTCACATCATACTGTTACGAAATGGAGCCGTTTCTGAAAAAAGCAGAACAGCTCAGCAATTTTTTTTCTGAAAACAGTTTTTTACGAGATTTCTGCAATGTGTTCTTGTTTATTTGTTTCTGTTTATTGCAATGATCTTGATGGCCTCTATACAACAAAGATGCAAAACAGTCACTCACTGATGATGATCACAGAGGTGCAAGACAGTCAAAAAGATGCAAGAAAGACTGTGAAATGTACTTTTTGGTATACTTCTGCACGGTACTGTTTATCTTCTTCTTCTTCTTCGCGCTTGTTCCCGCCTCGCGGCAGGGTACGCGCTCCCCTGAGATGCAGAACAGACCTATCCTGGTAGAACCAGTGGCTGCCTGCTAGATCACTGCTAGTGTGATTAGCAGCAGTCACGGTACTGTATATAATTTTTAAAAAATACAAACGGAACCATTAAATGCAAAAAAAACCTTAAATAATGTATAATTACAAAATACTAAAAACGGAACAATTAAATGCAAAAAACCTTAAATAATGTATAATTACAAAATACTACAAACGGAACAATTAAATGCAAAAAAAACTTAAATAATGTATAATTACAAAAAAACTACAAACGGAACAATCGAATGCAAAAAGAAACCTTAAACAACATATAATTACAAAAAAACTACAAACGGTACAGTCAAATACAAAAAGGAATCTTAAATAATATTTAATTTTAAAAAAAATACAAACAGAACAATTGAATGCAAAAAAACCTTAAATAATGTATAATTACAAAAAAACTACAAACGGAACAATCGAATGCAAAAAGAAACCTTAAACAATATATAATTACAAAAAAACTACGAACGGAACAGTCAAATACAAAAAGGAACCTTAAATAATATATAATAAAAAAAATACAAACGGAACAATTAAATGCAAAAAAACCTTAAATAATGTATAATTACAAAAAAAACTACAAACGGAACAATTAAATTACAAAAAAACTCATTAAAAACAACTAAAAAACGGGAGTGAATTGTCTGGGAGTGAATCGTCGTGGGAGTGAATTGTCGTAGGAGTGAATTGTCTGGGAGTGAATAGTCGTAGGAGTGAATTGTCTGGGAGTGAATTGTCGTAGGAGTGAATTTTCCGGGAGTGAATAGTCGGGAGTGAATTGTCGGGAGTGAATAGTCGTGATACCGTACGAACGCTACAGAGTCATTATTTCAGAGTTTTGATGACAATGAGCATCTTGGCTCGAGCATTAGTCTCTGTCGTGTTTTTTTTTGTAGTTTTGCTCTGTTCATAATTATTTTGCTACATAAATATGCGTCACTAAGAAAGCAAGGTCATTGGTAAATTTAACACAGCTCTAAGCGGTATCACGACTATTCACTCCCGGACAATTCACTCCCGACGATTCACTCCCGACAATTCACTCCCGAACAATTCACTCCCGACGATTCACTCCCGACAATTCACTCCCGGACAATTCACTCCCGACGATTCACTCCCGACAATTCACTCCCAGACAATTCACTCCCAGACAATTCACTCCCAGAAAATTCACTCCCAGAAAATTCACTCCCAGAAAATTCACTCCCAGAAAATTCACTCCCAGACAATTCACTCCCAGAAAATTCACTCCCAGAAAATTCAATCCCAGACAATTCACTCCCAGAAAATTCACTCCCAGAAAATTCACTCCCAGAAAATTCACTCCCAGACAATTCACTCCCAGACAATTCACTCCCAGACAATTCACTCCCAGACAATTCACTCCCAGAAAATTCACTCCCAGAAAATTCACTCCCAGACAATTCACTCCCAGACAATTCACTCCCAGAAAATTCACTCCCAGACAATTCACTCCCAGAAAATTCACTCCCAGAAAATTCACTCCCAGAAAATTCACTCCCAGAAAATTCACTCCCAGAAAATTCACTCCCAGACAATTCACTCCCAGAAAATTCACTCCCAGACAATTCACTCCCAGACAATTCACTCCCAGACAATTCACTCCCAGACATTTCACTCCAAGACAAATCACTCCCAAACAATTCACTCCCAGACAATTCACTCCCAGACATTTCACTCCAAGACAAATCACTCCCAAACAATTTACTCCCAGACAATTCACTCCCAGACAATTCTTTCCCAGACAATTCACTCCTAGACAAGTCACTCCCAGACAATTCATTCCCAGACAATTCACTCCCAGAAAATTCACTCCCATACAATTCACTCCCAGACAATTCACTCCCAGACAATTCACTCCCAGAAAATTCACTCCCAGACAATTCACTCCCAGACAATTCACTCCCAGACAATTCACTCCCAGACAATTCACTCCCAGACAATTCACTCCCAGACAATTCACTCCCAGACAATTCACTCCCAGACATTTCACTCCAAGACAAATCACTCCCAAACAATTCACTCCCAGACAATTCACTCCCAGACATTTCACTCCAAGACAAATCACTCCCAAACAATTTACTCCCAGACAATTCACTCCCAGACAATTCTTTCCCAGACAATTCACTCCTAGACAAGTCACTCCCAGACAATTCATTCCCAGACAATTCACTCCCAGAAAATTCACTCCCATACAATTCACTCCCAGAAAATTCACTCCCAGAAAATTCACTCCCAGAAAATTCACTCCCAGACAATTCACTCCCAGACAATTCACTCCCAGACAATTCACTCCCAGACAATTCACTCCCAGAAAATTCACTCCCAGAAAATTCACTCCCAGAAAATTCACTCCCAGAAAATTCACTCCCAGACAATTCACTCCCAGAAAATTCACTCCCAGAAAATTCACTCCCAGAAAATTCACTCCCAGAAAATTCACTCCCAGAAAATTCACTCCCAGACAATTCACTCCCAGAAAATTCACTCCCAGAAAATTCAATCCCAGACAATTCACTCCCAGAAAATTCACTCCCAGAAAATTCACTCCCAGAAAATTCACTCCCAGAAAATTCACTCCCAGACAATTCACTCCCAGACAATTCACTCCCAGACAATTCACTCCCAGACAATTCACTCCCAGACAATTCACTCCCAGACAATTCACTCCCAGACAATTCACTCCCAGACATTTCACTCCAAGACAAATCACTCCCAAACAATTCACTCCCAGACAATTCACTCCCAGACATTTCACTCCAAGACAAATCACTCCCAAACAATTTACTCCCAGACAATTCACTCCCAGACAATTCTTTCCCAGACAATTCACTCCTAGACAAGTCACTCCCAGACAATTCATTCCCAGACAATTCACTCCCAGAAAATTCACTCCCATACAATTCACTCCCAGACAATTCACTCCCAGACAATTCAATCCCAGACAATTCACTCCCAGACAATTCACTCCCAGACAATTCAATCCCAGACAATTCAATCCCAGACAATTCACTCACAGACAATTCACTCCCAGACAATTCACTCCCAGACAATTCACTCCCAGAAAATTCACTCCCAGACAATTCACTCCCAGACAATTCACTCCCAGACAATTCACTCCCAGACATTTCACTCCAAGACAAATCACTCCCAAACAATTCACTCCCAGACAATTCACTCCCAGACATTTCACTCCAAGACAAATCACTCCCAAACAATTTACTCCCAGACAATTCACTCCCAGACAATTCTTTCCCAGACAATTCACTCCTAGACAAGTCACTCCCAGACAATTCATTCCCAGACAATTCACTCCCAGAAAATTCACTCCCATACAATTCACTCCCAGACAATTCACTCCCAGACAATTCACTCCCAAACAATTCACTCCCAGACAATTCAATCCCAGACAATTCAATCCCAGACAATTCACTCACAGACAATTCACTCCCAGACAATTCACTCCCAGACAATTCACTCCCAGAAAATTCACTCCCAAACAATTCACTCCCAGATAATTCACTCCCAGACAATTCACTCCCAGACAATTCACTCCCAGACAATTCACTCCCAGACAATTCACTCCCAGACAATTCACTCCCAGACAATTCACTCCCAGACAATTCACTCCCAGAAAATTCACTCCCAGACAATTCACTCCCAGAAAATTCACTCCCAGACAATTCACTCCCAGAAAATTCACTCCCAGAAAATTCAATCCCAGACAATTCACTCCCAGAAAATTCAATCCCAGACAATTCACTCCCAGACAATTCACTCCCAGAAAATTCACTCCCAGAAAATTCACTCCCAGAAAATTCACTCCCAGAAAATTCAATCCCAGACAATTCACTCCCAGAAAATTCACTCCCAGAAATTTCAATCCCAGAAAATTCACTCCCAGACAATTCACTCCCAGAAAATTCAATCCCAGACAATTCACTCCCAGACAATTCAATCCCAGAAAATTCAATCCCAGACAATTCACTCCCAGACAATTCACTCCCAGACAATTCACTCCCAGAAAATTCACTCCCAGAAAATTCAATCCCAGACAATTCACTCCCAGAAAATTCACTCCCAGAAAATTCACTCCCAGAAAATTCACTCCCAGAAAATTCACTCCCAGACAATTCACTCCCAGACAATTCACTCCCAGACAATTCACTCCCAGACAATTCACTCCCAGAAAATTCACTCCCAGACAATTCACTCCCAGAAAATTCACTCCCAGAAAATTCAATCCCAGACAATTCACTCCCAGAAAATTCAATCCCAGACAATTCACTCCCAGAAAATTCACTCCCAGAAAATTCACTCCCAGAAAATTCACTCCCAGAAAATTCAATCCCAGACAATTCACTCCCAGAAAATTCACTCCCAGAAAATTCAATCCCAGAAAATTCACTCCCAGACAATTCACTCCCAGACAATTCAATCCCAGACAATTCAATCCCAGACAATTCACTCACAGACAATTCACTCCCAGACAATTCAATCCCAGAAAATTCACTCCCAGACAATTCAATCCCAGACAATTCAATCCCAGACAATTCACTCACAGACAATTCACTCCCAGACAATTCAATCCCAGAAAATTCACTCCCAGACAATTCACTCCCAGACAATTCACTCCCAGACAATTCACTCCAATACAATTCACTCCCAGACAATTCACTCCAATACAATTCACTCCCAGAAAATTCACTCCCAGACAATTCAATCCCAGACAATTCACTCCAATACAATTCACTCCCAGACAATTCACTCCCAGACAATTCAATCCCAGAAAATTCACTCCCAGACAATTCACTCCCAGACAATTCACTCCCAGACAATTCACTCCAATACAATTCACTCCCAAACAATTCACTCCCAGACATTTCACTCCAAGACAAATCACTCCCAAACAATTCACTCCCAGACAATTCACTCCCAGACATTTCACTCCAAGACAAATCACTCCCAAACAATTTACTCCCAGACAATTCTTTCCCAGACAATTCACTCCTAGACAAGTCACTCCCAGACAATTCATTCCCAGACAATTCACTCCCAGAAAATTCACTCCCATACAATTCACTCCCAGACAATTCACTCCCAGACAATTCACTCCCAGACAATTCACTCCCAGACAATTCACTCCCAGACAATTCAATCCCAGACAATTCAATCCCAGACAATTCACTCACAGACAATTCACTCCCAGACAATTCACTCCCAGACAATTCACTCCCAGAAAATTCACTCCCAAACAATTCACTCCCAGATAATTCACTCCCAGACAATTCACTCCCAGACAATTCACTCCCAGACAATTCACTCCCAGACAATTCACTCCCAGACAATTCACTCCCAGACAATTCACTCCCAGAAAATTCACTCCCAGACATCGACGATGTATCTGTAAAGATGACATCATTGCTCGATGAATGAGATCATCGAGTCAGTGTTAATACAACTGAAATTTTTCACGATGAGATCATGGCTCTCGCACAAAAAATTGTTGGATCAGTGAGGTATGAGATGATCTTGCGAGAGCACGCGAAATAACATCTTAAAGTACGAGAAAATGAGATTTCACATGTCGTCTTGCTCTCCAAATGAATCTTAAAATACTAACTAATCGCAATCTAGTTTGTTTCCGTACTTAAAAATCATTTCACTTTTTTTGTTGAACATTTCATTAAAATTTTTGTTTTTTTGCTGTATTCTCGACACTTCGTACCCGACACTTCGTACCGCGACATTTCGTACCCCGAAACTTTGTACCCAACATTTTTTTTCTTGTTTTTTTTCCTGAGCCTAAGCTTCCTTTTTTTCCCCGAGCCTAAACTTTTTCCTGAGCCTAAGCGTTTTCAATGTAGACATAATTTATTTAATGTAAAAATACCTTTTTAATGTAAAAATTATTTTTTTGTAAATGTATGTAAGACAGAAGTATGACCCATGGAACCTCTAGGAGGGGAGGGGCCTAAAGTGCGAACAAGTGCGATTAATATAAAACTCGAGTCCGCGTAATAAGAAAAGTTCAGAGCGCAGACATTGACTCTGTCAATTACGCGCGTAAGTTCTAAGAATGGAATTCCGTGCAGGACCTTTTATTTCCAAAAAAAAAGTTAGTCAAGGTCACATCATCTTTCAAACTTTTTGCCTAATTTGAATGACATGAGGTCATCGCACCGATGATCTCATCGTTCAGAGATTAATGTCGCGGCTGTAGAAGACATACTTCATGGATTATGTGGACAAAGAATGTCATTTATGAAAATTACATCATCCAAAGTTCTCATTTATATATGGTTTGAGAGAGGCAAGAAATAGTATTCTGTAACCATTTCCAAATTTCCTGTTGTGTTCAAAATCTTGGTCGAGCTTTCCCAATTCGCCTGCTGCAGTCTAGAATTGTCAGACTTTTCTAGAAACAGTGTTTAAAACTGGTACTGTATCACAAGTCGTGTGAAAATCAGTTATCTCATGCTGTCTTCTCTTATCAACAATCCACATTCCTCATGTGTTGGAAATGAGAAATCGCGATTCTTCCTCGTGGTCAAATAAGTCATGGACACATTTATTACTAGTACAATTGAGGTAACAAACAAACAAACACTTTTGAACAATAAATAAAATTTTCTTACAGTCGACGACAAGTGATTTAAATTTTCAAGTTGTTTAAAATTTGTTTTTATAATTTCACATAAAGAAGTATTGGAAAACGTGAGAATCACTCGGTTCAAGGTGAAGATGGAGGTGTACGAAGACTGCGACAGTTCCAGGTTGCACATAATGAGAATATCCGACCAGCTGACAACGGAGAATTAGACTGAAGGTAAAAACTTGGATTTTGAAAGTAAGGGAAAGATTAAACAAGGTTTCCAACAAAATACAACATTCTATCTTGTTCGCCATGACTGGAGTGGTCGGCTTTCCACCCGCTCTCTGCTCTACTCATTTCCTCTAGTGGACAAGATGCTATCCGGCTTCAACGAGGAATTGGACACCTTGGAGCTGTATTGTCCTAGTCTCTCAACGCCCTCCCACACAATGCTACCCTGGAGTAGGACCGACACTCGAAAGTTCTTTCCGAAATCAACGTGGACCCCTGAGACCTCATATTTTATCAACCCCTTCGACCTTATGTTTCCCCTCACATGGAAGACCCCTTCCGTATACCTTAGCACGCATTTTCCATTCGTAATAAACTCAAACTCAAATAGAGGAACAAGGTTATGTCAAGTACCAACAAATCCTGAAGATGAAGTTTAAGGCAGTGCATTTGGAAAGTTTTGTTCAAAAATTTTAATGGTGTCTGACATCGGTCTTTACAAGTATTTTGTCATTTATTTAAAAGAATTATCAATCGGCTCGGAATTGTGATTAGCTTTCGATTACGATTTAGCTGTTTTCAAAATCAACTATTTTAATTACTGTCTGTGCATCGAGTTTTTTCAAACTACTTTTCGAGTCTTCTCACTGTACGACACAACTTCATCGTCTTCGGTTTCTTTGCCGATGCTTTTGAAATTTTTGAAGAATAAGAGGTTCGTGTAACATTGTAAACACTCATTTGTTACTGAACTTAATAATATATAAATTACAAAAAACTACAAACTGAACAATCGAATGCAAAAAGAAACCTTAAACAATATATAATTACAAAAAAACTACAAACGGAACAATCGAATGCAAAAAGGAACCTTAAATAATATATATATATATATATATACAAAAAACTACAAACGGAACAATTAACTACAAAAAATTCTTAATTAAATTATAATTTTAAAAAATACAAACGGAACAATTAAATGCAAAAAAAACCTTAAATAATGTATAATTACAAAAAAACTACAAACGGAACATTCAAATACAAAAAGGAACCTTAAATAATATATAATTTTAAAAAATACAAACGGAACAATTAAATGCAAAAAACCTTAAATAATGTATAATTACAAAATACTACAAACGGAACAATTAAATGCAAAAAAACCTTAAATAATGTATAATTACAAAATACTACAAACGGAACAATTAAATGCAAAAAAAACCTTGAATAATGTATAATTACAAAAAAACTACAAACGGAACAGTCAAATAGAAAAAGGAACCTTAAATGATACAGTACCGTGCAAAAGAATACCAAAAAGTATATTTAAGTATATTTTGTCGTATAACTTTTCTTTTTTTGCGTCCAATGGCGCAATTTTTTTTATATTGTGTAGATCGTGATTCACATCATACTGTTACGAAATGGAGCCGTTTCTGAAAAAAGCAGAACAGCGCAGCAATTTTTTTTCTGAAAACAGTTTTTTTCGAGATTTCTGCAATGTGTTCTTGTTTATTTGTTTCTGTTCATTGCAATGATCTTGATGGCCTCTACACAACAAAGATGCAAAACAGTCACTCACTGATGATGATCACAGAGGTGCAAGACAGTCACAAAGATGCAAGAAAGACTGTGAAATGTACTTTTTGGTATACTTCTGCACGGTACTGTTTATCTTCTTCTTCTTCCTCGCGCTTGTTCCCGCCTCGCGGCAGGGTACGCGCTCCCCTGAGATGCAGGACAGACCTATCCTGGTAGAACCAGTGGCTGCCTGCTAGATCACTGCTAGTGTGATTAGCAGCAGTCACGGTACTGTATATAAATTTTAAAAAATACAAACGGAACAATTAAATGCAAAAAGAAACCTTAAATAATATATATATATACAAAAAACTACAAACAGAACAATTAAATACAAAAAATCCTTAATTAAAAAATAATTTTAAAAAATACAAACGGAACAATTAAATGCAAAAAAAAACCTTAAATAATGTATAATTACAAAAAACTACAAACGGAACAGTAAAATACAAAAAGGAACCTTAAATAACATACAATTTTAAAAAATACAAACGGAACAATTAAATGCAAAAAACCTTAAATAATGTATAATTACAAAATACTACAAACGGAACAATTAAATGCAAAAAAAACCTTAAATAATGTATAATTACAAAATACTACAAACGGAACAATTAAATGCAAAAAAAACCTCGAATAATGTATAATTACAAAAAAACTACAAACGGAACAGTCAAATAGAAAAAGGAACCTTAAATGATACAGTACCGTGCAAAAAATACCAAAAAGTATATTTAAGTATATTTTGTCGTATAACTTTTCTTTTTTTGCGTCCAATGGCGCAATTTTTTTATATTGTTATAGGAAAGGTGATAAAGAGAAAAATGAGTTATAATTAATATAAGAGAAAGTTGAATAAAAATGTGAAAAATATTTTTAAGCACACAGAAAAGTGAAATGTTACTGCAAAGTAGACATTGCAGAAGTCTGTTTCGCCCCCGCTCAGACAGACCTCTGCACTCTCTGGGTGGGGCTCATCAGTGAGTGCCCAGAGAGTACAATTGTAAAGAAATAAGAGTAAAATTTAAAAATTTTTAACTAAATGGAATTAATTTAAAAGAGTATGATAATAAAGTTAATGTAAACGGTAAAAGAAACGAAAAATAGAAAAGAAAGAAGCAAAAGAACTAAAATGTGAAAGGAGAAACTAAATAAAGTAAAGATTTTAAAAATAACCTAGAAAATAAAAAATAATAAAAACTGATTTTCATTTTCCCATTCTTCGCTTTGGTGCTCTTCTTCCGAAAGTTCATGTCGTCTTCCTTCGTCGGTATTGTCACCAAATGACAAGTGTAAGAAATGAAGAGGAGTGAGTTAGGATGGTGATGATATTAGGAGAAGGGATTGTTGTAGTGTTCAATGTTTATGTGTTATAGATCTACTAATTTGTACATGACATGACCTTTTGACCCAAATAAATGAAACTGATATGGGAAGAATAAAAAGAGAAAGAGAGTATATGGATAGTAATAAGTTATTGATTAAGGAGTTTGAAATCAAATTGATGGGTGTTTTATCAATATTTCATATTATATGGAGAGAAATAATTTATTGGAATTGTTTAGAAAAGTGTGAAATGATTATATGGTTTTTAATGTCATATTTAACTTCAATTTTAGGATTTTTACGCAGTGTTTTGATAAGTCTACCCATTATAGTTAAATCTGGAAATTTATTTTCACGGTATCTTCTAATAAGTATTTTGATTCTACTCAAGAAATCTTCGAATCGTGTGCAGTTATCACTGAATCTTAAAACCTCGGTATATATGGTGTTTAGGCCAATGTAGATAGGTATGTTAGAGGTGTAATGAGGGTATTTGAGGGTCTTGAAGTTATAGTCATCTGTTTTGTTATAAAGGTTAAGTTTTATATGCCCGTCATTTTCAATGGTTATGTAGAGATCTAAAAATACGGCCTCACTACTATTATGATTAGTTCTTTCTAATGTTAATGAGTTGTGATATATTTCTTCAGTAATTTTTATAAATTCTTGATCTTTATCAGAAATGTGAAGAATATCATCTATGTAGCGGAATGTACAATTCAGAGAACTCCTCAAACTATGGGATCTATTTATATTTTTGTTAATGTATTTGAATTCCATCATAGCTAGAGTAAGATCTGCTATTTGTGGTGAAGCGTTATTGCCCTGAGGAATTCCCTTATTTTGTTTGAATATTTCACCACCATAAGTAACATAGCTATTATCTAAAATATATATAAGAAGTTTGTATATTTGAATGGGTAGATAAGTTCTTTTTTGGTTAATGTCATTAGTATAATGTGTATGATTGCCTTTAATTGAGATAGCTTGGTATCCACAATTTTTAAAGCAAGTTGTAATTACTCGATACATATTATCTTTAATTACTTCATGTGGTAGATTTGTAAATAATGAAGTGAAATCTGCACAGAAAATGTTTTTAGGTTTGTTATCTAATGTTTTGAAAATATCTAGTAAAGGTTTAGTGTTGAGTATGGAAAAGAGGTGATTAGTTCCATTTCTCTCACCAGTTTGTTTAGAATAATTTTTAAAATGTTTAGATAGGTGTTTTAGTAAGAGTTGTAGTTCAACAGATATAGGTTTAAGGCTACTGTTGTATGCTCCTGTGATGAATCTAAATTTTATTGGATTTTTATGCATTTTTGGTATTCCATATACTTGGGGAATTTTAAAAGTATTATCAAAATTTATTTTTATTCCGTTTTGTAAGGTGTGTTTGATATGATTACTGATAATAATGGAGCTATTGATGTTAGAAGTAGGTTCATATGTTTTGACATTATCATCAGTTGTATTCATTTCTTCATTAATATATTTAACATATAATTTTTTGCATATAAAGGCGTAGTTATTTGTGGCTTTATCGATTGGAGTAATTATAAAGTCTTTTTTTAATTTGTTAATATTTTTTTGAATTCTACCATATATTGATGTTTCCGAATAATAAAATCTATCTATATAATTCTTGATTTTGGGGAGGTTATTATTTATGAGAAGGTTAGCTAGTTGATTTCTATCAGTTGTTTTCAAGCTGTATTTTCTTGTAATTTTATCAGTTGTTGATAAAATTGATTGTATAATCTCTTCTGTAATAATTTCTTTAGTAGAATTACCACTGCTAATACGATATTTCGTACCTTTTTCTAAAATACTACGAAGAAGAGGATCCGAGACAATATTCGTGTTGCCTGTACAAACGTGTCCTAAATTATGTTCAATAAAGTGAGGGTATTTATGGCAGACACAATTGTTTTTGTTTATATCTTCAATTATAGTTTTGTTTAGATTTCTTAAAAAGTTATTGTAATTAAAGATTTTTTTACTGATAGGTTCTTCTAATTTGTATATAGTGCGTATTTTGAATGATTTATCAATTCTTTTGAAAAGTTCTACGTCTATGTTGCTTTTAAGACTTTTATTAAAAATTCGGTTAAAAGGGATATTATCCATATATTTACCATGATATGTAAGCTTTATATTAAATGTATCTATTTCATTATTTATAAAATTAGTTTGTTTTCTCCAGAAATAGTCACAAATGGTACTAGTAATAATTATTTTATTGTAGTTATTAAGTTTATGAAATTCTTTGGTTAAAGTGAATTTTATGAGCTTATCTTTCTCTTTGTTTTTCAATTTTTTGTGTTCCAAATACAATAGTCTATTATTTTTAGATTCTATTAGATTGTTAACGATTTCTTCAATATCTCTGGCTTGGTATGCTGGACGAGTTCTTCTGCGGTTTTTGTGTCTACACTGAGTTTTTCTAGGTATTTTCATTGGCATGTTGTGATATGGATGTGATTTCCGTTCTATGGGGTTCAAACTATCGGATATTAACCCGTAATTTTGAATTTGGTCATTGAGACCGTAGGGATATGCTGTGATCAATAATCTAATCCAGTATGCTTCTTTAGCTCTTAACTCAGCTTTATTAGTTGCATGATCTAAGACATCTATTCGTATATTGTTTGGAGATTTATTACACTCTTTAAAATGTTTGCATAGGTATGTATCAAGTATGTTTTTCTGTATATGATATTTATGTTGTGATACACGTTTTTTAAGTGATTGAGTTGTTTCTCCAACGTATTGCATCTCACATTTTGTACAGGTTATTAGATAAATCACATTTTTTGATGTACATGTAAGGTTAGGGGGTTTATTAGTGTCAAAACTCTTTTTTGTAGTACTACTAATGACATACTTATCGTAGTTGATTATATTACATATGACACACCTGGCATTATTACATTCATTTCCTTTATTATCAGAAAGGTTAACAGTTTTGAAGTTATATTTACCATCGACCTTTTCGTGGAATATAGGTATATTATAACGGAGTTTGTTTTGTTTTTGTGGTTGGCTTTTGTTAAGCATGGATATAACGGTGACGATGGCTGCTTGACCGAAGGTTCACCGAGCACTACTCCGTATTTCAGATACGGTAGATCTGTCTTATAGTGAGACCCAGTTCTCACTCACGGGTTAAGTGCTGATTCCCGTGAGTGTGGTATATCCCACCTGTGATTTTAAAAAACTGTATAATTATAAATCTTCATCCGATCTAGTGTGATAATGATAAAATTATTGGAAGTGTAATACATGCCTTCGATTGTATTAATAATATTATTATAAATAGGAAAGGAGACTGGAAAGGAAATGAGAAAAGAAATAGAAAGTTAAAAGGAGGAGATGGAAATGGAAAGAGAAAAAAGGAATTATAAGTATGATGAGAAATAGATGTAAGGAAGTTGATATGAAGTGATGCTAAAAGCATCTACTAGGTATTTGGTAAGAAAGGTAGGAAATGATAATATATAAGTATAAAGTAAATAGAGTTAGAATAGTGTAAAATTAGTTGGAAGAGAATGAAACTTGTTAGAAATATTAGGTGTGTTGTGGTAAAGTAATATTCTGTGTATTGATCATTGACTGGTTATTAAAAATTGAGAGGGAAATTATTAGTGTGAGATGTTGTTTAATGATAATTTTGTGATATAATATAATAGACTTTGAATTGTGTGAATTAGATGAAACAAATGAGAGTAAGTAAATGTTACTAAAATTGAAACTTAGTATTTAAAATCAGTTAAAAATTAAGAAAGTAAAGTAAAGGCGCTGCAGAGCAGCTAAGTTGATCTGGTATTAAACCAGATTTGCTGCAAGCAGCTAGGTACTCCGGTATACACCGGAGGTGCTACCTTAGGTAGCTAATGGTGTGGAAAGTATATAGTGGAATTGGCAGTGTAGAAGGTATAGAAGTTATATGAAATATTGCTTAATCGAATGTAAAGATAAGTAAGATATAGTAAATATTAAGGAAATGAATAATAGGTAAGAGAATGTAAATGAGTTCATCTTGTTTTTGATACGGAGTGGTACTAGAAGTACTTACTGTCTGTGCATCGAGTTTTTTCAAACTACTTTTCGAGTCTTCTCACTGTACGACACAACTTCATCGTCTTCGGTTTCTTTGCCGATGCTTTTGAAATTTTTGAAGAATAAGAGGTTCGTGTAACATTGTAAACACTCATTTGTTACTGAACTTAATAATATATAAATTACAAAAAACTACAAACTGAACAATCGAATGCAAAAAGAAACCTTAAACAATATATAATTACAAAAAAACTACAAACGGAACAATCGAATGCAAAAAGGAACCTTAAATTATATATATATATATATATACAAAAAACTACAAACGGAACAATTAACTACAAAAAATTCTTAATTAAATTATAATTTTAAAAAATACAAACGGAACAATTAAATGCAAAAAAAACCTTAAATAATGTATAATTACAAAAAAACTACAAACGGAACATTCAAATACAAAAAGGAACCTTAAATAATATATAATTTTAAAAAATACAAACGGAACAATTAAATGCAAAAAACCTTAAATAATGTATAATTACAAAATACTACAAACGGAACAATTAAATGCAAAAAAACCTTAAATAATGTATAATTACAAAATACTACAAACGGAACAATTAAATGCAAAAAAAACCTTGAATAATGTATAATTACAAAAAAACTACAAACGGAACAGTCAAATAGAAAAAGGAACCTTAAATGATACAGTACCGTGCAAAAGAATACCAAAAAGTATATTTAAGTATATTTTGTCGTATAACTTTTCTTTTTTTGCGTCCAATGGCGCAATTTTTTTTATATTGTGTAGATCGTGATTCACATCATACTGTTACGAAATGGAGCCGTTTCTGAAAAAAGCAGAACAGCGCAGCAATTTTTTTTCTGAAAACAGTTTTTTTCGAGATTTCTGCAATGTGTTCTTGTTTATTTGTTTCTGTTCATTGCAATGATCTTGATGGCCTCTACACAACAAAGATGCAAAACAGTCACTCACTGATGATGATCACAGAGGTGCAAGACAGTCACAAAGATGCAAGAAAGACTGTGAAATGTACTTTTTGGTATACTTCTGCACGGTACTGTTTATCTTCTTCTTCTTCCTCGCGCTTGTTCCCGCCTCGCGGCAGGGTACGCGCTCCCCTGAGATGCAGGACAGACCTATCCTGGTAGAACCAGTGGCTGCCTGCTAGATCACTGCTAGTGTGATTAGCAGCAGTCACGGTACTGTATATAAATTTTAAAAAATACAAACGGAACAATTAAATGCAAAAAGAAACCTTAAATAATATATATATATACAAAAAACTACAAACAGAACAATTAAATACAAAAAATCCTTAATTAAAAAATAATTTTAAAAAATACAAACGGAACAATTAAATGCAAAAAAAAACCTTAAATAATGTATAATTACAAAAAACTACAAACGGAACAGTAAAATACAAAAAGGAACCTTAAATAACATACAATTTTAAAAAATACAAACGGAACAATTAAATGCAAAAAACCTTAAATAATGTATAATTACAAAATACTACAAACGGAACAATTAAATGCAAAAAAAACCTTAAATAATGTATAATTACAAAATACTACAAACGGAACAATTAAATGCAAAAAAAACCTCGAATAATGTATAATTACAAAAAAACTACAAACGGAACAGTCAAATAGAAAAAGGAACCTTAAATGATACAGTACCGTGCAAAAAATACCAAAAAGTATATTTAAGTATATTTTGTCGTATAACTTTTCTTTTTTTGCGTCCAATGGCGCAATTTTTTTATATTGTTATAGGAAAGGTGATAAAGAGAAAAATGAGTTATAATTAATATAAGAGAAAGTTGAATAAAAATGTGAAAAATATTTTTAAGCACACAGAAAAGTGAAATGTTACTGCAAAGTAGACATTGCAGAAGTCTGTTTCGCCCCCGCTCAGACAGACCTCTGCACTCTCTGGGTGGGGCTCATCAGTGAGTGCCCAGAGAGTACAATTGTAAAGAAATAAGAGTAAAATTTAAAAATTTTTAACTAAATGGAATTAATTTAAAAGAGTATGATAATAAAGTTAATGTAAACGGTAAAAGAAACGAAAAATAGAAAAGAAAGAAGCAAAAGAACTAAAATGTGAAAGGAGAAACTAAATAAAGTAAAGATTTTAAAAATAACCTAGAAAATAAAAAATAATAAAAACTGATTTTCATTTTCCCATTCTTCGCTTTGGTGCTCTTCTTCCGAAAGTTCATGTCGTCTTCCTTCGTCGGTATTGTCACCAAATGACAAGTGTAAGAAATGAAGAGGAGTGAGTTAGGATGGTGATGATATTAGGAGAAGGGATTGTTGTAGTGTTCAATGTTTATGTGTTATAGATCTACTAATTTGTACATGACATGACCTTTTGACCCAAATAAATGAAACTGATATGGGAAGAATAAAAAGAGAAAGAGAGTATATGGATAGTAATAAGTTATTGATTAAGGAGTTTGAAATCAAATTGATGGGTGTTTTATCAATATTTCATATTATATGGAGAGAAATAATTTATTGGAATTGTTTAGAAAAGTGTGAAATGATTATATGGTTTTTAATGTCATATTTAACTTCAATTTTAGGATTTTTACGCAGTGTTTTGATAAGTCTACCCATTATAGTTAAATCTGGAAATTTATTTTCACGGTATCTTCTAATAAGTATTTTGATTCTACTCAAGAAATCTTCGAATCGTGTGCAGTTATCACTGAATCTTAAAACCTCGGTATATATGGTGTTTAGGCCAATGTAGATAGGTATGTTAGAGGTGTAATGAGGGTATTTGAGGGTCTTGAAGTTATAGTCATCTGTTTTGTTATAAAGGTTAAGTTTTATATGCCCGTCATTTTCAATGGTTATGTAGAGATCTAAAAATACGGCCTCACTACTATTATGATTAGTTCTTTCTAATGTTAATGAGTTGTGATATATTTCTTCAGTAATTTTTATAAATTCTTGATCTTTATCAGAAATGTGAAGAATATCATCTATGTAGCGGAATGTACAATTCAGAGAACTCCTCAAACTATGGGATCTATTTATATTTTTGTTAATGTATTTGAATTCCATCATAGCTAGAGTAAGATCTGCTATTTGTGGTGAAGCGTTATTGCCCTGAGGAATTCCCTTATTTTGTTTGAATATTTCACCACCATAAGTAACATAGCTATTATCTAAAATATATATAAGAAGTTTGTATATTTGAATGGGTAGATAAGTTCTTTTTTGGTTAATGTCATTAGTATAATGTGTATGATTGCCTTTAATTGAGATAGCTTGGTATCCACAATTTTTAAGCAAGTTGTAATTACTCGATACATATTATCTTTAATTACTTCATGTGGTAGATTTGTAAATAATGAAGTGAAATCTGCACAGAAAATGTTTTTAGGTTTTTTATCTAATGTTTTGAAAATATCTAGTAAAGGTTTAGTGTTGAGTATGGAAAAGAGGTGATTAGTTCCATTTCTCTCACCAGTTTGTTTAGAATAATTTTTAAAATGTTTAGATAGGTGTTTTAGTAAGAGTTGTAGTTCAACAGATATAGGTTTAAGGCTACTGTTGTATGCTCCTGTGATGAATCTAAATTTTATTGGATTTTTATGCATTTTTGGTATTCCATATACTTGGGGAATTTTAAAATTATTATCAAAATTTATTTTTATTCCGTTTTGTAAGGTGTGTTTGATATGATTACTGATAATAATGGAGCTATTGATGTTAGAAGTAGGTTCATATGTTTTGACATTATCATCAGTTGTATTCATTTCTTCATTAATATATTTAACATATAATTTTTTGCATATAAAGGCGTAGTTATTTGTGGCTTTATCGATTGGAGTAATTATAAAGTCTTTTTTTAATTTGTTAATATTTTTTTGAATTCTACCATATATTGATGTTTCCGAATAATAAAATCTATCTATATAATTCTTGATTTTGGGGAGGTTATTATTTATGAGAAGGTTAGCTAGTTGATTTCTATCAGTTGTTTTCAAGCTGTATTTTCTTGTAATTTTATCAGTTGTTGATAAAATTGATTGTATAATCTCTTCTGTAATAATTTCTTTAGTAGAATTACCACTGCTAATACGATATTTCGTACCTTTTTCTAAAATACTACGAAGAAGAGGATCCGAGACAATATTCGTGTTGCCTGTACAAACGTGTCCTAATTATGTTCAATAAAGTGAGGGTATTTATGGCAGACACAATTGTTTTTGTTTATATCTTCAATTATAGTTTTGTTTAGATTTCTTAAAAAGTTATTGTAATTAAAGATTTTTTTACTGATAGGTTCTTCTAATTTGTATATAGTGCGTATTTGAATGATTTATCAATTCTTTTGAAAAGTTCTACGTCTATGTTGCTTTTAAGACTTTTATTAAAAATTCGGTTAAAAAGGGATATTATCCATATATTTACCATGATATGTAAGCTTTATATTAAATGTATCTATTTCATTATTTATAAAATTAGTTTGTTTTCTCCAGAAATAGTCACAAATGGTACTAGTAATAATTATTTTATTGTAGTTATTAAGTTTATGAAATTCTTTGGTTAAAGTGAATTTTATGAGCTTATCTTTCTCTTTGTTTTTCAATTTTTTGTGTTCCAAATACAATAGTCTATTATTTTTAGATTCTATTAGATTGTTAACGATTTCTTCAATATCTCTGGCTTGGTATGCTGGACGAGTTCTTCTGCGGTTTTTGTGTCTACACTGAGTTTTTCTAGTATTTTCATTGGCATGTTGTGATATGGATGTGATTTCCGTTCTATGGGGTTCAAACTATCGGATATTAACCCGTAATTTTGAATTTGGTCATTGAGACCGTAGGGATATGCTGTGATCAATAATCTAATCCAGTATGCTTCTTTAGCTCTTAACTCAGCTTTATTAGTTGCATGATCTAAGACATCTATTCGTATATTGTTTGGAGATTTATTACACTCTTTAAAATGTTTGCATATGTATGTATCAAGTATGTTTTTCTGTATATGATATTTATGTTGTGATACACGTTTTTTAAGTGATTGAGTTGTTTCTCCAACGTATTGCATCTCACATTTTGTACAGGTTATTAGATAAATCACATTTTTTGATGTACATGTAAGGTTAGGGGGTTTATTAGTGTCAAAACTCTTTTTTTGTAGTACTACTAATGACATACTTATCGTAGTTGATTATATTACATATGACACACCTGGCATTATTACATTCATATCCTTTATTATCAGAAAGGTTAACAGTTTTGAAGATATATTTACCATCGACCTTTTCGTGGAATATAGGTATATTATAACGGAGTTTGTTTTGTTTTTGTGGTTGGCTTTTGTTAAGCATGGATATAACGGTGACGATGGCTGCTTGACCGAAGGTTCACCGAGCACTACTCCGTATTTCAGATACGATAGATCTGTCTTATAGTGAGACCCAGTTCTCACTCACGGGTTAAGTGCTGATTCCCGTGAGTGTGGTATATCCCACCTGTGATTTTAAAAAACTGTATAATTATAAATCTTCATCCGATCTAGTGTGATAATGATAAAATTATTGGAAGTGTAATACATGCCTTCGATTGTATTAATAATATTATTATAAATAGGAAAGGAGACTGGAAAGGAAATGAGAAAAGAAATAGAAAGTTAAAAGGAGGGAGATGGAAATGGAAAGAGAAAAAAGGAATTATAAGTATGATGAGAAATAGATGTAAGGAAGTTGATATGAAGTGATGCTAAAAGCATCTACTAGGTATTTGGTAAGAAAGGTAGGAAATGATAATATATAAGTATAAAGTAAATAGAGTTAGAATAGTGTAAAATTAGTTGGAAGAGAATGAAACTTGTTAGAAATATTAGGTGTGTTGTGGTAAAGTAATATTCTGTGTATTGACCATTGACTGGTTATTAAAAATTGAGAGGGAAATTATTAGTGTGAGATGTTGTTTAATGATAATTTTGTGATATAATATAATAGACTTTGAATTGTGTGAATTAGATGAAACAAATGAGAGTAAGTAAATGTTACTAAAATTGAAACTTAGTATTTAAAATCAGTTAAAAATTAAGAAAGTAAAGTAAAGGTGCTGCAGAGCAGCTAAGTTGATCTGGTATTAAACCAGATTTGCTGCAAGCAGCTAGGTACTCCGGTATACACCGGAGGTGCTACCTTAGGTAGCTAATGGTGTGGAAAGTATATAGTGGAATTGGCAGTGTAGAAGGTATAGAAGTTATATGAAATATTGCTTAATCGAATGTAAAGATAAGTAAGATATAGTAAATATTAAGGAAATGAATAATAGGTAAGAGAATGTAAATGAGTTCATCTTGTTTTTGATACGGAGTGGTACTAGAAGTACTCACATCACGTATCGGAACAAGAGAAATATATTATAGGAAAGGTGATAAAGAGAAAAATGAGTTATAATTAATATAAGAGAAAGTTGAATAAAAATGTGAAAAATATTTTTAAGCACACAGAAAAGTGAAATGTTACTGCAAAGTAGACATTGCAGAAGTCTGTTTCGCCCCCGCTCAGACAGACCTCTGCACTCTCTGGGTGGGGCTCATCAGTGAGTGCCCAGAGAGTACAATTGTAAAGAAATAAGAGTAAAATTTAAAAAATTTTAACTAAATGGAATTAATTTAAAAGAGTATGATAATAAAGTTAATGTAAACGGTAAAAGAAACGGAAAATAGAAAAGAAAGAAGCAAAAGAACTAAAATGTGAAAGGAGAAACTAAATAAAGTAAAGATTTTAAAAATAACCTAGAAAATAAAAAATAATAAAAACTGATTTTCATTTTCCCCTTCTTCGCTTTGGTGCTCTTCTTCCGAAAGTTCATGTCGTCTTCCTTCGTCGGTATTGTCACCAAATGACAAGTGTAAGAAATGAAGAGGAGTGAGTTAGGATGGTGATGATATTAGGAGAAGGGATTGTTGTAGTGTTCAATGTTTATGTGTTATAGATCTACTAATTTGTACATGACATGACCTTTTGACCCAAATAAATGAAACTGATATGGGAAGAATAAAAAGAGAAAGAGAGTATATGGATAGTAATAAGTTATTGATTAAGGAGTTTGAAATCAAATTGATGGGTGTTTTATCAATATTTCATATTATATGGAGAGAAATAATTTATTGGAATTGTTTAGAAAAGTGTGAAATGATTATATGGTTTTTAATGTCATATTTAACTTCAATTTTAGGATTTTTACGCAGTGTTTTGATAAGTCTACCCATTATAGTTAAATCTGGAAATTTATTTTCACGGTATCTTCTAATAAGTATTTTGATTCTACTCAAGAAATCTTCGAATCGTGTGCAGTTATCACTGAATCTTAAAACCTCGGTATATATGGTGTTTAGGCCAATGTAGATAGGTATGTTAGAGGTGTAATGAGGGTATTTGAGGGTCTTGAAGTTATAGTCATCTGTTTTGTTATAAAGGTTAAGTTTTATATGCCCGTCATTTTCAATGGTTATGTAGAGATCTAAAAATACGGCCTCACTACTATTATGATTAGTTCTTTCTAATGTTAATGAGTTGTGATATATTTCTTCAGTAATTTTTATAAATTCTTGATCTTTATCAGAAATGTGAAGAATATCATCTATGTAGCGGAATGTACAATTCAGAGAACTCCTCAAACTATGGGATCTATTTATATTTTTGTTAATGTATTTGAATTCCATCATAGCTAGAGTAAGATCTGCTATTTGTGGTGAAGCGTTATTGCCCTGAGGAATTCCCTTATTTTGTTTGAATATTTCACCACCATAAGTAACATAGCTATTATCTAAAATATATATAAGAAGTTTGTATATTTGAATGGGTAGATAAGTTCTTTTTTGGTTAATGTCATTAGTATAATGTGTATGATTGCCTTTAATTGAGATAGCTTGGTATCCACAATTTTTAAAGCAAGTTGTAATTACTCGATACATATTATCTTTAATTACTTCATGTGGTAGATTTGTAAATAATGAAGTGAAATCTGCACAGAAAATGTTTTTAGGTTTGTTATCTAATGTTTTGAAAATATCTAGTAAAGGTTTAGTGTTGAGTATGGAAAAGAGGTGATTAGTTCCATTTCTCTCACCAGTTTGTTTAGAATAATTTTTAAAATGTTTAGATAGGTGTTTTAGTAAGAGTTGTAGTTCAACAGATATAGGTTTAAGGCTACTGTTGTATGCTCCTGTGATGAATCTAAATTTTATTGGATTTTTATGCATTTTTGGTATTCCATATACTTGGGGAATTTTAAAAGTATTATCAAAATTTATTTTTATTCCGTTTTGTAAGGTGTGTTTGATATGATTACTGATAATAATGGAGCTATTGATGTTAGAAGTAGGTTCATATGTTTTGACATTATCATCAGTTGTATTCATTTCTTCATTAATATATTTAACATATAATTTTTTGCATATAAAGGCGTAGTTATTTGTGGCTTTATCGATTGGAGTAATTATAAAGTCTTTTTTTAATTTGTTAATATTTTTTTGAATTCTACCATATATTGATGTTTCCGAATAATAAAATCTATCTATATAATTCTTGATTTTGGGGAGGTTATTATTTATGAGAAGGTTAGCTAGTTGATTTCTATCAGTTGTTTTCAAGCTGTATTTTCTTGTAATTTTATCAGTTGTTGATAAAATTGATTGTATAATCTCTTCTGTAATAATTTCTTTAGTAGAATTACCACTGCTAATACGATATTTCGTACCTTTTTCTAAAATACTACGAAGAAGAGGATCCGAGACAATATTCGTGTTGCCTGTACAAACGTGTCCTAAATTATGTTCAATAAAGTGAGGGTATTTATGGCAGACACAATTGTTTTTGTTTATATCTTCAATTATAGTTTTGTTTAGATTTCTTAAAAAGTTATTGTAATTAAAGATTTTTTTACTGATAGGTTCTTCTAATTTGTATATAGTGCGTATTTTGAATGATTTATCAATTCTTTTGAAAAGTTCTACGTCTATGTTGCTTTTAAGACTTTTATTAAAAATTCGGTTAAAAGGGATATTATCCATATATTTACCATGATATGTAAGCTTTATATTAAATGTATCTATTTCATTATTTATAAAATTAGTTTGTTTTCTCCAGAAATAGTCACAAATGGTACTAGTAATAATTATTTTATTGTAGTTATTAAGTTTATGAAATTCTTTGGTTAAAGTGAATTTTATGAGCTTATCTTTCTCTTTGTTTTTCAATTTTTTTGTGTTCCAAATACAATAGTCTATTATTTTTAGATTCTATTAGATTGTTAACGATTTCTTCAATATCTCTGGCTTGGTATGCTGGACGAGTTCTTCTGCGGTTTTTGTGTCTACACTGAGTTTTTCTAGGTATTTTCATTGGCATGTTGTGATATGGATGTGATTTCCGTTCTATGGGGTTCAAACTATCGGATATTAACCCGTAATTTTGAATTTGGTCATTGAGACCGTAGGGATATGCTGTGATCAATAATCTAATCCAGTATGCTTCTTTAGCTCTTAACTCAGCTTTATTAGTTGCATGATCTAAGACATCTATTCGTATATTGTTTGGAGATTTATTACACTCTTTAAAATGTTTGCATATGTATGTATCAAGTATGTTTTTCTGTATATGATATTTATGTTGTGATACACGTTTTTTAAGTGATTGAGTTGTTTCTCCAACGTATTGCATCTCACATTTTGTACAGGTTATTAGATAAATCACATTTTTTGATGTACATGTAAGGTTAGGGGGTTTATTAGTGTCAAAACTCTTTTTTGTAGTACTACTAATGACATACTTATCGTAGTTGATTATATTACATATGACACACCTGGCATTATTACATTCATTTCCTTTATTATCAGAAAGGTTAACAGTTTTGAAGATATATTTACCATCGACCTTTTCGTGGAATATAGGTATATTATAACGGAGTTTGTTTTGTTTTTGTGGTTGGCTTTTGTTAAGCATGGATATAACGGTGACGATGGCTGCTTGACCGAAGGTTCACCGAGCACTACTCCGTATTTCAGATACGGTAGATCTGTCTTATAGTGAGACCCAGTTCTCACTCACGGGTTAAGTGCTGATTCCCGTGAGTGTGGTATATCCCACCTGTGATTTTAAAAAACTGTATAATTATAAATCTTCATCCGATCTAGTGTGATAATGATAAAATTATTGGAAGTGTAATACATGCCTTCGATTGTATTAATAATATTATTATAAATAGGAAAGGAGACTGGAAAGGAAATGAGAAAAGAAATAGAAAGTTAAAAGGAGGAGATGGAAATGGAAAGAGAAAAAAGGAATTATAAGTATGATGAGAAATAGATGTAAGGAAGTTGATATGAAGTGATGCTAAAAGCATCTACTAGGTATTTGGTAAGAAAGGTAGGAAATGATAATATATAAGTATAAAGTAAATAGAGTTAGAATAGTGTAAAATTAGTTGGAAGAGAATGAAACTTGTTAGAAATATTAGGTGTGTTGTGGTAAAGTAATATTCTGTGTATTGATCATTGACTGGTTATTAAAAATTGAGAGGGAAATTATTAGTGTGAGATGTTGTTTAATGATAATTTTGTGATATAATATAATAGACTTTGAATTGTGTGAATTAGATGAAACAAATGAGAGTAAGTAAATGTTACTAAAATTGAAACTTAGTATTTAAAATCAGTTAAAAATTAAGAAAGTAAAGTAAAGGCTCTGCAGAGCAGCTAAGTTGATCTGGTATTAAACCAGATTTGCTGCAAGCAGCTAGGTACTCCGGTATACACCGGAGGTGCTACCTTAGGTAGCTAATGGTGTGGAAAGTATATAGTGGAATTGGCAGTGTAGAAGGTATAGAAGTTATATGAAATATTGCTTAATCGAATGTAAAGATAAGTAAGATATAGTAAATATTAAGGAAATGAATAATAGGTAAGAGAATGTAAATGAGTTCATCTTGTTTTTGATACGGAGTGGTACTAGAAGTACTTACTGTCTGTGCATCGAGTTTTTTCAAACTACTTTTCGAGTCTTCTCACTGTACGACACAACTTCATCGTCTTCGGTTTCTTTGCCGATGCTTTTGAAATTTTTGAAGAATAAGAGGTTCGTGTAACATTGTAAACACTCATTTGTTACTGAACTTAATAATATATAAATTACAAAAAACTACAAACTGAACAATCGAATGCAAAAAGAAACCTTAAACAATATATAATTACAAAAAAACTACAAACGGAACAATCGAATGCAAAAAGGAACCTTAAATATATATATATATATATATATACAAAAAACTACAAACGGAACAATTAACTACAAAAAATTCTTAATTAAATTATAATTTTAAAAAATACAAACGGAACAATTAAATGCAAAAAAAACCTTAAATAATGTATAATTACAAAAAAACTACAAACGGAACATTCAAATACAAAAAGGAACCTTAAATAATATATAATTTTAAAAAATACAAACGGAACAATTAAATGCAAAAAAACCTTAAATAATGTATAATTACAAAATACTACAAACGGAACAATTAAATGCAAAAAAACCTTAAATAATGTATAATTACAAAATACTACAAACGGAACAATTAAATGCAAAAAAAACCTTGAATAATGTATAATTACAAAAAAACTACAAACGGAACAGTCAAATAGAAAAAGGAACCTTAAATGATACAGTACCGTGCAAAAGAATACCAAAAAGTATATTTAAGTATATTTTGTCGTATAACTTTTCTTTTTTTGCGTCCAATGGCGCAATTTTTTTTATATTGTGTAGATCGTGATTCACATCATACTGTTACGAAATGGAGCCGTTTCTGAAAAAAGCAGAACAGCGCAGCAATTTTTTTTCTGAAAACAGTTTTTTTCGAGATTTCTGCAATGTGTTCTTGTTTATTTGTTTCTGTTCATTGCAATGATCTTGATGGCCTCTACACAACAAAGATGCAAAACAGTCACTCACTGATGATGATCACAGAGGTGCAAGACAGTCACAAAGATGCAAGAAAGACTGTGAAATGTACTTTTTGGTATACTTCTGCACGGTACTGTTTATCTTCTTCTTCTTCCTCGCGCTTGTTCCCGCCTCGCGGCAGGGTACGCGCTCCCCTGAGATGCAGGACAGACCTATCCTGGTAGAACCAGTGGCTGCCTGCTAGATCACTGCTAGTGTGATTAGCAGCAGTCACGGTACTGTATATAAATTTTAAAAAATACAAACGGAACAATTAAATGCAAAAAGAAACCTTAAATAATATATATATATACAAAAAACTACAAACAGAACAATTAAATACAAAAAATCCTTAATTAAAAAATAATTTTAAAAAATACAAACGGAACAATTAAATGCAAAAAAAACCTTAAATAATGTATAATTACAAAAAACTACAAACGGAACAGTAAAATACAAAAAGGAACCTTAAATAACATACAATTTTAAAAAATACAAACGGAACAATTAAATGCAAAAAACCTTAAATAATGTATAATTACAAAATACTACAAACGGAACAATTAAATGCAAAAAAAACCTTAAATAATGTATAATTACAAAATACTACAAACGGAACAATTAAATGCAAAAAAAACCTCGAATAATGTATAATTACAAAAAAACTACAAACGGAACAGTCAAATAGAAAAAGGAACCTTAAATGATACAGTACCGTGCAAAAAATACCAAAAAGTATATTTAAGTATATTTTGTCGTATAACTTTTCTTTTTTTGCGTCCAATGGCGCAATTTTTTTATATTGTGTAGATCGTGATTCACATCATACTGTTACGAAATGGAGCCGTTTCTGAAAAAAGCAGAACAGCTCAGCAATTTTTTTTCTGAAAACAGTTTTTTACGAGATTTCTGCAATGTGTTCTTGTTTATTTGTTTCTGTTTATTGCAATGATCTTGATGGCCTCTATACAACAAAGATGCAAAACAGTCACTCACTGATGATGATCACAGAGGTGCAAGACAGTCAAAAAGATGCAAGAAAGACTGTGAAATGTACTTTTTGGTATACTTCTGCACGGTACTGTTTATCTTCTTCTTCTTCCTCGCGCTTGTTCCCGCCTCGCGGCAGGGTACGCGCTCCCCTGAGATGCAGAACAGACCTATCCTGGTAGAACCAGTGGCTGCCTGCTAGATCACTGCTAGTGTGATTAGCAGCAGTCACGGTACTGTATATAATTTTTAAAAAATACAAACGGAACCATTAAATGCAAAAAAAACCTTAAATAATGTATAATTACAAAATACTAAAAACGGAACAATTAAATGCAAAAAACCTTAAATAATGTATAATTACAAAATACTACAAACGGAACAATTAAATGCAAAAAAAACTTAAATAATGTATAATTACAAAAAAACTACAAACGGAACAATCGAATGCAAAAAGAAACCTTAAACAACATATAATTACAAAAAAACTACAAACGGTACAGTCAAATACAAAAAGGAATCTTAAATAATATTTAATTTTAAAAAAAATACAAACAGAACAATTGAATGCAAAAAAACCTTAAATAATGTATAATTACAAAAAAACTACAAACGGAACAATCGAATGCAAAAAGAAACCTTAAACAATATATAATTACAAAAAAACTACGAACGGAACAGTCAAATACAAAAAGGAACCTTAAATAATATATAATAAAAAAAATACAAACGGAACAATTAAATGCAAAAAAACCTTAAATAATGTATAATTACAAAAAAAACTACAAACGGAACAATTAAATTACAAAAAAACTCATTAAAAACAACTAAAAAACGGGAGTGAATTGTCTGGGAGTGAATCGTCGTGGGAGTGAATTGTCGTAGGAGTGAATTGTCTGGGAGTGAATAGTCGTAGGAGTGAATTGTCTGGGAGTGAATTGTCGTAGGAGTGAATTTTCCGGGAGTGAATAGTCGGGAGTGAATTGTCGGGAGTGAATAGTCGTGATACCGTACGAACGCTACAGAGTCATTATTTCAGAGTTTTGATGACAATGAGCATCTTGGCTCGAGCATTAGTCTCTGTCGTGTTTTTTTTTGTAGTTTTGCTCTGTTCATAATTATTTTGCTACATAAATATGCGTCACTAAGAAAGCAAGGTCATTGGTAAATTTAACACAGCTCTAAGCGGTATCACGACTATTCACTCCCGGACAATTCACTCCCGACGATTCACTCCCGACAATTCACTCCCGAACAATTCACTCCCGACGATTCACTCCCGACAATTCACTCCCGGACAATTCACTCCCGACGATTCACTCCCGACAATTCACTCCCGGACAATTCACTTCCGACGATTCACTCCCGACAATTCACTCCCGGACAATTCACTCTGTACGACAATTCACTCCCAGACAATTCACTCCCGACAATTCACTCCCGGACAATTCACTCCTACGACAATTCACTCCCAGACAATTCACTCCCAGACAATTCACTCCCAGACAATTCACTCCCGACAATTCACTCCCGGACAATTCACTCCTACGACAATTCACTCCCAGACAATTCACTCCTACGACAATTCACTCCCAGACAATTCACTCCCAGACAATTCACTCCCAGACAATTCACTCCCAGACAAATCACTCCCAGACAATTCACTCCCAGAAAATTCACTCTCTGAAAATTCACTCCCAGACAATTCACTCCCAGACAATTCACTCCCAGACAATTCACTCCCAGACAATTCACTCCCAGACAATTCACTCCCAGACAATTCACTCCCAGACAATTCACTCCCAGACAATTCACTCCCGACAATTCACTCCCGGACAATTCACTCCTACGACAATTCACTCCCAGACAATTCACTCCCAGACAATTCACTCCTACGACAATTCACTCCCAGACAATTCACTCCCAGACAATTCACTCCCAGACAACTCACTCCCAGACAATTCACTCCCAGACAATTCACTCCCAGACAATTCACTCCCAGACAATTCACTCCCAGACAATTCACTCCCAGACAATTCACTCCCAGACAATTCTTTCCCAGACAATTCACTCCCGACAATTCACTCCCGGACAATTCACTCCTACGACAATTCACTCCCAGACAATTCACTCCCAGACAATTCACTCCTACGACAATTCACTCCCAGACAATTCACTCCCAGACAATTCACTCCCAGACAATTCACTCCCAGACAATTCACTCCCAGACAATTCACTCCCAGACAATTCACTCCCAGACAATTCACTCCCAGACAATTCACTCCCAGACAATTCACTCCCAGACAATTCACTCCCAGACAATTCACTCCCGACAATTCTTTCCCGGACAATTCACTCCTACGACAATTCACTCCCAGACAATTCACTCCTACGACAATTCACTCCCAGACAATTCACTCCCAGACAATTCACTCCCAGACAATTCACTCCCAGACAATTCACTCCCAGACAATTCACTCCCAGACAATTCACTCCCTGAAAATTCACTCCCAGACAATTCACTCCCAGACAATTCACTCCCAGACAATTCACTCCCAGAAAAATAACTCCCAGAAAATTCACTCCCAGAAAATTCACTCCCAGACAATTCACTCCCAGACAATTCACTCCCGTTTTTTCCCTACTACTACGACTATTCACTCCCGGACAATTTACTCCCGACGATTCACTCCCGACAATTCACTCCCGACTATTCACTCCCGACAATTCACTCCCGACGATTCACTCCCGACAATTCACTCCCGACTATTCACTCCCGGACAATTCACTCTCGACGATTCACTCCCGAATATTCACTCCCGACTATTCACTCCCGGACAATTCACTCCCAGACAATTCTTTCCCAGACAATTCACTCCCAGACAATTCACTCCCAGACAATTCACTCCCAGACAATTCACTCCCAGACAATTCACTCCCAGAAAATTCACTCCCAGACAATTCACTCCCAGAAAAATCACTCCCAGAAAATTCACTCCCAGAAAATTCACTCCCAGACAATTCTTTCTGAAGAATGCAATATCGATCTTGACTGGTGGGTTCACTCTTTCACTAGAGAAATAGCACAGGAGACCTTATGGAATTCAGCTTGCAAAATTACCCTTCAGTCAGATGCTTCTAACCTAGGTTGGGGAACGGTATGCGGAAATAACAAAACAGGCGGTAGATGGTCAGCAGAAGAAAAAAAAACATGGCACATCAATGAAGAGTTTGTGCTGAGTTAAACGAATTTGATGAAGAATCCAGTAGAAGATACACTTTTAATCTGTAAGAAATTTTAATCATTCCTGTAAGAAAAAGCTAACGAGGCCGAACGGCTTAGCTAACGAGGCCGAACGGCTTAGCTAACGAGGCCGAGGGCCGCGACGCGACCGCGACGCAAACAACAAAAGTAAAAGTGTGTTATGAGTGTGTTGCTTGTTGGTACAAACAAAAACTGCCTCCCTCATACCTCTGCCTCCCTCTTGCCTCCTTTCGGTAATTGCCCATAGTGCATTGGTGGTGCCCAAGTTGAACTGGGATTTCCCATTGAAAGATATTTTAAATTTTTAAAACCGTTTTTTTGAATTTTAAAACTTTAAAAAAAACCTTTTTAATGAATTCTAGAGAAAATTTAGCTCGGAAAACATCAATAAATTTTCATATAGCTTTATATTGATCATTTTAGAAAATTTCATTGCGGTCTCTATTTTTATTTATTTAAATAATGACATTGTTAATGTGAAACTCTTGTGCTCTAAGATGTCTAAAAAGTAATAGCCGTGAGAAGGCGAAAGAATAACAATCTTCTTTGATGAAAAGTAAAAACGAGGCAACTGAAATTTAATAGCGGTTCAAAATAGAGCCTTGGCTTTGGCTTTTTTTTTTACGGCGAATCGTGGTGAGACAAGTGTTCCACTTCAACATTAGAACTTTCAAAAAAGTTGATGTTAAACATAGCATTTCACTGGGATTTTTGTAGAATATTTAGTAAAGTTTGGTAGTTTTTTTGTGTGAGGAAAACTTCGTGTGATTTTTTATCCCTATGTTGGCTTTATCACGAGTGTACTGCTGATTGATTGACATAAATGAGCTATCAGGGGAAAAGAATTACATGTTTTTACATGGTGGAATACTTCGGTAAAAACATAACATAACAGAGGAACTCCCTTCTTTTACATGATGGAATACTTCGGTAAAAACATAACATAACAGAGGAACTCTCTTCTTTTACCGGCCTTTCTAAGTTCTTACGAGCTGAAACGTCGTCAAAGAAATTTTAAACCGCGGAGTTCATCGATCTCGGCTAATTCAGAAAAATGATAGAATTTTTTGTTTACTCTCGGAAGAAAAGTTTTTGTTTACTCCTATGTACGTCTGTTGCGTAGAGGCTAAGTAGTGAAAGTAGAGTTTCAATCTGCAGTGGTTGTTTCAACAGAAAGAAAAAAATGTAAAAAGTAATAGTGAATGCAGTTTTTCAAAGAAATAACACAGTAATAGAACCAACTTCGATAGTCGCTTGGTTGCCCATGCACGTTAGTGTATAGGTAGCACATGGTCCCGAAGTTTCGAGCACATCCAACATGAATGGTATCTCTCCCGCTTGAGGGTTTTGTGGAAATGTGTTAACAAAACTCTTCGGACACGTTTGACATGCTGAAAATTGTAAATTTCTGCAGCTTTATCTTCATCTTCACCATATAGAAAACTTTATATCTCAATCAATACTCGATTTATAATCAAACTCAGTTTTACCTGCATATCTTATACATATACATGATTAATCATTTTCGTTATGAAAAAAGGATTATGTCAATTTGATATTGTTTTATTCGTATTATATGAAAAAGTATTTTGCTCCGCTCTTCATTTCATTTCTTTATTCCAAGCACATGAGATATCATGAAAACACAAACAAAAACAAAGTTAAATGCATGGACTTTCTTCTAAGTGGCGGTGTTTAGGGGTTGCGGTAAAGATGAAGAAGGGGGGGAGGGTGATATACTTAAAATCGACAATTATATTAGTCATGAACAAAAGGTTTAGGTAATATCTTTTCAGTAGGCAGAGATAATAATTGTTTTTTGAAACTAGCAGTATTAGGTGTACTGACGATCTCAGAAGGTAATGAATTCCATACTGATAGCTGGCGAGAAACACATGTAGAAATAGAACATTTGCTAATATTATGAGGTGTTTTTAGCCTGAGCTCATGAGGATGGCGAGAAAATCTCGGTATTAGGTCGGTTTTACACTACTTTACCTGTTGGGGGGACGACTCCGGTCACAACACTGACATCAGTAGTAGGCCGGTTTCACACTGCCTTATCTGTTGTGAATATCCTGCTCTGAAAATGTTATCACATTCTCTCTTTTTGTTCATATTCGCGAAACAACAGTATCCTCTTCCCACTTATCGGCACCCTCTGTACTATTAAACTTTCAAACACATCATAGAGCTTGCTTCACAATATTCAATATTTTAAAAGACTTCATCACTCATTCTGGTGGGATTATAATTTCTCGTTCACAACAGATTCAAGAGCGGAGCAAAATACTTTTTCATATAATACGAATAAAACAATATCAAATTGACATAGTCCTTATTTCATAACGAAAATTATTAATCATGTACATATAAAAGATATGCAGGTAAAACTGAGTTTGATTATAAATCGAGTATTGATTGAGATATAAAGTTTTATATACGGTGAAGATGAAGATAAAGCTGCAGAGATTTCCAATTTGCAGCATGTCAAACGTGCATGGAACCTTTGGTTAGCATACAACCACAAATGGGTGCGGGAGAGATGCCATTCAGATTGGATGTGGTCGATCATTCGGGAACATGTGCTACCTATAAACTAACATGCACGGGCAACATGGCGACCATCGAAGTTGGTTCTATTACTGTGTTATTTCTTTGTGTGAATTAATCAACACACGTGTTGAAGCCAGCATAGGGATAAAAAATCACACGAAGTTTTCCTCACGCAAAAAAAAACTACCAAACTTTAATAAATTTTCTACAAAAATCCCAGTGAAATGCTATGTTTAACATCAACTTTTTTGAAAGTTCTTATGTTGAAGTGGAACATTTGTGCGCTTATTTGTCTCACCACGATTCGCCGTAAAAAAAAGCCGAAGCCAAGGCTCTATTTTGAACAGCTGTTAAATTTCAGTTGCCTCGTTTTTACTTTTCATCAAAGAAGATTGTTATTCTTTCGCCTTCTCACGGCTATTACTTTCAAAAATATTAGAGCCCAAGTGTTTCACATTAACAATTTCATTATTTAAAAAAAAACACGTTTTAGCATTTCATTGTAACTTTTTAAGTTATGAGGTTTCTATGTTATTGCTTTTGCATACTATCCTATAGGAATCTCTCGTATACATACAATTTAATTTATATGCAAGAAATTGAGGGTTTGTACACGATTAACTTGATATTCATAAAAAAAACTTTTTTTAGATTTCTTTAGTGCACATTTGACTGCGCCAAATTCTCATTTCTTATACTTGCAACCCATAATTTGAAAAACTTTTCCGAGGAAAAGTCATACAAATAATTCTCAGATAATATCCTCGGTTGTGTACAATTGACAATGCGCTCGTCCGATCGATTAATGATTTAGCCCTGCAGATCAATTTGGTTTGATTTAGCCCTGCAGATCAATTTGCATTCTTGTTTTTGATAACTCTTTAAGTGTTAAATTCAGTGTTCAGTGCTTTTTCATCTGTTAACGACTGAATAATGAGCTTCAGCTCAATAATGGAGCAAACGGCGTTGTGGAAGATGTGGCAGAGGCAGTGATAGTGCTCGATTGCAACGCTGCAGGAACAAATTGGGTCTTTCAAAATGTTCCTATCACCACCGCTACATGTGCAGCCATACCAGTAGGATAAAGCAACTAAACTCCTTCGCCAAGGAGTACTTGATCACACTTGTGTAATCCTTTCAACTGCGTAAAATCAACTTCTTTTTTACAAAGAGTTATGTTTTTATGTTAGTAGAAGAACAAAAAGTTTTCATAGGAATTTTTATATCTTGAAGTTTCAAAAGTTGAGTTTCTGTTAACCGCCCAATGCTAATTGTTTATTCATCCACATTTTTGTGTCAAATTAACTTTTGCTAAAACATCACTCGTGATTAATATGCTTGATTTTTAGAGACAATCTTAAGTGAACTTCTGCTAAGTATAATATTTAATAGGCGGCGGGAGAAGATTTGAAAGTACTAAAAATATAAGAAAAAATGATGCATTTCTGAGCTTCTAAAAATGCAAAAAAAGTCTTACGTAACTCTCGAGCAACTTGCTGTTTGGCTTCCTCACAGTTTAGACTTCTCAGGCTTTCCACACTCATTATGAGTGATAAAATAACGATGTTGATAAAAAGAATGAATGTTTCTCTTGAGCGGAGCAAGACGTAACAAATGAAAATGTTGATGAACGTCACTAACAGCAAATACCCAATACATATTGTCGTTACGTTATGGGAACATTTGTAAGAACATGATGCTAAGAAATCATTTGGGGTGACAACAACGTCAGACTTTCCTAGAATCGAAGACTCGAGGTTTAATTGCGAAGTTTTCAAGATACAAGACTATCTTTTTCAATACTTTTCTTTCACCCACTTGCAAGTCAATGTCATGAAACTGTAGCGCCATTAACAACGTGTACAATTTTTACTTTTCATAAAACATACAAATTTAGAGCGGAGACAAAACATTCAGGATATGATTAGGACGGTATAATTTCAAGACTGATCTAGCTAGAAACTGGCTGGAGACTGAATTCGAATTCGGCTAGAGACCGAAATTGAATCCGGCTGGAGACCGAATTCGGAATCCGATTATAGACCGAATTCGGAATTCAGCTAGAGACTGAATTCGGAATCTGACTAGAGACCGAATTCGAATCCGGCTAGAGACCGAATTCGAATCCGGATAGATACCGAATTCGAATCCGGATAGATACCGAGTTCGAATCCGGATAGATACCGAATTCGAATCTGGCTAGAGATCGAATTTGAATCCGGCTAGAGACCGAATTTGGAATCCAGATTTGACCATGTTGATGTCGTGGGTTCGGTTTCCGTCACACTACCCAATATTTGCACAAGTTTCTGCGAACAATCCGCTCCTCTGCTCGGTATAAGAATCCGTTGCTTGAGATCAACGAGGAGTAGGGTAGACTCTTATTTACACACGTCGCTTACTTTCGGTTGAGCAAACTTCAATTAATCAAAACCATAAGGTAATGGGAGACTATCTAAAGAATAAAAACAAAGTCGATGTTGTTCATATCGAATTTTCGCGAGCTTCCGATAAAGTCAGCCATCACAAACTTATTCGAAAACTGGAGGAACTGGAAATAGCTGAGAATATCGTTAAGTGGACTGAAGAAACATTAAGAAAGTTTATTATTTTTGTATTTCTTCGCTAATGTTCAAAATACAATGGAATATCGATCCTTTGCGAATGCTTGTCACTCTCTTGTTAGCCAAGTAATTCTGAGAGCCTAGTCAGTTCTGACCTTTTTTCATTCCCTTGATTATCCTCTCTTTCTTCCTTTTTTTTCCCTTCCCTTTCTTCCTTCCCTTTCCTTTTTTTCCCTTCCCTTTCCTCTAGAAACGGCTGCTACGGAGCGGCTCTTCTTACCTCTCCCCTCTGTTATGAAGCCTCTATGACCCCTTCGTCGTATCATTCATCCTTATCCCTCTCCTCTCCAATGGCTGATTCCGAACGGCTATCAATGATCGTCTCACCATTTTTCTGCTCCTACTTACCATCAGAAGCTCCTCAGCCTTTTTGAACCATGTTTTCTTCCCTTCCCCTTCTTATACATACATCCCATCAAGCACCATCAATTTTTCACGTGATTCATCTGTTTCGCGTAATAAAAAATTCAAAATTCAATTCAAATTCTTTCCTGGCTCAGACAGCTTCTCTGCCTTCGCTCACATACTTCTCCTTCCTTTTTTTCTGGATCAGATAGCTTCGCTGCCTTTGTTTTTCTCCTTCTTTTCTTCTTTCGGCTAAAGTCCTCCTGACTCAGACAGCTTCGCTGCCTTCGTTACCATACTCTTCTTTAGTCTTCATTTCCATACTACTCCTTTCGCCTTCGTTTCCATTCTCATCCTTTTCTCTGGCTCAGCTTCGCTGCCTTCGTTATTCCTTTTTTTTCCGCTGTCTTTTTCATGATTTCCATTCACTGAATTAGTTTGATTGTTCTCTTCTCCCTGTCTCAGGAAGCTTCAATACTTCTCTTTCGCTACTTCTCTTTTCCTTGCCTCAGACAGCTTTGCTGCCTCTGTTATTAAACTCCTCTTTCTCTTCATGGCTCTGGCAGCTTCGTTGCCTTCGTTTTCCTGCCCTTCTTTTTTTCTGAGGCTCAGGCAGCTTCCTTGCCGTATTTCTCTACTTGTTCTCCGATCCCTCCTTCAAGCAGCTCAGGCAGCTTCGCTGCCTTTGAAACTACAATTCTCCTATTTTCCTGGCTCAAAAGGCTTTGCTGATTGGTCCCAATATAACCCTTCCTTTGTTTCTGACAAATACAGCTCTGCTGTCTTCATTCCAACTTCCATTCTTCCTCTCCTCCTTCTTTCAGGTAGCTTTTCTGCGTTTATCCCACTCTCTCATCAAAATTGATACCATTGTTGAAATTGAGTGTAAAAAAGAGAAAAAACAAATAACTCAGCTCCTATCTAAAACTTAAAAACCACTAGAGCACGCACAAAAATTTGATTTAACTACTGAAAAATCTCGAGAAACTTCGAATACCTTTCTGGTTCGCTGAGTATATAGAAATTAATGATTGCATTTCTAATTAGTGGGTAAAAACTGGAACGCACGACCAGTTTCATTTGATTACTCACATCGAGAAGAGTTAAACTAACGAATAAAAGTTTCACAAAATCGTATACAAATAATTTTCCGAGAAAAGTTCTCTAAACTGATCAAGTGTCTTTCTGCTCCTTTAACCAATGATAAAGTGTTCTCCTACCTTTTCAAACCTTCCTATCATGCCACCGGAGTCTCTGTTAAGAAATTTTCTCGCTTTTGGCGGGCCTATGTTTTCTTCTTGAAGAGATGAATGTCCTGGCACCGTTAGCATCAAAAACTTATTTATAAATTCATAAAACGTTATGTGATTGAAAACAATTAATGAGTTCTGATAAGGAAAGTAAATCCATGGGACAAAAACTAACTGTGAAAAAATACTATTCATAAAAGAGAATAATGGATACCAGAATAATGGATACCAGGAACATTTGAAGTAATGAATTACAGATCAATTGGTAAGCTTCTTATCAACTTAAACTAAGTTTCTGAAAAAACTTTCAATCTGTGTCTTGCCTTGTGAGATGCGTTGTTATGTTGATGAAAAAGACGTATCGGACGTTTCGCTTTATCAAAGCATCATCAGGGAATGTTCGTCACCTTAAGACAATGTGGATAGCATAGAGAAACACAATATGAAGAAGGAATGAACAACATGAAATATAAAGAATAAGTATATATTTACAAACCAATAGAAGTTGACGACGGGAAAGAAGGGGAAGAATTCCTCCGGGAAGTGCAGAGGTTACATTAAAAAGATAACACAGTGTTATTGAGAGAAGTAAACATAAGAAGAAGAAAAGATGTATCGTCTACTGGATTCTTCATCCATTGCGTTTAACTCAGCACAAACTCTTTCTGAAAACACAAAAGGTTTTTGCACCAATTCCTTACCCCTAAAAACCCTTTCTCAATAAAAAAAACTCACCAAGTGAGCTGCCCCCTTTAAATCGAAAAGAGCCAAAATGATACATGAGAAAAAGTTATTTAATAAGACGAAGTGTTTTTCCCTTTTCAAACCTGACAAGATTTCTTTTATAGCGAGTGTTACATAAAAGATTTCAGTAAGAAACTATAACATTGCACAAATTATCTCTTGCTTTTAAAACAGGTTTACCTTGAATTTTTTTGGAAAAGTACCCATATCGGTACAATTCTGAGAAGTAATTGTTGCAAATTATGGAGAATGGAAGCGCATACCTATAACATATTAGAAAGTTAAAACGTAAACGTTTTAATTTTAAAACATGATTTTTGTATTTTTGTCTGTTCTGAAAAGGGGCCGAAAAGTATTATAAGCAATTTTACCGGAAAGCACTAATATCTTTGATCCAGAGTGATCGTCTCAACTTCCTTCAAGTAAAAAAAATCAAATTTATACAAGTTGAAGATAGAATCATGGAATGATAAGAAATGAACTGATATTAAATTAAGAGCAAACATTAAAACTTTCGAGAATGGTTCACAGAAAGCTGTGATAATTGGTATCAAAGTTCTTTAAGGGCTCAGACTTAATTATTAGATATAGCTTAGTTTATACTTGTTATACATAACATGTTATGCATTTCCATATATGGGCGAACCAATCAAGAATTTTCGAGTTCTCCATATCTGATTACTCATTAAGAGAACTAAAAAGTCCCGGAAAAAACTTCAAAAACCCTCTTTTAATTATTTAAATTTTTTTTCTAACGAGAGTTGAGTCGCATTGAGCACCAAATGCGGTCCGATTTTCCGGGTAAAAATCACTACAAAACTCAAAACAGGAACTTGAAACTTTTACCATTGAATTCCCCAGAATCAAAACTATAAAAAGAGATAATGTTACATTGAAAAATATCAAAATCCTTCAAGAACAATTGAATAATTTGATCAACAACTCTTCGAGAAACGAAGTTTAACTGAAAAAAGTGTTTGTTTTTGGTAAATTTTTTTCGAGGTATATGTACTCGTGGTAAAGCCAACACAGGGATAAAAAATCACACGAAGTTTTCCTCACGCAAAAAAAACTACCAAACTTTACTAAATATTCTACAAAAATCCCAGTGAAATGCTATGTTTAACATAAACTTTTTTGAAAGTTCTAATGTTGAAGTGGAACACTTGTCTCACCACGATTCGCCGTAAAAAAAGCCAAAGCCAAGGCTCTATTTTGAACCGCTATTAAATTTCAGTTGCCTCGTTTTTACTTTTCATCAAAGAAGATTGTTATTCTTTCGCCTTCTCACGGCTATTACTTTTTAGACATCTTAGAGCACAAGTGTTTCACATTAACAATGTCATTATTAAATTTTAAAAAAAACACGTTTTAGCATTTCACTGTAACTTTTAAAGTTATGAGGTTTCTTTGTTATTGCTTTTGCATACAATAGGGTTCTCTCGTATAAATATTGTATATATGCGAGAAATTGAGGGTTTGCTTGCGATTAACTTGATATTCAAAATAAAATAAAAACCTTTTGGGATTTCTTTAGTGCACATTTCACTGCGCCATAAACTCATTTTTTTATACTCACGACCCGTAATTTGAAAAACTTTTCCGAGGAAAAGTCATACAAATAATTCCCAGATAATATCCTCGGTTGTGTACAATTGACAATGCGCTCGTCCGCTTTGAGAGAGACTGTTGGGTTTGAATTAGCCCTGCAGATCAATTTGCATTCTTGTTCTTGATAACTCTTTAAGTGTTCAATTTAGTGTTCAGTGCTTTTTTATCTGTTAACGACTGATTAATGAGCTTCAGTTCAATAATGGAGCTAACGGCGTTGTGTCTGGTATGACGGAGGCAGTGGCAGTGCTCGATTGCAACGATGCAGGATCAGCTTGGTTCTTCCAAGGTGATCCTACTCCTATCACTTCTGCCACATGTGCAGTCATATAAAGCAACTCAACTCCCTCGCCAAGGAGTACTTGATCACACTTGTGTAATCCTTTTAATGAAGTTAATTGAACTTCTGTTATATAGGAAGCAGTTTTTAGGAAGTTTTATAACTTTAAGTTTTAAAAATTGAGTTTTTTGTTAACCCCCCTGTGCCAATCGTTTATTAGTTTACATTTTTATGGTTGATATGCTCGATATTTAGAGACAATCTTAAGCGAAATTCTGCTAAGGAATAGTTGGCTGGAGAAGCTTTAAAAGCACTAAAGTAATGAGAAGAAAGGATACATTTTTGAACTTCTGAAAAATGCAGAACAACTAGTCTTACATAACTCTTGAACAACTTGCTGTTGGGCTTCCTCACAGTTTAGACTTCTTTCGCTTTCCACACTCATAAGTAACGGTGTTGATAAAAAGGCTGACTGACTCTATTGAGCGGAGCAAGACGTCACAAATGAAAATGATGATGAACGTCATCAACAGCAAATACTCAATACATATTGCCTTTACGTTATAGAAACATTTGTAAGAACATGATGCTAAGAGTTCATTTGAGGTGACAACAACGTTCACCTAGACTTTCCTAGAATCGAATACTTGAGGTTTAATTGCGAAGTTTTCGAGAAACAATACTATTTTTTTCGAATATTTATATTTCACCCACTAGCAAGTCAATGTTCAGAAAATGGAGCGACATGAACAACGTATACAATTTTGCAGCTTCTTTTACTTTTCATAATACATACAAAGTTAGAGCAGCGACAGAAAATTTAGGATATTATTTGGACGGTATAATTTTGAGACTGATCTGGCTAGAATCCGGCTAGAGACCGAATTCGGAAACCGGCTGGAGACCGAATTCGGAATCCGGCTGGAGACCGAATCTGGAATCCGGCTGGTGACCTAATTCGGAATCCGGCTGGAGACCGAATCCGAAATCCGGCTGGAGACCGAATCCGAAATCCGGCTGGAGACCGAATCCGAAATCCGGCTGGAGACCGAATCCGGAATCCGGCTGGAGACCGAATTCGGAATCGGGCTAGAGACCGAATTCGGAATCATGCTAGAAACCGAATTCGAATCTGGCTAGAGAACTAATTTAAATTCGGGGCAGAACATGACACACTCACTGGATAAAAAGGAAGCAGCGAAGCTGCTTAGAGGAGGGATGATAGGACAAAAAGGTCAACTAAGGCAAGGAAGCTGCCTGAGCCTCGAAAAAGAGGAGGGTAAGTGAACTTAAGCAGCGAAGCTGTGTGAGTAAATGAGAAAGGGATAGTCGAGCAACCGAGGCAGTCAAAATAAAAATAGTACGGGAACAGAGGCAGGAAAAAACAAAAGTAGGCGGACGAAAGCAGTGGAAAACTGCCTGACTTAGACGGGAAGAGCAAAAGCGTGAATAAAAGAAAGGGGAAGGTAACGAATGGGAACGAAGGCAGCGAAGCTACCTGAGCCAGGAAAAAGAAGAGAAGTATGAAAATGAAAGGCAGCAGAGCTACCTAAGCAAGGGAGAAGAGAAAAAAACTTTCCATAAACGTTTACGAAGGCAACAAGTTGCCTAAGTTAAGAAACTAAAAATAAACATAAAGAAGAAGGCAGCTTCGCTGCCTGAGCCAAAGAGGAAAGGAGAATTATTCAAATGGAAGCAGCGAAGCTGCCTGATTTAGATGAAACGAATGGACTAGAAAAAAATCAAAACAGTGGATCAGACTGTGGTCAATGAAAGAGTAGTAGAGAAACGAAGGCAGCGAAGCTGCCTGAGTCGGGTTAACAAGGAGTGTGAAAACGAAGGCAGCGAAGCTGCTTGAGCCAGGAAAGGAGAAAGGGAGAACCAAAATTGAAGAAAGGCAGCGAAGCTGCCTAAAAGCTTATGAATTGAATCAGAGAAGCAGCCTGAGCCAAGGAAAATATGAGAGTCACTTGGCTAACACAAAACGGGATGAGCGTTCCCAGAGGCAACTCTAGGAGAAAAATCGGACCTTCATTGGGAACGTGAAATATAATTAGTGGGCGCCTGAAGGCGAACTTTCTTTCGAGACAATCAGAAAGCGGAAAAAAACTGAAGAAAACGGAAAAGAGGACGAGTGAGGGAACGAAGGAAGGAAGGAAGAAGAGGACGATTAGGTGAACGAAAAGTCAAATCAGTCCCTCATTCAAGGCTCAAACAAACTTGAAGAAAAATCTCACTTCATATTTCTATTATAATCAAGAAGAAAAAAACTGACAAGACTCGCATCCTTATTTTTTATAAAACTTCTTTTAGAAATCGCAATCAAGTGTACAAACGGTTCCATGATTATTCACTCCCAGACAATTCACTCCCAGACAATTCACTCCCAGACAATTCACTCCCAGACAATTCACTCCCAGACAATTCACTCCCAGACAATTCAATCCCAGACAATTCACTCACAGACAATTCACTCCCAGACAATTCAATCCCAGACAATTCACTCCCAGACAATTCACTCCCAGACAATTCAATCCCAGACAATTCACTCACAGACAATTCACTCACAGACAATTCACTCCCAGACAATTCAATCCCAGACAATTCACTCACAGACAATTCACTCACAGACAATTCACTCCCAGACAATTCAATCCCAGACAATTCACTCACAGACAATTCACTCCCAGACAATTCACTCCCAGACAATTCACTCCCAGACAATTCACTCCCAGACAATTCACTCCCAGACAATTCACTCCCAGACAATTCACTCCCAGACAATTCACTCACAGACAATTCACTCCCAGACAATTCAATCCCAGACAATTCACTCACAGACAATTCACTCACAGACAATTCACTCCCAGACAATTCAATCCCAGACAATTCACTCACAGACAATTCACTCACAGACAATTCACTCCCAGACAATTCAATCCCAGACAATTCACTCACAGACAATTCACTCCCAGACAATTCACTCCCAGACAATTCACTCCCAGACAATTCACTCCCAGACAATTCACTCCCAGACAATTCACTCCCAGACAATTCAATCCCAGACAATTCACTCACAGACAATTCACTCCCAGACAATTCAATCCCAGACAATTCACTCACAGACAATTCACTCCCAGACAATTCACTCCCAGACAATTCACTCCCAGACAATTCACTCCCAGACAATTCACTCCCAGACAATTCAATCCCAGACAATTCACTCACAGACAATTCACTCCCAGACAATTCAATCCCAGACAATTCACTCCCAGACAATTCACTCCCAGACAATTCAATCCCAGACAATTCACTCACAGACAATTCACTCACAGACAATTCACTCCCAGACAATTCAATCCCAGACAATTCACTCACAGACAATTCACTCACAGACAATTCACTCCCAGACAATTCAATCCCAGACAATTCACTCACAGACAATTCACTCCCAGACAATTCACTCCCAGACAATTCACTCCCAGACAATTCACTCCCAGACAATTCACTCCCAGACAATTCACTCCCAGACAATTCACTCCCAGACAATTCACTCACAGACAATTCACTCCCAGACAATTCAATCCCAGACAATTCACTCACAGACAATTCACTCACAGACAATTCACTCCCAGACAATTCAATCCCAGACAATTCACTCACAGACAATTCACTCACAGACAATTCACTCCCAGACAATTCAATCCCAGACAATTCACTCACAGACAATTCACTCCCAGACAATTCACTCCCAGACAATTCACTCCCAGACAATTCACTCCCAGACAATTCACTCCCAGACAATTCACTCCCAGACAATTCACTCCCAGACAATTCACTCCCAGACAATTCACTCACAGACAATTCACTCCCAGACAATTCACTCCCAGACAATTCAATCCCAGACAATTCACTCCCAGACAATTCACTCCCAGACAATTCACTCACAGACAATTCACTCCCAGACAATTCACTCCCAGACAATTCAATCCCAGACAATTCACTCCCAGACAATTCACTCCCAGACAATTCACTCACAGACAATTCACTCCCAGACAATTCACTCCCAGACAATTCAATCCCAGACAATTCACTCACAGACAATTCACTCCCAGACAATTCACTCCCAGACAATTCAATCCCAGACAATTCACTCCCAGACAATTCACTCCCAGACAATTCAATCCCAGACAATTCACTCCCAGACAATTCACTCCCAGACAATTCACTCCCAGACAATTCACTCCCAGACAATGCACTCCCAGACAATTCACTCCCAGACAATTCACTCCTACGACAATTCACTCCCAGACAATTCACTCCCAGACAATTCACTCCCAGACAATTCACTCCCAGACAATTCACTCCCAGACAATTCACTCCCAGACAATTCACTCCTACGACAATTCACTCCCAGACAATTCACTCCCAGACAATTCACTCCCAGACAATTCACTCCTACGACAATTCACTCCCAGACAATTCACTCCCAGACAATTCACTCCCAGACAATTCACTCCCGTTTTTGTTGTTGTTTTTTGTTGTTTTTAATGAGTTTTTTTGTAATATAATATTTCTGTTTGTAGTTTTTTTTTGTAATTAGATGTTATTTGAGGTTCCTTCTAGTATTTAATTGTTCCGTTTGTAGTTTTTTTGTAATTATATATTACTTAAGATTCCTTTTTGTATTTAATTGTTCCGTTTCTAGTTTTTTTGTAATATTTTTTTTTCTTTTTCTTTTTTCTTTCTCTTTTTTTTTCTTTTTTTCTCTTTTTTCTTTTTCTTTCTCTTTTTATTTTACCTTTCTCTTTATTGTTTCTTTCTTTTTTCTTTCTTTTTCTTTTTTCTTTCTCTTTTTTTCTTTTTCTATCTTTTTCTTTCTCTTTCTATTTTCTTTTTCTTTCTCTTTTTCTTTCACCTTTCTCTTTATTGTTTCTTTCTTTTTCTTTTTTCTTTCTCTTTCTTTTTCTTTCTCTTTCTTTTTCTTTCTCTTTCTCATTTCTTTCTTTTTCTTTCTCTTTTTTTCTCTTTATTTTTCCTTTCTCTTCCTTTTTTACTTTTTTCAAGTAGAAAAACTAAGGCGGTGAAGCTACCTGAGGGAGGGAGAAAATTAGAAGTGGTAGAACGAAGACAGCGAAGCTGCCTGAGGCAGGGAGAAAAATAGAAGTGGGAAAACGAAGGCAGCGAAGCTGCCTGAGGCAGAAAGACAAGGAGAAGCAGAAAATTGAGTAGACTCTCAGAACGACTTGGTTAACAAAAGAGTGACATGCGTCCCCAACGGGGACGTTAGTTTTTTATTATTTAAGGTTCCTTTTTGCATTCGATTGTCCCGTTTGTAGTTTTTTGTAATTGTATAATATTTTAGATTTTTTAACGTTTAACTGTTCCATTGTAGTTGGCCATGAAGTTTGGATATGATGATATATATATATATATATATATATAATATATATATGCCTGACGAGACGACAATCAAAAAAAGTTTTGTTACTTCTAAAAAGATGCGGAAAAGAACAAGGAATATAGAAATACAGTATTGTTTAGAGGTATGTTTAGAGAAATATTATTATTACAAAAAACTATTTTTAACCAGTTGAGTTCCTGTGTTCGTGTTTCTGGATAAGGCGTTCTTGTGAAGATATTATTCACGTCAAAACATTTGCAGCATGAATAAGTCTCAGAAGAATGAATCGATGAGTCAGTTTTTGGCCGATTAATTGGGTAACCACATATAACTTATCGATGAAGTCTTAATTTATATATCATATCTAGATTTGCATTAGTTGAACATGATCATCTCGATCTCTCAATTACTTTCCAATCGTTAAATCAATGAACAGTCACACACCGTTTGTCAGGGGGTTTTTTAGAGTGCAAGAAAAAAGTACAGTCGCCCGCCATAGGCGGAAAATTCTACTTAGGGCGGCTGCACTTTACTTGGGGGAATCGCAATTTTTTCGGAGGGCCGCACCCATGTTCCGCATGGTTACGCCACCCAACCGAATTTCTTTCAATGCCTGGCTGCCTTCAAAAAATAGTTTTAAAAAAAGGAAAGGAAAGAGAAAGAAAAGAGAAGTCAATGATGCAATGATTTTTTTTGAGAGAGGCCAAGAAAAAGAGAGAAAGGCGAAAATTCGAAAAAAATTCCGAAATTTTGGTTTTTTTTTAATTTCCAAAAACAAAATTTTTTTCGACTATTTCGTTTTTCAAATTTTCGAAAAAAAAGTTTTTCCGAAAGTTGTCGGAAAAAACAGAAAAAAACCAAAAATCAACAGGCCTGTTTCCAATCTTGTAGCTAATTCGTTTGGGATCGGCTTCGACGGAGGTTTGAAGATCTTATAGACCGAGCTCGCGAGGCTGTCCCGGGTGGTCCATGTCTGCAGTGTTTGGCCGCCCTGCTTAAACCCATTGAACCAAACCTGCCACTGTCGTTTACTCAGGCTGTTCACAATCCTATGCCTAAGCCTAGTCAGGGTTAACAGAGTGGAAGATATAGTAACATTGGTCAGAGAAGGGACGCGGAGAAAAGTATCTTTGCCATCTTTCTTCAAAATAGAAATAAATAAGTAGTTTATCTACATAACCCATTAATCAGTCATTAATTCGTTGGTCTAAGTAATTCATTACATGATTCGCTATTTAAATCTCAATCTTCTTCATTGTTTCTTACTCTAGTACGTTTCCACTAGTATAACTTCACTCTATGATCGATACCAGATACCAGATAGGACCTGGTTGGCGATGCTATGCAGAACAATGATATTCAAAGTTGAAATGAGAGAGAGAGAGAGGTTTCATGTGTACTCTGAGTAATGATTGTGTCTGTACTGGTAGAGCATTTCGTCAGACTCTCTTAAATATCAACTCTCATTACTCATTGAGCTTTTCTCTCTCTGTGATCATGTCTTTTTTTACTCCCATTATTTTCTCCTTCCTCTTTCTCTCTCATTCTCTTATCAATCAACTCTTTCTTGCAATGCAGACTCACCACATGTCCCTTTAAACTACGATCATAAGAGATGAACACTTCTGTAGAAGGCATACTTCACGGATTATGTGGACAAAGAATGTCATTTATGAAAATTACATCATCCAAAGTTCTCATTTATATATGGTCTGAGCTGAGAAAGGCAAGAAATAGTATTCTGTAACCATCTCCGAATTTCCTGTTGTGTTCAAAATCTTGGTCGAGCTTTCCCAATTCGCCTGCTGCAGTCTAGAATTATCAGACTTTTCTAGAAACAGTGTTTAAAACTGGTACTGTATCACAAGTCGTGTGAAAATCAGTTATCTCATGCTGTCTTCTCTTCTCAACAATCCGCATTCCTCATGTGTTGGAAATGAGAAATCGCGATTCTTCCTCATGGTCAAATAAGTCATGGACACATTTATTACTAGTACAATTGAGGTAACAAACAAACAAACACTTTTGAACAATAAATAAAATTTTCTTACAGTAGACGACAAGTGATTTAAATTTTCAAGTTGTTTAAAATTTGTTTTTATAATTTCACATGAAGTAGTATTGGAAAACGTGAGAATCACTCGGTTCAAGGTGAAGATGGAGGTGTACGAAGACTGCGACAGTTCCAGGTTGCACATAATGAGAATATCCGAGCAGCTGACAACGGAGAATGAGACTGAAGGTAACAACTTGGATTTTGAAAGTAAGGAAAAGATTAAACAAGGTTTCCAACAAAATACAACATTCCATCTTGTTCGCCATGACTGGAGTGGTCGGCTTTCCACCCGCTCTCTGCTCTACTCATTTCGCCTGGTGCACAAGATGCTATCCGGCTTCAACGAGGAATTGGACACCTTGGAGCTGTATTGTCCTAGTCTCTCAACGCCCTCCCACACAATCCTACCCTGGAGTAGGACCGACACTCGAAAGTTCTTTCCGAAATCAACGTGGACCCCTGAGACCTCATATTTTATCAACCCCTTCGACCTTATGTTTCGTCTTACATGGAAGACCACTTCCGTATACCTTAGCACGCATTTTCCATTCGTAATAAACTCAAACTCAAATAGAGGAACAAGGTTATGTCAAGTACCAACAAATCCTGAAGATGAAGTTTAAGGCAGTGCATTTGGAAAGTTTTGTTCAAAAATTTTAATGGTGTCTGACATCGGTCTTTACAAGTATTTTGTCATTTATTTAAAAGAATTATCAATCGGCTCGGAATTGTGATTAGCTTTCGATTACGATTCAGCTGTTTTCAAAATCAACTATTTTAATTACTGTCTGTGCATCGAGTTTTTTCAAACTACTTTTCGAGTCTTCTCACTGTACGACACAACTTCATCGTCTTCGGTTTCTTTGCCGATGCTTTTGAAATTTTTGAAGAATAAGAGGTTCTTGTAACATTGTAAACACTCATTTGTTACTGAACTTAATAATATATAAATTACAAAAAACTACAAACGGAACAATCGAATGCAAAAAGAAACCTTAAACAATATATAATTACAAAAAAACTACAAACGGAACAATCGAATGCAAAAAGGAACCTTAAATAATATATAATTACAAAAAACTACAAACGGAACAATTAAATACGAAAAATCCTTAAATAAAATATAATTTTAAAAAATACAAACGGAACAATTAAATGCAAAAAAACCTTAAATAATGTATAATTACAAAAAACTACAAACGGAACAGTCAAATGCAAAAAAACCTTAAATAATGTATAATTACAAAAAAACTACAACCGGAACAGTCAAATAGAAAAAGGAACCTTAAATGATACAGCACCGTGCAAAAGAATACCAAACAGTATATTTAAGTATATTTTGTCGTATAACTTTTCTTTTTTTGCGTCCAATGGCGCAATTTTTTTATACATACTGTTACGAAATGTAGCCGTTTCTGAGAAAAGCAGAACAGCTCAGCAATTTTTTTTTCTGAAAACAGTTTTTTTTTTTCGAGATTTCTGCAATATTACAAAATACTACAAACGGAACAATTAAATGCAAAAAACCTTGAATAATGTATAATTACAAAATACTACAAACGGAACAATTAAATGCAAAAAAACCTTAAATAATGTATAATTACAAAAAAACCTACAAACGGAACAATCGAATGCAAAAGAAACCTTAAACAATATATAATTACAAAAAAAACTACAAACGGTACAGTCAAATACAAAAAGGAATCTTAAATAAGATATTTAAAAAAATACAAACGGAACAATTAAATGCACAAAAAAACCTTAAATAATGTATAATTACAAAAAAAAATACAAACGGAACAATCGAATGCAAAAAGAAACCTTAAACAATATATAATTACAAAAAAACTACGAACGGAACAGTCAAATACAAAAAGAACCTTAAATAATATATAATAAAAAAATACAAACGGAACAATTAAATGCAAAAAAACCTTAAATAATGTATAATTATCGTTGATTCCTTAGCGCAAGGAATTCCAGTTGATGTTGTCCTGCTTGATATAAGCAAAGCCTTTGATTCAGTTGATCACAGGCTCCTTCTCCATAGAGTTTATTGTTATGGTTTTCCGTCTCATATTGTCAAATGGTTGAGTAGTTACTTAAGTCAACGTACTCAGTCAGTATGTATTAATGACGTTCTCTCTGATTCTGGTTCCCTCGTGATATCAACTTCGCTTCCTGACGAAGTTCGAATTCATGTAACATCCTATCAAATTCAGCCGTTTTTCTAATACAGTAATCGGAATATGGAGAGGTTTCAGAGATACGTTTTAACTTGCGATACATTCTACGGAGAAGATAGGGATAACGAAACGTTTCATCTCTAGGATGGGCGACTGGTACATACTTCTCAATCAGAGAATGAATGAAGGAAACAAGATAATTATTAGCTGATTCAACGTCCATCATAGCAAAAGCCTGGGTCCAGTCGTGAAAAGCAAGTTGACATTCAATAGCCTTCCAATTCGCCTTATTGAAGCATTTGAAGGAAGGGGAAGATGATAATGAAAGGGTATTGAGTGATAATTTGAATGAGACCATGTTGTGGTCACTACCACTAAAACGACCGATAACATTACATTCAGTCACAAGGGGTACATTGGTCAGCAAAAGGTCGAGAATGTTATCGTTTCTTGTTGGAGAGTCAACGTACTGAGTAAAAAAGTTATCTGTCATGAATTCAAGGAAAACTTTGTGCTGGCCTTCTCTATGCGCAATGAGATTCAACCAGTCAATGAATGGCAAATTGAAATCACCAACAATCAATAAAGGACGTCTATTAAGGGCATCAGAATGCTGAGAAAAATACATTAATAGTTTAGAGAGAGAAGAACTGGAACAGGAAGGGGAACGATACACACAAACACATCTTAGCTTATTTGAAGCAGATGATAATGATTCCTGGAATACATCAATGGTTACAGCTTCAAAGCCGTCATCTGAGCAAGTAGAAACAAGAGAACAAGGAATACGAGAAGAGACAAGGAAGGCAGCGCCTCCTCCTTTCATTGAACAGCTCCTATCACAGCGGAAAAACTGATATCCGGAATTACTTGTTATTAGCGAATCATTCTCTTGGCTTGTCAACCAAGTCTCAGTTATTCCTAATACATCATAAACGTGTGAATTTAGCAGAAATGACAGGCTATATACTTTATTTCGAAGAGAACGAGCATTAAAAGAAATGCAATTAATTGACTTAAGGTCAGCATGGTGAGGAGGGCTAAGGGGAAATGAAAACGGGGTGACACCGCCACTGACCTATTTATTCCTCGTATTGTTCCGTTGAGACCGACCAATCGCTGCAGGAAGAGAGACTATCGGCGAAGACGACCCAGTGCTCATCGGAGTCACAGTCGGCTGTGGTTGGTAGGAAAAGGACGTCGACCGTACCGGCATCAGATTTGTACCAACTACTTTCCATTTCGGTCCGTCAGGAACTTGATTTCTTTCCCTTGCGACTCTCTTGACTTCTCTTTCCATTTCGAGGCCCTCCCTTGTTAAATCTTCCCTGATGTAGGTGTGCGGAAGACCATAAAGGCAGGCAGGGCGTCTTCGTCGAATTTGCTGGAGCACTTGATTCCTCAGAGTAGAACATCCAAGGAATACTTTGAGAATTCGTTTCTTTTTCTCTGGGTCACCGAACCTCTTAAATCTTGCGGAGGCGACTTGTGGAAGATTTAGGTCCCGAGAGAGAGACTTGAGGAAGTCTTGATCTGCGGCGTCAGTCGTTTCATCTTTTTCCTGTTCAGGGAGGCCGACACAAACGATGTTTTCCGACTTTTCTTCGATCATCTTTCTGTCGATAGTCATTGCTTTGACGGCGGCGTCGTAAGCAATGATGTGGGGGGAAAGGGAGAGAAGCGAGGGTATGGCAGAGGTCACCGGCGCAGCTGGGGTGGGAGGAGAAGGAGGGGGAGAGCTCAGACGATTGACGAGCTGTTCGATAATACTCTCAAGGCGGAGTATTTTTTCCATCATCTCCTCAAGTTTCTTTTCATACGCGGGGCACTGCTTGCAAGGGGAAGGAGGCGGAGGGTTACGTTTTCCACCCATGATGAAGAAGCAACCGCTCAAGGGTGAGCCAACTAGAGAGAATGAGAAGAAATTTGAAGTTTGAAGAAGAAATATGAGAAGAAATTTGAAGATATGATGAACAAAATCTCAAGACTGGAGACAATCGTCGAAGACCTCGTCTCTCGTCTTTCAACTCTTCATACTTCTCCCCCCTTCTCGACTCCCCAGTCCCAGACCCCTACAATCCCTTCCCTTCTCTCCATCCCACTTCATATGCTCGCCTACCAAGCTGCCGTGCGTGCAATCACTGTCGACAAGAACCTCATCGAAGAGAAAGCACAGAACCTAGTTTGTGTTGGACTTCCTGAGCAGCCCAGTGACGAAGCCACGGACAGTTCGGACCAATCCTTTCTCAAGGCCCTTTCCCTCGACCTCGGCTGCCCAGAACTTGCAAGTGGAAGGTTCAAACGATTCGGCGACCCCGTGAAGAAGCGTCGAGTTCTCAAAATCTTCCTCCAGTCACCAACATTGAGAACTGAACTACTGAGGAAAATTCGAAGTCGTCGCCCGTCTTGCCTTTCTCCGCATCCACATTGCTACATAAGAGAATACTTGACTCGCGACGGACTTGAATTGGAACGAGAAAAGAAGAAAGTGGCGCGAGAGCGGAACGGCATCCTCGGAGGACAAAAATGGAAGGTAATCGGAACTTCCTTGATTCCTATTCGGCACTACTCCCAGACGACTTGGCAGCAAGAAACGGCGATTCCGAGGATCACGGATCCGCAGATGGTGACTCCGATGGCGACTCCTCGAGCTCCAGAGATGAACAACGCTCCAGTGAGGAAAAACGCTCCTCGAGCTCCAGAGAGGAACAAAGTGACGCAGAGAAGATAGGTCAGTGGCGGTGTCCCTATCATTAGTCATGACCTCACCAATATCAAGTGCTTTTCAATAAATGCTCGTTCAATTCGTAATAAGTTGTACAACCTTTCTTACTTGCTCGCTTCAAATATTTATGATATGATAGCTATAAGTGAGACTTGGTTGAATGACCAAGAAAGTGACTCGTTAATAACCGCTATGTCTAATTATCAGTTGTTCCGTTGCGATAGAAACAGTGCCTCTAAAGGTGGTGGAACAGCATTTTTGATTTCGCCTCGAGTTCCCTGTTCCTTTGTTTCTAGTTTTTCAGAAGATGATATTGAATGCGTTTCTATTAATGTTCTTCAAAGTTCATCTAGATCAAGAAAGTTAAGATGTATTTGTGTCTATAGATCTCCTTGTTCTCCCACTGCTTCTTTAGAAAAGTTATTGAACTACTTTGAATGTGAGCTGAATAATCCAAATGGTTCTGATAAGATCCCTGTAATGATTACTGGTGATTTCAATTTTCCGTATATCGACTGGTGTAAGCAAATATCCAACAGAAACGGTCAGTCAACATGAAATGTTTCTTGAATATATGAATGATAATTTTTTCACCCAATATGTATGTTCTCCAACTAGGAATGATAATATTCTCGATTTAGTATTTTCAAATGTGAATATTGTGTCTGACTGTAATGTAATCGGTCGATTCAATGGTAGTGACCATCACGGAGTTTCATTTAGTTTATCATTATCTGCAACTATTTCAAAATCTTCTCATTCTATTAAGCTGTTTTCAAAAGCTAATTGGCCTGCTATTGAGTATGAAATAGCTATGCAAGATTGGACTCAAATATTTGACTTGTTAGATGTCGAATCAGCTAATAATTACCTTGTCTCTTTCATTAACTCTCTAATTGATAAGTTTGTCCCAACTGTAGATCCTAGAGACGATTTATCCCGCTATCCTTCAAATCTACGTAAGATGTTCGTTAAATTACAACGAATTTCTCGAAATGCCCCGTATTCGGATTACTGTATTAGAAAAACTTCCGAGTTTGATCAAAAGCTGAAAGAATTCGAAATTAAAAGAGAATCTCAACCGATATTACGAGGTAATCAGAAATCATTTTTCGCGGCTTGTAGGAGCCGTTTGAGTACAGCCAATAATGCTATTCCCGCTTTGATCGATAGTGATTTAAATGAAAAATTTTCCCCATCAGAGAAAGCTGATGAGTTCTCTCGCTATTTCTCGTCCGTATTTTCTGTACCTCTTCAATGTCCATTACCTGAAATTAAATTACCAATCGTTACTGAGTCGTTCAATTTCGATTATATAACCGAAGATATGGTAATACGAGCATTATCTTCTCTTGAATCTAAGTGTAACACGTCCCTGATTCTATTCCTAATATTGTATTGAAGAAATGTCGCTTTGCCCTGATTAAACCATTATGTATCCTATTTAATAATAGCCCTCTTACTGGCTCTGTTCTTCTACTATGGAAGAGATCTATAGTAAAACCAGTACACAAGAGCAATTCCCGGAATCTAGTTAACAATTACAGACCTATTTCTCTATGCTGTTCCTTATCAAAAGTTATGGAGAAAATTATTGTTAAGGAAGTATCTTGCTATTTAGAAAAAGAGAACCTTTTATCGCCCTACCAGGCTGGTTTTAGAGCTAGGAGGTCTACTGTGACCTCTTTAGTTGAATCTCATTCGTTCATTGTTGACTCGTTATCCCAAAGCATCCCTATCGATATAATATTCCTTGATATCAGTAAAGCATTTGATTCTGTTGATCATAGATTACTTCTAAATAGGATAGCATCTTTTGGTATCTCTTCTCCAATCGTTAAATGGTTAACTGATTATCTTGTTAACCGCTCACAAACAGTTATGATCGATAATAGTCTATCCGACCCAAGTCCCGTAATATCAGGTATACCTCAAGGATCATCTTTAAGCCCGTTGTTATTCTTGTTGTACATCGACTCTGTTAAAGAAGCTATCCCCGATTCTATCAAATTTTGCTTATTCGCCGATGATATAAAGATAATGGGACGCGCTACCTCTTGTAAGTATATCCAACTAGCTTTGAATCGTATAACTGATTGGTGCCTAGAGTGGGATTTGTCCCTATCCATATCTAAGTGTAATGTACTTCATCTCGGATCATCCAATTCTCGCAGCGTCTATTACATGAACAGTCAACCTCTAGTAGTTGGTAGAGTTGCCAAAGATCTTGGTGTAATCATATGTGATCGTTTCTCTTATCGTAATCATGTTGAAGACAAATGTAAAAAAGGCTCTGCTCTTGTTAACATGATGTTAAAAGCCTTCAAGTCACCATGTCCGCCTCTTTTAACTTCAGCTTTTAAAATTTATGTCAGACCTGTTCTTGAATACGCTAGTGAGTTATGGAATCCCTCATCCCCCGGCTTAGTAAAATCTATTGAAAAAGTTCAGCGGTCGCTTACGAGAAGAATCCTAGCAAGATCTGGCCATTTCAGACTTCCCTATTCACAAAGAATCTCCATGTTAGGCCTAGAAACTCTTGAATATCGTCGTGCTATATCTGACCTTTTATTTATTCATAAATGTGTCCACAAAAAATGTGAACTTGAAACTATGAACTTGTTTCAATTGTCCGCAGTACAGAGATTTTCTCGCCATTCTCATGAGCTCAGGCTAAAAACACCTCATAATATTAGCAAATGTTCTATTTCTACATGTGTTTCTCGCCAGCTATCAGTATGGAATTCATTACCTTCTGAGATCGTCAGTACACCTAATACTGCTAGTTTCAAAAAACAATTATTATCTCTGCCTACTGAAAAGATATTACCTAAACCTTTTGTTCATGACTAATATAATTGTCGATTTTAAGTATATCACCCTCCCCCCCTTCTTCATCTTTACCGCAACCCCTAAACACCGCCACTTAGAAGAAAGTCCATGCATTTAACTTTGTTTTTGTTTGTGTTTTCATGATATCTCATGTGCTTGGAATAAAGAAATGAAATGAAGAGCGGAGCAAAATACTTTTTCATATAATACGAATAAAACAATATCAAATTGACATAATCCTTTTTTCATAACGAAAATGATTAATCATGTATATGTATAAGATATGCAGGTAAAACTGAGTTTGATTATAAATCGAGTATTGATTGAGATATAAAGTTTTCTATATGGTGAAGATGAAGATAAAGCTGCAGAAATTTACAATTTTCAGCATGTCAAACGTGTCCGAAGAGTTTTGTTAACACATTTCCACAAAACCCTCAAGCGGGAGAGATACCATTCATGTTGGATGTGCTCGAAACTTCGGGACCATGTGCTACCTATACACTAACGTGCATGGGCAACCAAGCGACTATCGAAGTTGGTTCTATTACTGTGTTATTTCTTTGAAAAACTGCATTCACTATTACTTTTTACATTTTTTTCTTTCTGTTGAAACAACCACTGCAGATTGAAACTCTACTTTCACTACTTAGCCTCTACGCAACAGACGTACATAGGAGTAAACAAAAACTTTTCTTCCGAGAGTAAACAAAAAATTCTATCATTTTTCTGAATTAGCCGAGATCGATGAACTCCGCGGTTTAAAATTTCTTTGACGACGTTTCAGCTCGTAAGAACTTAGAAAGGCCGGTAAAAGAAGAGAGTTCCTCTGTTATGTTATGTTTTTACCGAAGTATTCCATCATGTAAAAGAAGGGAGTTCCTCTGTTATGTTATGTTTTTACCGAAGTATTCCACCATGTAAAAACATGTAATTCTTTTCCCCTGATAGCTCATTTATGTCAATCAATCAGCAGTACACTCGTGATAAAGCCAACATAGGGATAAAAAATCACACGAAGTTTTCCTCACACAAAAAAACTACCAAACTTTACTAAATATTCTACAAAAATCCCAGTGAAATGCTATGTTTAACATCAACTTTTTTGAAAGTTCTAATGTTGAAGTGGAACACTTGTCTCACCACGATTCGCCGTAAAAAAAAGCCAAAGCCAAGGCTCTATTTTGAACCGCTATTAAATTTCAGTTGCCTCGTTTTTACTTTTCATCAAAGAAGATTGTTATTCTTTCGCCTTCTCACGGCTATTACTTTTTAGACATCTTAGAGCACAAGAGTTTCACATTAACAATGTCATTATTTAAATAAATAAAAATAGAGACCGCAATGAAATTTTCTAAAATGATCAATATAAAGCTATATGAAAATTTATTGATGTTTTCCGAGCTAAATTTTCTCTAGAATTCATTAAAAAGGTTTTTTTTAAAGTTTTAAAATTCAAAAAAACGGTTTTAAAAATTTAAATTATCTTTCAATGGGAAATCCCAGTTCAACTTGGGCACCACCAATGCACTATGGGCAATTACCGAAAGGAGGCAAGAGGGAGGCAGAGGTATGAGGGAGGCAGTTTTTGTTTGTACCAACAAGCAACACACTCATAACACACTTTTACTTTTGTTGTTTGCGTCGCGGTCGCGTCGCGGCCCTCGGCCTCGTTAGCTAAGCCGTTCGGCCTCGTTAGCTAAGCCGTTCGGCCTCGTTAGCTAAGCCGTTCGGCCTCGTTAGCTAAGTCGTTCGGCCTCGTTAGCGTAAACTTTTCCTAAGCCTAAGCGTTGAAAAGTAAAAGTGTGTTATGAATGTGTTAAAAAGTAAAAATGTGTTATGAGTGTGTTGCTTGTTGGTACAAACAAAAAACTGCCTCCCTCATGCCTCTGCCTCTCTCTTGCCTCCTTTCGGTAATTGCCTGCGCTATGTCAGAGTATGCCTAAAACACGGACTCAGTCTTTATCAATCTTTTTAAAGTTCTAGTAGGTATAATTTCAGTTATTTTTATTTTTTAAAACGTTTTATTGAAAAAATATCAGTTGATTAAATATCAGTTTTTCATTTTATTCGAAATTAATCGACTTGATGCGTAGCATTTGAAAAGAACACGTGTTCATTTACGAAGAAACAAAGATTTTATTACCGGCATTAATAAATTTAGGTGAACATAAAAATTGAGTTTATAAAAAAGTTTGATGAACAGAAAAAGATTACTGCACCGAACATTCAAAAATACGGGAAACGCACGATAAAAACAGTTATTAAATCGAAGAAATCAGGGAAAATAATATTTGTACCACTAAAATTATAATTCATAATATATTATATAGTCCAATTTGGATATTAAGCAAAAATTTCTATAATAGTACTCTGAATAATTATATCAGATTCAGTTTATCCGACAAAAAAATTGAAGCACAATCACAATCTTCAGTCTTCAATCTTCAAAAAAAGCACAAAATTTCAAAATTCAATAACTTTTGGCGACACTGGAAAAAATTCAAAATTTTCCCGAATTAGTTTCTTCATGTCTTAAACTAGTCCCTAGTGCGGAAACTATGGGTGCCGAAAGCATTATAAAGTTAGTACAGTTGCTATTCTATTGCTATCACCCCCGTACCACTCACTAAAAGCACAAACTTCAAAAATCAATAACTTTTGGCGACACTGGAAAAAATTCAAAATTTTCCGGAATTAGTTTCTTCATATCTTAAAATAGTCCCTAGTGCGGAAACTATGGATGCCGAAAGCAGTATAAAGTTAGTACAGTTGCTATTCTATTGCTATCACCTCCGTACCACTCACTAAAAGCACCAACTTCAAAAATCAATAACTTTTGGCGACACTGGAAAAAAATCAAAATTTTTCCCGAGTTAGTTTCTTCATATCTTAAACTAGTCCCTGGTGCGGAGAATATGGATGCCGAAAGCAGTATAAAGTTATTCCAGTTGCTAATCTATTGCTATCACATATATTCCTGTAGCACAATCTTCAAAAAAAATTCCCTTTTGTAAATGCTTAAGAGTTGTTAAACAGTTTCAGAAAAGCTTTCACCTGTATCAAAAAGTGATTTTTCGCGGTTTCATGACTGCCGATGCAGTATTTCCAGCTATAAAATTTCGACCAAGTTCTCACTTCAGAAACAATTAATTAAGTAACCTGGAGTGTCGGACATCAAAGTTATGCCTCCTCCAGCTGTCCGATTGCTGAAGACCAATCGAAAAATCCCCTCTCTTCTTTGAAAAAACCTTAAATTCGCTTGAATTGCGATCGAAACAACCAAAATAAGAATATTTACCATTTTTAGTGCGACATAATAATTTTTAGTAAAACTAAGAACTCGATTTGCCTTGACAGGGTAAAAATTTCAAAAAATTTTTCATTGCGGTCTCTACATAAAAAACACGTTTTAGCATTTCACTGTAACTTTTAAAGTTATGAGGTTTATTTGTTATTGCTTTTGCATACAATAGGGTTCTCTCGTATAAATATTGTATATATGCGAGAAATTGAGGGTTTGCATGCGATTAAATTGATATTCATAATAAAAAACTTTTTGGGATTTCTTTAGTGCACATTTCACTGCGCCATATTCTCATTTTTTTATACTCGCGACACGTAATTTGAAAAACTTTTACGAGGAAAAGTCATGCAAATAATTCCCAGAGAATATCCTCGGTTGTGAACAATTGACAATGCGCTCGTCCGATTTGAGAGAGACTGTTGGGTTTGACTTAGCCATGCAGATCAATTTGCATTCTTGTTCTCGATAACTCTTTAAGTGTTCAATTTAGTGTTCAGTGCTTTTTCATCTGTTAACGACTGATTAATGAGCTTCAGTTCAATAATGAAGCTAACGGCGTTGTGTTTGGTATGACGGAGGCAGTGGCAGTGCTCGATTGCAACGGCGCAGGATCAGCTTGGTTCTTTCAAGGTGTTCCTATTCCTATCACCACCGCCACATGTGCTGCCATACCAGTAGGATAAAGCAACTCAACTCCCTCACCAAGGAGTACTTGATCACACTTGTGTAATCCTTTCAACTGCGTAAATTTGACTTCTGTTTTAGAGGAAGTTATTTTTATATTAGCAGAAGAACAAAAAGTTTTCGTAGGAAGTTTTTTTAATCTTGAAGTTCAAAAGTTATGTTTCTGTTAACCTCCTATGCTAATCGTTTATTCATTCACATTTCTGTGTCAACTTAACTGGAAAAAAACATTACTTGTGGTTAATTGCTTGATTTTTAGAGACAATCCCAAACAAACTTCTGTGAATTATAATATTGTAATAGGCTGTGGGAGAAGCTTTGAAAGTACTAAAAATATAAGAACAAATGATGCATTTCTAAGCTTCTAAAAATGCAAAACAACTAGTCTTACATAACTCTTGAACAACTTGCTGTTGGGCTTCCTCACAGTTAAGACTTACTTCGCTTTCCACACTCATAAGTAACGGTGTTGATAAAAAGGCTGACTGACTCTATTGAGCGGAGCAAGACGTCACAAATGAAAATGATGATGAACGTCATCAACAGCAAATACTCAATACATATTGTCGTTACGTTATGGAAACATTTGTAAAAACATGATGCTAAGAGTTCATTTGAGGTGACAACAACGTTCACCTAGACTTTCCTAGTAGAATCGAATACTTGAGGTTTAATTGCGAAGTTTTCGAGAAACAATACTATGTTTTTCGAATATTTATATTTCACCCACTAGCAAGTCAGTGTTCAGAAAATGGAGCGACATGAACAACGTATACAATTTTGCAGCTTCTTTTACTTTTCATAGTACATACAAAGTTAGAGCAGCGACAGAAAATTTAGGATATTATTTGGACGGTATAATTTTGAGACTGATCTGGCTAGAATCCGGCTAGAGAACGAGTTAAAATCCGGCTAGAGACCGAATCCGGAATCCGGCTGGAGACCGAATCCGTAATCCGGCTGGAGACCGAATTCGGAATCCGACTGGAGACCGTATTTGGAATCCGGCTGGAGACCGAATCCGGAATCCGGCTGGAGACCGAATCCGACTGGAGACCGTATTCGGAATCCGGCTGGAGACCGTATTCGGAATCCGGCTGGAGACCGAATTCGGAATCCGACTGGAGACCGTATTTGGAATCCGGCTGGAGACCGAATCCGGAATCCGACTGGAGACCGTATTTGGAATCCGGCTGGAGACCGAATCCGGAATCCGGCTGGAGACCGAATTCGGAATCCGGCTAGAGACCGAATTTGAATTCGAGGCAGAACATGACACACTCACTGGATGACAAAAAGTAGCGAAGCTGCTTTGAGGAGGGATAATAGGACAAAAAGGTCAACTAAGGCAAGGAAATTGCCTGAGCCTCGAGAACGAGGATGGTAGGGGAGCTTAAGCAGCGAAGCTGCGTGAGAAAATGAGAAAGGGAGAGTCGAGAAACCGAGGCAGTCAAAATAAAAAGAGTAGGGGAACAGAGGCAGGAAAAAACAAAAGTAGGCAGACGAAGGCAGTGGAAAACTGCCTGAGTTAGACGGGAAGAGCAAAAGCGTGAATAAAAGAAGGGGGAGGGTAACGAATGGGAACTAAGGCAGCGAAGCTACCTGAGCAAGGGAAAAGAGAAAGAAGCTTTACATAAAAGTTTACGAAGGCAACAATTTGCCTAAGTTAAGAAACTAAAAATAAACTTAAAGAAGAAGGCAGCTTCGCTGCCTGAGCCAAGGAGGGAAGGAGAAGTATTCAAACGGAAGCAGCGAAGCTGCCTGATTTAGATAAAACAAGAGGATTAGAAAAAAAGTCAAAACCGTGGAGCAGTCTGTGGTTAATGAAATAGTAGTAGAGAAACGAAGGCAGCGAAGCTGCCTGAGTCGGGTTAACAAGAAGTATGAAAACGAAGGCAGCGAAGCTGCTTGAGCCAGGAAGGGAGAAAGGGAGAACAAACGCAGCGAAGCTGCCTTTTAAAAAAAAGAAGGAAAAGCTTATGAATTGAATCAGAGAAGCAGCCTGAGCCAAGGAAAATATGAGAGTCACTTGGCTAACACAAACGGGATGAGCGTTCCCAGAGGCAACTCTAGGAGAAAAATCGGAACTTAATTGGGAACGTGAAATATGATTAGTGGGCGCCTGAAGGCGAACTTTCTTTTGAGACAATCAGAAAGCGGAAAAAACTGAAGAAAACAGGGAAAAGAGGACGAGTGAGGGAACGAAGGAAGGAAGGAAGAAGAGGACGATTAGGTGAACGAGAGGTCAAATCAGTCCCTCATTCAAGGCTCAAACAAACGTGAAGAAAGAGCTCACTTCATATTTCTATTATAATCAAAAAAACTGACAAGACTCGTATCCTTCTTTAAAAACTTTTTTTTTGTTTCGAAATTGCATTCAAGTGTACAAACGCTACAGAGTGATTATTTCAGAGCGTTGATGACAATGAGCCACTTTGCTCGAACAGTCTCTGTCGTGTTTTCTTTTTTGTAGTTTTGCTCTGCTCACAATTATTTTGCTCCATAAATATGCGTGACTAAGAAAGCAAGGTCATTGGTAAATTTAACACAGCTCTAAGCACCAACTAGCCATGTTTTATCAGCAGTGTCTGGGTAACAATCTTCACCAGCGATAAGTTTGTAAAAAAAAAACTACTGGGTTCGGAACTGTGAACAAGCTTTTGACCGTGCGATCTTTCCTACCTATTTCCAATGCTATCAAGTTTGAATAATAATAATAAAACTTTGTTCGGTATCATAGAGAAAAATGAATAGCGGCAACTTCTCATGGAAAAAGTATCAGGACGCGATAGCTTGCATAAAAGCTCGCTATTAAATTGACGACTAAGAACGAAACAGGATAAAAGCAGCAGAAAAGGAAGAAGTTGGATGTTCGCTGGGAAACCTCTTTATAAAGTTCATCTTACGATGTGCGGAAAAAAATTAATGAGCGGAATTTCTGCGCGTATAGCTTGTAATTCTCCCGTTTTCCCATGTTTTGCGCTGGGCCTTCCACTGTTATAGACATATGTATTGAAGAGGGTAGCAGCAGAAAACCAAAGCAGAAAAGGCTTCACATTTATGACTCAGTTCAAAAGCGGAAATCCTCTCTATCTCAATCTCTCCTTTAAAATTGTTTTGGAAATCCAACATTATCTCCCCTTTATCTATCTCTAACTCTCTCTTTCACTCTTTCACTACCTTTCTCTTTATCTCTCTTACTTTTTCTTTCTCCTGTATCTTTCTGCTCTTGTTATTTTTTTCTCTTCTACTCATTGTTATGTTTTATTTCTCTTACATGCTCTAACTCAATCCTTTTTCTTATCTGACCTCTTCTTAACGTTTCTCTGAGTCCGGGAAATAAAATGTTGTGTTTTTTATTACTCACAAGTGTATTTAAGCATGCTAATGTCACATTTCGTCTGTGATATTCACTGTACAGGACTGAGTGAACTCGTTTCAGAAGAAGCTTCAACCTTGAAAGCCTCACCAAGTCCGTCTGCTACTTCAATATTCGAGGTGAGAAAGCAAAAGGGATATGTATCAAAGCTTGATCACTTTACTTCCATACGTAGAGCTCTGAGTTTTTTTTTGTGGAAAAGTTAAAGAAAAGCGTTTTGATATCATTTTCATAAGTCTGGCTGTTTTGAGAAGGCTTTAGTTTGATCTCCGAGATGGAAAAACATGAGCGGGAGAATTCTAGAAGTGAAGGTAAAGCTCGCACAGATGATACTAATCCGTGCGAGCTTTACTTACCTTAGGGTTGCCAACTAACGAGTTTTACGCGCTAATCCTGCAAAACAAAAAAAAAACGCGAAGAACATATTTTTCTAGAATGAATTTCAAATTTGCATAGAGTTTGCGTTAATTTTCATTCATACTTTATTCCTTGCATATATTTGCATAAATTACATTTGATGGTGTTCACTTATGTGATTTCAGGAATCAAAAAGAAGAAAAATAAGTAGCGAAGTTATAGGCGATGTATTTTGGAGTTTGACAAAATAATTTCTTGAGAAGGTACTAATAGAGCACTTCAAAATGCAAAGAAGAAGATTACGAAACGATGTGAGATTGTAATGATTTCCATATATTGATGGACCGGGAAACACATGTACTATGAGAATGAGGAAGTTTGAAAGGGAGAATGTGAGTGAGTAAGGAGAAGGGTAAATCTTAAGTAAGTAAGAATGATCGAGAGATGTGTTATCTTGAGTCATCTTGTGTACAAAACAAAGATCAATAGTTTTTCGGCGATATTCAAGAGTTGAAAGAGACAGTGTATTCAAACGGGAGAGGTAGTCAGTAACCGGGGGACCGGCACGGACGAAAATACGTCTAGTAAAAGTTCTCTGAACTCGTTCGAGATTGTTTATATGACCAATGTCTAATAAGGACCAGATTACGCTAACATATTCAAGAAGAGGGAGAATATCCTATGTCGAATCCTATGCTGAAGAACGAATGCCGAAGACGTCAAACTGAGATCATAAACCGGTCTGAAAGCTTTCTATTTCAACATTCGTTCATTTGAAAATAAATTTTCGTTGTTCCGTTCCCTTATCGAAATTGAGCAACCTGATGTAGTAGCACTTAGTGAAACTTGGCTTAACTCTAGAGTATCTGATTCAGAAATTACCGTTCTTCTTCCTCACAATGTGATTAGATACGACAGAGACTCTAGGTGAGAGATGTTGCTTTGATACTACGGGATCATATAACTTTCGTTAAACAATCATTTTGTGGTACATGTGAAGTTGATGCGGTTGATTTGTATTAAGCGGAATCATTGTGTCGTATAATAGTCTGCTACCGTCCTCCAAATTACAACGCTGAACTATTTACTACATTGTGTGATTTGTTAGTGGACTTAACAGCATCTTGTAACTTCCCAACTATCGTAGTAGGAGACTTCAACAGCAACTTTCTAACTGATCCTTCAACTGTTTCTGATACTATTTTACGGTCTTCCATAGACACGGCTGGCTATAATCTCATGCTTAATGAGCCGACTCGCCATGCCAAGTGTATAGACTGGCTTTTGACAACTGAGAAGAATCTTGTATCTAGTCCTCGCATCATTCCTCCCTTTCATTCATTTGATCACTCGGGAATTCAGTTCACCTTGCGATTTTCTTTTGCATTTCCTGAAAACGATGTTGTTCTTGAATTCGCTAGAGCTGATTATGAAACACTGAATTAATATTTTTTTCAAGTATAGAATGGGAGAATAGTTTTGACTGTTTTTATGTTATTGATGATCTGTATGATCGTTTCTGTAAAATAGTGATTGATGCGATTGAATTACATGTTCCGAGGCGACTCCCTCGTTCTCCATTTGCGTCTTATCCTTCTTATATGTATACATAGAATCATCACACACAGAAATTCACTTTTTTCTCTTAATATTACAGTATTTTCCGTTCGCACTCTTTATATGAAAGCTAGTTCAGACCTTCTCAAACAAATTAAGAAATGTAATAAGTATTGTGATAGGAAAAAGCTGAAGAGAGCAGCTGACCTGTATCGCCATATTGATTCCCTCACTAAACCTAGATCAGCTCCCCCAAGTTGTTTAAAAACTGCTACTCATTGTACTGTTGTCAACTCTCTCTCGAAATGTGATTTATTAGCTTCCGAGTTTGCATCTTCTTTCACTAAAGACGATAGCTTTCCTCCTCCCATATACAGTGATTCTATTTCTTCTCAATCATATGATCATTTGTTCTTGCCATGAAATGTTTACGGAATTCTCTTCAAGCACAAACCTACTTGTAGCGTCGGTGCAGATCGAATTTCCCAGATAGTCTTCAAAAAGTGTGCCAAATCACTCGCTCTTCCGCTCACTCACATTTACAAATTCTCTTTATGGCTTGGTAAGACCCCTTCCGTATGGAAACATTCTCTGATTACTGACTGCTATCCCTAAACCAGCGAAAGACTCTACCCTACCGTCTTCGTATCGACCAATATCCATTCTTTCCCCTGCCTCTAAAGTCATAAAACGTTTGATAAGAGCGATTATCGATGAACATTTAGCGAAATTCAAATTGTTACCCAAAAATCAACATGGTCTCCGCTCCCGTGCTTCTGTTGTCAACAATCTTTTAGTCTGTGAAGATGACTGGACACAAGATATCAGTGGGGGCTTATCAGTCGATGTGATTTTTCTGGACTTTACTAAGGCTTTCGACACGATAAGTATATCTAAATTATTGACAAAGCTAGCGGGTTTCGGTTTGTCTCCATCTTTGATGTCATGGCTAGAATCCTTTCTTATTGGTCGTAATTTTTCTGTACGAATGGGCAAGACAATGTCTGCTCCCCAGCCTGTGACATCTGGCGTGCCGCAGGGTTCCGTATTAGGACCGCTTCTCTTTTCCCTATACATTAGCGAATTGAATTACGTGCTTAGCCCTTATCCGAATGTACGTTATCAAGCGTACGCAGACGATATCAAATTATATGTATCTCACAGTGCTCACAATCTAACTGAACGAACTCTCGAAATGCAGAATTTTCTAAATGTACTTGGAGCGGAGCCAACCATCTTTCTTTATCTTCGAACAAGACTTATCATCTATGCTTGGGCAAAACTTCTCGTGTTTTCAATTACCACCTGAACAACAATGCTCTAGAAGTATCTACTCAAGTGAGAGACCTTGGAGTCCAACTAGTCTCATCTCTTCACAGACATGACGCAATTCTTGAACGAACTACGAAGGCTACTAAAGCGATGTACGCTATGCTCCGCTCTATAACTATCAATGACTCCAAAGTACTTGTTAAGTGTTTCAATACATATGTTCTACCTCATTTATAATTTGCCTCTCGTCTATGGAATCCAATATACTGGAAGGATTCTGATCTCCTAGAGAAGGTTTTGAGATCTCTTTCCAGAATTCTCTTTTATCGATGTTTCTCACAGCCAGATTACCCTCTCAGCCTTCCATGTTATAGGGATCGTCTGAATATAGTTGGCCTGAGTACTTTAGCTGAAAGAAGGGTGAATGCAGACCTTAAAATGGGTTGAAAGATCGTCAACAGGGCCGGGCCGTTCATTTTTAGTTTTTGTTTTTTTGGGTTTTTTTCGACAATTTTCGAAAAAAGTCGAAGGAGTTGATAACACGTCAACGTTGATTTCGGAAAGCACTTGCGAGTGATTGGTCGGTCCTACTCCTTTGGTCCTACTAAAGAAATTGGTCCTACTCAAAAAAAACAAGTCTCTTCGATGTTAACCTTTCATTTGAAGGAGGTTATTAGAAGAACGTGGAAGTTCTATAAACTTTTTCTTACGCTATTTATCAGAGATTAATAATTTGTTTGTTGTTGTTTTTGCTAAACGAGTCTTTCGCTTTGAACGGTGATTTCCGTGATGTATGATTGTTGCAAACTGGTAATTAGAGACAATGATCATCTGAAATGAATAAATATATTACAACTTTGAGAAGCATCATAAAATAACACTTTAAAAATGAGAACAAAGTTTCATTCAGATAAAACATTTTTTTCGTTTTTTTTGGTTTTTTTGGTTTTTAAAATCGAAAAAAAAGTTCGAAAAATTTTTTTAGTTTTCAAAATCGAAAAAAAGTTCGAAAAATTATTTTTGGATTTTTTTTTCGCCCAGTTCTGATCGTCAATGATAAGTCTATTATCGAAAAATCTCGCATTTTCAAGCGCACCTCTCCCACTCGTACAAATATAAATGGTATTGCAATTGAATGTACTTCTTCCACTTCTAGATTCATGATATGAGACGGTTGGAGGAAAATGGAATGTAGAGGAAGGCATTCGGGAAGATGTCGACCGCGGTGGCTTAAGTGTGTGTATGAGTGATGGAAGAGACGAGGACCGGGGATAGGCTGAAGTTGACGAGGAGAAGAGCACCGACACCTCTATCGTCGCCCTGCCTGTCATTGCGGAAGACCGAGAAGGCGAGACCATCGACGAGCATCGAGTCCGGAGGAGAAGAGCCACGTTTCGCAAAGAAAGAAGATGTTGATCGAGGAAGAACGTAACAGGTGATAAAAGTCCTGAAGTTTGTTTCTGACGGAGCGAGCATTGAAAGAAATACAGTTGAGGTATGAACTCGCACCTGACCTGTCCTATTTGGAGAATAGAGTTCTCTTTCCGGCTTTGGCTCGCGTGGTGCGTCGTGGATTGGCCGTGCTCTCTGATTGGAGGTTGATCGAGAAGGCAGAGCGTTGAGATGCACTGGTGGTGGCACAGGAAGAGGCACTGTGGGAGGCAGAAGAGACGTGAGACGAAGGGACAGGGAGTACTAGACGTGGAATGAGAGATAGACGAGGAAGAGCGGGAGAGTGAGTGGTTTGAAAGGAGATTGAGTGAGAAGAAGGAGCATGAGCTGTTTCAATGGTGGTCCTTGTGGGTGGGTTGTATGGATTGCGAGAGACCATGGGGCCATACCGTTCAGCGGGAAGTGCCGAGTAGGAGTATCGGGGAAGCCAGGCCTTAGGAAGGGTCATGGGAGTGTGAGAAGGTTGAACTGTGTTACGAGAGTTCAAGTCGATAATTTTAGTAGAATTCTGTTGATGAGAAGGACGACGAGAGAAATTGTTGTCTTTCCGGTTGAGTGTTTGACGTAAGTAAGCTATCTCTATGGCTTGATCGGCCAAGGCCTTCTGAAGAGGCTGAATGGCCTGTTGAACGATCCTTTGGAGTAGACATTCGACGAAAGGAAGTGGGACAGATGGAATATCGAGACTCAACAATGATGGGAGTGTGTGGACGCGAGGCGGCATCATAAAAGAGTTATTGAACGATGCAAAGCCATTTTGGGGTAACCGAGAACAGAGCGCAAGTATGAGAACAGAGCGCGAGTTAACGCGCTAAAATAGAGGTTGGATCATTCTGTCTTCAAACTTGTCATCTTCTTATTCCTACATCCTCCTCTCCTTATAAAGGCGAATAGATAATATCGCACTTCTCACGTTTGTTTTTTAAAAAAAACTGTTTTCCTTATTTTAATTGTAGTTCCCTTTTTTTAACCTACGTGTTTTCATGTATTCAACTGAAATAATAATAAAAATTTAAGTAACTGTTGGTTTAGCAAATGTAACAAGATAAGAGTGTTGAAAAGTGTGATGAGTCGCGCATTCATAACACTGTCATGCAAAAAATTGCCGATTCAACCGACTCGGATATGAGAAGATTAAAAAATGTTTTAGGTATAAAACCGCGACTGAGGTTGCCAATGGAAGCAATAATGATTCCGTGGACCATCATTCTACTAAACATCAAGGGCGTCGAAGCGTGTATACCAATGGAGCCAGGCCCGAGTTAGTCGAAGAAAAAAATGGGAAATATTTAACGTCCACCAAATAAAACACGACGTCCACAAATAAAATGATGACGTCCACCAAATTAAATGCTCACATCCACCAAATAAAATGCTGACGTCCACCAAATAAAATGCTGACATCCACCAAATAAAATGCTCACGTCCACCAAATAAAATGCTCACGTCCACCGGATATTGTGGAGACGTCCAACAAATAAGATTTTTTTGTGGAGACGTCCACAAAATAAAAAATTTTGTGGAGACGTCCACCAAATTAAAAAAAAATTGTGGAGACGTCCAACAAATTTGTTAAACGAAATAAACTTTTTTTTAGTTTTTCGTCTTTGTAATTAGTTTTTTAAAACCTCGTTTCGGTTCTTCTATACATTTTCTGAACAATATAAAAGGGACGATGTGGTTAATGTCCTTTATATTGTTCAGTCTATAGTAAAACTCGCCCCAACTCGCCCTAATTCGCGAACTGCGAAACTGTTCACTTGTGGTCAATAATGTTGTTCACTTGCAAAGAAGTGTGCAGTATTAAACCTCGCCCATAACTTGCGAGCTATTTCTTTCTTGATTTTCTCTTCGTCCTTTCTTGGCTTTTTTCTTCCGAATTAAAACAAAAACTGCGTGTTTCTTTGTAATGAAAGGTTCACATCGAAGAAAAGCCTAGACGTATTTAGGCCATTCTCAAAAGTATCTGTGCTTGAAAAAAAGGTTCATAAACAAAACCAGAACTCATTCCTCACACTATAAGTTGTATAGGGCGGCTTAACACTAAAATTATACCAAGTACACAAGGATAGCTATTGTATGTATTCAGTCAACTTCGGAGCACGTACCTTAGACTCATTAATGTGGGCCGATGAGGGTGAGGTTCTGATTCAAGAAAAACAACTTAGAAAAATTGGACGGGGAAAGACTTTTACGTTAATACGTCAGAACCCTTTTAGCTCCGCTAAAACATCGCTCACAATCCGTAGAAATTTCGGTTCGATCGGATCAATTAATTATTAGCACGCAAGCGCTTAAACTCTGTTTGTAAAAAGAACTGAAACATGTGCCAGGCAGGCAACACCAAAACCACCGCAAAAACTCTTTTTGGCCCTTTTTCGTTTTTTTTGGTTCGCTGTCGAAATTTTTTCGAAACTTCAAAAAACTTTTGTTGGACTTTTTTTTCGAAATTTCGAAAAAAGTTTTTCGACATTTTGGTTCTTCGAATTTTCGAAAAAAAATTCGACTTTTTTGTTTTTCGAATTTTCAAAGAAAAAAATTTCGACTAATTCGTTTTTCGACTTTTCGAAAAAAGTTTTAAAAAACCAAAAACAAAAATGATCGGCCCTGGTCCGAACCCTCACCGAACTATTCACACTCTAGCTTCTCCAGCCCCCACACTACACTACCTGTTGGAAATTATGAAAAAAAATCAACCATATCCCAATTTTTTTCAGCCGATTCAGCCGGACTGCAAAATTTCACAACTCTTAAAAAAGAAAACTTGGAAATTTTTAGGGGGGCCTTACCCCCTTTAGGGCCCCCTTTCCCCCTCCCCCCTCCCTCCCCTAGGGCCCCTACGCCCCCCCCTTTGCTTAGGTAGGGCCCTCTTCCTCCCCTTCTTCTCCCTTTAGGAACCCCCTCCCTTCCCTGCTTAGGTAAACCCCCCTCCCCCTCCCCCTTTCCTTTTCCCAAAATTCATAAAGATAATTTTAAAAAAGAAGGAAAAGAACAGAAAGAGAAAGAAAAAAGAAAGAAAGAGAACAAGTAAGAAAAAAGAAAGAGAAAAAAGAGAAGAAAAAAAAAGAAAGAGATCAAGTAAGAAAAAAGAATTTAATATAGAGCCAGGCCGTGTTTTAGGGCAGCTAAGGTGCATAAAAGCAAGGGGGAAGTACTGTAAAATTTCACAAGTCACGACCAATCCACGCCCTAAAGGGAGGAGGGGGGGGCCTCAGGAGAAAGGGGGGAAGGGAGTTTTCATGAATAAAATCTCTTTCTGAGAAAAAATCTTTGGACGGCTGAAGTAGATTAGAGCCAACTTTTTCCTAAGCCTAAGCGTTTTTAACGTAAAAATAATTTTTGCAGTTGCAACATCAGGTTATTTTTTTCCTTTTTTTAAAACCTTTTTCAGCTATTATAGATGAATTTGTAAATTTGTATACAGATATAAACCACACTAAAGAAAAAAAGAAGTTTTTTCTGGAAATTTGTTGTTTTTTCTGAAAAAAAATTTTTTACAAATTTTTTTTCCAAGAACCAAAGTCCCTGATGCTCAAAATGATATCCTATGAAGAAATTTTCGAAACCAAAGCGTTTAAAGCCCACGAGCGCTGCCACTTAAACTGCAGAAGTGCCTATTTTTAAATTATATCTGAAACAAAACATTCAACAGAATGACCTAAAGAAAACACTCAACAACAAAAAACACTCATAAAAACTTTACTCCCGCGAAAATTACCTCCACTACAAAAAAACCATCAAAAACAACTCACTGAGAGAGCAGAAAAAGTAACCTTTGGTGTCAGGTGAGAAAAAATGCCGTGGTGAATTTCACGAAAAAAAAACTGATGGACTTTAAATTTGTGGAAAAAACCATACAGGTTGGTGTCAGGTGAGAAAAAAATGCCGTGGTGAAGTTCACAAGAAAAAAATTTGGTGGACGTGCCCACAAAATTTGGTGGACGTTAGTATTTTATTTGGTGGACGTTACTATTTTATTTGGTGGACGTTACTATTTTATTTGGACGTTTCTATTTTTAAAATGTCGAAAAACTTTTTTCGACATTTCGAAAAACAGATCTAACAAATGTTTTTTTCGAGGTGTTGAAAAAAATTTCGAGAGCAAACCAACAAAAAACGAAAAAGGGCCAAAAATAGAGTTTTTGCGGTGGTTTTGGTGTTGCCTGTCAAGCACATGTTTCAGTGATTTTTGCAACATAGTTTCAGCGCTTGCGTGCTAATAATTAATTGACCCGATCTAATCGAATTCCGGTATTTTCGGAGTTTTTTTTTTCAATGTGACTGCTATTGTTAAAAATTACGAAATTCCTGTCAGCGTGTTTCGATTCAATTTATCCACGCTGCATTCATAGATATTACTATGATAGGTTCGGATAGAATTTTAACTGTTCAAGGGCTCTGAAATACCTGATTCTTCCGGGGAGCTCTACGAATTGTGAGCTATGTTTTAGCGGAGATGAAAGGATTCTGACGAATTATCGTAAAAGTCTATCTCCGTCCAACTTTTCTAAGCTATAGTTCTTGAAGCAGAACCTCACCATCATAGGCCCTCATTAATGAGTACAAGGTCCGTGCTCAAAGTTGACTGAATATATATGTAGCTATGCTTGTGTACTTGATATACTTACTTTTAGTGTTCAGCCTGTACAACTTATAGTTTGAGGAATGAGTTCTGGTTTTGATTATAAACCTTTTTCAAGCACAGATATTTTGGAGAACGGCCTGAATACGTCTAGGTTTTCCTTCGATGTGAACCTTCCATTTGAAGGAGGTTATTAGAAGAACGTGGTAGTTCTATAAACTTTTTCTTTCGCTCTTGTATCAGAAATTAATAAATTGTTTGCTGTTGTTTTTGCTAAACGAGCCTTTAGCTTTCAACGGTGATTTTCATGATGTATGATTGTTGTAAACTGTTAATTAGAGACAATGATCATCTGAGATGAAAAAATGTATTACAACTTTGAGAAGCATCATGGAATAACACTTTAGAAATGAGAAAAAATTCATTAAGATAAAACAAATTTTCTCGTTTTTTTGTTGGTTTTAAAAATCGAAAAAAGTTCGAAAAAAATTTTGGTTATCAAAATCGAAAAAAAATCAAAGAAAATTATTTGGTATTTAAATTCGAAAAAAAAGTTCGAAAAGTTTTTTTTTTGGTTTTTTTTTCGCCCACTCCTGGATACGGTCTCTAGTTAAAATAGAGATTGAACGTGCGGCAGATGTTAAACCGAATAACAAACCACTGATAACCGGTCAGCAGAAAGCGTAGAATGGAGAGAGCGCCGCGATTTAACCCTTTTCCCGCCATAAGGGGTTTTGGCTAAATCGTGGCCGGACAACTTCCTGTTTAAATCATGCAAACACACAGTTGAACGAAATACGAAATGTTGCACGACAAATCAACATCGGCTGCAGAACCCTCACCGAACTATTCACACTCTAGCATCTTCACCCCCACACTACACTACCTGTTAAAAATGATGAACAAAAATGAACCATATCCACATTTTTTTCAGCCGATTCAGCTGGACTTTTTCAGCCGATTTTTACAACTCTAAAAAGAAAATCTAGAAATTTTTTTGATGGCGAACACGTTCTGAAGACTCGTTTGTTCAGCTACAGCGATTTGTCCGACGCTCACTGTATATGACACGCTGCCCCCTTCTACGAATAGAGTCGCAGAGCCGGCAACGACCAAGAATTCCATGGTTCACCCGTGTCATACTTTTTTTTAAAAAAAAAAGCTTCACTGAAGGTCTAAAAAATTTGTCGCACGGAATAGCAATGTGTCCCCGTGGTGTAATGGTAACGGGGAAAATTATTGGTCCACCATTTAAATAGAAGTGTCACCAAATAAAATAGTAACGTCCACCAAATAAAATAGTAACGTCCACCAAATAAAATAATAACGTTCACCAAATAAAATAGTAACGTTCACCAAATAAAATACTAACGTCCACCAAATTTTGTGGGCACATCCACCAATTTTTTTTTCTTGTGAATTTCACCACGGCATTTTTTCTCACCTGACACCAAACTGTATGGTTTTTTCCACCAAATTTAAAGTCCACCAGTTTTTTTCGTGAAATTCACCACGGCATTTTTTTCTCATCTGACACCAAAGTTACTTTTTCTGCTCTCTCAGTGAGTTGTTTTTGATGGTTTTTTTTGTAGTGGAGGTAATTTTCGCGGGAGTAAAGTTTTTTATGAGTGTTTTTTGTTGTTGAGTGTTTTCTTTAGGTCATTATGTTGAATGTTTTGTTTCAGATATAAGTTAAAAATAGGCACTTCTGCAGTTTAAGTGGCAGCGCTCGTGGCTTTAAACGTTTTGGTTTCGAAAAATTTCTTCATAGGATATCATTTTGAGCATCAGGGACTTTGGTTTTCAGAAAAAACAACAAAATTTCCAAAAAAAACTTATTTTTTCTCTTTAGTGTGGTTTATATCTGTATACAAATTTATAAATTCATCTATAATAGCTGAAAAGGGTTTTAAAAATGAAAAAATAACCTGATGTTGCAACTGCAAAAAATTATTTTTACATTAAAAACGCTTAGACTTAGGAAAAAGTTGGCTCTAATCTACTTTAGCCGTCCAAAGATTTTTTTCTCAGAAAGAGATTTTATTCATGAAAACTCCCTTCCCCCCTTTCTCCTGAGGCCCCCCCCCTCCCTTTAGGGCGTGGATTGGTCGTGACTTGTGAAATTTTACAGTACTTCCCCCTTGCTTCCATGCACCTTAGCTGCCCTAAAACACGGCCTGGCTCTATATTAAATTCTTTTTTCTTACTTGATCTCTTTCTTTTTTTCTTCTCTTTTTTCTCTTTCTTTTTTCTAACTTGTTCTCTTTCTTTTTTTGTGAAAAAATGAAAAAAAATTTGTGAAAAAAATTTTTTTTGTGCAAGAACCAGAGTCCTTGATGCTCAAAATGAACATCTATGAAGAAAAAAATTGAAACCAAAACGTTTAAAGCCCACAAGCGCTGCCACTTAAACTGCAGAAGTGCCTGTTTTTAAATTATATCTGAAATAAAACATTCAACAGAATGACCTAATGAAAACATTCAACAACAAAAAACACTCATAAAAAACTTTACTTCCGCGAAAATTACCTCCACTACAAAAAACCATCAAAAACAACTCACTGAGAGAGCAGAAAAAGTATCCTTTGGTGTCAGGTGAGAAAAAAAATGCCGTGGTGAATTTCACGAAAAAAAACTGGTGGACTTTAAATTTGGTGGAAAAAACCATACAGGTTGATGTCAGGTGAGAAAAAATGCCGTGGTGAAGTTCACAAAAAAATTTGGTGGACGTGCCCACAAAATTTGGTGGACGTTAGTATTTTATTTGGTGGACGTTACTATTTTATTTGATGGACGTTACTATTTTATTTGATGGACGTTACTATTTTATTTGGTGGACGTTACTATTTTATTTGGTGACACTTATATTTAAATGGTGGACCAATAATTCATGCCCAATGGTAACACGCGCTCCCGGTTTTAGTCGAGATGGTCTGGGTTCGATCCCGCCCGGTGGACTAGCTTTTTTCTGTGCGATAGTTCAATCATTTGTCATCTTAACCAGGCGTCACTGCCTTTAAACTGTGTAACTTAGAAATTGAAGATCTAAAAAATTTGTTAAGAAACTGAAAATCATAATAATACGGGTCCTGTTTTAAGGTGTTTGTGTGTCCTAACACGGCGAGACTTGCTACTTTCGACAACCTCATGACAGTTATCGATGTTAGTTCCAGTCCTTTCACACCACCGTGAAACCACACCACACACCTTTCACACACCAGTGACAACTGTTATTTTTCTTCATTAGAGACCTCCTTTCGGTCGAATTGGCTGGTTGTCTTGCTGCGAAATTTTGCCAGACTCATCTTTACTCGATGATTAAACACTTTTAAAATAAAAATTTCATCTTCTTCGACGCTGTTTTTCATTAAACATATCCACAGCAATTGTGTCTTTCTTTTTAAAAGCAAAAGATTCATTTTTTCTCACTTTCAAGCTCTTGCTTCAAGAAACCTCCAATGACAAGCCTTGTCTGCTATCTTGGAAGGTGGTATGAGACAACAAATGGGGTGCCGACGAATACAATCTTCACTCCATCAGCGGATAATCCAATCGGATGTGCTACAGCTGGTAACACGTTACTTTGCAGAGCGACGATTTTTAGAGCGTTACTTTGCACCGGACATTTTGCAGAGCGAGACTTTGCATCCAACACTTCGCACCGATAAAGTTTAGCATCTGGTAATTCGCAGTAAATTGTCTTAGCTGTTTTCAGCTTTAAAAAATTTCGCTTTGGCTCAGACAAAAATTATGCCAGTGAGGCCGTAAGGCTTAGGCTAAAGAGACCGCATGAGAAATTTTCTTATATTCTTATTTTTTGACTATCCAATGACTAAATTTCTAAATTCCATCACCACTTCGTGAATTAGAAAGAATGAGATTTTTCGATACTTTGGATGCAAGATGTCGCTCTGCACAGGTCCGGTTCAAGGTGACGCTCTGCAAAGCGTCGCTCTGCAAATTGATATGAAACCGCTACAGGTACATTATTCTCGCAGCATTTAGACAAAAGTCCAGGTGCCCGAATTTGTCACTTTGCATCTTTTTTGTTTGGTGTAGCGGTCGTGTCATTTTTCGCTTGTATCTCATTCATAATGTTGCTAACAGACCCTGGAAAATCAGAAGGATAACTCTTCTCGTTTTCCGGTAATGCTCTCTGATAAGAACCGAGGCTACATTCTGCGCTTGAACCAGTCCGGGCAAACTCAAAAGCACATCGACAGAATCCCTGGATTTGCCCGCAGGACCATTCAAATTACAATACGTCGCTTTCGTGAGACTGGACTGGTTCAAAACACAATACGTCGCTTTCGTGAGACATGACCGTCCCAGGAGCCGCAGACCAGTGACCGCGATCATTTCCTTCAACGTGAGAAGCATCCGAGACAAGATTCGGTATAACCCCAAGCGGAGTCTCAGAAAAGTCGCAAAGGAGCTGAATATCTCGGATAAATCTGTTCGTAGGATCGTCAAATCTCGCATGGGACTTCGCCCCATCAAGCTGCAGAAGACTCACGCATTGACGAACCGGATGAAAGCGACTCGTCTTTCGGAGATGTCGTGAACTGTGAAAGCGGTTCAAGCCAGTGTACTGTTTGGATATTCTCTTCATCGATGAGAAGTTGTTCAATATTGAGCAGTCCTTCAACCACCAGAACGATAAAATTCGGTCGAAATCGGTCAAAGATGCCAATAAGAGTGGCCGGTACGTCTCGAGAAAGGGCCATCCCGCTTCTGTCATGGTCTGGGCCGGGATTTGCGCGACTGGCAAGACTCCACTCGTTTACGTCGAGCAGGGAGTCAAAATGAATGCCAATAACTACCTGAACGACATTCTCATGAAACTACCTGAACAACATCCCCTGAAGCCAGGCTCACTTCGCGGGACGCAAATGGACGTTCCAGCCAGACTCCGCGCCCGGCCACAAGGCATAAGTGGTGCAAGATAGGTGCAAGACCAATTTCCCCTCTATGATCCCCTCCGCCGAATGGCCTCCGTACTCACCTGATTTGACTCCTCTGGGCTTCTCTGTGTGGTCGGTCCTTGAGAGCAAGGCTTGTGCTTCCCCACACAAGAATTTGGAAAGTTTCAAGCGCGCCCTACGTGGGATGATCTTGACGTCGCTTACCTGTCCACCACGGTGGGTGCCTTCCACAAGCGACTCCGCGCCTGTGTCAAGGAGAAAGGAGGGCTGTTTGAAATATGAAAACGCAGTTATATCCCAAACTATTTGAACAAACTTTGAGGAAAATTTTGTTTGATTTGCTCAATCCGTTAAGTTTTTATCGTAAAAATACTAATCACCTGGACTTTTGTCGCACCCTGTACTTTCTGGAGAAGTTTTTCAATTACGCAAAATTTTAATTTCTGAGTTTTTTCAGAGTTGTGGTCTGAAAAAAACACATCTCATAAAAACTTATTACTGCTCGAGCTTGCGAAGAACCATGAGGGTTTTCTCATTATATTTTTTTCACGAAACTCTTCCGAGAAAACAAAAAAGCCCATACAATTTCAAGAAACAAATATAGTAATTTCTTTGAAGCTGAAACATGAATACTAACGGACAACTCCAGAGAGTTTTGAGTTTTCTAGAGATACATCAATCGACGAAAAGCACACATAGACTTGAATTAATATGGAATAATGAATAATTTGAAATCTCTAACAATTACAATCCACGAGAATAATGATGAAGCGTCGAATTCTTCTTGACAAAAGTTTGTTTCAATTAATCAACTATTGATGAAAACTTGTTCACATCAATGCTTTCTTAAGTGAATGCACGCAAAAATTGACATCTCTTTGATTATTATTATTTAAAATAAAATAAAAAGATTATTGGTGGAAATTAAGATTTGTTCAGGGGCCGTTTGTACGTACCATTTTTGGTGAGAAATAATGAAGAATATGTATAGAACACTCAACACTATTTTAATGGTACGTGCATATGGCCTCAGATGTGCTTCGAAAAAAAAACTTCAAAAAAAGCCAATTCATATTAGGCAAATTATTTCGCGGAGTCTAAGACGTCTGAGTCTAAGAGCTTATCTTCTCACAAAAATTTCAACTGTGTTTGGAGTTAGCTGGAATGGATTGAAGTAAACAAAGCAGTACAGTACTATTAACCGACCAGTTATTTTTAATAGTATGCACGAGAGCCTACAGTAAAAATTTCTCCATGAGTAGATCAAACCTCGATCTAGCAAAGGTGCCTCATTTAGGAAATTGAATGGAGATACTTTACAATGCATTTTTTCTTTTTTGAGGCGCAACATAGGTAAACTAACAAATGGCGAAAAAATTCTGGGGTGACCGACCCTCTCCCTCACTCGAAATGAATATATCAGAGGCAATTGAGCCTTTAATAAGCACTATCGCACGGAATAGCAATGTGTCACCGTGGTGTAATGGTTAACACGCTCGCTCCCGGATAGAGGAGAGATGGTTGCATGGGTTCGAGTCCCCCCGGTGACTAGCTTTTTTCCGTGCGGTGGTTTGATCAATATATCAGAGCTTTTACAGCTGAAAATGAAAGATAAATTTTCATTCCTCTACATAAATAGAACGTTTCATTAGCCATAACTCAGCCTTAACCAAATTCGAAAACTTGAAAGTGAAACTTTAACATACTTGTGCTATCGACCTATTGAAAAATCAAGAGATAATTACCTAGTTTACCTATACCTATTGCGCCTGGCGCAATGAAGCCATAGCTAAAACTAAATTTTTCAATAACAGTTGCCTTAAAGTTTTTGGGGTCAGAAAAACAGCTTAAAGAATTACAAATTAGAAGTTAAAAATTGGTTTTTGAACATAAAACTAGTTTTCTTTTAGGTATTTCTACAAGAAGGGTTATAGTCAGGATTTATCACAGATTCAATGACAATCAAGAGTTGAACCAAAATAAACTGCACTTCCCTTTCAAGTGCATAGGCAATTTTTTTTCCTCCTGATCAACAATTAGTGATGCGATCAATAAAAACAAGAATATACAGGGTGCGACAAAAGTCCAGGTGCATAGTATTTTTTCCGATAAAAACTTAACGGATTGAGCAAATCAAACAAAATTTTCATCAAAGTTTATTCAAATAGTTTGGGATATAACTGCGTTTTCAAATTTCAAACCGCCCTCCTTTCTCCTTCACACAGGCGCGGAGTCGCTTGTGGAAGCCACTCACCGTGATGTACAGGTAAGCGACGTCAAGATCATCCCACGACTTCTGTAGGGCGCGCTTCAGGCTTTCCAAATTCTTGTGGGGAGAAGGACCGACAACACATAAAAGTCCACGTGATTCAATTCAGGCGAGTACGGACGCCATTCGGCGGAGGTGATCATGAAGGGAATTTGGTCTTGCACCAGTCTTGCACCACTTTAACTTTGTGGACGGGCGCAGAGTCCTGCTGGAACGTCCAATTGCGTCCCGAGAACTGATCCTGGCTCCAGGGAAGTACATACTTCCTTCATGAAAATGTCGTTCAGGTAGTTATTGGCATTCACTTTGACTCCCTGCTCGACGAAAACGAGTGGAGTCTTGCCAGTCGCGCAAATCCCGGTCCAGACCATGACAGAAGCCGGATGGCCCTTTCTCGATACGTAGCGGTCACTCTTAAAAGCTTCGTTGACCGATTCTGACCAAATCCTATCGTTCTGGTGGTTGAAGGACTGCTCAATATTGAACAACTTCTCATCGGTGAAGAGAATATTCAAACAGTCCAACGGCTTGAACCGCTTTGACAGTTCAAGACATCTCCGAAGACGGTCGCATTCATCTGGTCCGTCATTGCGTGACTTCTGCAGCTTAATGGGGCGAAGTCCCATGCGAGATTTGACGATCCTACGAACAGAACTATTCGATATATTCAGCTCCTGTGCGACTTTTCTGAGACTCCGCTTGGGGTTAAATCGAATCTTGTCTCGTATGCTTCTCACGTTGAAGGAAGTGGTCGTGGTCACTGGTCTGCCACTGAAAACGAAGAAAGTTATCATTCTTATTTTTTCAGGGTATGTTAGCAACATTATGAATAAGATACAACTGTGAAATCACACGAACGCTACATCAAACAAAAAAGATACGAAGTGACAAAATCGGGCACCTGGACTTTTGTCGCACCCTGTACATTGACCTGATACTGAAAAGCTCCCAGACCAAAAGCTCCTTGATACATTTTTTTATGTTTTTCATAGGCATTACGAAGAGTTCAAAAACTTTTCAGTGTTAAATTCGCTGTTTTTGAAACAAAAGTATTTGATGAAAAATAAGAAAAAAACTATAAGAGAAATGAACAAGGTAGAAATAGTTGGAAAGCTTCATCAGCATGCGGAAAATTTTGAAAAATGTTCTTTGTACAATACTCTTTACCACAAAATAGCATGAAAGTTTTCGAAACTCACTTTTGAGATTTATATTTCGTTGTTATAGTTACATAACAGTGTTTAGATTGCATGGAATTAGGTTTTTTGAAGTTTAAAACCTTAAAAGGGTTTTATTTAATAAAATTATCGAAAATAGCTTGACTAAAAATGAATTGATGCGAAAAATTTTAGTATTGAGTTCTGAAATTCAAAACGATGTTTTCAAGTTCTGAGTTTGAAGATTTTGTAGGACTGTCACAGTTTGGCAAAAACCATTTTTCCCAAGAACACCATCAAACAACCTGTTTAACGTAGCTAGTAATAGTGTTTCGATCATGTGAGTAAGAAGAAACATGTTCACTTGTTCGAAATAATTATGTTCCAGTGTTATAACAAAGTATGGGTTTTAAAGAACCTTTTATTTTTGAGACCTTTGTGAGCTTTCACTTAATCATCTTCCCGAAATTAACAAGACTAAGAGTGGGTTCAAGGGGATGCGCGCAACCGCAACACCAATGAAGACAACTGATCAAAAAACTGCTCTCCATTTTTTGGAGAAGATGAAAAATTAAAAGATAAAAACTGGTCTTTCAAACATGAAACCACTTTTCCTATTAGTATTTTCTAACGAAGGTTTATACTCAGGATCAGTTACCGATAGAGTAATCACCAAGAGCAAAAGTTGAGCCGAAAGGTCTCTAGCCGGATTCCGGATTCGGTCTCTAGCCAGATTCCGAATTCGGTCTCTAGCCGGATTCCGGATTCGGTCTCTAGCCGGATTCCGAATTCGGTCTAAAGCCGGATTCCGAATTCGGTCTCAAGCCGGATTCCAAATTAGGTCTCTAGCCGGATTCCGAATTAGTTCTCTAGCCGGATTCCGAATTAGGTCTCTAGCCGGATTCCGAATTATGTCTCTAGCCGGTTTCCGAATCAGGTCTCTAGCCGGATTCCGAATTAGGTCTCTAGCCGGATTCCGAATTAGGTCTCTAGCCGGATTCCGAATTCGGTCTCTAGCCGGATTCCGAATTAGGTCTCTAGCCGGATTCCGAATTAGGTCTCTAGCCGGATTCCGAATTCGGTCTCTAGCCGGATTCCGAATTAGGTCTCAAGCCGGATTCCGAATTAGGTCTCAAGCCGGATTCTGAATTAGTTCTCTAGCCGGTTTCCGAATCAGGTCTCAAGCCGGATTCCAAATTAGGTCTCTAGCCGGATTCCGAATTAGGTCTCAAGCCGGATTCCGAATTAGTTCTCTAGCCGGATTCCGAATTATGTCTCAAGCCGGATTCCGAATTAGATCTCTAGCCGGATTCCGAATTAGTTCTCTAGCCGGATTCCGAATTAGGTCTCTAGCCGGATTCCGAATTCGGTCTCTAGCCGGATTCCGAATTAGGTCTCAAGCCGGATTCCGAATTCGGTCTCAAGCCGGATTTCGAATTAGGTCTCTAGCCGGATTCCGAATTAGGTCTCTAGCCGGATTCCGAATTAGGTCTCTAGCCGGATTCCGAATTAGTTCTCTAGCCGGATTCCGAATTAGGTCTCTAGCCGGATTCCGAATTAGGTCTCAAGCCGGATTCCGAATTAGGTCTCTAGTCGGATTCCGGATTCGGTCTCTAGCCGGATTCCGAATTCGGTCTCTAGCCGGATTCCGAATTCGGTCTCTATCCGGATTCCGAATTCGGTCTCTAGCCGGATTCCGAATTAGGTCTCTAGTCGGATTCCGGATTCGGTCTCTAGTCGGATTCCGGATTCGGTCTCTAGCCGGATTCCGAATTCGGTCTCTATCCGGATTCCGAATTCGGTCTCTATCCGGATTCCGAATTAGGTCTCTAGCCGGATTCTGAATTCGGTCTCTAGCCGCCGGATTCCGAATTCGGTCTCTAGCCGGATTCCGAATTAGGTCTCTAGCCGGATTCCGAATTCGGTCTCTAGCCGGATTCCGAATTCGGTCTCTAGCCGGATTCCGAATTAGGTCTCAAGCCGGATTCCGAATTCGTTCTCAAGCCGGATTCCGAATTAGGTCTCTAGCCTGATTCCGAATTAGTTCTCTAGCCGAATTCCGAATTAGGTCTCTAGCCGGATTCCGAATTCGGTCTCAAGCCGGATTCCGACTTAGGTCTCTAGCCGGATTCCGAATTAGTTCTCTAGCCGGATTCCGAATTAGGTCTCTAGCCAGATTCCGAATTAGGTCTCAAGCCGGATTCCGAATTAGGTCTCAAGCCGGATTCCGAATTAGTTCTCTAGCCGGATTCCGAATTAGGTCTCAAGCCGGATTCTGAATTAGTTCTCTAGCCGGATTCCGAATTAGGTCTCTAGCCGGATTCCGAATTAGTTCTCTAGCCGGATTCCGAATTAGGTCTCTAGTCGGATTCCGAATTCGGTCTCTAGCCGGATTCCGAATTAGGTCTCTAGCCGGATTCCAAATTAGATCTCTAGCCGGATTCCGAATTAGTTCTCTAGCCGGATTCCGAATTAGGTCTCTAGCCGGATTCCGAATTCGGTCTCTAGCCGGATTCCGAATTAGGCCTATAGCCGGATTCCGAATTAGGTCTTCAGCCGGATTCCGAATTAGGTCTCTAGCCGGATTCCGAATTAGGTCTCAAGCCGGATTCCGAATTCGGTCTCAAGCCGGATTCCGAATTAGGTCTCTAGCCGGATTCCGAATTAGGTCTCTAGCCGGATTCCGAATTAGTTCTCTAGCCGGATTCCGAATTAGGTCTCTAGTCGGATTCCGAATTCGGTCTCTAGCCGGATTCCGAATTAGGTCTCTAGCCGGATTCCAAATTAGATCTCAAGCCGGATTCCGAATTAGGTCTCTAGCCGGATTACGAATTAGGTCTCTAGCCGGATTACGAATTAGTTCTCTAGCCGGATTCCGAATTCGGTCTCTAGCCGGATTCCGAATTCGGTCTCTAGCCGGATTCTGAATTAGGTCTCTAGCCGGATTCCGAATTAGGTCTCTAGCCGGATTCCGAATTAGGTCTAAAGCCGGATTCCGAATTCGGTCTCAAGCCGGATTCCAAATTAGGTCTCTAGCCGGATTCCGAATTAGTTCTCTAGCCGGATTCCGAATTAGGTCTCTAGCCGGATTCCGAATTAGGTCTCTAGCCGGATTCCGAATTCGGTCTCTAGCCGGATTCCGAATTAGGTCTCTAGCCGGATTCCGAATAAGGTCTCTAGCCGGATTCCGAATTAGGTCTCTAGCCGGATTCCAAATTAGGTCTCTAGCCGGATTCCGAATTCGGTCTCTAGCCGGATTCCGAATTAGGTCTCTAGCATCCTCTGTCCTATTAAACTTTCAAAAAGATCAGAGAGCTTGTTTTACAATATTCAATATTTCAAAAGACTTCATCACTCATTGTAATGGGATTATAATTTCTCGTTCACAACAGATTCAAGAGTGGAGCAAAATACTTTTTCATATAATACGAATAAAACAATATCAAATTGACATAGTCCTTATTTCATAACGAAAATGATTAATCATGTATAAGATTTGCAGGTAAAACTGAGTTTGATTATAAATCGAGTATTGATTGAGATATAAAGTTTTCTATATGGTGAAGATGAAGATAAAGTTGCAGAGATTTCCAATTTTCAGCATGTCAAACGTGTCCGAAGAGTTTTGTTAACATACTACCACAAGGGGGTCAGGGAGAGATACCATTTCAATCGGATGTGCTCGATCCTTCGGGAACATGTGCTACCTATACACTAACGTGCATGGGCAACCAAGCGACTATCGAAGTTGGTTCTATTACTGTGTTATTTCTTTGAAAAACTGCATTCACTAATACTTTTTACATTTTTTCTTTCTGTTGAAACAACCACTGCAGATTGAAACTCTACTTTCACTACCAAATATTTCTTAGATGATATAATTGACAATTCGCTCGTCCGATCTGAGAGAGACGGTTCGGTTTGACTTAGCACTGCAGATCATTTTTTTCGGTGAAAAATTATTGGTCCACCATTTAAATAGAAGTGTCACCAAATAAAATAGTAACGTCAACCAAATAAAATAGTAACGTCCACCAAATAAAATAGTAACGTCCATCAAATAAAAAAGTAACGTCCACCAAATAAAATAGTAACGTCCACCAAATAAAATACTAACGTCCACCAACTTTTGTGGGCACGTCCACAAAATTTTTTTTCTTGTGAATTTCACCAAGGCATTTTTTTCTCACCTGACACCAACCTGCATGGTTTTTTCCACCGAATTGAAAGTCAACCAATTTTTTTCGTGAAATTCACCACGGAATTTTTTTCTCACCTGACACCAAAGGTAACTTTTTCTGCTTTCTCAGTGAGTTGTTTTTGATGGTTTTTTTGTAGTGGAGGTAATTTTAGCGGGAGTAAATTTTTTATGAGTGTTTTTTGTTGTTGAATGTTTTCTTTAGGTCATTCTGTTGAATGTTTTGTTTCAGATATAATTTAAAAATAGGCACTTCTGCAGTTTAAGTGGCAGCGCTCGTGGGCTTTAAACGCTTTGGTTTCAATTTTTTTCTTCATAGATGTTCATTTTGAGCATCAAGGACTCTGGTTCTTGCAAAAACTCCGGTTCTTGCAAAAAAATTTTTCATTTTTTTACAAAAAAAAATTTTTGGACTCAACTGCAGTTTCAGTCACCCCCAAAGCCCTAAAGGGAAGAAGGGGGCCCTAAGGAGAGAAGGGGAAGGGAGTTCTCATGAATAAAATCTCTTTCTGAGAAAAAATCTTTGGACGGCTAAAGTAGATTAGAGCCAAATTTTTCCTAAGCCTAAGCGTTTTGGCCCTTTGTTAATTCGTCTGGTAGGTGCGTCGCAGCCCCCTTCGCGTCGCGGCTTTTATTTATTTTTTTCTCAGAAAGAGATTTTATTCATGAAAACTCCCTTCCCCCTTTCTCCTTAGGGCCCCCCTTCCCCCTCCCCCCTTCCTAGGGCCCTTACCCCCTTGCTTAGGTAGGGCCCTCTTCCTCCCCCCTTCCCCCTTTAGGGCCCCCCTCCCTTCCCTGCTTAGGTAAACCCCCTCCCCCCTTTCCTTTCCCCAAAATTTATAAAGATTTTTTTTTAAATAAAAAAAAAGAAAAGAGAGAAAAGAAGAAAGAAAGAGAAAAAAATTGAGAGGCCGCGACGCGAAGGGGGCAGCGACGCGCCTACCAGACGAAGTAAAAAAGTACCAGCGTTTTAATGTAAAAATAATTTTTTGCAGTTTCAAAATCAGGTTAATTTTTCATTTTAAAAATCTTTTTTAGCTATTATAGATGAATTTATAAATTTTTATACAGATATAAACCACACTAAAGAAAAAAAAGAAGTTTTTTTCTGGAAATTTTGTTGTTTTTTCTGAAAACCAAAGTCCCTGATGCTCAAAATGATATCCTATGAAGAAATTTTTCGAAACCAAAACGTTTAAAGCCCACGAGCGCTGCCACTTAAACTGCAGAAGTACCTATTTTTAAATTGAATCTAAAACAAAACATTAAACAGAATGACCTAAAGAAAACATTCAACAACAAAAAACACTCATAAAAAACTTTACTCCCGCGAAAATTACCTCCACTACAAAAAAACCATCAAAAACAACTCACTGAGAGAGCAGAAAAAGTAACCTTTGGTGTCAGGTGAGAAAAAAATGCCGTGGTGAACTTCACGGAAAAAATTGGTTGACTTTTAATTTGGTGGAAAAAACCATACAGGTTGGTGTCAGGTGAGAAAAAATGCCGTGGTGAAGTTCACAAGAAAAAAATTTGGTGGACGTGCCCACAAAATTTGGTGGACATTAGTATTTTATTTGGTGGACGTTAGTATTTTATTTGGTGGACGTTACTATTTTATTTGGTGGACGTTACTATTTTATTTGGTGGACGTTACTATTTTATTTGGTGGACGTTACTATTTTATTTGGTGACACTTCTATTTAAATGGTGGACCAATAATTCATGCCCATTTTTTTCTCAGATTGAACAATAAATCTGATAATTTTCAAAGCACTAATCATTTTTGATGAATGTCTAAGTGTTCAATTTAATGTTTAGTGTTTTCTCATCTATAATCGATTATTGACTAACTAATGAGCTTCAGTTCAATAATGGAGCTGGCATACTGACTGATCCGCCAGATCCGTTGTTGGCAACGATAGTGCTCACATGCAACGCTGCGGGATCAGATTGGGTCTTTCAAGGTGTTCCTATCACCTCTGCCACATGTGCAGTCATACCCCTAGGTTTTTTGAAGTTTAAAACCTTAATAGGGTTTTATTTAATAAAATTATCGAAAATAGCTTGACTAAAAATAAATTGATGCGAAAAATTTTAGTATTGAGTTCTGAAATTCAAAAGGTTGTTTTCAAGTTCTGAAAAGTTGAGAGGTTGTATGGCAAGATCAAGATATGAAGAAGATCAGCTTTGAAGTCAATCGGCCAATGAGGAAAGTTATGACTAGATATGTAGAAAAAAAATAAACTTTCAGCTCTGACGGAGTTTGAAGATTTTGTTGGACTGTCACAGTTTGGCAAAAACCATTCTTTCCAAGAACACCATCAAACAACCTGTTTAACGTAGCTAGTAATAGTGTTTCGTAAAAACTTGCTTACATATCAGATCATGTGAGTAAGAAGAAACATGTTCACTTGTTCGAAATAATTATGTTCCAGTGTTATAACAAAGTATGGGTTTTAAAGAACCTTTTATTTTTGAGACCTTTGTGAGCTTTCACTTAATCATCTTCCCAAAATTAACAAGACTAAGAGTGGGTTCAAGGGGATGCGCGCAGCCGCAACACCAATGAAGACAACTGATCAAAAAACTGCTCTCCATTTTTTGGAGAAGATGAAAAATTAAAAGATAAAAACTGGTCTTTCAAACATGAAACCACTTTTCCTATTAGTATTTTCTAACGAAGGTTTATACTCAGGATCAGTTACCGATAGAGTAATCACCAAGAGCAAAAGTCTAGCCGAAAGGTCTCTAGCCGGATTCCGATTTACTTCTCTAGCCGGATTCCGAATTAGGTCTCTAGCCGGATTCCGAATTAGGTCTCTAGCCGGATTCCGAATTAGGTCTCTAGCCGGATTCCGAATTCGGTCTCAAGCCGGATTCCGAATTAGGTCTCTAGCCGGATTCCGAATTAGTTCTCTAGCCGGATTCCGGATTAGGTCTCTAGCCAGATTCCGAATTAGGTCTCAAGCCGGATTCCGAATAAGGTCTCAAGCCGGATTCCGAATTAGTTCTCTAGCCGGATTCCGAATTAGGTCTCAAGCCGGATTCCGAATTAGGTCTCTAGCCGGATTCCGAATTAGGTCTCTAGCTGGATTCCGAATTAGGTCTCTAGCCGGATTCCGAATTAGTTCTAAAGCCGGATTCCGAATTAGTTCTCTAGCCGGATTCCGGATTAGGTCTCTAGCCAGATTCCGAATTAGGTCTCAAGCCGGATTCCGAATAAGGTCTCAAGCCGGATTCCGAATTAGTTCTCTAGCCGGATTCCGAATTAGGTCTCAAGCCGGATTCCGAATTAGGTCTCTAGCCGGATTCCGAATTAGGTCTCTAGCTGGATTCCGAATTAGGTCTCTAGCCGGATTCCGAATTAGTTCTAAAGCCGGATTCCGAATTAGGTCTCTAGCCGGATTCCGAATTAGTTCTCTAGCCGGATTCCGAATTACTTCTCTAGCCGGATTCCGAATTAGGTCTCTAGCCGGATTCCGAATTCGGTCTCTAGCCGGATTCCGAATTAGGTCTCTAGCCGGATTCCGAATTCGGTCTCAAGCCGGATTCCGAATTAGGTCTCTAGCCGGATTCCGAATTACTTCTCTAGCCGGATTCCGAATTAGGTCTCTAGCCGGATTCCGAATTAGGTCTCTAGCCGGATTCCGAATTAGGTCTCTAGCCGGATTCCGAATTAGGTCTAAAGCCGGATTCCGAATTAGGTCTCTAGCCGGATTCCGAATTAGTTCTCTAGCCGGATTCCGAATTACTTCTCTAGCCGGATTCCGAATTAGGTCTCTAGCCGGATTCCGAATTAGGTCTCTAGCCGGATTCCGAATTAGGTCTCTAGCCGGATTCCGAATTCGGTCTCAAGCCGGATTCCGAATTAGGTCTCTAGCCGGATTCCGAATTAGTTCTCTAGCCGGATTCCGAATTAGGTCTCTAGCCTGATTCCGAATTAGTTCTCAAGCCGGATTCCGAATAAGGTCTCAAGCCGGATTCCGAATTAGGTCTCTAGCCGGATTCCGAATTAGGTCTCTAGCCGGATTCCGAATTAGGTCTCTAGCCGGATTCCGAATTAGTTCTCTAGCCGGATTCCGAATTAGGTCTCTAGCCGGATTCCGAATTAGGTCTAAAGCCGGATTCCGAATTCGGTCTCTAGCCGGATTCCGAATTAGTTCTCTAGCCGGATTCCGAATTAGGTCTCTAGCCGGATTCCGAATTCGGTCTCAAGCCGGATTCCGAATTAGGTCTCTAGCCGGATTCCGAATTAGTTCTCTAGCCGGATTCCGAATTAGTTCTCTAGCCGGATTCCGAATTCGGTCTCTAGCCGGATTCCGAATTAGGTCTCTAGCCGGATTCCGAATTAGGTCTCTAGCCGGATTCCGAATAAGGTCTCTAGCCGGATTCCGAATTAGGTCTCAAGCCGGATTCCGAATTAGTTCTCTAGCCGGATTCCGAATTAGGTCTCAAGCCGGATTCCGAATTAGGCCTCTAGCCGGATTCCGAATTAGGTCTCTAGCCGGATTCCGAATTAGTTCTCTAGCCGGATTCCGAATTAGGTCTCTAGCCGGATTACGAATTAGTTCTCTAGCCGGATTCCGAATTCGGTCTCTAGCCAGATTCCGAATTAGGTCTCTAGCCGGATTCCGCATTAGGTCTCTAGCCGGATTCCGAATTCGGTCTCTAGCCGGATTCCGAATTCGGTCTCTAGCCGGATTCCGAATTAGGTCTCTAGCCGGATTCCGAATTAGGTCTAAAGCCGGATTCCGAATTCGGTCTCAAGCCGGATTCCGAATTAGGTCTCTAGCCGGATTCCGAATTAGTTCTCTAGCCGGATTCCGAATTAGGTCTCTAGCCGGATTCCGAATTAGGTCTCTAGCCGGATTCCGAATTAGGTCTCTAGCCGGATTCTGAATTAGGTCTCTAGCCGGATTCCGAATTAGGTCTCTAGCCGGATTCCGAATTCGGTCTCTAGCCGGATTCCGAATTCGGTCTAAAGCCGGGTTCCGAATTAGGTCTCTAGCCGGATTCCGAATTAGGTCTCTAGCCGGATTCCGAATTAGGTCTCTAGCCGGATTCCGAATTAGGTCTCTAGCCGGATTCCGAATTAGGTCTAAAGCCGGATTCCGAATTAGGTCTCTAGCCGGATTCCGAATTAGGTCTCTAGCCGGATTCCGAATTAGGTCTCTAGCCGGATTCCGAATTAGGTCTCTAGCCAGATTCCGAATTAGTTCTCAAGCCGGATTCCGAATAAGATCTCAAGCCGGATTCCGAATTAGGTCTCTAGCCGGATTCCGGATTAGGTCTCTAGCCGGATTCCGAATTAGGTCTCTAGCCGGATTCCGAATTTGGTCTCTAGCTGGATTCCGAATTAGGTCTCTAGCCGGATTCCGAATTCGGTCTCAAGCCGGATTCCGAATTAGGTCTCTAGCCGGATTCCGAATTACTTCTCTAGCCGGATTCCGAATTAGGTCTCTAGCCGGATTCCGAATTAGGTCTCTAGCCAGATTCCGAATTAGGTCTCTAGCCGGATTCCGAATTAGGTCTAAAGCCGGATTCCGAATTAGGTCTCTAGCCGGATTCCGAATTAGTTCTCTAGCCGGATTCCGAATTACTTCTCTAGCCGAATTCCGAATTAGGTCTCTAGCCGGATTCCGAATTAGGTCTCTAGCCGGATTCCGAATTACTTCTCTAGCCGAATTCCGAATTAGGTCTCTAGCCGGATTCCGAATTAGGTCTCTAGCCGGATTCCGAATTCGGTCTCAAGCCGGATTCCGAATTAGGTCTCTAGCCGGATTCCGAATTAGTTCTCTAGCCGGATTCCGAATTAGGTCTCTAGCCGGATTCCGAATTAGGTCTAAAGCCGGATTCCGAATTCGGTCTCTAGCCGGATTCCGAATTAGTTCTCTAGCCGGATTCCGAATTAGGTCTCTAGCCGGATTCCGAATTCGGTCTCAAGCCGGATTCCGAATTAGGTCTCTAGCCGGATTCCGAATTAGTTCTCTAGCCGGATTCCGAATTAGTTCTCTAGCCGGATTCCGAATTCGGTCTCTAGCCGGATTCCGAATTAGGTCTCTAGCCGGATTCCGAATTAGGTCTCTAGCCGGATTCCGAATTAGGTCTCTAGCCGGATTCCGAATTAGGTCTCAAGCCGGATTCCGAATTAGTTCTCTAGCCGGATTCCGAATTAGTTCTCTAGCCGGATTCCGAATTAGGTCTCAAGCCGGATTCCGAATTAGGTCTCTAGCCGGATTCCGGATTAGTTCTCTAGCCGGATTCCGAATTAGGTCTCTAGCCGGATTACGAATTAGTTCTCTAGCCGGATTCCGAATTCGGTCTCTAGCCGGATTCCGAATTAGGTCTCTAGCCGGATTCCGAATTAGTTCTCTAGCCGGATTCCGAATTAGGTCTCTAGCCGGATTCCGAATTAGGTCTAAAGCCGGATTCCGAATTCGGTCTCTAGCCGGATTCCGAATTAGTTCTCTAGCCGGATTCCGAATTAGGTCTCTAGCCGGATTCCGAATTCGGTCTCAAGCCGGATTCCGAATTAGGTCTCTAGCCGGATTCCGAATTAGTTCTCTAGCCGGATTCCGAATTAGTTCTCTAGCCGGATTCCGAATTCGGTCTCTAGCCGGATTCCGAATTAGGTCTCTAGCCGGATTCCGAATTAGGTCTCTAGCCGGATTCCGAATTAGGTCTCTAGCCGGATTCCGAATTAGGTCTCAAGCCGGATTCCGAATTAGTTCTCTAGCCGGATTCCGAATTAGGTCTCAAGCCGGATTCCGAATTAGGCCTCTAGCCGGATTCCGAATTAGGTCTCTAGCCGGATTCCGAATTAGTTCTCTAGCCGGATTCCGAATTAGGTCTCTAGCCGGATTACGAATTAGTTCTCTAGCCGGATTCCGAATTCGGTCTCTAGCCGGATTCCGAATTAGGTCTCTAGCCGGATTCCGCATTAGGTCTCTAGCCGGATTCCGAATTCGGTCTCTAGCCGGATTCCGAATTCGGTCTCTAGCCGGATTCCGAATTAGGTCTCTAGCCGGATTCCGAATTAGGTCTAAAGCCGGATTCCGAATTCGGTCTCAAGCCGGATTCCGAATTAGGTCTCTAGCCGGATTCCGAATTAGTTCTCTAGCCGGATTCCGAATTAGGTCTCTAGCCGGATTCCGAATTAGGTCTCTAGCCGGATTCCGAATTAGGTCTCTAGCCGGATTCTGGATTAGGTCTCTAGCCGGATTCCGAATTAGGTCTAAAGCCGGATTCCGAATTCGGTCTCAAGCCGGATTCCGAATTAGGTCTCTAGCCGGATTCCGAATTAGTTCTCTAGCCGGATTCCGAATTAGGTCTCTAGCCGGATTCCGAATTAGGTCTCTAGCCGGATTCCGAATTAGGTCTAAAGCCGGATTCCGAATTCGGTCTCAAGCCGGATTCCGAATTAGGTCTCTAGCCGGATTCCGAATTAGTTCTCTAGCCGGATTCCGAATTAGGTCTCTAGCCGGATTCCGAATTAGGTCTCTAGCCGGATTCCGAATTAGGTCTCTAGCCGGATTCTGAATTAGGTCTCTAGCCGGATTCCGAATTAGGTCTCTAGCCGGATTCCGAATTCGGTCTCTAGCCGGATTCCGAATTCGGTCTAAAGCCGGGTTCCGAATTAGGTCTCTAGCCGGATTCCGAATTAGGTCTCTAGCCGGATTCCGAATTAGGTCTCTAGCCGGATTCCGAATTAGGTCTAAAGCCGGATTCCGAATTAGGTCTCTAGCCGGATTCCGAATTAGGTCTCTAGCCGGATTCCGAATTAGGTCTCTAGCCGGATTCCGAATTAGGTCTCTAGCCAGATTCCGAATTAGTTCTCAAGCCGGATTCCGAATAAGATCTCAAGCCGGATTCCGAATTAGGTCTCTAGCCGGATTCCGGATTAGGTCTCTAGCCGGATTCCGAATTAGGTCTCTAGCCGGATTCCGAATTCGGTCTCTAGCCGGATTCCGAATTAGGTCTCTAGCCGGATTCCGAATTCGGTCTCAAGCCGGATTCCGAATTAGGTCTCTAGCCGGATTCCGAATTACTTCTCTAGCCGGATTCCGAATTAGGTCTCTAGCCGGATTCCGAATTAGGTCTCTAGCCAGATTCCGAATTAGGTCTCTAGCCGGATTCCGAATTAGGTCTAAAGCCGGATTCCGAATTAGGTCTCTAGCCGGATTCCGAATTAGTTCTCTAGCCGGATTCCGAATTACTTCTCTAGCCGAATTCCGAATTAGGTCTCTAGCCGGATTCCGAATTCGGTCTCAAGCCGGATTCCGAATTAGGTCTCTAGCCGGATTCCGAATTAGTTCTCTAGCCGGATTCCGAATTAGTTCTCTAGCCGGATTCCGAATTCGGTCTCTAGCCGGATTCCGAATTAGGTCTCTAGCCGGATTCCGAATTAGGTCTCTAGCCGGATTCCGAATTAGGTCTCTAGCCGGATTCCGAATTAGGTCTCAAGCCGGATTCCGAATTAGTTCTCTAGCCGGATTCCGAATTAGTTCTCTAGCCGGATTCCGAATTAGGTCTCTAGCCGGATTCCGAATTAGGTCTCTAGCCGGATTCCGAATTAGGTCTCTAGCCGGATTCCGAATTAGGTCTCTAGCCGGATTCTGGATTAGGTCTCTAGCCGGATTCCGAATTAGGTCTAAAGCCGGATTCCGAATTCGGTCTCAAGCCGGATTCCGAATTAGGTCTCTAGCCGGATTCCGAATTAGTTCTCTAGCCGGATTCCGAATTAGGTCTCTAGCCGGATTCCGAATTAGGTCTCTAGCCGGATTCCGAATTAGGTCTAAAGCCGGATTCCGAATTCGGTCTCAAGCCGGATTCCGAATTAGGTCTCTAGCCGGATTCCGAATTAGTTCTCTAGCCGGATTCCGAATTAGGTCTCTAGCCGGATTCCGAATTAGGTCTCTAGCCGGATTCCGAATTAGGTCTCTAGCCGGATTCTGAATTAGGTCTCTAGCCGGATTCCGAATTAGGTCTCTAGCCGGATTCCGAATTCGGTCTCTAGCCGGATTCCGAATTCGGTCTAAAGCCGGGTTCCGAATTAGGTCTCTAGCCGGATTCCGAATTAGGTCTCTAGCCGGATTCCGAATTAGGTCTCTAGCCGGATTCCGAATTAGGTCTAAAGCCGGATTCCGAATTAGGTCTCTAGCCGGATTCCGAATTAGGTCTCTAGCCGGATTCCGAATTAGGTCTCTAGCCGGATTCCGAATTAGGTCTCTAGCCAGATTCCGAATTAGTTCTCAAGCCGGATTCCGAATAAGATCTCAAGCCGGATTCCGAATTAGGTCTCTAGCCGGATTCCGGATTAGGTCTCTAGCCGGATTCCGAATTAGGTCTCTAGCCGGATTCCGAATTCGGTCTCTAGCCGGATTCCGAATTAGGTCTCTAGCCGGATTCCGAATTCGGTCTCAAGCCGGATTCCGAATTAGGTCTCTAGCCGGATTCCGAATTACTTCTCTAGCCGGATTCCGAATTAGGTCTCTAGCCGGATTCCGAATTAGGTCTCTAGCCAGATTCCGAATTAGGTCTCTAGCCGGATTCCGAATTAGGTCTAAAGCCGGATTCCGAATTAGGTCTCTAGCCGGATTCCGAATTAGTTCTCTAGCCGGATTCCGAATTACTTCTCTAGCCGAATTCCGAATTAGGTCTCTAGCCGGATTCCGAATTCGGTCTCAAGCCGGATTCCGAATTAGGTCTCTAGCCGGATTCCGAATTAGTTCTCTAGCCGGATTCCGAATTAGTTCTCTAGCCGGATTCCGAATTCGGTCTCTAGCCGGATTCCGAATTAGGTCTCTAGCCGGATTCCGAATTAGGTCTCTAGCCGGATTCCGAATTAGGTCTCTAGCCGGATTCCGAATTAGGTCTCAAGCCGGATTCCGAATTAGTTCTCTAGCCGGATTCCGAATTAGGTCTCAAGCCGGATTCCGAATTAGGCCTCTAGCCGGATTCCGAATTAGGTCTCTAGCCGGATTCCGAATTAGTTCTCTAGCCGGATTCCGAATTAGGTCTCTAGCCGGATTCCGAATTAGGTCTCTAGCCGGATTCCGAATTAGGTCTCTAGCCGGATTCCGAATTAGGTCTAAAGCCGGATTCCGAATTAGGTCTCTAGCCGGATTCCGAATTAGGTCTCTAGCCGGATTCCGAATTAGGTCTCTAGCCGGATTCCGAATTAGGTCTCTAGCCAGATTCCGAATTAGTTCTCAAGCCGGATTCCGAATTCGGTCTCTAGCCGGATTCCGAATTAGTTCTCTAGCCGGATTCCGAATTAGGTCTCTAGCCGGATTCCGAATTCGGTCTCAAGCCGGATTCCGAATTAGGTCTCTAGCCGGATTCCGAATTAGTTCTCTAGCCGGATTCCGAATTAGTTCTCTAGCCGGATTCCGAATTCGGTCTCTAGCCGGATTCCGAATTAGGTCTCTAGCCGGATTCCGAATTAGGTCTCTAGCCGGATTCCGAATTAGGTCTCTAGCCGGATTCCGAATTAGGTCTCAAGCCGGATTCCGAATTAGTTCTCTAGCCGGATTCCGAATTAGGTCTCAAGCCGGATTCCGAATTAGGCCTCTAGCCGGATTCCGAATTAGGTCTCTAGCCGGATTCCGAATTAGTTCTCTAGCCGGATTCCGAATTAGGTCTCTAGCCGGATTACGAATTAGTTCTCTAGCCGGATTCCGAATTCGGTCTCTAGCCGGATTCCGAATTAGGTCTCTAGCCGGATTCCGCATTAGGTCTCTAGCCGGATTCCGAATTCGGTCTCTAGCCGGATTCCGAATTCGGTCTCTAGCCGGATTCCGAATTAGGTCTCTAGCCGGATTCCGAATTAGGTCTAAAGCCGGATTCCGAATTCGGTCTCAAGCCGGATTCCGAATTAGGTCTCTAGCCGGATTCCGAATTAGTTCTCTAGCCGGATTCCGAATTAGGTCTCTAGCCGGATTCCGAATTAGGTCTCTAGCCGGATTCCGAATTAGGTCTCTAGCCGGATTCTGGATTAGGTCTCTAGCCGGATTCCGAATTAGGTCTAAAGCCGGATTCCGAATTCGGTCTCAAGCCGGATTCCGAATTAGGTCTCTAGCCGGATTCCGAATTAGTTCTCTAGCCGGATTCCGAATTAGGTCTCTAGCCGGATTCCGAATTAGGTCTCTAGCCGGATTCCGAATTAGGTCTAAAGCCGGATTCCGAATTCGGTCTCAAGCCGGATTCCGAATTAGGTCTCTAGCCGGATTCCGAATTAGTTCTCTAGCCGGATTCCGAATTAGGTCTCTAGCCGGATTCCGAATTAGGTCTCTAGCCGGATTCCGAATTAGGTCTCTAGCCGGATTCTGAATTAGGTCTCTAGCCGGATTCCGAATTAGGTCTCTAGCCGGATTCCGAATTCGGTCTCTAGCCGGATTCCGAATTCGGTCTAAAGCCGGGTTCCGAATTAGGTCTCTAGCCGGATTCCGAATTAGGTCTCTAGCCGGATTCCGAATTAGGTCTCTAGCCGGATTCCGAATTAGGTCTAAAGCCGGATTCCGAATTAGGTCTCTAGCCGGATTCCGAATTAGGTCTCTAGCCGGATTCCGAATTAGGTCTCTAGCCGGATTCCGAATTAGGTCTCTAGCCAGATTCCGAATTAGTTCTCAAGCCGGATTCCGAATAAGATCTCAAGCCGGATTCCGAATTAGGTCTCTAGCCGGATTCCGGATTAGGTCTCTAGCCGGATTCCGAATTAGGTCTCTAGCCGGATTCCGAATTCGGTCTCTAGCCGGATTCCGAATTAGGTCTCTAGCCGGATTCCGAATTCGGTCTCAAGCCGGATTCCGAATTAGGTCTCTAGCCGGATTCCGAATTACTTCTCTAGCCGGATTCCGAATTAGGTCTCTAGCCGGATTCCGAATTAGGTCTCTAGCCAGATTCCGAATTAGGTCTCTAGCCGGATTCCGAATTAGGTCTAAAGCCGGATTCCGAATTAGGTCTCTAGCCGGATTCCGAATTAGTTCTCTAGCCGGATTCCGAATTACTTCTCTAGCCGAATTCCGAATTAGGTCTCTAGCCGGATTCCGAATTCGGTCTCAAGCCGGATTCCGAATTAGGTCTCTAGCCGGATTCCGAATTAGTTCTCTAGCCGGATTCCGAATTAGTTCTCTAGCCGGATTCCGAATTCGGTCTCTAGCCGGATTCCGAATTAGGTCTCTAGCCGGATTCCGAATTAGGTCTCTAGCCGGATTCCGAATTAGGTCTCTAGCCGGATTCCGAATTAGGTCTCAAGCCGGATTCCGAATTAGTTCTCTAGCCGGATTCCGAATTAGGTCTCAAGCCGGATTCCGAATTAGGCCTCTAGCCGGATTCCGAATTAGGTCTCTAGCCGGATTCCGAATTAGTTCTCTAGCCGGATTCCGAATTAGGTCTCTAGCCGGATTCCGAATTAGGTCTCTAGCCGGATTCCGAATTAGGTCTCTAGCCGGATTCTGGATTAGGTCTCTAGCCGGATTCCGAATTAGGTCTAAAGCCGGATTCCGAATTCGGTCTCAAGCCGGATTCCGAATTAGGTCTCTAGCCGGATTCCGAATTAGTTCTCTAGCCGGATTCCGAATTAGGTCTCTAGCCGGATTCCGAATTAGGTCTCTAGCCGGATTCCGAATTAGGTCTAAAGCCGGATTCCGAATTCGGTCTCAAGCCGGATTCCGAATTAGGTCTCTAGCCGGATTCCGAATTAGTTCTCTAGCCGGATTCCGAATTAGGTCTCTAGCCGGATTCCGAATTAGGTCTCTAGCCGGATTCCGAATTAGGTCTCTAGCCGGATTCTGAATTAGGTCTCTAGCCGGATTCCGAATTAGGTCTCTAGCCGGATTCCGAATTCGGTCTCTAGCCGGATTCCGAATTCGGTCTAAAGCCGGGTTCCGAATTAGGTCTCTAGCCGGATTCCGAATTAGGTCTCTAGCCGGATTCCGAATTAGGTCTCTAGCCGGATTCCGAATTAGGTCTAAAGCCGGATTCCGAATTAGGTCTCTAGCCGGATTCCGAATTAGGTCTCTAGCCGGATTCCGAATTAGGTCTCTAGCCGGATTCCGAATTAGGTCTCTAGCCAGATTCCGAATTAGTTCTCAAGCCGGATTCCGAATAAGATCTCAAGCCGGATTCCGAATTAGGTCTCTAGCCGGATTCCGGATTAGGTCTCTAGCCGGATTCCGAATTAGGTCTCTAGCCGGATTCCGAATTCGGTCTCTAGCCGGATTCCGAATTAGGTCTCTAGCCGGATTCCGAATTCGGTCTCAAGCCGGATTCCGAATTAGGTCTCTAGCCGGATTCCGAATTACTTCTCTAGCCGGATTCCGAATTAGGTCTCTAGCCGGATTCCGAATTAGGTCTCTAGCCAGATTCCGAATTAGGTCTCTAGCCGGATTCCGAATTAGGTCTAAAGCCGGATTCCGAATTAGGTCTCTAGCCGGATTCCGAATTAGTTCTCTAGCCGGATTCCGAATTACTTCTCTAGCCGAATTCCGAATTAGGTCTCTAGCCGGATTCCGAATTCGGTCTCAAGCCGGATTCCGAATTAGGTCTCTAGCCGGATTCCGAATTAGTTCTCTAGCCGGATTCCGAATTAGTTCTCTAGCCGGATTCCGAATTCGGTCTCTAGCCGGATTCCGAATTAGGTCTCTAGCCGGATTCCGAATTAGGTCTCTAGCCGGATTCCGAATTAGGTCTCTAGCCGGATTCCGAATTAGGTCTCAAGCCGGATTCCGAATTAGTTCTCTAGCCGGATTCCGAATTAGGTCTCAAGCCGGATTCCGAATTAGGCCTCTAGCCGGATTCCGAATTAGGTCTCTAGCCGGATTCCGAATTAGTTCTCTAGCCGGATTCCGAATTAGGTCTCTAGCCGGATTCCGAATTAGGTCTCTAGCCGGATTCCGAATTAGGTCTCTAGCCGGATTCCGAATTAGGTCTAAAGCCGGATTCCGAATTAGGTCTCTAGCCGGATTCCGAATTAGGTCTCTAGCCGGATTCCGAATTAGGTCTCTAGCCGGATTCCGAATTAGGTCTCTAGCCAGATTCCGAATTAGTTCTCAAGCCGGATTCCGAATAAGATCTCAAGCCGGATTCCGAATTAGGTCTCTAGCCGGATTCCGGATTAGGTCTCTAGCCGGATTCCGAATTAGGTCTCTAGCCGGATTCCGAATTCGGTCTCTAGCCGGATTCCGAATTAGGTCTCTAGCCGGATTCCGAATTCGGTCTCAAGCCGGATTCCGAATTAGGTCTCTAGCCGGATTCCGAATTACTTCTCTAGCCGGATTCCGAATTAGGTCTCTAGCCGGATTCCGAATTAGGTCTCTAGCCAGATTCCGAATTAGGTCTCTAGCCGGATTCCGAATTAGGTCTAAAGCCGGATTCCGAATTAGGTCTCTAGCCGGATTCCGAATTAGTTCTCTAGCCGGATTCCGAATTACTTCTCTAGCCGAATTCCGAATTAGGTCTCTAGCCGGATTCCGAATTCGGTCTCAAGCCGGATTCCGAATTAGGTCTCTAGCCGGATTCCGAATTAGTTCTCTAGCCGGATTCCGAATTAGTTCTCTAGCCGGATTCCGAATTCGGTCTCTAGCCGGATTCCGAATTAGGTCTCTAGCCGGATTCCGAATTAGGTCTCTAGCCGGATTCCGAATTAGGTCTCTAGCCGGATTCCGAATTAGGTCTCAAGCCGGATTCCGAATTAGTTCTCTAGCCGGATTCCGAATTAGGTCTCAAGCCGGATTCCGAATTAGGCCTCTAGCCGGATTCCGAATTAGGTCTCTAGCCGGATTCCGAATTAGTTCTCTAGCCGGATTCCGAATTAGGTCTCTAGCCGGATTACGAATTAGTTCTCTTGCCGGATTCCGAATTCGGTCTCTAGCCGGATTCCGAATTAGGTCTCTAGCCGGATTCCGCATTAGGTCTCTAGCCGGATTCCGAATTCGGTCTCTAGCCGGATTCCGAATTCGGTCTCTAGCCGGATTCCGAATTAGGTCTCTAGCCGGATTCCGAATTAGGTCTAAAGCCGGATTCCGAATTCGGTCTCAAGCCGGATTCCGAATTAGGTCTCTAGCCGGATTCCGAATTAGTTCTCTAGCCGGATTCCGAATTAGGTCTCTAGCCGGATTCCGAATTAGGTCTCTAGCCGGATTCCGAATTAGGTCTCTAGCCGGATTCTGAATTAGGTCTCTAGCCGGATTCCGAATTAGGTCTCTAGCCGGATTCCGAATTCGGTCTCTAGCCGGATTCCGAATTCGGTCTAAAGCCGGGTTCCGAATTAGGTCTCTAGCCGGATTCCGAATTAGGTCTCTAGCCGGATTCCGAATTAGGTCTCTAGCCGGATTCCGAATTAGGTCTCTAGCCGGATTCCGAATTAGGTCTAAAGCCGGATTCCGAATTAGGTCTCTAGCCGGATTCCGAATTAGGTCTCTAGCCGGATTCCGAATTAGGTCTCTAGCCGGATTCCGAATTAGGTCTCTAGCCAGATTCCGAATTAGTTCTCAAGCCGGATTCCGAATAAGATCTCAAGCCGGATTCCGAATTAGGTCTCTAGCCGGATTCCGGATTAGGTCTCTAGCCGGATTCCGAATTAGGTCTCTAGCCGGATTCCGAATTCGGTCTCTAGCCGGATTCCGAATTAGGTCTCTAGCCGGATTCCGAATTCGGTCTCAAGCCGGATTCCGAATTAGGTCTCTAGCCGGATTCCGAATTACTTCTCTAGCCGGATTCCGAATTAGGTCTCTAGCCGGATTCCGAATTAGGTCTCTAGCCAGATTCCGAATTAGGTCTCTAGCCGGATTCCGAATTAGGTCTAAAGCCGGATTCCGAATTAGGTCTCTAGCCGGATTCCGAATTAGTTCTCTAGCCGGATTCCGAATTACTTCTCTAGCCGAATTCCGAATTAGGTCTCTAGCCGGATTCCGAATTAGGTCTCTAGCCGGATTCCGAATTCGGTCTCAAGCCGGATTCCGAATTAGGTCTCTAGCCGGATTCCGAATTAGTTCTCTAGCCGGATTCCGAATTAGGTCTCTAGCCAGATTCCGAATTAGTTCTCAAGCCGGATTCCGAATAAGGTCTCAAGCCGGATTCCGAATTAGTTCTCAAGCCGGATTCCGAATTAGTTCTCTAGCCGGATTCCGAATTAGGTCTCTAGCCGGATTCCGAATTAGGTCTAAAGCCGGATTCCGAATTCGGTCTCTAGCCGGATTCCGAATTAGTTCTCTAGCCGGATTCCGAATTAGGTCTCTAGCCGGATTCCGAATTCGGTCTCAAGCCGGATTCCGAATTAGGTCTCTAGCCGGATTCCGAATTAGTTCTCTAGCCGGATTCCGAATTAGTTCTCTAGCCGGATTCCGAATTCGGTCTCTAGCCGGATTCCGAATTAGGTCTCTAGCCGGATTCCGAATTAGGTCTCTAGCCGGATTCCGAATTAGGTCTCTAGCCGGATTCCGAATTAGGTCTCAAGCCGGATTCCGAATTAGTTCTCTAGCCGGATTCCGAATTAGTTCTCTAGCCGGATTCCGAATTAGGTCTCAAGCCGGATTCCGAATTAGGTCTCTAGCCGGATTCCGGATTAGTTCTCTAGCCGGATTCCGAATTAGGTCTCTAGCCGGATTACGAATTAGTTCTCTAGCCGGATTCCGAATTCGGTCTCTAGCCGGATTCCGAATTAGGTCTCTAGCCGGATTCCGCATTAGGTCTCTAGCCGGATTCCGAATTCGGTCTCTAGCCGGATTCCGAATTCGGTCTCTAGCCGGATTCCGAATTAGGTCTCTAGCCGGATTCCGAATTAGGTCTAAAGCCGGATTCCGAATTCGGTCTCAAGCCGGATTCCGAATTAGGTCTCTAGCCGGATTCCGAATTAGTTCTCTAGCCGGATTCCGAATTAGGTCTCTAGCCGGATTCCGAATTAGGTCTCTAGCCGGATTCTGAATTAGGTCTCTAGCCGGATTCCGAATTAGGTCTCTAGCCGGATTCCGAATTCGGTCTCTAGCCGGATTCCGAATTCGGTCTAAAGCCGGGTTCCGAATTAGGTCTCTAGCCGGATTCCGAATTAGTTATCTAGCCGGATTCCGAATTAGGTCTCTAGCCGGATTCCGAATTAGGTCTCTAGCCGGATTCCGAATTCGGTCTCTAGCCGGATTCCGAATTAGGTCTCTAGCCAGATTCCGAATTAGTTCTCAAGCCGGATTCCGAATAAGGTCTCAAGCCGGATTCCGAATTAGGTCTCTAGCCGGATTCCGAATTAGGTCTCTAGCCGGATTCCGAATTAGGTCTCTAGCCGGATTCCGAATTCGGTCTCTAGCCGGATTCCGAATTAGGTCTCTAGCCGGATTCCGAATTCGGTCTCAAGCCGGATTCCGAATTACTTCTCTAGCCGGATTCCGAATTAGGTCTCTAGCCGGATTCCGAATTAGGTCTCTAGCCGGATTCCGAATTAGGTCTCTAGCCGGATTCCGAATTAGGTCTCTAGCCGGATTCCGAATTAGGTCTCAAGCCGGATTCCGAATTAGTTCTCTAGCCGGATTCCGAATTAGTTCTCTAGCCGGATTCCGAATTAGGTCTCAAGCCGGATTCCGAATTAGGTCTCTAGCCGGATTCCGGATTAGTTCTCTAGCCGGATTCCGAATTAGGTCTCTAGCCGGATTACGAATTAGTTCTCTAGCCGGATTCCGAATTCGGTCTCTAGCCGGATTCCGAATTAGGTCTCTAGCCGGATTCCGCATTAGGTCTCTAGCCGGATTCCGAATTCGGTCTCTAGCCGGATTCCGAATTCGGTCTCTAGCCGGATTCCGAATTAGGTCTCTAGCCGGATTCCGAATTCGGTCTAAAGCCGGGTTCCGAATTAGGTCTCTAGCCGGATTCCGAATTAGGTCTCTAGCCGGATTCCGAATTAGGTCTCTAGCCGGATTCCGAATTAGGTCTCTAGCCGGATTCCGAATTAGGTCTAAAGCCGGATTCCGAATTAGGTCTCTAGCCGGATTCCGAATTAGGTCTCTAGCCGGATTCCGAATTAGGTCTCTAGCCGGATTCCGAATTAGGTCTCTAGCCAGATTCCGAATTAGTTCTCAAGCCGGATTCCGAATAAGATCTCAAGCCGGATTCCGAATTAGGTCTCTAGCCGGATTCCGGATTAGGTCTCTAGCCGGATTCCGAATTAGGTCTCTAGCCGGATTCCGAATTCGGTCTCTAGCCGGATTCCGAATTAGGTCTCTAGCCGGATTCCGAATTCGGTCTCAAGCCGGATTCCGAATTAGGTCTCTAGCCGGATTCCGAATTACTTCTCTAGCCGGATTCCGAATTAGGTCTCTAGCCGGATTCCGAATTAGGTCTCTAGCCAGATTCCGAATTAGGTCTCTAGCCGGATTCCGAATTAGGTCTAAAGCCGGATTCCGAATTAGGTCTCTAGCCGGATTCCGAATTAGTTCTCTAGCCGGATTCCGAATTACTTCTCTAGCCGAATTCCGAATTAGGTCTCTAGCCGGATTCCGAATTAGGTCTCTAGCCGGATTCCGAATTCGGTCTCAAGCCGGATTCCGAATTAGGTCTCTAGCCGGATTCCGAATTAGTTCTCTAGCCGGATTCCGAATTAGGTCTCTAGCCAGATTCCGAATTAGTTCTCAAGCCGGATTCCGAATAAGGTCTCAAGCCGGATTCCGAATTAGTTCTCAAGCCGGATTCCGAATTAGTTCTCTAGCCGGATTCCGAATTAGGTCTCTAGCCGGATTCCGAATTAGGTCTAAAGCCGGATTCCGAATTCGGTCTCTAGCCGGATTCCGAATTAGTTCTCTAGCCGGATTCCGAATTAGGTCTCTAGCCGGATTCCGAATTCGGTCTCAAGCCGGATTCCGAATTAGGTCTCTAGCCGGATTCCGAATTAGTTCTCTAGCCGGATTCCGAATTAGTTCTCTAGCCGGATTCCGAATTCGGTCTCTAGCCGGATTCCGAATTAGGTCTCTAGCCGGATTCCGAATTAGGTCTCTAGCCGGATTCCGAATTAGGTCTCTAGCCGGATTCCGAATTAGGTCTCAAGCCGGATTCCGAATTAGTTCTCTAGCCGGATTCCGAATTAGTTCTCTAGCCGGATTCCGAATTAGGTCTCAAGCCGGATTCCGAATTAGGTCTCTAGCCGGATTCCGGATTAGTTCTCTAGCCGGATTCCGAATTAGGTCTCTAGCCGGATTACGAATTAGTTCTCTAGCCGGATTCCGAATTCGGTCTCTAGCCGGATTCCGAATTAGGTCTCTAGCCGGATTCCGCATTAGGTCTCTAGCCGGATTCCGAATTCGGTCTCTAGCCGGATTCCGAATTCGGTCTCTAGCCGGATTCCGAATTAGGTCTCTAGCCGGATTCCGAATTAGGTCTAAAGCCGGATTCCGAATTCGGTCTCAAGCCGGATTCCGAATTAGGTCTCTAGCCGGATTCCGAATTAGTTCTCTAGCCGGATTCCGAATTAGGTCTCTAGCCGGATTCCGAATTCGGTCTCTAGCCGGATTCCGAATTAGGTCTCTAGCCGGATTCCGAATTCGGTCTCAAGCCGGATTCCGAATTAGGTCTCTAGCCGGATTCCGAATTACTTCTCTAGCCGGATTCCGAATTAGGTCTCTAGCCGGATTCCGAATTAGGTCTCTAGCCAGATTCCGAATTAGGTCTCTAGCCGGATTCCGAATTAGGTCTAAAGCCGGATTCCGAATTAGGTCTCTAGCCGGATTCCGAATTAGTTCTCTAGCCGGATTCCGAATTACTTCTCTAGCCGAATTCCGAATTAGGTCTCTAGCCGGATTCCGAATTAGGTCTCTAGCCGGATTCCGAATTCGGTCTCAAGCCGGATTCCGAATTAGGTCTCTAGCCGGATTCCGAATTAGTTCTCTAGCCGGATTCCGAATTAGGTCTCTAGCCAGATTCCGAATTAGTTCTCAAGCCGGATTCCGAATAAGGTCTCAAGCCGGATTCCGAATTAGTTCTCAAGCCGGATTCCGAATTAGTTCTCTAGCCGGATTCCGAATTAGGTCTCTAGCCGGATTCCGAATTAGGTCTAAAGCCGGATTCCGAATTCGGTCTCTAGCCGGATTCCGAATTAGTTCTCTAGCCGGATTCCGAATTAGGTCTCTAGCCGGATTCCGAATTCGGTCTCAAGCCGGATTCCGAATTAGGTCTCTAGCCGGATTCCGAATTAGTTCTCTAGCCGGATTCCGAATTAGTTCTCTAGCCGGATTCCGAATTCGGTCTCTAGCCGGATTCCGAATTAGGTCTCTAGCCGGATTCCGAATTAGGTCTCTAGCCGGATTCCGAATTAGGTCTCTAGCCGGATTCCGAATTAGGTCTCAAGCCGGATTCCGAATTAGTTCTCTAGCCGGATTCCGAATTAGTTCTCTAGCCGGATTCCGAATTAGGTCTCAAGCCGGATTCCGAATTAGGTCTCTAGCCGGATTCCGGATTAGTTCTCTAGCCGGATTCCGAATTAGGTCTCTAGCCGGATTACGAATTAGTTCTCTAGCCGGATTCCGAATTCGGTCTCTAGCCGGATTCCGAATTAGGTCTCTAGCCGGATTCCGCATTAGGTCTCTAGCCGGATTCCGAATTCGGTCTCTAGCCGGATTCCGAATTCGGTCTCTAGCCGGATTCCGAATTAGGTCTCTAGCCGGATTCCGAATTAGGTCTAAAGCCGGATTCCGAATTCGGTCTCAAGCCGGATTCCGAATTAGGTCTCTAGCCGGATTCCGAATTAGTTCTCTAGCCGGATTCCGAATTAGGTCTCTAGCCGGATTCCGAATTAGGTCTCTAGCCGGATTCTGAATTAGGTCTCTAGCCGGATTCCGAATTAGGTCTCTAGCCGGATTCCGAATTCGGTCTCTAGCCGGATTCCGAATTCGGTCTAAAGCCGGGTTCCGAATTAGGTCTCTAGCCGGATTCCGAATTAGTTATCTAGCCGGATTCCGAATTAGGTCTCTAGCCGGATTCCGAATTAGGTCTCTAGCCGGATTCCGAATTCGGTCTCTAGCCGGATTCCGAATTAGGTCTCTAGCCAGATTCCGAATTAGTTCTCAAGCCGGATTCCGAATAAGGTCTCAAGCCGGATTCCGAATTAGGTCTCTAGCCGGATTCCGAATTAGGTCTCTAGCCGGATTCCGAATTAGGTCTCTAGCCGGATTCCGAATTCGGTCTCTAGCCGGATTCCGAATTAGGTCTCTAGCCGGATTCCGAATTCGGTCTCAAGCCGGATTCCGAATTACTTCTCTAGCCGGATTCCGAATTAGGTCTCTAGTCGGATTCCGAATTAGGTCTCTAGCCGGATTCCGAATTAGGTCTCTAGCCGGATTCCGAATTAGGTCTCTAGCCGGATTCCGAATTAGGTCTCAAGCCGGATTCCGAATTAGTTCTCTAGCCGGATTCCGAATTAGTTCTCTAGCCGGATTCCGAATTAGGTCTCAAGCCGGATTCCGAATTAGGTCTCTAGCCGGATTCCGGATTAGTTCTCTAGCCGGATTCCGAATTAGGTCTCTAGCCGGATTACGAATTAGTTCTCTAGCCGGATTCCGAATTCGGTCTCTAGCCGGATTCCGAATTAGGTCTCTAGCCGGATTCCGCATTAGGTCTCTAGCCGGATTCCGAATTCGGTCTCTAGCCGGATTCCGAATTCGGTCTCTAGCCGGATTCCGAATTAGGTCTCTAGCCGGATTCCGAATTAGGTCTAAAGCCGGATTCCGAATTCGGTCTCAAGCCGGATTCCGAATTAGGTCTCTAGCCGGATTCCGAATTAGTTCTCTAGCCGGATTCCGAATTAGGTCTCTAGCCGGATTCCGAATTAGGTCTCTAGCCTGATTCTGAATTAGGTCTCTAGCCGGATTCCGAATTAGGTCTCTAGCCGGATTCCGAATTCGGTCTCTAGCCGGATTCCGAATTCGGTCTAAAGCCGGGTTCCGAATTAGGTCTCTAGCCGGATTCCGAATTAGTTATCTAGCCGGATTCTGAATTAGGTCTCTAGCCGGATTCCGAATTAGGTCTCTAGCCGGATTCCGAATTCGGTCTCTAGCCGGATTCCGAATTAGGTCTCTAGCCAGATTCCGAATTAGTTCTCAAGCCGGATTCCGAATAAGGTCTCAAGCCGGATTCCGAATTAGGTCTCTAGCCGGATTCCGAATTAGGTCTCTAGCCGGATTCCGAATTAGGTCTCTAGCCGGATTCCGAATTCGGTCTCTAGCCGGATTCCGAATTAGGTCTCTAGCCGGATTCGAATTCGGTCTCAAGCCGGATTCCGAATTACTTCTCTAGCCGGATTCCGAATTAGGTCTCTAGCCGGATTCCGAATTAGGTCTCTAGCCGGATTCCGAATTAGGTCTCTAGCCGGATTCCGAATTAGGTCTAAAGCCGGATTCCGAATTAGGTCTCTAGCCGGATTCCGAATTAGTTCTCTAGCCGGATTCCGAATTACTTCTCTAGCCGGATCCGAATAGGTCTCTAGCCGGATTCCGAATTAGTTCTCTAGCCGGATTCCGAATTAGGTCTCTAGCCGGATTCCGAATTACTTCTCTAGCCGGATTCCGAATTAGGTCTCTAGCCGGATTCCGAATGAGGTCTCTAGCCGGATTCCGAATTAGGTCTCTAGCCGGATTCCGAATTAGGTCTAAAGCCGGATTCCGAATTAGGTCTCTAGCCGGATTCCGAATTAGTTCTCTAGCCGGATTCCGAATTACTTCTCTAGCCGGATTCCGAATTAGGTCTCTAGCCGGATTCCGAATTAGGTCTCTAGCCGGATTCCGAATTCGGTCTCAAGCCGGATTCCGAATTAGGTCTCTAGCCGGATTCCGAATTAGTTCTCTAGCCGGATTCCGAATTAGGTCTCTAGCCAGATTCCGAATTAGTTCTCAAGCCGGATTCCGAATAAGGTCTCAAGCCGGATTCCGAATTAGGTCTCTAGCCGGATTCCGAATAAGGTCTCTAGCCGGATTCCGAATTAGGTCTCTAGCCGGATTCCGAATTAGTTCTCTAGCCGGATTCCGAATTAGGTCTCTAGCCGGATTCCGAATTAGGTCTAAAGCCGGATTCCGAATTCGGTCTCTAGCCGGATTCCGAATTAGTTCTCTAGCCGGATTCCGAATTAGGTCTCTAGCCGGATTCCGAATTCGGTCTCAAGCCGGATTCCGAATTAGGTCTCTAGCCGGATTCCGAATTAGTTCTCTAGCCGGATTCCGAATTAGTTCTCTAGCCGGATTCCGAATTCGGTCTCTAGCCGGATTCCGAATTAGGTCTCTAGCCGGATTCCGAATTAGGTCTCTAGCCGGATTCCGAATTAGGTCTCAAGCCGGATTCCGAATTAGTTCTCTAGCCGGATTCCGAATTAGGTCTCAAGCCGGATTCCGAATTAGGTCTCTAGCCGGATTCCGGATTAGTTCTCTAGCCGGATTCCGAATTAGGTCTCTAGCCGGATTACGAATTAGTTCTCTAGCCGGATTCCGAATTCGGTCTCTAGCCGGATTCCGAATTAGGTCTCTAGCCGGATTCCGCATTAGGTCTCTAGCCGGATTCCGAATTCGGTCTCTAGCCGGATTCCGAATTCGGTCTCTAGCCGGATTCCGAATTAGGTCTCTAGCCGGATTCCGAATTAGGTCTCTAGTCGGATTCCGAATTAGGTCTAAAGCCGGATTCCGAATTCGGTCTCAAGCCGGATTCCGAATTAGGTCTCTAGCCGGATTCCGAATTAGTTCTCTAGCCAGATTCCGAATTAGGTCTCTAGCCGGATTCCGAATTAGGTCTCTAGCCGGATTCTGAATTAGGTCTCTAGCCGGATTCCGAATTAGGTCTCTAGCCGGATTCCGAATTCGGTCTCTAGCCGGATTCCGAATTCGGTCTAAAGCCGGGTTCCGAATTAGGTCTCTAGCCGGATTCCGAATTAGTTATCTAGCCGGATTCCGAATTAGGTCTCTAGCCGGATTCCGAATTAGGTCTCTAGCCGGATTCCGAATTCGGTCTCTAGCCGGATTCCGAATTAGGTCTCTAGCCGGATTCCGAATTAGTTCTCTAGCCGGATTCCGAATTAGGTCTCTAGCCGGATTCCGAATTAGGTCTAAAGCCGGATTCCGAATTCGGTCTCTAGCCGGATTCCGAATTAGTTCTCTAGCCGGATTCCGAATTAGGTCTCTAGCCGGATTCCGAATTCGGTCTCAAGCCGGATTCCGAATTAGGTCTCTAGCCGGATTCCGAATTAGTTCTCTAGCCGGATTCCGAATTAGTTCTCTAGCCGGATTCCGAATTCGGTCTCTAGCCGGATTCCGAATTAGGTCTCTAGCCGGATTCCGAATTAGGTCTCTAGCCGGATTCCGAATTAGGTCTCTAGCCGGATTCCGAATTAGGTCTCAAGCCGGATTCCGAATTAGTTCTCTAGCCGGATTCCGAATTAGGTCTCAAGCCGGATTCCGAATTAGGTCTCTAGCCGGATTCCGGATTAGTTCTCTAGCCGGATTCCGAATTAGTTCTCTAGCCGGATTACGAATTAGTTCTCTAGCCGGATTCCGAATTCGGTCTCTAGCCGGATTCCGAATTAGGTCTCTAGCCGGATTCCGCATTAGGTCTCTAGCCGGATTCCGAATTCGGTCTCTAGCCGGATTCCGAATTCGGTCTCTAGCCGGATTCCGAATTAGGTCTCTAGCCGGATTCCGAATTAGGTCTCTAGTCGGATTCCGAATTAGGTCTAAAGCCGGATTCCGAATTCGGTCTCAAGCCGGATTCCGAATTAGGTCTCTAGCCGGATTCCGAATAAGTTCTCTAGCCGGATTCCGAATTAGGTCTCTAGCCGGATTCCGAATTAGGTCTCTAGCCGGATTCTGAATTAGGTCTCTAGCCGGATTCCGAATTAGGTCTCTAGCCGGATTCCGAATTCGGTCTCTAGCCGGATTCCGAATTCGGTCTAAAGCCGGGTTCCGAATTAGGTCTCTAGCCGGATTCCGAATTAGTTATCTAGCCGGATTCCGAATTAGGTCTCTAGCCGGATTCCGAATTAGGTCTCTAGCCGGATTCCGAATTCGGTCTCTAGCCGGATTCCGAATTAGGTCTCTAGCATCCTCTGTCCTATTAAACTTTCAAAAAGATCAGAGAGCTTGCTTTACAATATTCAATATTTCAAAAGACTTCATCACTCATTGTAATGGGATTATAATTTCTCGTTCACAACAGATTCAAGAGCGGAGCAAAATACTTTTTCATATAATACGAATAAAACAATATCAAATTTACATAGTCCTTATTTCATAACGAAAATGATTAATCATGTATAAGATTTGCTGGTAAAACTGAGTTTGATTATAAATCGAGTATTGATTGAGATATAAAGTTTTCTATATGGTGAAGATGAAGATAAAGCTGCAGAGATTTCCAATTTTCAGCATGTCAAACGTGTCCGAAGAGTTTTGTTAACATACTACCACAAGGGGGTCAGGGAGAGATACCATTTCAATCGGATGTGCTCGATCCTTCGGGAACATGTGCTACCTATACACTAACGTGCATGGGCAACCAAGCGACTATCGAAGTTGGTTCTATTACTGTGTTATTTCTTTGAAAAACTGCATTCACTATTACTTTTTAAATTTTTTCTTTCTGTTGAAACAACCACTGCAGATTGAATCTCTACTTTCACTACCAAAAATTTCTTAGATGATATAATTGACAATTCTCTCGTCCGATCTGAGAGAGACGGTTCGGTTTGACTTAGCACTGCAGATCATTTTTTTTCTCAGATTGAACAATAAATCTGATAATTTTCAAAGCACTAATCATTTTTGATGAATGTCTAAGTGTTCAATTTAATGTTTAGTGTTTTCTCATCTATCATCGACTATCGACTAACTAATGAGCTTCAGTTCAATAATGGAGCTGGCATACTGACTGATCCGCCAGATCCGTTGTTGGCAACGATAGTGCTCACTTGCAACGCTGCGGGATCAGATTGGGTCTTTCAAGGTGTTCCTATCACCTCTGCCACATGTGCAGTCATATAAAGCAACTCAAGTCCCTCGCCAAGGAGTACTTGATCACACTTGTGTAATCCTTTTAATGAAGTTAATTTAACTTCTGTTATATAGGAAGCAGTTTTTTTTGTGTTAGTATAAGAACCAAAAGTTTTCATAGGAAGTTTTATATCTTTAAGTTTTAAAAATTGAGTTTTGTGTTAACCCCCTGTCCCAATCGTTTGTTAGTTTACATTTTTATGGTTGTTATGCTCGATATTTAGAGACAATCTTAAGCGAAATTCAGCTAAGGAATAGTTGGCGGGAGAAGCTTTAAAAGCACTAAAGTAATGAGAAGAAAGGATACATTTTTGAACTTCTGAAAAATGCAGAACAACTAGTCTTACATAACTTTTGAACATATTGCTGTTGGGCTTCCTCACAGTTTAGACTTCTTTCGCTTTCCACACTCATAAGTAACGGTGTTGATAAAAAGGCTGACTGAGTCTATTGAGCGGAGCAAGACGTAACAAATGAAAATGATGATGAACTTCATCAACAGCAAATACTCAATACATATTGTCGTTACGTCATGGAAACATTTGTAAGAACATGATTCTAAAAGTTCATTTGGGGTGACAACAACTTCAGACTTTCCTAGAATCGAATACTTGAGGTTTAATTGCGAAGTTTTCGAGAAACAATACTATTTTTTTCGAATATTCATATTTCACCCACTAGCAAGTCAGTGTCCAGAAAATGAAGCGACATGAACAACGTATACAATTTTGCAGCTTCTTTTACTTTTCATAATACATACAAAGTTAGAGCAGCGACAGAAAATTTAGGATATTATTTGGACGGTATAATTTTGAGACTGATCTGGCTAGAATCCGGCTAGAGACCGAATTCGGAAACCGGCTGGTGACCTAATTCGGAATCCGGCTAGAGACCGAATTCGGAATCCGGCTGGAGACCGAATTCGAAATCCGGCTAGAGACCGAATCCGGAATCCGGCTAGAGACCGAATCCGGAATCCGGCTAGAGACCGAATCCAGAATCCGGCTGGAGACCGAATTCGGATTCCGGCTGGAGACCGAATTCGGATTCCGGCTAGAGACCGAATCCGGAATCCGGCTGGAGACCGAATGCGGAATCCGGCTGGAGACCGAATGCGGAATCCGGCTAGAGACCTAATTCGGAATCCGGCTGGAGACCGAATGCGGAATCCGGCTAGAGACCGAATCCAGAATCCGGCTGGAGACCGAATTCGGATTCCGGCTGGAGACCGAATTCGGATTCCGGCTAGAGACCGAATCCGGAATCCGGCTGGAGACCGAATGCGGAATCCGGCTGGAGACCGAATGCGGAATCCGGCTGGAGACCGAATTCGGAATCCTGCTAGAGACCGAATTCGAATCTGGCTAGAGACCGAATTTGAATTCGGGGCAGAGCATGACACACTCACTGGATAAAAAGAGTAGCGAAGCGGCTTGGAGGAGGGATAATAGGACAAAAAGGGCAACTAAGGCAAGGAAGCTGCATGAGCCTCGAGAACGAGGAGGGTAGGGGAACTTAGGCAATGAAGCTGCGTGAGAAAATGAGAAAGGGAGAGTCGAGAAACCGAGGCAGTCAAAATAAAAAGAGTAGGGGAACACAGGCAGGAAAAACAAAAGTAGGCAGAGTCAGGCAGTGGAAAACTGCCTGACTTAGACGGGAAGAGCAAAATTGTGAATAAAAGAAGGGGGAGGATAACGAATGGGAACGAAGGCAGCGAAGCTACGTGAGCCAGGGAAAAGAGAAAGAAGCTTTCCATAAACGTTTACGAAGCAACAAGTTGCTTAAATTAAGAAACTAAAAATAAACATAAAGAAGAAGGCAGCTTCACTGCCTGAGCCAAGGAGGAAAGGAGAAGTATTCAAATGGAAGCAGCGAAGCTGCCTGATTTAGATAAAACGAGAGGACTAGAAAAAAGTCAAAACAGTGGAGCAGTCTGTGGTTAATGAAAAAGTAGTAGAGAAACAAAGGCAGTGAAGCTGCCTATTACAAAAAAGAAGAAAGGAAAAGCTTATGAATTGAATCAGAGAAGCAGCCTGAGCCAAGGAAAATATGAGAGTCACTTGGCTAACACAAACGGGATGAGCGTTCCCAGAGGGAGCTATAGGAGAAAAAATCGGACCTTCATTGGGAACGTGAAATATGATTAGTGGGCGCCTGGAGGCGAACTTTCTTTCGAGACAATCAGCAAGCGGAAAAAAACTGAAGAAAACAGGGAAAAGAGGACGAGTGAAGGAACGAACGAACGAAGGAAGAAGAGGACGATTAGGTGAACAAGGGCAGCGAAGGAGATAGCTAAAGCAAGGAAATCAAGAAGCATGAGTGAAAAACGCCAAGAGAAAGAAGACGAAAAGGGGATCTAAGGCAGAAAAAAGATTAAGGGAACGAAGGCAGCGAAGCTGCCTGTATCAGGGAGAAGAGAAGCAGAAAGACGAAAGCAGCAAAGATGCCTGAGGCAGGAAAAAATAAAAGCAGAAAACGAAGGCAGGGGAAAAGGGAGAAGCAGAAAAACAAAGGCAGCGAAGCGGCCTGAGGCAGGGAGAAAAACAGAAGCTGCCTCTAACCAGGGAGAAAAAAGCTCAGAATTGACGAGGGTAATAAAATTACTTGGCTAACAAGAATGTGAGAAGCTTCGCCAAAGGGGACACTAGTCACATTTATTATATATGATAAGTAGGAAACGCATGGGAACCACATGTAATCATCAAACGTATTGAGTTTGCTAACAAAAAATATAACATATCATTGACATTTCCTGCACACAATGAGTATTATTACAGAATTAATGAGTATGTAGTTTATTACGTTATTTATTATTACAGAATTAATGAGTATGTAGTTTATTACGTTTTTTATTATTACAGAATTAATGAGTATGTAGTTTATTACGTTAACAAAAAGCTGCGTGCATAGCGGAATTCCACTTCACATGATAGTTTATGAATCAAAACGAAGGAACAAAAGAGAAAATGCAACAAAACAAGCTAAAACATTGTTCGCTTTTATAACATATCAAGATAGGAAGCCATTCCCATCCAAGATATCGATTGGGTCTTTTGTCTATCAAAAACAGCGGACAAATGAGAAGAACGAGTGAAAAAAATGAATTCATTACACAGATGGTTCTCTAGATTTTGGTGGTCACCTTAAAATTACTTCCTCGGTTATTGAAAACGTTCAACTTGGTCAACTTGGTAAGGCCATGCCTCTTATCCGGAAGAATATAAAGTTACCTAAATTGGTATGTCAAAGTTCTTCTTCTTCTGATGTTTCTTCTTCCTTCATCTCTTTCCACTCGCGCCATCTTCCTGAAAATTTCAAAATCATTCGAAAACTTGGACAACAACTTCAATATTCCGATCAGATTCAATCAATACAAGGAGGAAAAAAATTAAAGTCATTAATTTATCAATTTATCAATTCCTTGCACATTCTCAAGATACAACGTAAAATTTCACAGTGATTTTCACTATAGTGATTTTCACAGTGGTGGTTTTGAATGATGACTCATGACTAATGACTGTATTATAGAAGTCTTCACAAATTATAATGAAACGATATCCATATGGTTGTAAAGCTGAGTTCTGATAACCGAAGAAGTATTCTACGCTATTTGGCGTAAGTTGGAACTTTCTGCGGGTTTTCGGACACTCTTCAGGTGTTTTTTTGTATCACAATATTGTATTTTCCCACAGTATTAGTATATTATAATTCGATTATTTTTCAAAGCTTCTCTATGTTCACTAGTAGACGAATACGAAGAGGCGTATGAACAAGATGAATAAGGCGAGACAAGGCGATACAAAAAAAGTCGACATACTCTCTGTGACACAACAGAAGGCAAGTCCGCAGTGAGACTGTACACACGAGTAAGGCTTTTCGCACTTTTGCGACCTCGTTGCGATCAGGGGCTCGCAAGTAACAGCAGTCTGGTCGACTGTGCGACGCAATACTCGCCAGCCGTTTGGACAGTACTCGCCTGATAAGATAGGCGAGTCGTTAAGACATTGTACTGAAGAGATCGTTAAATATACATATCTCAACCTGTCGATGTGAAGAAGGCCAGTTAAAGTTCAGAGGTAAGTCTATACGATAAACGAAAAGTTTCGAAAACAGAACACTCTTGGAATATTTATAAGGCTGCGCACTGTTTTGCTCACCGACCGTTTTTTACCGTAAAAAAGTAAAACTAATTTGCTCACCTACAGTCAGAAACATACGAGTTTTTTTGAATTTTTTTTTGCGGGAGCTCCCTGATTAGCAATTTTTATGAACGCTGTGGCTGTCTAAATGGATCAACTTATTGCATTTTGAAAGAAGATGATGCATTTGGACAGTCGCTGTGACTTCATAAAAATTGCTAATCAGGGAGCTCCCGCAAAAAAAATTCAAAAAAAAACTCGTATGTTTCTGACTGTAGGTGAGCAAATTAGTTTTACTTTTTTACGGTAAAAAACGGTCGGTGAGCAAAACAGTGCGCAGCCTAAGGAAAAAATGTTGGTGAAAAGTAAAGAAACACCGAAAGATGTTTATTGCACGTTGTATGCTGACGACGCTAAGCTTTTCACACTTAACAATTCCGGTCTACTGCAGACAGCTTTGGATTCAGTATCTCAGTGGTCTGATGAATGGGGACTTACTATATCGAGCAGTAAGACAATTGCTATGCAAATAGGAAGGGATCATCCAGATGTCAACTTTAATCTCAATTCCTCTCCGAGTTCGTTCACTTCATCATTTCGTGATTTAGGAGTAACTATCTCCAACGATCTCTATTTTAAGGAACATGTTAATCATATCTGTAACAAGGCTTTTTCTATTTCTTATCTCATTCTGAGATCTTTTCGTACAAAAAATGTTGCAATTCTCATGAAGCTGTTTTGTACTTACGTTAGACCTATCCTGGAGTACTCCAGTGAAGTCTGGAATACTATTGACTTAACGCTAAGTAAGAAAGTAGAGTCTGTCCAAAGAAGATTTACTAAGCGTATTTTTAATAGAGCAGGAATTAGTTTATCTTACGAAGGAAGACTGAATTGGCTTGGCTGTGAAAGTCTTCAAAGACGCAGACTTATTAACGATGTGTTCACTTTGCATAGAATAGTGTTTAAAAGATTAGATATCACTTGCCCAGATTTCTTACCAATGTCTCACTGTACTAGGACTAGAGGACATCATTGGAAGCTTTTGTTGCCTTTGTGCCGCACAAACCGATAAAAGAAATTCTTCACAAATAGAGTTGTGAATGATTGGAATTCTCTTCCTTCTTATTTTTTCAATATGAATGCATTGTCAGCTAAGAAGTTTCTATTCCAGTACTTAAATTAGAATCCTGATCATTTATTGGCTGTTGTTCATTTTAAAATATTGATTACCATGTTGTAATCTCTCACCATCCGTTGTATGTCTGAACCATTACAACTGGAATAAAGAATAATAAAAACTCTTTGAATTCGAAGTTAGCCATGTGAAATATTACGGAAAAAGATTAAGATCACAATATCTTTGACAGCCTTGTCGGTTCGATAGTGCTGATCTACGTCACTTCCGTGCAGATCATACCAAGATGAATATATTCAGTTGTAGTTAGTTGTTCGAAACTTTCTGATTCCTCAGCCGTATGGCCTTAACGTAAACTTCACCCAAGCCTAATAATAGATATAGAGAACGCGGGAAAAAGCAACGTGTCATAGTGCAGACAACCAGAGGGCACGCGCTCTGGCAGGAAGTGAAGCAGACCCGAGCGTGCTATCTATATAAAATAGACTGACTTGTTCTGCAAGAAGTTGATGTGAAAGAGCTGAGCACAGGTGAATGAAGAAATGTAAGCATCGCCAACAGAACGGAGAGGATTTCAGAGAAGGCGGCTTTCATTAACGATCTTGAAGTATGACTATTTAGAATTAATTTAGTGCTCAGAGACGCGCATCGTGAAGAAGATCAAATAGATGATATCTGGGTCTCACAAGTGTAGAAATGTTAAATCATTGCCAGCGGTAGCGCATAAGCTCAAAATTTGGGTAATTTAAACATCATCAGCGGTAGCGCATATGTACCTTCAAACTTACTAGTTATGATTATTCATACTTCTCACTTCAGATAAAAGTAAGAACGGTATAGTCTAGCTTATATTAAGACAAACGAACTACTCTTCTTTCCTTTTTTTCTCTTTCTTCCGTCTCTTTCTCTCTCTCTTTCTCTCTATTTCTTTCTCTCGTTCTAGTTCACTGTCTCGAAAAATATGCGGAATATTGCACATACGGAGCATCTAGCCGATTGAATAAAACCAAATAAAAGGCATTAAGTTTAGTTTATTGAATGATTGAATCAATGAAATCAATCAGGAATGCTAAAAGTAAGATGCAAACAATGTGTCGCCTAACTCTTCGCATGGAAATGAATAGGCTTTTCTAGAAAACTTTCACTCCTGCACATTTACTCTCGAATGAAATTCTAAAAAGTATCTGAGAAGTAAATTTGGTATCCATTAGGTTTTCATTTGGTATCCATTAGGTTTTCATTCTCTCTTCAGAAAAAGCCCACAACACAATATTTCCAACAAAATGTTTACTAACATGCCTGAATCGTACTGCAATAAAAAATAAAAACAACGTTTTAATCCCTATCTAAAGTTCAGTAAACAAGAACTTACCGCTATTAATTCCTTTTTCAGGAAGTTTTATCACTAATTTGGGCGAAATTCATTAAGTTAGGCTTTTTATTAATGATTTTTTATTGACTTATTAAGCCGGGAAGTTGAAACTTATGAAAACATGCAGAAAAGGGAATGGCTCTTCTCCCTAGGACGTAATTGAAGAGAACCGGCGTAGCAAAGTGTAGAGAGATGTTAATCTGCTCTCGCATCTATTCCCTTTCCTGACCATCAGATATGAACTTCAATTACATTGTAAGACAAGATAGTCGACAACTTTTCGTGGACAACTTTTCGTGATATTTAAACACTATGAAGAGTTTTGATTTTAATACTTTTACCACTGTCTACCCATAAAGGATGGTAGTTCATTTCGCTCTCGGTAGTTCAACTCCTGTCTCGAGTGATGTATTCATTGTCAATAGCAAACCCGAATATCGGAAAAACTTTTCTAGTGACAACTCAACCAACCCTATGAACTCGGACGAAGATCATTCTTCTCATTTTCCCTCTCTAAAGATGGTTGACTCGTCTAACTACCGTTAAGCCCTGATATGATAATCAGACTTGACGCCATGCGGTTCGTCCAGATAACCCAAAGTCGTCCATTACTTGCTTTACTGGACGAATTATAACACAGTGTTATTTGAAACACAATGTTATCTTGATGTGATGAATCTTAGCAGATTAGTCTTGACAACTCATCTTTTAGAGGATAAAGTAATTCGAAAATTTGTAAAACTATAAGTTTCTACACCGATCTGCGTTTTTTTATACTTTACATGTTAACTGTTGTTCTTAAAAACAAACAAGTAGCTGAATCCTGTCATATTTTATCGTTTTTACACCACTTATCAACAAGAAATAACAACAGTAATAACAATAACAAAAAAATTATTTTCATTCAATTGATTGGTACCCGAAGACCAATCAGTCTATGTTAGTACATTCCAATGTTAAGATTCCTTCAATACAAAATCTATGAGAATGCGGGCGAGTTTCAATTCATTTCGGTTTCTTCCGGATCCATTTCCTCTGGTATTCGGTCTCGTACCTGTAAATTTTTAAAAACATTATAAACTACTAAATTTAATAGTCTTTTAAACTATTATTGAATTTCCGAACTATTGTAGAAAAAAACTTCAAAAATTCATCATTTTGGCAACTGAAAATTATCATGTTGAGTGACGATATATTTATTTATTTATATTCGAAAGATGGAAACAGTTCACTAGATCGAAGACCTCTTCTGGTGTACAACGATTGGAGAAGTTACTGTAGTTTTAGTCACTCAAGTCACACCAAAACTCATACATCCGCATCTTCGCCGTATTGTAGCGTCCTGTCCACATGCAAGAGCAAATTCTGGATGGTTTCCTCGTCTGTGTAGTCATAGAAGTTGAGCTCGATCATGGAATAGTCATCCAAAACCTTCAAACTAGTCATTCGAAACACGTCCCAAAATCGATTATTGATTCGCAATTAGTATACCATTTGGTTACCTGAAAGTAATGAGTGTTCACATCACCCAAACTTACTTCAGTATGATTTAGAAGAAATTTATAGATTTAAAAACAGACAATATGCCCTGAGGCAGTTGTTAGATAAAGGTTTCGCACAATCGAACTATCTCCGTCTAGCTTATAACCGTTCCATCTAATTACACTATCCAATTTAAAAAAAAAAGCTTTTTTCGGGGCGGAATTGAACCAAGCCGCCTTTCTCTTACCGTAATTCAATAATTGGTCATGACTTCTTGAGGCGGCTCAGTGATGGAAAAGGATTACAGTAACCTGTGCGATGACATGACTCAGCTGTGCATGTCGGAGATTCCAGGGACTTTCATCCATCGGCGTAGCCACTTCTCTATTCACTCTATCTTTCACCTGAACGATGGCTTAATCGCGATGACTGTGCAGTCACCACAAAAAGGGTGTAATGACTCAGCCATTTTTGAAAATCTAGCAAAACAAGATACTTTCACTACCTAAATGACAAATTATTGAACTATCGCACAGAAAAAAAGCTAGTTCACCGGGCGGAATCGTACTCAGACCATCTCGACTCAAACCGGGAGCGCGTGTTACACGTGTAATGGTAACACGCGCTCCCGGTTTGAGTCGAGATGGTCTGAGTTCGATCCCGCCCAGTGGACTAGCTTTTTTCTGTGCGATAGTTCAATCAATTGTCATCTTAACCAGGCATCACTGCCTTAAAACTGTGTAACTTAGCGTTTGAAGAACTACCTAAATGGCTGAACCCACTTGGTTTGGCTCGACCTGATCAGGGGGGGGGTCAAACTTGTGATCAATTGCGCAACCATCAGCGCACAAAGCCGAACAGACTGAATTTCTGTAAACAATATGCTTTCCGTACGTCCAGAAAGTACTTAGAGTCCCGCTAAACGCGGTTCCTCCAGATAATTTATTTATAAAATCGGTTTCTTCGGGCAGAAAACTTTACAGATAATATTACCCTTACGAATGTAGAGTTTCTCCGGAACAGATAAGCGTCGACAGATGCAAGGACATGACTAAGAAAGGCCTGATCACAAAATTAGTTACAAACGGTTTTAACTAATCAATAAGCCATGAATCTCATGACTATTGATAAATACAAGTTTTTTGTGGCTTAAAAAGACGAACCAGCTTTTTGGTCTCAGAGCTGAGTTGATCCACCTTGGTGAGAACACTTACAGCGGGTGTTTCTAGCGAAACCATCGCAGACATTGACGTAAGTGAGGCTGCTATAAACCTGAAAGTTTGAGAATGAGTGGCTTCACAACTTTTAACTGAATTTTCCGAGGAATTTTCCGAGGTCAAAAGCGGACTAGTTACCGAAATCATAAGGTTTGTCCACTGATTGTCCTTCCAGCGAAAGAGCCCTTAAAAGAACTCACTATCCAATTCACTGCAGTAAAACCCATTCAAAAACCAAAAGCTTGGTATTTTTACTTGGCTGAATTGTATAAAAATTCCATCTTTTTTAAAAATTCACAATTACTTTCAAGTAATGCCCGGGTGTGGAATAATGGTAGTGTATCCGACTACTGTGCTAAGAGTCCCGAGTTCGACTGCCACCGCGGATAGAGGATTATTATTATTACTACTTATATCTAATTCCTGGATCTCTTCCGTTTATGAAAATTTTTCATCCACATGCTTCTTTCCAAGGTTAAATACCAATCGCCTTCAGGGTGTTTCTTCGTACCCGCACAACTTTTCCCAAGCACATAGATTTCAATGTTTTTCGGGGTTTTTGGAGAGCGCATAGATTTTTTTAACCAGCAGTGCGGGACAGAGAAACATCCTGATCGCCTTGTGCTTCCGATTCGTTTGACAACGGAACACGCTTTTTTCCCAAACATTCCTTCACAAAACTTCACAAAAATCCTGATACACCATTCCTGAATGTCTCCCGTTTAACGCTTAAACCTTATCGTCTTACAGTATACTCCCTTGTCATGCTACAGTATACTCACTTGTCATGCTACAGTATACTCACTTGTCATGCTACAGTATACTCACTCATCATGCTACAGTATACTCACTTATCATGCTCTAGTACAAAATGTGAGTCGAGTAAGAAGAGACTGCAGATATTGTAGTTCCAGCTTTGGAGTGTATCCACGATCTCTCGCATGATTGGAAGATGAGAATACAACTCGATCTGCAATAATCCCTCCAGTCATTCATACCTTCAGTAGCACAATTATTCGTCGAAGATCACAAGTATACGGTAATCTTCTTAACCACTACTGTACGGGTTGACACATTTTTAAACAAATCGATGACAAATGGCAGGCTACAAAATTACCTCCCCGAAAAAGCTACAAAACTGCAAAGTAACCCTAATAATCAGACAAAAACCCTAGTAACCAACACCCTCCGTTGAGTAAACCAAAAAACCAACTATAGAGTTCATGGTACAAACATCACTGTTAGCGTACCAGTATGTAATCGATAAGATAAAACGTCGAAAATTACAGTCCTACTAACGGGAATCGTACACACGACTTCCCGCTTTCCGATTGAGTAACCATAACCTCGGCCTCCCAACAATAATCAAGCCTAACCTGTCCGGGACAATCCACAAGTACATAAGATTCGTCGTCATCGTGCAACTGCTCCTGAAGCCATTCCATGTGACTCGCGATGTACCTGCGCATCCTTGGTCGTTTCTTTCCATTGCAAGGATCGGCTACCGTAATTTGTCTAGCAGGTCTTTGTTTATTTTGGCGAAGTTACAGAACTTCCTCAGAGTTCGAGGAAACTACGTTTAACCTGTGGACATCGTTATTTGATTCATTTTATCTTTGTTGTTGTTGTTGCCGGCAAGCATCCCGCATCGAAGACTTGGTTATGAACACTCTCTTTAATGAGAGAAGTTCTCGTGTTCTTCGGACAAGATGCGTCCGGAGAAGGGTTTTGATGTCCTTTGCAGTCCTGAGACTGTCATGCTGCACCTTGTGAAGGCGGACATCGTTGTAGCAACCTGTTCATGCTATAGGCCTTGTGAGTGGGTGGTCAAGCCGGCCTAGCATCGTTTTGGGTAAGAGTAGAGACGTCTCGCCTGTCGTTGACCGGAGATAGGCAAGAGGCTATTTGACTGGCGCCTCGACTCGCCATTGAAAAGTATAGCGGAGTATCGGCTGATGTTTTGTTCGGTGGCATGCCAAGGCCGGTCCGGCATCGCCCTCCTTTGACGAGCTATACTACCCAGTTTTGGTCCGCGGCGGGATTTCTCCCGCTACCTCCCAGCACGAATTCTTCGTAGGGAGGCATCCCTCTATCCGCCACCTGAGGTCGAGCTCGATTCTGGACTGGAAGATCCGGCTCCATCCGTGACAGGCTCTTAAGGCTGTAGAGTCACGAATGGCCACTGTTGCCAGTGTGTTTTCAGTCATTTTATCTTTAATATCCGGTCATTTTATCTTTAATATGTTTTGCTGATACAATGGTTTGCGTGAATCTATTGTGATAAAGTTCGCTCTCTCGCCCCAATGTTGTAGTTGTTGCCGGATGTAGCCGGCTTCGAAGAACGTATGTGTTTTTCGTTTCTTGTTCTTTTTTTTCTTATATCTTCAAGAACGCTGCGACATCCAGCGGCTTGGTCCAGAGGTCGATTGGAGACAGCGCGGTCGGGTGGCATGGGCAGTTGAAGAGATGCGCAACGTCGTGAGGTCCGGAAGAGCAATCGGGACACACGTCGGGGATGGATTCGTCAATGCGGTGGAGGTAGTTGTTGGTGAATCTGCTGAATCCCGAGCGGAGCTGGCTGAGCGTGCATCTAGTCTTGCGGGGTAACTCCTTCTCTTTTTCCTGAATAAGGGGCGGAGGTCTGCCTCCCAGGATGACGGCACCCTTCAGCGATTGGAGTTCGTTCGAGACCATCATCGAGTGTACGGTGTTTGCGACTGATTTCCCATTGTTCGGATCCCTTGACATCTGTTTCGCGGCTTCGACAGTCTTCTTGCAGCTCAACACGAGGTTGTTCTTCATTGCGCGAGGGGGCGCCGGGCAGTCGAGGAGGTCGTGGTGGATGTGTTCTGGGTCCAACGATCTCGCGAGGTACTGCGCGGCGAGCATGTTCAGATGGGATTTGGTGTGCATGACCTTTGATTCGCGATGAATATGGTCAGTGTCGGCCATTTGATGATTCCCTGTCACGACGCGGAGTCCGGAATTCTGAGAACGTTGGATTTTGGCGTGAGCGGAGTCCGAGAGGAAGGTGGACCAGGCGGGTGCGGCGTAGTTGCAGATCGCTTGCGAGATGGCTTTGAACGTGAGGCGGAGGGTTTCTTTTTGGTTGCCCCAGATGCTTCCGGCAAGGGCTTTCAGTACGTTATTGCGCTGCGACATCCGTCTCGCGATGTCTTTGGCATGATGGCTGAATGTGAACATCGAGTCGTACGTGACGCCGAGTAGCTTGGCCTGGTTGACGGTGGGGACGGGTGATCTGCAGATTGATATGTCCAGAGTAGACTTGAATTCACGACTGAACGGGGTGAAAAGCATGAGCTGGCTCTTGGTCGGCGAAATGATGAGTGACCGTTCTTTGAGGAAGGTTTCAATTTTCGTGATGGCCCTGCGTAGATTTTCGGAGGCGACGTTGATGTTAAGATCTGACGCCCAGATCGTGATGTCATCAGCATGCGAGATGACGTTCGTGTGGGCATCGTCTGTGGGAAGATCGCGGAGGTAAAGGTTGAAAAGCGTGGGCGAGAGGGCGCTGCCATGTGGGACTCCGTTTCTGAAGAGTCTGGAACTTGATATCGAGTCGCGGAAGCTTGTGCGTCCTGTTCTTCCTCTAAGGTAAGAGGCGAGCCATTTTTTAATGTAGTTCGGCGCGGTTGTTGTCTCAAGGAGGTCGATGAGCTTGACGATGTCGATACTTTCGAATGCCTTGGACATATCAATTGCCATGAGGACCGTTCGACTAGCGGGACGTTTCTGGTTAAAACCGTCTGCGATGCTCTTCGAGAGAGTTACGAGGGCCGAGGTTGTAGAGCGTCTTGCCGTGAAGCCATGTTGGTGGTCTGCCGGGGGAATGTGCCTCTGTAGGGAGCCGAGTATTAGGCGTTCAATCACTTTGGCGACGGGCGAGAGTAGAGAAATCGGACGGTAGCTGGAGCCTTCGGATGCTGGTTTGCCTGTTTTCAGGAGGGGTAGTATGATCGACGATTTCCATATCATGGGGATCCTGCCTGTGCGTAGGGAGCTGTTGACCAGGGAAGTCAGGGCGCTGATTCCCTTTCGGACCTATATGATGGTGAATTATAGGAGCGATGCCATCTGGACCAAGCGCGGTGGACTTCTTCGTGGATCTGATGGCGGCTGCTACGTCTGTGGTAGTGAAGTCCTCGAAGTCATCTGCGGACAGGCGGTGAATTTTCCTCATAGTCTTCCTGATTTCCTTTGAGGTTGTATACTGGACTGGGCAAGTGTAGGCTTTGTTGAAGCGGTTCGCGATATCGGAGGCGGTCGTGATCGTCTCATTTCTGAAGGTTATGGCGCAGTTCGGCGGTGTTCTTCCTTTGTTGTTGAGGATCTTGATGGTCTTCCAGAGCTTGTTGACATCTTTCTTTGGATCGAAGGACTCCATCAGTGCGCGCCAGATGTCCCGTTTGTTTTTGTCGGTAGCTCTCCTTATGATCGTGTTGAGATCGTTCAAAAGGTCGCTTTTCTGATTCGATTCCTCTCGCCCCAATAAATGTGATTTGTTACCAGATCGTGTTGATAAAAATTCAACGTATCCAACCCAGGGGTTAAATAGTCATGTCAGACCTTCTGTCGGCGGGCCTTTTTTTCCAAATCATAAGGGGGTACCCTTATGTAAAACAAAACAAAAAATTTCGCGGGTCTTTGTTTTTTATCATAAGGCACTTGTGTGAAAAACTTTTCCCGCTTTTTGGCGGGCATCTGTACCTTTTTCTTACAAACTAAAAAACCCCTGATCCAACCATGTGTTTTATATGTCAGAAAGTTTTCAAATATTAACTATATGCTACGGTTCATTTTTACCTACTACTCTTCTCAGTGTGAACTTGCCAACGTCTTCTTATTACTATTATTACTACCTTTCTCGAAGCTCAAACTCCCGGTGCTTGCTTGTATGTATTACCTAAACTGATATCACTTATGTGACAGTGATCCACTTTGCGCACCTATCCTTGTAACACTAGTAAGCAATTTGGAATAAAGATTGATATTCGTGAGACCGAATTCTCTAGCTCATCTTCTGTTACCAGCGGTGTACCACAAGGTTCAGCTATTGGACCGAAACTGTTCTTACTGTTTATTGATGACATAAAACATGTAATTCCTCCCAATGTAAATTATACTATCTACGCCGATGACATTAAATTATTTAGTGAAGTACCAACTTTTTCGTCTGACCTCCAAACTGCCATAGACAATGTATTCAACTGGTGTCAACAGTCCAATCTCAAACTATCAGCTCAAAAATGTATAGTTTCGCATCTTGGTATTAACCCCATGCAAAATTATCAGCTAGATCGTCATACAATGGCCAACTCTTCCGAAATAATAGATCTAGGAGTTGTCTTTTCGAGTAATCTTTCTTGCAATAAACAAGTCGAGCATGTCTGTAAGAAATCTACAAACCTCGCCAATCTCTTTTTGCGCGCGTTCAAAACCAATTCTCTGGTTGTATTAACCCGTGCTTTCGTTACTTATATTCGTCCGATCCTCGAATACAGCTCGGTTGTATGGTCTCCTACAGCGATTGGCTTAGTTAAGGACCTCGAAAGGGTACAGAGAAATTTCACTAAAAGAATCTTGGCTAGGAAAGGACTTACCCGTCTAGTTTACTCTGAACGTTTAAAAATGTTAAATTTAGAATCTCTTGAATATCGTAGGGTTGTTTCTGATTTAGTTTTTATACATAAGAGAGTCCACGACTACTCAGAGTTCGACTTCTCTCGTTTATTTACTATAGCTCCTCTTACTAGAGCTATTAGAAATACCCATCCATTAAGAATCGCCTTACCATATGCTCTAAACTCCTTTAGGTTTTCTACGTGTGCTTCTAGGTCGATCACTATTTGGAATTGCTTACCTAGCGAAGTAGTATGTAACCATTCCAGCGAAGTATTTATGAATAAACTCAGAAAACTACCGATAAATTGTATTTTACCCGAGCCAATTGTCTGCGACTAAGTTAAACTAGGAAGAACACTTTTTGTAGACACACTGCCACTGTAATACAATTCTTTCCTAGTAGAATCATAATCCATGTTTAATTTGTGATCATTAAATGTTGAAGTGAAACTGTTTTTGTGTACATGGAAATAAAGAATTGAATTGAATTGACCTAGATCAATAGAAAAAAGATTACTCCATGCAGTAGACGAGAGCTCCGTTAGGACCGTATATGATCTCCTCGTCTTGCAAAACATCGTCCACGCTTATCAAATCTCGGATATCTCAATGATCAGTTCTCTGATGTCTTATGTGTAATATTTTAGACTTTAAAGCACTCGTTTAGGTTCCTTCTATAAGAAAAAGAAACAGTCTAGAATAGTGTGAATGCTCTAGATCAATCTACTACAGGATACATCCGGGCATTGAATAGATAAAAAAGTTTTTGACTTCTGAAATCGATAGAAAACAATCGGAGCCGGAGGCTAAACTATGGCCAAGAAAACTCCTTTTTTAATGTAACCTTATACCCAGGCGTTAAATGAGACCTGTCTAAGGCTTGTTTGTACGCACCGAGCGAGTTGAAAAGGGAATGGGGAAAGGCAGAAAGAGTGAAAAGAGAAGTAGAGGAAAGGTAAAATTGAACTGAAGGAGAAGAGAATGTAGATCATTTTTGGAGCGAACATGTTTGCGCCAACATAATTGGTCCGGTAACTATTTAACCCCTGCTTATACCCAAAACCAATTCCGTAAATCTTCGTTTGAAACGGCACCCAATGTCGTAACTAAGTACCATAGCTCACAGACACTTGTCAAAAAATTAAAAAAATTACCGCTTTGCGGAGTGGATGGAGGGGCAGGGGTTAAATAGTCATGTCAGACCTTCTCTCGGCGGGCCTCTGTTTTTCCAAATCAAAAGGGGGGAACCCATAGTTAAAATTTGTCTTGATTTTTCAATAGGTCGATCGCCAAGGTAGGCGAAAAATTTCCAGTTTCTACTTGAAGAAACCGAGTGAGGCTGGGTTATAACTAAAGAAACGTTATATTTGTGTAGAGAAATGGAGATTTTTCACTTTCACTTTTAGCTGAGAAGATACATTCATTTCGAGTAAGGGAGAGGGTCGGTAGGTCGGTCGCCTTAGAATTTTTTTGCCAGTTTGCGGTTTACCTATGGAGGAACCTTATGTGAAAAAAATTTGCCCGCATACGGCGGGCATCTGTACCTTTTTCTTGAACACTAAAAAACCCCTGGGGGGAGGGGCCTAAAATGATAAGCAAGCGAGAGGTGAAGGGCAGTAAAATCAGAGAGCCATTATTCTTAGCCACCTGCTCCGATGAGTGGTCATTTTTGAACTTTTTGACAAGTGATGGTTAGCTATGCCAAGTACTCACCAACATGTGGCTGGTAGCGGAAGAACTCGGCGGCCGGATCGAGATTCACGACCTGGTGAGGTCGCCGGAGCGCCGTCAAGTATTCTGACATCACTGCGCAATACGTAGACTAAAAATGACAAAACGGCTCTCGTAACGATTGTTAGAAAGTTACTTTGGCATTTTGAATGCCTCATTTCTCCCCTGACGAGATAACCTGAGGTTGAAACTCGGAAGAACTTTTGCTATTTAGCCTAATAAGCTACATTTTAGTATAAAACAATTAGCTTCCAAAAAAGTTTTTAATATCGTTAAATGAATTCAATAGAAAACACTTAAAAAGATTGCTCTACCGCGCCTATAAATATTACCATGCGAGAACAGTTAGGCTTTCAGTATCGATGGAAAAGTTGTGATATAATTTTCCTCAATTGTAAAAAAAGTGAGTTTTTCAAATTCGGGCACTGTTTCACTCTAGGGACACCCCCTCCACTACTAGAGGTTCCATGGGTCATACGTCTGACTTATTCACATTTACAAAAATTATTTTTACATCAAAAAATTATTTTTACATTAAAAACACTTAGGCTTAGGAAAAAGTTTACGCTAACGAGGCCGTACGGCTTAGGCTAACGAGAACGTATCAGAAAAATGCCACTTTCATCTGACCCAATTGAACCTCTGGTAGGGGGGGGTGTCCTAAAGTGAAACATTTCGAACAAACCTTTCCACTCCCGGCCGGGCCTATTATCAACTGCAAACATTTCATTTCTCGCACTGAAAACGACTTTTATTCTTGAAGTTTTTAGAAAAGAGTAGCACCAGCAATTCAGGAGCTTTCCGTGCATGAGCTTGTAATTTATATTAATCATACCCATTCGCCTTCATGACTGAATAAGCGGCTCAAGAAAATAATTTTGTAGGACGAAGACTTTAGAATAAAAAGAATCACAACAATATAAAATGAGCATATCAAAGACGATCGAACACATTATAAGTACAAATGAAGCTACATCTACAGAGAAATATCACTGAAATATAATCCACAGAGAAAATTTCGCTGAGCCCACATCCATTGCCATGCACTCTTACTAATACGCTCTACTCTTGAGTGAAAAATTAATAAACGGTAAATTGTATACAAAATTCAGCAATCGGAGAGTTAAACGGAGCGTTTCAGAACTTGGCCATAGTAAGAAGACAAAAAGACACGGAATATTGCATATGCATAGGCCGTATGCATGGAGCAATCCAAATGGATTAAGAGCTTGGATTAGAAGTTATCCAAATACATTTCACTAATCCGGTATGCATGGAAGCTATAATGGATTAGGATTTGAGATAATCCGACAAAATTCGTAACCCTACTCCGGAGGTGGGTTAGCGAGCAATCCGAAAGGATTTGAGGCTCAATTTGACCCATTCCGTTCATGTTGCTCTTTTTGAAATGTGTATTGAAAGTAAAACGGAATGGAATTTTACATATTTTTTTTGCATGTTCTCTTGTTTAGTGCTTCTTTTATGTTTATTTCATGGTAACATGTATTAATTACAGAGGAACGTATAGCGCATACAAATAAAGGGCACTTCTGCACTTTAGGCCCCCCTCCCAGAGGTTCCATGGGTCATACTACTGACTCATTTACATTTTCAAAAGTTATTTTTACATTAAAAAAAAGTTATTTTTACATCAGAAAGCGCTTAGGCTTAGTAAAAGTTTACGCTAACGAGGCCGTATCAAGAACATGATCCAATTGAACTGACCCATGGAACCTCTGGGAGGGGGGGAGAGGGGGCTAAAGTGCAGAAGTCCCAAATAGAGTACAACGATTACTAAAAATCACCTTTCATCTAACAGATTGATTTAAAACAGGTTGAAAATGTTCATATTAATATTTTATATACCAATTCCATCAAATTTTACATTCAACATTCAATCGGCTTTAAACAAACAAACAATGAAAACATAACAACAAAAACAACGAAATTAATTGAAAAAATGTTGTAATTATATAACAATACTAACATTTGACAATTATAGTGTTTAGAGTGCATTTAGTTATCGACAATTACAGTTTTTAGAGTGCATTTTGATGCATTTTAGTGCTTCCGCTTGTCTTTCCGCGTCCTTTTTGACAATAATCCAAGTTTAAGAAATCTGACATCCATGCATACCGATTTTCCTAATCCTAAATTTTTCAACTTTTTTGGATTTTCTAATCCTTGGATTTGACTAATCCAGATTGTTCTAATCTGTTTTCCATGCATACGGCCTCATGAGGCGTTTACCGCGTTTTAGTGTAACCATTAATTGGTTACCAATTCCCCTTAGTCGTAATTGGTACACTAATAAGGCAACTACCGAAAAGCAAGATGGATGTCAGCGATGAGAAAAGCAAGATGGACGTCAGCGATAAGATCTTTTTGTACTTTTTTCTTTAAAGTATTTTCTCTATCACAGTTTCGTTCCTAAGCTTTACGATCTCGTTAGCGTAAACTTGACCTAAGCCTAAGCGAAAAAAAAGTTTAGAACACTAATTAAAAGAAAAAAGTTTTAAAAAAATCTCATCGTTGACGTCCATCACGCTTTTGGAATCACGCTTTTCGGCAATTGGCCGCTAATAAACCGGAAAATTGTTCAGAATGCGAGCACCTCTCACCAACGAACGAAAAAAGGTAGTTGTATAAAATACATTTACTTCTAATAGTGGAGAAGAAGGGGTAGAAAAATCTTGATATTTAACTGAATTTCTTTTTTTTCATTCCCTGCTTTGACAATGCGTATTTCACTTTGTCCCTTTGAATCTGTTATCTTTGGAATGAACGCTTCTTGATTTCGGAGAAGGGTCAGGGGGTTAGAAAGCAGTTCACTTACTTTTTTTCGAGTTGAAGCTACTCGAAACCTCCGTTAAACATTTTTTTTCAGTCTGATCAACTGAGCTCTAAATATATATATATATATATATATATATATATATATATATATATATATATATATATATATATATATATATATATATATATATATATATATATATATATATATATAAATAACAAATGGTCCTCAGATTTTTGTTGCTCAAAAATCATCTAAAACTACGATTTATATCAATTATAAATCAGCAGTTTAATCAACGTTAAAAATCACAATAAATTGAACAAAAAGGCATGGAATCACTCTCCAGTGGCGGGTTGGGTATTGTTTCGGTTGGTAACTCTCCAGTGGCGGGGTGGGTATTGGTTCGGTTGGTAACTCTCCAGTGGCGGGGTGGGTATTGGTTCGGTTGGTAACAGCTGCTTGAAAAATGAAGGAAGGTTTTAAATACAACGATTCCAATCGCCAACGAAAAATTAAGGCAGTCATATAGTGTTTCCATAAACAAAGAGATCAACTGTTTTTTTCTGGAATAAATCTTATTTTTTACATTATTGAGTTCAAAAAGGAGGATATCTCATGGAGATAAGTTGGCCAGACAAGTCTAGTAATGAACTATTTACCAAGTTTTAAAAGTGTTATGGGTAAATTTTCTAGGTCAGGGCGAGGATTTATTGGAGCAGCACATAACTTGAACAAATCCATGCGTTCTTAAGCTTCTATGAAAATATTAATGAAAAGGTCTTTTTTTGTGCCATTATATTAAAAATTCTCAAAGTCTGCGTTTCAAGACCTAGAGAGGATATTTGAGGAAAGAATTTACTTTTGTATTCTGACTTTAAAATCGAAATAGAAAAGTTTGAACAACATACCAACAATGATTAAGTATTATATTTCCCGCTTTCTTCCTTTCATGATAGCCATAAGAAAAAATAACATTCATAAGATAGCACATTTTAGAGCGTGTGAGGTCGATTAACTTTTTGTTTAATTCAGATGGGTACAAGTATAATTAAGTTTTTACTTGTACTCAAGATCCGATGAAACGGTTAATATTTAACACAAAGGTTTAGTACATATAATTCGCACAATATGAGCCTGCGAGAAGGTCAGAGAATTTCGATCGCTTTCTCCCTTTCTCTCTCTTTCTCTTTTTCTCTCTCTCTCTATGTCTCTCTTTCTCTCAGACCAGAACAAGGAAGTATCATGAATAGCCGAACGAGGTGTTAGCATTCACTGATAGAAGAGAGAGGAAGGTAGTTAATTCGCAAAGAAATGGGCGCAGTTTCCGATCATTCAAAACTCGGGAATTCTGTTGTAAAGGACTTGATGGATCACATTGAACAGGGGGTATCTTCCTTTTCCACAGTCTCCCACATAGTCATCCGATCCAATAGCGAACACCATCACACCCCGAACACCGCTCTCTATTGCATAAGTTGCCTTCGCGCGAACGCTCCGTTCATCCTGTAAGAAATCGATGAAAATGTTGAATCGTAAGCACCAGCTTACGATTCAACATTCAAAGAAGCGAGCACGTTAAACGACTTCGGTTCGTGATTCTCCGCTTCTATTATATGTACTATACTTCATAAGTTGATGAGAGATGTTTTTTCTTGAACACTTGCAGTGGGCGAGAAGGGGAGAGAAAAGAGAGAAGAGAGATTGGATACTACAAGAGGACCAAACTGTTGAGACTCGCTCGCTTCTCATTATTCTACTCACATTGATTGAATGAGCTATCTTTTTTCTATTGCCTAAGGAAATGAGTTGCGGTACTTGACTCTGACCTTACATGTATTCATAGAATTCTCAAAACTGGTGTAACTGTTGGTCACCAACCTCAGCCGATATCCAGACCTTATTGCGACTGTAGATGTATGGAGAGCTCGCCTTTTCATTCCACACATACGTCCAGGACGAGTTGAATGGTAGTCGGCAAGTCTGAGTTGCGAAGAATGAATGGTCATTCATTATTAAGGGTTATGATTTACTATCATTTCGAAGTATGAAGGAAACGAGGTTCTCATTGCGATCGGAGTCAGTCGAAATAATAGTGTTAAAGTGCATATGTATATTCTTTTTTAAGACTATAAGAAGCGCAATAGATCAGAGGAGTTCAGCAACAACAACTAAAACAAAGCAACACAAAACACTCGAAACACACTGGCAACAGTGGCCATTCGTGACTCTACAGCCTTAAGAGCCTGTCACGGATGGAGCCGGATAATCCAGTCCAGAATCGAGCGCGACCTCAGGTGGCGGATAGAGGGACGCCTCCCTACGAAGAATTCGTGCTGGGAGGTAGCGGGAGGAATCCCGCCGCGGACCAAAACTGGGTAGTATAGCTCGTCAAAGGAGGGTGATGCCGGATCGGCCTGGGCATGCCACCGGACAAAACATCAGCCGATACTCCGCTATACTTTTCAATGGCGAGTCGAGGCGCCAGTCAAATAGCCTCTTGCCTATCTCCGGTCAACGACAGGCGAGACGTCTCTACTCCCACCCAAAACGATGCTAGGCCGGCTTGACCACCCACTCACAAGGCCTATAGCATGAACAGGTTGCTACAACGATGTCCGTCCGCCTTCACAAGGTGCAGCATGACAGTCTCAGGACTGCAAAGGACATCAAAACCCTTCTCCGGACGCATGTTGTCCGAAGAACACGAGAACTTCTCTCATTAAAGAGAGTGTTCATAACCAAGTCTTCGATGCGGGATGCTTGCCGGCAACAACAACAACAACAAAACAAAGCAACCTCACAGCATTAAATAAACTTCTCAAAATCATAGCTCAAAAGAGGACTATTGTATGTGTTCTAATTTTTTTATAGCTATTCGAGAGGGGAGTCTGGAGAAATGAGAAGCGAGCTATATAGAGACAGAAAAATAGAGACAGAAAAAAAGAGGCCTCCCTTTATCGCTTAGAAAACGACAATACTCCAACATTTTTAACAATGCTGGGGACCTATTTTATCAAAATAATGATGAATTTCAATTGGAAGAGGATACCTATTTGTAGAATAAACAGGATTTCTAGACTGATGCTGAAACTCTTTACAGTATACCTAATTACAGTATACATGTACATAAATAACGACTCATGAGCTTGACAGTATACCTGTGAATGACGACCGTACTCATAGACTTCTCCTACAGCCGGCGAGTATAGAAAGTGAAGCCTGCAAATAAGCAATCAATGCGAATTTGGAAATATTAGTTTTCTCAGTCATAATCTTTCTTGATGAATTAAATCTTTCTTGATGAATTGACATTTTGAACTTATCAAATTTAAACATAGTTTTTGAACAATAACTTTATGATTTTCAAAGAACCTCCAGTTAGCCAATCGAAAGGCCAAGTTGTAGACAGGAAGACCGAAAAGAGTCTTCTCTAGTGATAAACCCCGCCTGTGGTAGACATCCATGGACGCCACCTGAGTTATATGTCTTTTGTGGAAGAGGGAATTTTGAAGTATTGATAGTTCTTAATATTATACATAAATTTTCTTTAAAAATTGTTCTTACATATGGTATAGTCAAAAAATAGAAATAAAATTTTCGAAGACATAATTGTAAAAGCTATTTCGCAAAATAATATACTTAGATATGTACCTTAATACAAATCTGCGTTGCTCTTTTTCTCTTTTTTTTTGCTCTGTCTACTTCTTTCTCCGTTCTTCGCTCCATCTTTTCTATCTTCATTTCTCTCTCTCTCTCTCTCTCTCTCTCTCTCTCTCTCTCTCTCTCTCTCTATCTATCTATCTATCTATCTCTCTCTGTTTTTCGTTCTTCGTTTATTTTTGATCTCTCTCTCTCTTTTTCTCTCTTTCACCATCATAATACTCTCTAATTCTAACCGAATTCATTTCATTGAGTAAGAATGGCTCCAATCGCTGATTCCTGAGCGGCGCGTTTAATCCGACGAGTGGATTAGTGATTGAGAAAACGTGAAAGTCATAGTTCATGACTTGAATCAAGTCTGCGTATCTGTTCGGTAGCGACGTTTTTCGTGACTCATTTGCTTCATTACTCATTTGCTTCATGACTCATTTGCTTCATGACTCATTTGAGCAAAGTGTCGACGAAAAGCTTCTTAACTCTTAACGACTCACTTTCTCACTGCGCCTTTCTCGAACGAGGAACCTAAGAGAGGAAGTGTTGAGGATTGGGGACCGGAAAAGCAAAGGGAGGGGAAGGGGATAGTAAAAGAACCCACTCTTCAACTGCTACGTGCTCACACGGAATCTGCATCAGTTTCACGCATCATAACCTTTTCAACATCGGCAAAGATAAGTCGGTCTATAAAAAGGTTTTTCTTTTTTGGTGTTGGAAAATGTTTTAAAACGATGAATTAATAAAACTAACTGATTCAATGCTGAAACGTTGTAAGCGACTCGCGTGATGGTAGGAGGTCCAGAAGTCGCTAGAGTAAGCAGTAGAGAGTGGGAAGAGAAGGTTTCAGAGAGGATCTGCAAGCAGGGAGGGATCAGAGAAAGGGCGAGAGAGCAAGACAGAATGATTAAGAGAGTGAGAAAGAGTAAGATTGTGTGAGAGAGAAAAGGGAAGGAAAGAGAGAAAGATGGAGAAAAATAGATAGAAAAAAGAAAGTGAGAAACAGAGAAGAGTAGGGAAGAAAACTGATATAAACCTTGAGCAGCTGATCCAGACCTTTTCGATCAGATTCACTTGCATCCGCGCTCCATACTGGGAACTCCCAATCGAGATCGAGGCCTAGAGAGAGAAAAGGTGAGAGAAAGAGAAAGAGAGAGAAAGAAAAATACAGAGAGATAGAGAGAGAGACACACAGAGAGAAACAGAAAGAGAAAAAGAGTTAAAGAGAAAGAGACTGAGAGAGAGAATTAGAGAGAGAAACAGAAAGAGAGAGAGAAAGAGAGTGAGAGATAAAGGGAAAGACATAGAGGGAAAGAGAGAAAGAGAGAGTCAAAACACAGTTACTTCTTTAGAAAACACAGCTATTTTCTTTGAAAACGTTTCTCTGTGAAGCCTTCTTTAAACAATAACGCTGAAATAGTTATCCTTCAAAGATGCAGAAAGTTATCAATTATATCAACTAAAATGTTACTAGAGCAAATGTTTTCTTTTTTCCGTGGCTAAAAGAGCGATTTTGAACCAAACTAGTGTTAATCCGTCAAACTTATAGGTATAATTTTTTGTATAGTTTCATTTCTTTCTTTCGAAAAAAGTTTTTTCCGCTGCTAATTTGAACGAGAGCCGAAAAACCAACCGTTAAAATTGTACTTCAGCAAATACTTTACGACATCATCAGCAAACTTCCGCATATTCCCTCTGAATGATGTCTGAAAAGAAGCAATTCATCCTATTGACTAGATGCTCGCCTTCGATGGTACTACATCCCACAAGTTCACACCATCGCAAGGGACCGGTTCATCCTCACCGGTATCGAGCGCGTCCTCAGGTGGCGGATAGAGGGATGTCTCTTCGCACAAGTGCATTGGAGATAGCGGTCTTGCCCGTCGTGGACCAAAATTGGATAGTATAGTTCGTCAAAGGAGGGCGATGCCGGCCTGGCCTGGGCATGCCACCGGATAAAACATCAGCCGATAAACCCGTATACTTTGTAATGGCGAGTTGAGGCGCCAGAGAAATAGCCTTTTGCCCTTCTCCGGTTAACGAATGGGTCTCTTGAAGAGGATCGCCGACTACGGTGCGAGTGTGGACGGAGAAAATTTCTCCGGACTCAAAAGGATCCTCACCAACCTATCCCAAAGGACTCCCCTCGACAGGACCTATGGGCAAACAACAACAACACGGAATAGATGATTCACATCACTTCACTCGACTTTGTTATCTTCTGGTACCGTTACCAGATCAGAATTTACTAAGAATCTAACAATTAGGGTTTTTGTTCTCGAAAATAGTTTTTATTCAGTCAAAGCAAATCAATTTTAACTCAATGGTTCTACATATCCTGTCGCCAAATGCTCAAAACAGCTTTTTACTGCTGCCAATAAAAGGTATAAGCACGATACTAGTTGTTTGAAAACCATACACTATTGCTGACCAATTTGGTCCAGCGTGAGTTGGCCCCGGTGATAGTTATGAAAAGCGTGGGTGGAGGCATCGTGGGATTCGGAGCTGACATATAATGGGATCGGATTTTGGCAAATTCTCTGCAACAAAAAAACTTAAACTAATATTTTAAAATTTATTGTGAGCTAATAAATGAGGGCAGACGAAGTGCATCATGCAGTTCAAGCAAAGAAAGCAGCGTGCAAGAGATGGTCAACAAAAAAGATAGATGAGAACTGGGAGGAGTACAAGGCTGCGAAAAAGGATGCAAAACGAACCGTAGCCTCTGCGAGCTATGAACATCATTGTGAACTCTACGACCGCTTGGAAACGAAAGAAGGAGAGGAGACCATCTACCAGCTAGCGAAAGCGAGGACAAATGCGAATCTTGACATCGAGCACTACAAGTCTGTCAAGGCGGAAGATGAGCGAAGGCTGCAGAATACTGCAGAGATCATCCGACGCTGGCAACAGCAGTTCCAAGAGATTTCAAATTGAGTTTTCACACCCGGACATTCCAGAAGGCCCGAAATTCGCCGGTTCAGTCTCCCGCGTCTTGAAAGCCGTCTGATCTATGAAGAGTTCCAAAGCCCCAGGTCCAGACGAACTACCAGCCGACTTTTGGAAACTCAAAAAAAACTTCGAGACACCGCGATCAGGGGTTTTTTAGTGTGCAAAAAAAGGGTACAGACGCCGCCAAAAGCGGAAATTTTTTTATCACCCCTTTTTTGATAAAAAAACAGAGGCCCGAGAAAATTTTTTTTCGTTTCACAGAAGGGTCCCTCCCCGCTTATGATTTGGAAAAACAAAGGCCCGCCCACAGAAGGTCTGACATGGCTATTTAATCCCTGACCGCGATCCCCTGGCTTGCTGATTTCTTCAACGCAATTGTATAAAATGGCAGAGCACCCGCAGATTGGTCGACAAGTGTTACGGCTCCGATTTTCGAGAACAATACAGCAAACTTTTCTAACTATCAACCGATACGTCTTCTGTGCAATATGATGAAAATCTTCGAACGTCTCCTCAAACAGCGCCAACGGGAAATTTGCAAGCTCCAACGCAACCAATGTGGATTCATCGAAGGAACAGGCACTTCAGACGCTGTTTTCACTGCTCGTCAGTTGATGAAGAAACACAGGGAAAGCAGAAACCAATCCTCTCGTTCTAAAAAGAGCCTTTGACCGAGTACCACACAAGCTCATCTTATACTCCTTTCGAGACCACGAAGTGCCTGAACTTTTAATTTAGTATGTCCGGCTACTCTACGTAGATGCCAGAAGGTGCCCCGTTTGAATCTCTATTTTCCAGCGGTGGTTGGTGTACATCAAGGATCAGCGCTATCGCCTTTCCTCTTCTTTCTTGTTATGGACACTATTACTCGTGGCCTACGGGTTGACCCTGCATGGACCATCTTGTACGCGGATGATATATTCCTGACAGAGAAAACGAGAGAGGAGCTTCAGCACAAACTGAAGGTCTGGAGTGACCGGCTCAGCCAGTTCGGACTACGTCTTAATACCTCAAAGACGGAGTACCTGGAAACAGTGCCCTCGGAAGACACTGTCAAGGTAAACGGGAAGATCTGACGAAGTCTACCAGCTTGCGCTACCTTGGATCTAATTTCCATAGCAACGGAGTCATCGGTTCAGACGTGCTGTCACGTGTAAACGGTGCATGGATGAAATGGAGAGATGCCACAGGCGTACTATGCGGCCGAAATATGCCTCAGCTCCTCAAGTCGAAGATATATCGGACAGTAGTACGCCCCGTAGATCTGGAACCGAGTCCGGACCAACTACGAAAGCAGTTGAGCTACGTCTACAATTATGGAAATACGAATATCTCTCAGCGATTACATACCTAATGAGAACATAAGGATAATAAAAGATTTTGCGTCATCCCCATCGACGAGAAGATACGCGAAAATGGGCTGAAATGGTTTAGCCATGTCACCAGAGCATCACAAGAAACTGTTGCCAGCACAGCCTACAATCTCGAAGGGAATGGTCGGCGAACGAGAGGGCAACCGAAGCAGCCATGGCAAGACACCATCAATGCGGACTTGTAAGCCAGTCATCTAAACCCGAGAGATGCTCTTGATCGGGACTAGTGGAGAAAGAAGATTCACAAAGCGGACCCCGCCACCACGGGACAACGCTAAGAAGAAGATTGTGAGCTAATAAATCTTGAATCCATGATATTGTGCATATCTGTAATCGATAATGAAGCCATCCGCATTCTGTTGATTTGTTTCACAATGAGGTTACATAAAGCAAAATGGTGAAAAAATGTTGTTTTCATAAATCAATTAAAATTTGAACACCTCTTTTGAATTCTTCCTTGCACACCATCCTTCTTATCTTACGCTTTAGATAAAGAAAAACCTGGCGAGAAATCTCTTTGAAAGATAAAGGATTTGAATTTAGATTTTAAAATGTTCATTATGATTTTTTCGTTACAAAGTTGACCCAACCGACTGATAAAATCCGTGGGCGGAAGAAAAGAGCCGAACTCTCCGAGACCAGCGGAACCAATCAGCATGTAATGCGTGCAGAGACCAGATGGGATCAGACCCACAGGAGGGTCATTGAACCTCAATCAGACATCGATCGATATTCAGTCAATAGTAATATAGTCGATAGTAAAAGTTAGTTTTTGGTGTGTTTGTCGGAATGCTATTGCTAAAGTTCTGGATTTACTTTCAGTTTTTGATATTCCTCAATTTTTTCTGCTCCAAGAGACGACCAAAAAGTGTTTTACGTATGTAGTTACCGGGAATAGAAGTGTGCCTCCGTAGAATGGTTTATTTGCTTAGATGGATTGTATCAGTCAGTGTTTTGCATTCACAATGTACCGGTACCTCAAGTTTTTTTTAGTGTTCAAGAGTACTAGAAATCTGCTTTTGATGGGAACGCGAAGATCTATTTTCCACTCCAAAAAACGTGGGTTAATCGCTAGGAAAGTATTTTCTGAAAAAAATATATTAAAAAAGGAAAAATTAAATATTGACGCCAAAGAGAAAAAGGAAAAATAAGTGATATAAAAAAGAGTAAGAAGTGAGAGAAAGAGAGGAAAAAGAGAGAAGATAAACAGGAATATGTAGAAAGAGAGAAAATGAGAGGGAAATTATGAATAGAGAGATGTGGTGGGAGAGAGAGAGATAGATAGATAGAGAGAGAGAGAGAGAGAGAGAGAGAGAGAGAGACAAAGAGCGAGAGAGAAAGAGTGAGAAATGAGAAGAGAAAGATAGAAAAATAGAGAGAGCGGAAAAAAGAGAACGTGCGAGATAGAGAAAAAGAGAGAGAGAACGAAAGAGAGAAATAAAGAAAGAGAAAGTAAGTGCTCACGTATAATAGCATGTCAGCAGCGGGTGCTTCTCCTCTGGCAGCTTTAGAGCAGCCACCAAGTTGCTTAAGGCAGAGAAGAGTGCCACGACTAATGACACTCGTACTGCCCAATTTGTCCAATGCTTGGAACCATCGCTTGCAACCTCCATCAGGGTTCGAAAAACAACTGGAAATAAATGTGATCATCACCGGTTCCCGAGCATGCTCACACTCAAAATGAGTATTTTATGATGATGAAAAATCGCAAAATATCAAAAAGCTCTGTTGTGATTATTGAAAAAAGGTAACCCTTTTTTACCAGCCACGCCTTTAATTTCACCATAAAAAAGTTCGTGTGCTCATGAGGTAGTTCACACTGGTGCGAGCTAGTTGATAAAATCTTCAGTGTTATTATAACTGATAAACGTCGAATTTCAATTAACGCAACCAGTATAGCGATGAGTTGATGTTAGCGGTTACTCAAAAACAGTCAATTTTTCACGTCTAAAGACATAGTGAAATTAAAAGCACGGCAGAGGCTTCGTCAAAATCACCATCATAGGGACTATATATATATTTATCAGCAAGAAGATGAGTGAATATGAAGAAATCACACATAGAAACAAGACTATTTCATGATTCATGACTCTTACTGACTCCTAGCGAAAAGTTTAAAAGCTTTCCATAAGGGCAATTTCGCTCAAAATCTACCAATAACTCACATGCAAGCAGACTTCGATCAATTAAATAAACAACTGTGAAATCTTTATATTTATTTTAAATAATCAAATTAACAAAAGCTGTCATAGATAGCCGCGCATCGAAAGAAAAAGCGCATGAAAAGAAGCCGAGTGTTTGTTTTATACAAACATTCTGCTTCAGCCTTCTTTCTACACAGACAGAAAACACCACGTGGGTAGACGTAAACGTTTGAAATGCTCTGTCTAGCATAAGAGAGACGTATCTATACCAAGAAAGATCACTCGAAGAAGCGATAAAGATAAGGCAAGAGACTTATGCAGTGTTTTTATTTGCGAAAAACATAATGAAACATAACGACATCCCGTTTTTTTTTCCATGTTATGTTAACAACTAAAATTTGTATAAGTGTTCTCAAATACTCTCTCGCCGCAGACAACGAGAGACACCGCGACTTCTATGTCACAGAAAGGGCACAAAATACCGTACACCATGCACATTTGAAGCGCTATTCCATTTGAGACTATTATTTATACAAATTTTAGTTGTGAACATAACGTGGAAAAAAAAAACGGGATGTCGTTATGTTTCATTATGTTTTCGCAAATAAAAACACTGCATAATTCGGTCGAAAGAATAGGAGATTTTAAATGATAACAGAGAAAGAACAGTATGATAAGAGATGAGATTAGATAATAATGAAAACGACTCTTATCAAAACGCGCAGCTGATGTCGTGATGTAATTATGATGCCTGGAGGAGGCTTGAGAGGCCATAATGAGAAAGAAAAATGTAATAAATTATTCTACAGTGAGACGCAGAGAGAGAGAGAGAGAGAGAGAGAGAGAGAGAGAGAGAGAGAGAGAGAGAGAGAGAGAGAGAGAGAGAGAGGAGAGAGAGAGAGAGAGAGAGAGAGAGAGAGAGAGAGAGAGAGAGAGAGAGAGAGACAAGGAGACGTATATATTTATGTATACCTTTATCCATCATATTTTCCAACTTTCTTACACTAGGGAGCTTTCCCTCACCATGGAAGATAGGTATTTTTAGACCAATCCATAAAAAAGGCAAGAAAACGGAGCTGAACAACTTCCGCCCAAAAAATCTCGGATGTTCCATGTCTAAAAGTTTTGAAAAACACATTTTCAACTTGTTTCATACTCATTTTGAAACCTCTCATATTTTCAAGCAAAATCAATCAGGCTTTAGACGTGAAAGATTGACTGTTTCATATGTAGTTAGTTCGATCACATGCTGAGTCTAGAAGAGTACCTTTCGGTGTTTGCCTCATTCACTTCACCAAGGCATTTGATTTAGTTGGTCATAGGCTCCTTCTACATAACTTGAAGAGTTCCGGTATACACTCTTCCCTTCTCTCCCTTATACAATCATTTCTAACCAATGGATATCATTGTGTTTAAGAAAATGATTGCTTATCGGATCCTCAACTTACCAATGTTGGAGTGCGACGAGTCAAATGTTTAAGTCCTCTCATTTTTTCGATTTTCATAAATGATCTCGTTGACTTGCTGCCCCTATCGATTCACTGCTTTTTTTATGCCGATCAGGGTTTCACATTTTTCAGTTTTAGTTTTTTCCGGTTTTTTCGACATTTGCCGAAAAAGTCGGTAAAAATTCTTTTTGTTTTCCGAGCAAGCCGTTATCCTGCAGTCTGCCATTAATGCTGTATACGAGTATTCTCAGTCTTGCTCCCTGCAATTTTACATCCCAAAATGTTTCATAATGCATTGTGGACCTAACAACTCACTAAATACTTACAATATCTATTCTGAACCCCTTCCCTCTGTTGATAATGTTAAGGACCTTGGAATAGTTTTTGATTCATCTCTTTTCTTCTCTAATAACATTAGCCAAACTGTTCTGAAAGCCACTAGAGCTATGAATGCCATTTTTCGCGCTCTCCGAACATCTATAAACGTACTTCCTCGTGCCTATAAGACCTATATAGTAATTCCCCTTTTCGAATACGGAAGCGAAAACTGGTCCCCTACGGTCATAGGCAAGATAAATGACCTCGAACGATTCCAACGAACTTTCACAAGACGTCTCTTTGCCCGCGCCGGATTACCCGCTACTGATTATCTTTCTCGATTAAGTACTTTAACTCTGTCTACACTCGAATACCGTCGCCGATTTTTCGATATTTGCGTAGTTCAAAAAATTATACACCGCATAACTCTAATTGACCACCATAATCTTTTTTAAAATCGTACCAAAGTATACACCGCATCAGTCTAATTGACCACCATAATCGATTCAAAGTCCTACCTTCACCATATGATCACCGTAACTCACATCCCATCAGAATTGCTGTTCCCTTCAGATTTCCTGTATCTCATAGCACTTGTGTATCCCGTTGCCTTAACCTGTGGAACTCTCTTCCAACTAATCTCGTTTTGTTGCCTTCCTCCTCCGCTTTCAAAAGTGCACTACTAGCAGCACTTCCTCAAGAACTCTTAACTCCGAGTTTAAATTTACGTTGCCTTTAATTTATTGATACATTTGAATACTTCACGAAACATCCGTTGTGCCATACGAATGTATGTCAAGGAATAAAAAATGAACGTATAAGTGGAAATAGATGAAGAAAGAAATAATAATGAGATAGAGAAAAACATAGTTAGTTACATATTCAAAGAAAAATAGAGAGATTATAGATAGACACAGAGAGCGAGAAAAACATAGTTGGTTACATAGTCAGAGAGAGATAGAGAGAGATTATAGATAGGAACAGAGAGCGAGCGTGATATAGAGAAATGGCTAGAAAGATATTTATAGATATACGGAGACATAGAGAGAAAGAGAGAGATAAAAGCTTATAGATGCATCAGTTGATAAGTTCACAGTTCCTATTCTGGTCAATGCCATGATGTTACGCTAGAAGCTCACTGCCTCACCCACTTGAGTGATTAGAAACTGCTTCTGTTCTGGGTAATTCTTAACATTGTGCGGCTTAACTCGAGACGCTGTACAAAAGGTGAGCTACTGATTAAATTCGTGAGAATCCGAGTGCTCCGTGTGGTCACTTGAAAAAAGGTCACTTGCGAGAATCGAACACATGGCCGCAGTGATAAAGCATCAGAATACTCAATCAATCCGTGGAGTTATCAAGTTTTGATTGACTTTCTTTGGTCTCTGTTCGATACCCTATGAGACTTTGGTGAATCTCTCTGATCCTTGGGTGACTTTTTCTTTGTCTCGAGCAAACTATTTGAACTCTGAACAACCCCTTCGGGCTCTGAAATACCCCTTTGTGACCCGGGTAACTTCCATTGTACTCCGAGCGACGCCTCTCGGCCCTGAGGGACCCTTTTAAGTCTCGAGCGAACTACGAGGCCTGAAAGAACATTTCGTGCTTTGTAAGACCTCTTGTGCCCTGCATGACCTTTTTCGTGCTTCAAACCTCATCGTGACCTGATAGATCCTTTTTTGAGTTTTGAGCGACCCCTTTGTGCCCTGAGCGACCCATTTTGTGCCCTGAATGACCCCTTTGTGCTCGGAGCGACCTCTTGGGTGCACTGAGTGAAAAAATACATAGTAATTCTTTTAATTTGTTGAAGGTGTGTTTTCAGCAAAAAATACTGTTTTTGTCTTCTTTATCGAAAAAAAATGAAGGCATCAATATCCCAAGCAATTCGGAATCATTAATTGACAAATGTTTTACAATGAGAAATAATTAATAGAAAATTAACTTTTGAAAAATGAAAGAAATATTTACATGGATTCCATGAAATAATAACAAAATTTTCAGAAAAACACAACTCATTAGAGATCTTTAAGCCTTTTAGCGGTTTTCATATATTTAAGTTGTTTTTGAACGATTTTGAATTTGAGACTGAATGAAACTTGGAATATTGGAAATCATGAAGCCTCCTCGACGAGAACGAGTTCAATGTACCAACATTTACGAAACACTTTTATCAGCACCCGCTAATAGCGATATTGGCGCTACTTACAGCCAAAATTGTCAGTATAGCGTATAAAAATGGGTTAATGTTATTGAATAACATCCGATCGTTGTAAAAAATTTTCTCGAGACCCGATTACGGCAGCTTTGAAACATAGATCGCAAAAAACTACTTCTGTTGGCTATTTACCGCTTAACCCCGTTTATAGAAACAACGCCCCGTTTATAGAAACAAGAGAGGAATAGGGGAAGCACTTGTCCTTCATTCTAACAGGACGCAATTCATTATTCTTGACACCCTTTATAACAGTAGTCGATCGCTCACGCCCGCCCTCCATACATCTGAGGCGGTCTTTCTCGGTAATGTCCCTGAAAACGGAAAAAAACCGTTTTATCTCAATCTCTTGAGATCGCGTGCCTTGGAAGACAAAAAAAGAATATTGGAACTAAATCTGAAATCTCAATCCTAAAAAGGAACTTGTACCTCTTGAATTAATGATAATCAGAAGCAACTATTTGAACGCCCCCATTCAATACAGTAATTTTGAAAACTGCAAATGTTGTAGTGGATGAACGAGCAGCTTCTTGTCGACGCCCGGGAATCGTTTCTTAACCGTTCAGAAAACATGTGTCAGGTCAACAAAAAAGGGTACTTACAAACGACTCGCATCGAAGGCCTAACAAGTCTTCTCATCATACCATTTAATCATAAAAATATGCAAAACTTCCCTTCAGGTCCACTCTTGTTATTAGACCAGATGGTACTTCAACCCCCGACCTCACTCCTATTAGCCGAACGCTCTTCGCTCAATCGAAACCCCCCCCCTCAAAGCTGACCTTGAACCATGTGAGCGTATGCTCGAGGGACCCAAACATCTGTTGGCGGAAACGGATGCCTTCATGCGTCATCGTCATGTACTCTTGACGCACTGTACGCGTCAAGTAGCTGATCGTGAACTTGGGGATTCGTTCTCGCGATGGAGTAATACAGTACCTGAAGGTGTTTTATGAGGTAGCTTGAAGGGCTGGAACTACGAAAAGGCTAGTTTAATACTATAATAATTCACATTGTAATTGGTGAAACGGGCATAATAAGTAGCGTAATAGATTTTCTAGTGGTAGCAGGGGTTTTTTAGTGTGAAAGAAAAAGGGACAGACGCCCGCCGAAGGGGAAATTTTTTTTCACATAAGGGTCCCCCCTTAGGAATGAAAAATTGTTTTTCTTTTTTTTTAATTACCCAAGTTTGAGGTAATTGCTGATGATGGCTTTATAGCCGAAACGTCCAATGAACGACTAACCAAACTGCATCTTTTCAACGACTCAACACAGAAAACACATTATTCTTTTTTTCTTCACATAAGGGTCCCCCTTATTTTTTTTCACATAAGGGTCCCCTCCTAAAGATTTGGAACACAGAGGCCCGCCGAATGAAGATCTTTCATGACTAAATAACCCCTGAGTGGTAGCAGACGTTTGTGAACCCTCGAAAAAAATTTGATGTTTCATTGACGAAATTTTAATAGTAGCTTCACAGTCTCATGAGAAATCGTTTGGTATCTAACTCTACCAGACCGGAATTCCGCCCAATTCAAGGAGTTAATACAGCACCGGAGCAATAATACAGTATCTCAAAGCTACAGAATTTTTCATTGACAAAATATGAAGAGTTTCCAGCCAAGAAAAAAACATACGGTATCCTGCTGGGAGCGATTTTCTTTTCCTCAAAAAGCTTCTGTTCTATTTGATCCTTCTGCTCCGAATACACGCCTTCGAAGGCGTATTTGTGGTTGAGACACTGAAAAAAGACCTTCTTTTTTGTTGAGCTTTCTTCATATAAAAAGTCTTCTGTAGCTGAACTCTTGTTTGAATACTTCAGAGAGCGAATTTCGTAAAACAATCCGGGCACAAAACACTTTCTGTTATCAAAAAATGAGAGACAATGAGACTGTGACACTTAAACACAAGAAATTTAAAAAAAAACAATAATTTTACTTGCGCTTCTTCTCGCCCGTTGTTGTTGTTTGACAACAACAACAACCCTGAGATGACAGACAGACCTCTTGATGGGGTTTGTGAAAGCCCATTAAGACTTATAAACTCCCTTGGTTTAGGCAGATATTGGGATTTAGGTAGATACTAATTAGGTAGATACTAAATTGTGATCTTCGCACAATAGTCGTGCACACTACCATTTTGCGAAACCCAGAACTAATTGAAACTAATTTCATTCCAGAAGTCAATTTAAACTGTTCAGGTAACGGAATCTGGCTAGCAGCATAAGATGTACTGGGCTGAGACGCGTAGCAGCCCTCTGAAGGTGGCTAAAAAGCTGCTATGCTTGAATCGACAAATTAGTTTTCAAACCTCTCTGGCGAATGAAGCCATTGGTCGAATGAATCTGGCAAGGATTTCTTCCAAATCTTCGAACTCTTCATTTCTGAAATCGCAAATCAAAATTTTGATCACATATTCATGATAAAATACTGGCTGAACCACACATATCTTATTTGAGCGAACAGTGAACGTCCTGTTCACTTTTGATCAATTGTTTTTATCTCAGTATATATCTCAGTCTAAATTGAACTGAACTAAAATTGAATTAAACTAAATGAGCCTTTCATATAACACTATCGCACGGAATAGCAATGTGTCCCCGTGGTGTAATGGTAACACGCGCTCCCGGTTTGAGTCGAGATGATCTGGGTAACGATCCCCCCCGGCGGCCTAGCTTTTTTCTGTGCGATAGTTCAATCATTTGTCATCTCAACCAGGCGTCACTGCCTTCAAACTGTGTAACTCAGAATTTGGAGATTTATCAGTCTGAATTATTATAGCTACACACGAATGTCTTTTATCTAGTTTTTTCATTGAATTTTCCTTCACTTCGCTTTTTCGACGTCTTAATTTTCACCTCAAGTTTTAAAAAAAGCGCTGAAAATTGGTGTTTGAATACGCGCCTTAGGAAGGGAGTGTGCTCTCGCGTGGAATTGTACGCGAGAGGTGTTAAAGAGGGAGGGAAGACATTCTACGTTTTTCGTGTGTTAGGAAGTGGTTGCGAAAGTTTAGTGTGGAGTGTGTGATTTTAGAAGATTAAGTGGTTGCGTGTTTAGTCGTTTGAGCAATTTGAGAACTCAGTCAAGTTATTGCTGCCTAATTTTGTTACGCTCATGGTGTATTCACTGCGGAGAAGGGTTGAATACCCCTAAGGCGAGTTTATTCAAACAGAGGTTAAATAAGACGACGAATGGAGTTTACGACAGGAGGAGTCGATATAATCCTAGTTTCTCTGTCTGTTAGCTTTTCAGATCAGAAACTTGAAATTTTGGAAAGTTTATAGAAAATGAGAAAAAAAACGAACTCAATAATGAGTCTTTTGCCGAGCGAGAAAGGCTTTTCCTTTAACTCCTCTTTCACGTCGATGTGATTGTAGATGTCATCTGCCACCTTAAACAGACAAAACTACTTGTTTATGCGCCTTCTGAGAATTGGGTGTTTACCAGGGTGTTTCTTACCACCCGCATAACTTTTCTCGAGCGCATAGATTTTCAGAATTGAAAAAGTTTGGAATTTTTTTCTTCAAAGATTTAGAATTTTCCTAGGTAAAAATGGAAAATGTCTTCTTTCGAGTGCATAGTTTGAATGTTTTTCCGGAATTTTTGAAGAGCTTATAGATTTTTTTGCACCCACAGTGCGGGTGAAAGAAACACCCTGGTCCTTCCCCCCCCCCCCGAAAGTTTCTAGTGAATAGATCCTCTTTTAAATCAACAGCTTTTTCTGTGAACATTTCAAACTATTGAATTGGTTTCAAGAGTACATAAGTTATTCCATTAGTTGTACCTTTGCGTGGGTTATATTTCTGAACTTCAGTGATTTTTTCGTCTCATTGAAAAATTGAAGAAAAAACTTTATTTGAGTTTTTTATTCTTGTAAATAAAAGTATACCCTACTCCTCATTGATCTCAAGCAACGGATTTTTATATCGAGCAGAGGAGCGGATTGTTCGCAGAAACTTGTGCAAAAGTTGTGTGGTGTGACGGGAACCTAACCCGCGACCTTCACCTTCCGACGACGCTCTTACCCGCAACCTAGCTACACACGCACATAAACTTATGCACATTTTAAGGCCCATACAAAATTATACTGAAATGGTTATACATATGTTTTGCTAGGAATTTGATCACATCGAACAAAGTACGAAAATATCTCTTCTTCGAGAGCTCGATCATACATGTAGATCAAATTGATTCCATGAAATAAGCAGCTTGCCTTCCAAGTTATGCTGAGTTGATTTGCTGACTTCGAAGAGGGCCGTATGATCGCGTCTCCCTAAACACTTAAAATTTATTTGAAAATTAAAATATGATTTTTATTATAGATTTTTCAAGTTATCTAAAAATATGAAGCCCGGGCGTGGCATAATGGTAGTGTGTTCGGCTATTGTGCGGAGAGTACCGAGTTCGACTCCCCCCCCCGGACAGATCCACCCAAACCAAGGGGGTTAAGAAATTTTGGTAGTGCTCATGCACGAATCTGATTCTCCCCACTGCTGCTAATCACACTAGCAGTGATTTAGCGGGTAGCCACTGATTCTACCAGGATAGGCCGTCCTGCATCTCAGAAAAGCGCATACCCTGCCGCGAGGCGGGAACATGCACGAGGAAGATTAGTATTATCTAAAAATATAAATAACGAACTCTTAAATTTATTCAATATACCTAGTAAATTATTCTTTTGATAATTTTCTACATTCTAATCTTTAAAAGTTCAATAGATTTTTCGAACTCTTTTCAGATGGTCCTATTTCAAAAATCGAGAAAACGCGCGTCGAAGGTGATAAAAAATCCCTTGAGGGGGTTTGTAAAGCTCCCTCGAGGGGTTGGTACAAGCTCCCTTGAGAAGGTGGTACAAGCTGTCTAGAGGGGGTGTTACAAACTCCTTTGAGTAGGTGGTACAAGCGCTCTTGAGAAGGTGGTAAAAGCTCTCTCGAGAAGGTGGTAAAAGATCTCTCGAGAAGGTGGTACAAGCTGCCTGGAGGGGGTGTTACAAGCTCTCTTGAAAAGGTGGTACAAGGGGGTGGTGAAAGCTCAAGCTCTCTTGAGCTAGTGGTACAAGTTCCCTCGAGGGGGTGGTTAAAGCTGTCCAGTGGGGTGGTACAAGCTCCCTTGAGTGGTACAAGGTCCTGTGAGGGGGTGGTACAAGCTCTTTTGAGGTGGTGGTGAAAGCCAATCCCGACTCGTTTCTCGTACTTGCTCTAGCTTGGCCAGCATTCTCTCAGCATCCTTGAAAGTGACGTTGTGGAACTGTGGATGAGAGATGACCCGCTTGACAAAGTTCGAATGATGTTGCTGAAATACAATATAATTCTACTTTTTAAAGAATTATTTGTCATTCTTAACCTGTATAACGTCAACAAACACGTTATAATTACTCTAGTTACCGAGATGAAGAACGGCCCATGAAAACATTAGAAAAACTATTCGACACTTTCCCGGACCTTTCAGAATTTCTTTCTTTAAAAAAAAAGTTTTTTAAAAAGCTTTTTTAGATGTTCAATTCTTTTAATGATCAACCCAAACCAAGGGGTAACGGAACACCAACACGGATTCACAGCGGGCCGCTCAACCACTTCGGCGCTCCTGAAGCTCACAAAGAACATCGCAGACGGTTTCAATGAGAAAAGACCAGCGAAGCGCACAGTCCTTATGGCGATCGACATGTCCAAAGCCTTCGACAGCATCGACATCACCAAGCTTATCGACCTCCTCATGACCACAAGCGTGCCCAACTACATCAAGAAGTGGCTCTCTTCGTATCTGAGAGGACGCACACTCTTCCGCAACACCTTATCGAGCTCCCGGCCGATCAGAAACGGAGTCCCACAAGGCAGCGCCCTCTCGCCCACGCTGTTCAACCTCTATCTACGCGACCTCCCATCCGATAGCGCTCACACCAACGTAATAACTTACGCAGACGATATTACCATATGGGCCTCCAACTCAAACATCAACACCGCCTCGGAGTACGTACGTATGGCAATACCTGGGATCGAAAGCTTCTTGAACAATCGCTCCCTCACCATGTCTCCGGCCAAAAGTCAACTCATGCTCCTCACGCCTTTCAGCAAAGAATACAACACGGTCCTGGACGTATCCATCGGAGGAACCACCGTACCAACAGTCAAGCTCGCAAAGATCCTCGGCGTAACTTTCGACACCATGTTCACGTTCAGCCACCACGCCAGAGACATCTCAGCCCGCATGACACAGAGAAACAACGTCCTGAAGGCCCTCGCAGGTAGCACCTGGGGCAACCAGAAGGAATCCTTACGGACAACCTTCAAAGCTATCTCGCAAGCAATCTCCAGTTACGCCGCCCCCGCATGGTCCACTTTCTTATCCGCTTCGGCCCTCGAAAGGATCCAACGTGCCCAGAATGCCGGTCTCCGCGTAGTCACGGGCAATCATCAGATGGCAGACACCGATCACTTACACAGAGAATCCAAGGTCATGCGCACTAAGTCACACCTTCACATGCTCTCCGCTCAATAACTCGCCAGGACAATGGATCCAGCTCACAACCATCATGGCCTCTTGGAAAGTCATGCTCCACCACGCACCATGAAAAACGACCTCATCATGAGTTGCAAGCACACGGTCGAGTCCGCAGCCTCCATAGCAACAGACCCTCTCAACGGGAAACTCGTCGCAAACGCCATACACACTATGATGGTCTCTAGCGAACTTCAATCAATGAAAGGCGCCGTCATTCTCGGAGGTAGACCCCCGCCCGACATCAACGTGGAAGAATATGACCTTCCCCGCAGCACAAGATGTACACTCTCCCAGCTTCGATCCGGATTCAGCAGATTCACAAACTCGTATCTACACCGTATCGATGAGTCCATCCCAGACGTCTGCCCAACATGCTCATCCACACCTCATGACGTCGCACACCTGTTCGATTACATTGGCGACCCAACGACACTCTCACTCACCGACTTATGGGAGAAACCACGAGAAGTGGCAAACTTCTTGAAGATGTCTATTTAAAAAAAAAATTGAAAATTGACGATTCATACACAACAAAGACGAAGCGAAAAGAAACATATCACGTGGGCCTCGCTCTTCGATGACGGCTCCAACCGGCAACAACAACAACAACCAAGGGGTAACCCCCTGGGGGTTGAGAAATTCTGATAGTGCTCATGCACGAATCTGACTCTCCCCACTGCTGCTATTCACACTAACAGTGATATAGCGGGCAGAAACTGGTTCTACCAGTATGGGTCTGTCGTGCATCTCAGGGAAGTGCGTAGCCTACTGCAAGGCGGGAACAAGCGCGAGGAAGATTATTATTAAAAATCCTGTCGATAATAAAAATGATAGACATGAACCTTCTTTACGTTTTTATATAGTTTTCCATACAAATACAAATATATTAGGTTGAAAACTGTATATTAGGTTGGAAACTGTCCAAACTGACATTCTTCCTCTTCTCCCTCAGATCCTGGTCTTTCAACTCATCCTCCAATTCTGTTCCATCGTCCCAGAATCTACAATTCGTCATCAAATTCTCCATTCAATCAATGACCTAATGGTTAACCAACTTCTCTTTTCTTCCACAGGGTGTAGAAACTAATCACAAACCTCTTCATATTCACACGCTCAAAACCCGCTTTAAAACCTTTGAAATACCGAGTTCGAAAAAAAAAACGTTTATAACTATACCAAAAAACAGGTTTACCACTATACCAAAAACCAGGTTTTTCACTCTAGCAACCAACAGCTACCAACTTGTCTTTCTCGCCGTAATCAACAGCAGCCTTTCGTAGATCGGAGGATTTGCAGGTCAGGTCACACGAAAATCTCTCAGGCTCCACCTTCAGCACTCGGCAGTGTATTGACTGGCCGACCTAGGAAACATATACGAATTCAGATAATAACCACAATTATGATAACAAATTACCATAAGAATGATAACAATAGTGATTATTATGATAACAACAGTAATAAAGAGAACAATTACAACAATAATCATGTTGTAAAAACAATAATGATATGTTTATGATTATTCTAATGATGATAAAAACCATAACACTGAACTATTATAATATTTATACTGAAAACATAAGAATAACCCATAACTATTCTGAATAACAAATCTCTTTAAAACAAACACTAATAAATAACCTATTGAGATCATTTGATGCAGGGCACTAAGCCAACTGATAAATCGAAAGATCGTTCTGGTTACCGTATTCCATGATACCGTACCTGAACCCTCTCTCCAGGATGCTGGAATGACTGATTGTCGGAAAGATTTTGGTTTCTGATGAAGCCAGTTATTCCGTTGTCCAGGCGTACCTTGAAATGCGAAAAAAGTGAAACTGAAAAAAAAACTTTAGAAAATTTTCACTGTTTTAAAATCTGCGTTTCCGAACTTTTGAAGCAAGGTAATTCTCACCACCCGCAAAATTTTTCCGAGCGCGATTTTCAAAATTTCAAATTTTTCAAGTTTTTAATCTCAATGAATTGGACTTATCCCAGGTAAAAATCGGAAAAAAAATTTGCGAGTGCATAGATTTGGATGTTTTTCGGATTTTTCGGAGACGCATAAAAGTTTCCCCCGCAGTGCGGATGAGAGAAACACCCTGTTCTGAAGGCAAATTTGTTTAGTTGCATAGAAATTTTGAATTTGCCTTGCAGAATTGCTCTTGCCAATGACTTTTTTCTCTTTGACTTCAATACTGTTTCTTCCGATTCTACGGATTATCAACGCTCTCATACAGTTTTAAAAGGCTATCAGCACCCTTTTCCCATTCCAATAGTTCTGAATTCCTTGATACCAAATAAAAAGGGCCTCAACACGCTTACCCTGATGCCAACTGGCGTTCCCGGACACATGATCTTGGGATCAGTCTCACTAAGATGCTCGTACACTTCACCCGCAATCTCGAAGCGCTTCTGGCACAATCCACACCTCCACGTATTCGTGCGATCGTCTCGGACCTCAACCCAGCTACAGTAATCGATGCGCAATTTTCAGGGTTTCGGGTCTACGCAGCTGAAATCTTGAAAACATCATCTTGGACTCTCATTCATCATTATAGTCACATTTCAGGCAAAATCGTTCATCCATCGATAACCAAAAACTCGCGGAAAAAGGAAACGGAGAAACTGGACCAAAAATATGGGTGAAACGAACGGCGTTATCTTGAGGATTGGACTCTTCTCCATCTTCTTGCTCCTTCTTCCTGCGATGAACAATACGATCCACCTGAAAGAAACTTACACTAACATCTTTTTCAATTCGAGTGCCTCAACATTTATATTTTGATCTCTCTATATGAAGTTTGAAGTTTTTATTACGCAAAGTATTTTGTCACATCACGTGTAAAATGCATAAAAGTCAGAGGGATGATGGAGGGTTTATGGGGCATAAGGGAAAAGAGAATTTCTGGGGCAGAGTTGTTCTCCGATGGAAGTCACTCCAGAGGGATTCGAGTTAGGAACTAAATAATGGAAAGAATCATTGCCAGCCGCTCAGAAAGACGCAAAAGAGAAAATCACGAGAAGTTGGGAGAGTTGTTACATGACGGCCGCTCAGGAGAATGAGAAAAGGGAAGAAATATGTTTAAAATAACCTCCTAAAAAACCTGCGAAAAGAATCCGATAAAAACAAAAACCAAGAGACGTCAATAAGCACCTCTGGGGCACCTCTGGGGCACCTCTGGGGCAGGAATGGAAGTACTCATGAAATAGATAGCAAAACTTGTAAAAATCACTCAGCAAATTTTCTTAGAGGTCAATAAAATGTAAAAGAAGTTGATGTTGAAAAGAAGCAAATGTTTGTAAGTAAATAAATGGAATATCTGGCCCCAGCTACGCAACATAAATCACTCGAGAAATTTTTTTAACACATCCTGGTGAGCTACTCATGAAAATACAGTAACCATTGCAGCAGTGCAACACTAAAAGTTTTTCCCTCTGCAACTCTATCTATGGTTTTATTCATACCTTAACCATGACCATCTTGCCGGGATACAGACTCTGCTCCGTCTCTTTCGTCAACATACCGAAGAGGTCGCGATCCGTCGGCTCACTCAAATACCGTATCCATGATTACCGTACTCAAATACCGTATCCGAAATAAGAGCGTTTGAACTTGAACAACCTGAATGGCTTCCGCAGATCCTTGTATCTCGAATTAAGCTCAGATCGGATATCATAAAGGGTCATTCCTTTGTTACCGAAACCCTGAAAACTTTTCATCTCTTCGCGTTCTCTTTAAAACAATTATTAATGCATTTATAAACTGAGAAACATCCTCTTCTTCAAAAGCTTTAAAAAAGGGTTCACCAAAAGACCTTGGAGAAAAAAAATTTCCCGTAAAGAATTAACAGAATGAAGCTCAAAAGTTTATAAAAAAAAACTATTGGCCAAATGAAGTCAATTTAAATTACGAAAATTATAAGAAAATTTTAAGAAGAAATTTCAATTTTCCGAATGAAATTGAAGACGTTTTTGAACCTGAAAAAATTTTTTTCAGCTCTTAGCAATACAAGATACAGATTTGAAAAAAAGTTTCTCTAAGAAGCTCACGTCCTCCCCTATTCAATTTCTCCTCTCATTCATTCCTAATAAACTTAGCTCCCCTTTCCTGGTCGTCTCTCCCCTTTGAGGCTTAAATAGAGACCGGACCAGCTATGTTGGCGCTTACATATGAACGCCGAAAAAGATCTACAAATCTTCACCTTCCGTTCTATTTCACTTTTCCTTAACTTCGCGTCGCATTCTTTTCAGCTTCTCCTCAATCCTCTTCCAACTCACTCGGGACTTACTAACGTTCCTAGGACCAATCTTATTCAACCCCTGCTCCATTGTCCTTTTTACCTGTCTTTGAAGCTCCTCGGCAAAAGCATCAAGATCCAGATCTCTGAGCTTATCAGGTGACTGCAGGACTTCTTCCAGTGCCGCCGTCGGATCGGCACCGTCTTCTACCTGCGCATCATACAATTCGCTTTTTTTTTTTCAGGAGCCTCGTCGTTTTATTTTCAGGAGCCCCAAACAACTTTACGAATGAGAGCGGTCCGAATGAATATAAATCTGAACCTTAAACGGGTTAAATAAACAGTGCCAACCACAAAAAAGTCTACTTTTCAATCATCATTTGGTATTTATGGAGCAAAAATAGGGTTCACGTCAATAATCTGACATTTTATTGAAAACTTCTATTTAAAAGCTGAGCCTTTAAACTTTTCTTACCCAGATAATCTTCCAAATCTACTTAACATCTGAAATGAGCTGTTACGGTGGAAGTGGGCCATACAGGCCCACTTCTACCGTATTCAAACTTACCTCCAATGCATCGACCGCCATTTTCCTCGCCCATTCGTATGTTTCTGGATGAACCCGGGATCCGTCCAAAACCTGAAAGCCCAAATGGGTACTGAACCAGAAATCAAAAACCTATGTCAATGAAAAAAGCGTTATTACCTAAGCCAGGATGTTAATTAGCCTTCAGTGTTACTATTAATACTTATTATATTTTGTATATTACTATTAATACTTATTAACACTTTCAGTGTTACTATTAATACTTATTATACTTTACTATGAATCAGTGGTGGAATAACTATCAACTTAACAACTGTAAATGAAGTCAATAACACTCATAAAAATTAAAGTATAACTGAACACTAGTGACTAATCCTACAAACTGAACCGAAAACGGGAAACAACCCACCTCCACATAGGTATCCGTCTTCTCACCCACTTTCGCCGTATCTATCTTGATGAAACCCGCACAGTTCATGAAAACCTGGAACAATTCAAAAGATTTTTTACTAACTTGTTCGTAAAATCTAGTTGATTTTATGAAACATCATTGAATATTAAAAAAAGTGTAGATTATGCAGTTTTTTTTCAAAACATAAAAATTGCAGGAAGATTTCCTCAAACCTAATCATTCTGATACAAGCTGTCTCATAGAATTCCAAGGAGGCCATGCGAAGTTTAAAAAGTGAATTATTTTTTCGGTATATTTATGTATATATATATATATATATATAAAATCGGTATATATATATATATATATATATATATATATATATATATATATATATATATATATATATATATATATATATATATATAAAATCGGTATATTTATGTATATATATATATATATATATATATATATTTCGGTATACTTAGGGATAACCTTCGGTCCTATCTTGCACAAAATGACCAATCGCGTTCGACTCTCCAGGAGATTGTTGTTTTGTCTGAAATCATCAATTTTTTTCGTAAACTGTTTTAGAAATTTTAGCTATAATGTTTACATCTTAACTTATCACAAATGATAATTGATAAAAACTCCCTCTAACTTTTTCAGAGCTTTGAAGAACATTTTCCATTTGAAAATGAATAATTCATTATTGGCTTAAACGTTATATCTTCTACCCACCCTTTCTGACTCTCTCTCTGTCTCACACACTCACAATTGACCACATAAATGTATGTTGTTGTTGTTGTTGTTGTTTTGCCCATAGGTCCTGTCGAGAGGAGTCCTTTCGAAATAGGTTGGTGAGGATCCTTTCGAGTCCGGAGAGATTTTCTCCGTCTACACTCGCACCGCAGTCGGCGATATTCTTGGCGAGACCCATTCGTTAACCGGAGAAGGGCAAGAGGTTATTTCACTGGCGCCTCGACTCGCCATTGAAAGTATAGCGGAGTATCGGCTGATGTTTTGTCTGGTGGCATGCCCAGGCCGGCCCGGCATCGGCCTCCTTTGACGAGCTATACTACCCAGTTTTGGTCCGCGGCGGGATTCCTCCCGCTACCTCTCAGCACGAATTCTTCGTAGGGAGGCGTCCCTCTATCCGCCACCTGAGGTCGCGCTCGATTCTGGACTGGATTATCCGGCTCCATCCGTGACAGGCTCTTAAGGCTGTAGAGTCACGAATGGCCACTGTTGCCAGTGTGTTTCGATAAATGTATAAAGCACATAAATGTATAAAGTTCGAAGGCTATCTTTCTCTTCCACCTGTATAAAGTGACATAATGATCTACCTGATAGTCTTGGAGAGATACGCAGCTTTGCGCGGGCCAAGCCCACACACAAACTGCAGTAGATTCGCGTGATGTGATAGCTCCACGCACTTGTTGATATCGACGCCTACCTGAAAAACGAAATACAATAATAGGCTTACATCCGTCAAGGAAAAATGGAAACGCAAAAAATCTTGATGTGAATATTTTCGTAAAGTTCACAAGAGGTCGAGATTCGCGTGAGTAGAGACCACCCCCTAGTGTAACTGTCGAGAAATCTAAAAGAAAGACCGCTTTTTGAGCGAGGAGTTTGTGATAATCAGAAGCAAGCTGAAGATGGAGAGCAGAGAGGGGAGAGCTAGTCATTCTTCTGGACTCTATCGCTCAAAGAACAGTAATAATCTTCCTCGCGCGTGTTCCCTTCTCACGGCAGGGTACGCCCCCCCTGAGATGCGGGACAGACCTATTCGGGTAGAACCAGTCGCTGCCCGCTAGATCACTGCTAGTTTGAGTAGCAGCAGTGAAGAGAGTCAGATTCGTGCCAGACCACTACCAACATTTCTTAACCACCTTGTTTTGGGTGGATCTGTCCGTGATGAGAGTCGAACTCGAGACTCTCCGCACAATAGTCGAACACACTACCATTATGCCACGCCCGGACCGCTCTAAGAACAGTACTTTTCCTAAATTCTCAACCGTGCTGGTGACCACTGATTTTGGGAATACAAGTGAAATTTCACTTACTTCATTCACTCGATTGATCAACTCCAGAGCTAGAGCTTCGTGTAGATCTTCCTAAAAAAAAAACCACTCAGAAACCTATCAGCAGGGGTTAAATGGTTACCGGACCATCTATGTTGGCGCATACATGTTCGCGCCGAAAATGATCTACATTCTCTTCTCCTTCCGTTCTATTTTACTTTTCCTCTACTTCTCTTTTCACTCTTTTTGTCTTTCCGCATTCCTTTTTCCACTCGATCGGCCCGTACAAATATGCCTTAGACCGGTCTTATTTAACGCCTGCCTATCATTCTTAGAAGTGTTTGTGATTAAAATTTATTTAACCGATGTTTCGTTGGAAATGTTTTCGAGCCAGACCGGCTCTATGATTAGAAAAAGCTTCTTTCGACTCCTACACAATAAATCTTATAAACCTATCGTAATTCCCCTAGGCTTAGTTTTGAAGAGACCATACATATAACAATCTCATACCCTTTCTCCGTTCATCGAATGGGTCTTGCCAAGAATATCATCAACTTCGGTGCAAATATAATTTGAAGAATTTTCTCTCTCTCTCTTGATAAATTTGTAAGAATCTTCAGAGAGTTATTAAAGAAGACCCCTGTTCTCGACAAAACCTTTTTGCAAATTGCAACAACAATATCACACTGCCTGAATTTCGCAGCTCCTTTTTTCAGATACAAGTGGTTAAGTACATAAAAAAGCAGCTCAATTTCGATTACTTTTCCCTCACCTTATTGACTTCATTCTGGAGAGGATGAAGGGGAAGGCAGAAGAGATCCTCATCCGCATTTGCCAAATGAGCGTACTCCACTAGCGGGTCAGCAACGAGACGCGCAAGCGACAACGCTTGGCGCAGATTCGTTGGGTAATCTGGATGCTCCGCCTAAAAACAATCTTTTCGAAACCATTATCTGAGACGACTTATCACTTAATCAATAGAAATATTTCCCGGTGAGATGAGAAGTTTAATTCAGAGAAAAAAACAGAGAAGAACAGAGTGCTACTTACCACCCGCATAACTTCTCTAGAGCGCATAGATTTCCAGAATTTAAAAGAGTTCGGAATTGTTTTTTTCAAAGATTTGGAATTTTCATAGGTAAAAATCGAAAATTTCTCCTTTCGAGTGCACAGATTTTAATGTTTTGTTGGACCTTTTGAAGAGCGCACAGACTTTTTTCACCCGCAGTGCGGGTGATAGAAACACTATGGAGAAGAATAAAGAGAAAATTCGAGAATTTTCATGTGAAAATAATGTTTTTTTTACATTACAGAAGCCTCAAGTTTTAAACAAAGCTCTGCCAACAAACGGAAAGACTTGACCATTCACGAAATGCTCAAAAAGCATTGAGATTTAAATTATAAGATTTCAGGTCAAATAAACAAACTTTTGACGAAGAACTACGGCTGACAAAGAATAAAAATATTCGAACCTCTGCCATTTTTGAGTGCATGTAAACTTTAGCAGCCTCATTGTCATGGATAACCACCTGAAATACTTTTCAAATAGGATATTTTTCGCCTTTAAAACTGAATACGCTCTATATTTCTTGCTGGCAGCCTCACTTTGGTTGGTGAAAGAGATCGAATCACAAAACCATATAAGAGAACTTGTTTAGCTTCAAGTAACCAAATTTGATGATCAACTTATGGCATTTTGCAACTTTTTATTTCATTGAACAAGGAAAATGTGACGAACTTGAGGTGATTTTCTCAGGACATCGTTTGACATGAGTGTCGCGCAGATCTCTGTTATGTCATTTCTGAAGAGAAATTTTCGTTGTTATGACTCTACTATCTTCTTCTTCTTCTTCCTAGCGTTATTCCCGCTGAAGAGCGAGGTCCGCTGTGTAGATAGCACTTCGCCACATCAACTATATTAACTAACTAACTATATTAACGCCACATCAACTATTAACATCAACCACATCAACTTAACTATATGACTCTACTATATTTAACCCAAAACAACTTTTGTGATGATCTGTCGTGCAGCACCGCGTGAAGGCGGACATCGTTGTAGCACATTGTTCAACAATCATTCATTTTGCTTAATCAAAGCTAAAATCAGCCTCTCAATAAACTTTCCTCTCGTTAAAACATGATATGATTAAAACTCGGCCCGGGCATAATCTAGTCCGCGAAGCTGCATCGAGGGAGAAAACAGAGCTAATTTTTGATGTAATTTTTCAAAATCCATCAGTTACGCGAACCATTAGACAAATATTTTTTTCAAAAGTCCTCAATAGTTAATTTTCGATTTTGAAAGTGCTCCATTCGGTTTCAATGATCTTCAACTCGGTGAATAGTTCGAATGAATCTTCGTGCATTTGGAGAGAAGCTTCTAGGAAATTCAGAAACTTGGACTTTTACCAACTGACTTTAGATACTTCGCCTGGAGATTCTCGCCTGCTATCGCGATAAGATGCGGCTTTTTCCTCTCTATGAACTTCTGCAGTTTCTCGACATCGCCTTCCTGTATATATTTCATCTCACTCAAGTTCATGGAAGAATACTGTAGCTTCAGGTAGAATACGGTATCTATGAATGAATGAGTCAAACACTTGAGAACTTAGTTGATAATCATAAGGCATTGACAACTCAAGCGAAAACAGTAAAAGTCAGTCAATCACAGTACAACTGCATTACCTTCTGTTTGACTTCATGCGGGAACTTGGAGCGGCTCATGAGATACGGTAGTCGGATGTGGTCAAGAACTACGCCGTCCCCATCTACGAGAGCTCCGAAAGTCACCTTAAGACGAACAAAATGAAGTTTTACCCGCGTTTCTCGAGAAATTTGAAAAAATTGAGTATTGTAACTTGTTTGTAAGTTGCTCTATTTCATAACCGTTAAGGAGTTTGAAGACTATTCTAGGTTACTTTAGCTTTATTTTATGAGAAAAAAAATTTAATATGCATTCTCAATGGAGTACTGTAAGTGATAGATTACTGTAAGAATGGCAAAGCTCACTTCGTCCCTATCAGTTGCATAGGCGATTCCTAGTATTACAGTACTCAATGGAGTACTGTAAGTGATAGATTACTGTAAGAATGGCAAAGCTCACTTCGTCCCTATCAGTTGCATAGGCGATTCCTAGTATTACAGTACTCAATGGAGTACTGTAAGTGATAGATTACTGTAAGAATGGCAAAGCTCACTTCGTCCCTATCAGTTGCATAGGCGATTCCTAGTATTACAGTACTCAATGGAGTACTGTAAGTGATAGATTACTGTAAGAATGGCAAAGCTCACTTCGTACCTATCAGTTGCATAGGCGATTCCTAGTATTACAGTACTCAATGGAGTACTGTAAGTGATAGATTATTGTAAGAATGGCAAAGCTCACTTCGTCCCTATCAGTTGCATAGGCGATTCCTAGTATTACAGTACTCAATGAAGTACTGTAAGTGATAGATTACTGTAAAAATGACAAAGCTCACTTCGTCCCTATCAGTTGCATAGGCGATTCCTAGTATTACAGTACTCAATGGAGTACTGTAAGTGATAGATTACTGTAAGAATAGCAAAGCTCACTTCGTCCCTATCAGTTGCATAGGCGATTCCTAGTATTACAGTACTCAATGAAGTACTGTAAGTGATAGATTACTGTAAGAATGGCAAAGCTCACTTCGTCCCTTTCAGTTGCATAGGCGATTCCTAGTATTACAGTACTCAATGGAGTACTGTAAGTGATAGATTACTGTAAGAATGGCAAAGCTCACTTCGTCACTATCAGTTGCATAGGCGATTCCTAGTATTACAGTACTCAATGGAGTACTGTAAGTGATAGATTACTGTAAGAATGGCAAAGCTCACTTCGTCCCTATCAGTTGCATAGGCGATTCCTAGTATTACAGTACTCAATGGAGTACTGTAAGTGATAAATTACTGTAAGAATGGCAAAGCTCACTTCGTCCCTATCAGTTGCATAGGCGATTCCTAGTATTACAGTACTCAATGAAGTACTGTAAGTGATAGATTACTGTAAAAATGGCAAAGCTCACTTCGTCACTATCAGTTGCATAGGCGATTCCTAGTATTACAGTACTCAATGGAGTACTGTAAGTGATAGATTACTGTAAGAATGGCAAAGCTCACTTCGTCCCTATCAGTTGCATAGGCGATTCCTAGTATTACAGTACTCAATGAAGTACTGTAAGTGATAGATTACTGTAAGAATGGCAAAGCTCACTTCGTCCCTATCAGTTGCATAGGCGATTCCTAGTATTACAGTACTCAATGGAGTACTGTAAGTGATAGATTACTGTAAGAATGGCAAAGCTCACTTCGTCCCTCTCAGTTGCATAGGCGATTCCTAGTATTACAGTACTCAATGGAGTACTGTAAGTGATAGATTACTGTAAGAATGGCAAAGCTCACTTCGTCCCTATCAGTTGCATAGGCGATTCCTAGTATTACAGTACTCAATGAAGTACTGTAAGTGATAGATTACTGTAAGAATGGCAAAGCTCACTTCGTCCCTATCAGTTGCATAGGCGATTCCTAGTATTACAGTACTCAATGGAGTACTGTAAGTGATAGATTACTGTAAGAATGGCAAAGCTCACTTCGTCCCTATCAGTTGCATAGGCGATTCCTAGTATTACAGTACTCAATGAAGTACTGTAAGTGATAGATTACTGTAAAAATGGCAAAGCTCACTTCGTCCCTATCAGTTGCATAGGCGATTCCTAGTATTACAGTACTCAATGGAGTACTGTAAGTGATAGTTTACTGTAAGAATGGCAAAGCTCACTTCGTCCCTATCAGTTGCATAGGCGATTCCGAGTATTCGAGCCTGAAAATTGATGATTTCGAATGAGAAATTGTCATTCAATTGCTTTCCTAGACGGTTCAATAATTGAATGTTTCCGCTCACAAAAAAAAACTCCTGAAATGGTGTTTCCTTATTATTTTTGGCTCGAAAAAGTTTGGTTACGCCACTTCTACCGAACTAGCATTCACATTCTTCATTCTTGATCTTCTTTCGGGGTAGTTGAAGAGTTTGGGGTGAAAATCAGGGGTAGGGGAAGGGTGAGGGCTGAAAATCAGGGGTAGGGTAAGGGTGGGGGCTGCAAATAAACGGATCAGAAAGTGCTTATGTCAACACTGGCTAGGAACAACTGTGTGAAAGTTCTCCCTTTCCGAAATTGAGAGTACCAGTTTCATCACTTCCGCTGTTAGAGAGCCCCTTCTTTTCTCCCTCCTCCATATCGCATGGACTCTACCCAAAAACGGGTTGGAGAAACCAAATTTTTACAACCCTTTTTATCTCAACTACCTAGAACCAGGGGTTCAATAGAGAACGGACGAGCTATGTAGGCCCATACATGTTCGCACCGAAAACGATCTACATTCTTTTCTCATGATGTTCTATCTAACTTTCCCTATACTTCCCCCTCCAATCTTTTTAGCCTTTCTCCAACTCGCTCGGCGCGTACAAATATTCATCATGCCAATATCATTTCACGCCTGAGTATAAGTTTTTGGTTGAACTCGGTCATCCTAGGTTGCTAAAGAACAACTTTTGCGAACATCGGTCACCTAAATTTAACGCCTGCACTGAACCAACCTCAACTTTCCTCTCTCCATACTCTTCTTCTTCATCGGCGTCTTCATCTTCTGGACGATAACCAGCCACTTCCAGCCGCGTGTACAGACTGAAGGCGCTTCTCTAAAACATGACTCATTCACCGAGGACATTACTAAATCACCTTACATTTCGATAAGTCATCATTGTGAAAATCAATTGATCTGGGGAGACATGACTCAATCATCCTAATGATTGAACTATGGCACAGAAAAAAAAGCTAGCCCTCCGGGAGGAATCGAACCCAGCCATCTCGACTCAAACCGGGAGCGCGTGTTACACGTGTAATGGTAACACGCGCTCCCGGTTTGAGTCGAGATGGTCTGAGTTCGATCCCGCCCAGTGGACTAGCTTTTTTCTGCGCGATAGTTCAATCAGTTGTCATCTCAACCACGCGTCACTGCCTTTAAACTGTGTAACTTAGCATTTGAAGAACAATCATCCTAGAAACAACTCAATCTAATCAGACCACGTGAATAGAGCTATCAGTGAGAAATGTTCATTTGACGGAGGACATTCAATTCCCTCCAACTTTTTTCTCCGGTTGAACAAATCTTCAGAAAACTAATTGAAAAAACGCTATCTATAAAAATTTAAAACCTGTAAAATGGCAGCCAACATAATTTTCAGGGATCTCGAATCAGTTAATCAATCTACCGCACACTACGCTGACACATCAATCAAGCCACTGCCATTTTTTTCCCTGTAAGTCTGAAAACGTGGCTTTCATACCTTAATAACACATTCCTTCGCTTCGTCCAACAGCTTTGTGTACATTTCCTGTTCCAGGGCGGGGACTAGCATTTCCTTGAAAGGAAACCCACTTTTAGTTTTGACCTTTTGCTCCATTTCTCTCAAGTTCATTTAGCTTTCCGCTATTCTTTTACTCTTACGACATCAAATTACTTTTCGGCATGACTAATATACTAATTCAAATCAATATATGCCAAAATATTGATCATCTCGTATATAAAAGTTTGTTTCCGCACATTAAGAGCGCCGAAAATGACCAGTTTATTTAGGCTTGCTTCAAACACATTGATTGTTTGAATTTTAAGTCAAAGTTGTCTAAACAACTTCGAATAAATTTTAATAACTTCAAATAAATAAATACTATCATTTTAGTGTGCTGAATCTCTAAAACCCAAACCTGCACGGCCATCTCAATCACTCTATTCCTCAACTTATTCCATTCTTCCGCTACGTCCGTGTATTCATCCTGAAACCAACGTTTCAATTTTTTGAACAGGGTGCGGCAAAAAGCTAGTTGGACAACTTTGTCACTTTATATCTTTTTTTGTTTTGTGTAGCGGTCGTGTGATTTTTTGTTTGTATCTCAATCAAAACGTTACGAACACACTTTGAAAAATTCAGAATGATATCTTTTTTCGTTCTCAGGTCTGATATGGACCGAGGCTACATTCTGCCCTTGAGGGGGGTCTGATATGGACCGAGGCTACATTCTGCCCTTGAGGGGGGTCTGATATGGACCGAGGCTACATTCTGCCCTTGAGGGGGGTCTGATATGGACCGAGGCTACATTCTGCCCTTGAGGGGGGTCTGATATGGACCGAGGCTACATTCTGCCCTTGAGGGGGGTCTGATATGGACCGAGGCTACATTCTGCCCTTGAGGGGGGTCTGATATGGACCGAGGCTACATTCTGCCCTTGAGGGGGGTCTGATATGGACCGAGGCTACATTCTGCCCTTGAGGGGGGTCTGATATGGACCGAGGCTACATTCTGCCCTTGAGGGGGGTCTGATATGGACCGAGGCTACATTCTGCCCTTGAGGCGGGTCTGATATGGACCGAGGCTACATTCTGCCCTTGAGGGGGGTCTGATATGGACCGAGGCTACATTCTGCCCTTGAGGGGGGTCTGATATGGACCGAGGCTACATTCTGCCCTTGAGGGAAGTCTGATATGGACCGAGGCTACATTCTGCCCTTGAGGGGGGTCTGATATGGACCGAGGCTACATTCTGCCCTTGAGGGGGGTCTGATATGGACCGAGGCTACATTCTGCCCTTGAGGGGGGTCTGATATGGACCGAGGCTACATTCTGCCCTTGAGGGGGGTCTGATATGGACCGAGGCTACATTCTGCCCTTGAAGGGGGTCTGATATGGACCGCGGCTACATTCTGCCCTTGAGGGGGGTCTGATATGGACCGAGGCTACATTCTGCCCTTGAGGGGGGGTCTGATATGGACCGAGGCTACATTCTGCCCTTGAGGGGGGGTCTGATATGGACCGAGGCTACATTCTGCCCTTGAGGGGGGTCTGATATGGACCGAGGCTACATTCTGCCCTTGAGGGGGGTCTGATATGGACCGAGGCTACATTCTGCCCTTGAGGGGGGTCTGATATGGACCGAGGCTACATTCTGCTCTTGAGGGGGGTCTGATATGGACCGAGGCTACATTCTGCCCTTGAGGGGGGTCTGATATGGACCGAGGCTACATTCTGCCCTTGGGGGGGTCTGATATGGACCGAGGCTACATTCTGCCCTTGAGGGGGGTCTGATATGGACCGAGGCTACATTCTGCCCTTGAGGGGGGTCTGATATGGACCGAGGCTACATTCTGCCCTTGAGGGGGGTCTGATATGGACCGAGGCTACATTCTGCCCTTGAGCCTGCTGTCGAATATAATTGCTGCCGAAAATTTCTTAACGATTGTTTTACAGAAAAATTATTCAGAAAATATTATAAATATGTAGCTAAAAAAGGGAAATTAACTGTTGAGACATTAGAAAGAAAAAAAAGCATCTTCCCCATCTAGTTGTGTTACGTTTTTCCTAGGGAACACAGAACAGGAGGCATAGGTAAACTGCCAACTGGCAAAAAATTTCTAGGGCGACCGACCCACCGACCCTCTACCTCAATCGAAATGAATGTATCAGAGTTTTCACTAAAATTGGAAGAAAAAATTTTCCATCTATCTACAGTAATATAACGTTTCATTAGCCATAACTCAGCCTCAACCGGTTTCGTGAAAACAAAAGCGATACTTTTAACCTACTTTAGTGATCTACCTATTGAGACATATTTTACCTACATATGACCGGAAGCGAATCATCGGACACGTCCATCAAATCCTTGGAAAAGTCATGGAACAGAAAAAACCATGTCAACTCAATATTTTCTGTCCCGCATAAAAAGTTCCGCAGGTTATCGCTTTAACTCGCACTGTGGGTAAAATCTGTTTTCCCCCATAAAAAAACCTAGGGATGTGTTTTTTATTATACTTTTTTTCATATTTTATTTTCTCGTTTTTATTGTTGTTGTTTGCTCATAGGTCCTGTAGGGGAGTCCTTTGGGATAGGTTGGTGAGGATCCTTTTGAGTCCGGAGAAATTTTCTCCGTCTACACTCTCACCGCATTCGGCGATCCTCTTCGCGAGACCCATTCGTTAACCGGAGAAGGACAAGAGGTTATTTTACTGGCGCCTCGACTCACCGTTACAAATTATAGGGGAGTATCGGCTGATGTTTTATCCGGTGGCATGCCCAGGCCAGGCCGGCATCGCCCTCCTTTGACGAACTATACTATCCAAATTTGGTCCGCGACGGGCAAGCCCGCTATCTCCAACGCAAATATGCAGAGAGACATCCCTCTATCCGCCACCTTAGGACTCGCTCGATACCGGTGAGGATTAACAGGTCCCTTTCGATAATATGAAATTGTGAGCTGTAGCACCCTCGAAGGCGAGTTCGTTTTTAATCGCACGCACTCAGTCTATCTCCTAGATTCACCTTATAGAAGGGCTGGTCTTCGAGAATGATCTTGAGGAGAGTGGTTTCTTCTCCTTCGCGGTCAGCAACCAACTCCACTGCCAACAGACCGTTTTGTTTGCCCTGATACATTTGATTTATAAATGAAACTCGACTAAACTATCAATCGAAATTCAAAACAAGATTGATCGGTTACTATCACTTCAGACTGTTATCTATGAGACAAATTAACTCTAATGATATGAGATTGAATTTTTAAAACTTGAAAAAAAACCTTTTTGTTTCATTTTAAGTTTGCTATCTAAGACGCTCGACTTGATAAGTTAATACGGTTTCATTTCTTGAAAAAATTTCATCATTATTGCGAAATAACCAATATAGTTATACATTTGCACTGCTTCAAGTTAAAAAAATTATCTCTAGAATTAATAACTTGAGTTATAAATTACATTTGTAAAAGAAGAACCAAACCCAACCAGATGGTAGTACAAGAAATCGTCTCCTTCTAGCAGTTCAATCGGCTTCTCTTTAATGTACCTACAATATGTGCATTCAATATTTAAAACTTCCTAAATTATTTCGAATGACAAAAAAATTAACGTTTTTCCTAGCAAAAACAAGTGAAGACGAATTCATATAACGTAAAACATTAAAAACTATTTTTACTTTTGAACATTAGACCAAAATAATTAACGGCCTTATGTTGTTCGTAGCGCCACGGAAGCTCATCTGCGATTTAAACATTCTCCAGCACCGAAAAACTTCTCATGGTTATAACTACCGTACCTCTTCTTCCAGATAGGATGCGAGTCATCCATCTGCTCTCTTCCTTGTTTGGTGGGACGTACGTTGAGACAAATTCGACGACGGTAGTACTCCCTTATACGAGCACGGACCTCAATAGGCAAAACGTTCTAGAATCAATTGGCCGAGACGAACTGGAAAAAACTACAGGCAAACCAAAATAAAGCAATTCGGATAGCAACAGGAAACCTAGCAATGGCCGGCACAGAGCACTTAGCTCTGGAAAGCGAAATGTTACCCATAAAGGAGCACAACACGATGCTTACCAAGCAATTCGTCGCAAGAGCAAGACTCCTCCCAAACCACCCCTCCCATCGTCGATGCATGGAACCCAAACCAACTAGAACTATACGTAAACATGCTGATGTTAGTAGACAGTGATCAGAAAGCCGCACTTAAAAGAATACATACTGAGACTGTGAGAAATTTCATTAGCTCCTGCTCCCCTAACCCTGTTCTAGGTAAGAAACCTCCCAGAATCCATAAATCAACGAATCAACTTCCCAGGGAACAACAAATAACATTATCGCAACTACGTAGTGGCTATGCAAGTTCCCTTAACAGCTACCTACACAGAATAGGAGCTGCCCAATCACCTCTTTGCCCAAAATGTTTAGAAGAGCCACATACAACTAGTCATTTATTCTCGTGTCGCTGTGACCACACACTTTTAAGAAGTATAGATTTGTGGAATAGCCCGACGTCTGTTGTTAAGTTCTTTTACCAGTGATTCCTTTCTCTCGAAAAAAAAAACAAACAAATAAACCCCGAGAGAGAAAGAGAAATAAATGTAATTAGATAAATGATGTAAGTAAGGTTATTATTTTCTGATTCATGTCAAAGAAGACCTTGTCTACCCAGCCGGAGACCTACGGCGGGCAATCTACAACAACAAACGTTCTAGAATTAAATTGACTTGGTAAATAATGTCTCCCTAGACAAACTCAAAGCTATGCATTTTCCAATGGTTACAAAAATTATAAAGAAAATTATGTCTACAAAACATGGAAAAAACTTGAGAAAGCAAACTTTGTCTTTAAAAAGTCCAGTTTTTTGTGGTTTAATTCTTAACTTCAGTTTAATTTTCATCCATTCCTTGTACAATTTTGTTCCTGAATAGCTTAGGCTGAAATAGCATTGTCCGTGAAGAGGCGAGTTCAGTTCCACGTCCAATCACCCACTTTTTGAGATGGAAAGACAGGCCACGAGAAAGTGTGATGTAAAGAGAGAATGCAGACGAACAGAGCGTTTGTGACACTAGCGTTTTTTTTGTGGATAGCGCATAGATTTCACACGCAGTGCGGGTTAGAGAAACACATTGCCACAGAAAGACTGATTGACACTCAACAATTGACACTTTCTGATCGTTCTGTTATTTCCCAAAAACTTTTGCTATGGATGTATTTAATGAGTTTAACTGATATTCTCACTACCCTGCTACTTTTCCGTCGCCACTCTTCCTGCCATAACTCGATTTGACAATTTTTAATGTTGATTAGAAAATTTCCACTGTCGAATTAGATTTTTTTCCTGACCTGACAATTTCTACTGTTGACACTTTTCGAATTTGATACTAAATGTGTAATAATTGATTTGACAGAGTGTCACTCTTAACTGACCGCCGGCTCTCTGCTGATCTCCTTGGCCAGCATGAAGATTGCCCCGTTGATGACCGCATCCGCGTTCAGAAACGACGTCGAGATGTACTCTTCGGCAGCTACTCGCGGATCGACCTAATGAATGAATCTATACATATGTAAGTATGAATTGATGAATGAAAAAATAATTATACAAAGATCAACTAATGAATAAATTAATGATTAACTACATGTCGATATAAAGGTTACAGTACCGGATCTTGTTCGACTTCATGTCTTTTCCAGTCGAGATTCTCGGCGAACTGCTTCGCCGTGAGCCCGAAACGAGCCGCCATCTCTCCGATTCCATGCTCCACACACAACTGCAACAAAAAGATGATCAGAGGCAAAACCGACTTATAGATTGATTTAATTCAACTTCCCCACCCTTTCTTTCCCTGATATAATTATAATTTTCTTCACACTTGTTCCCGCCTCGTGGCAGGCTACGCGCTCCTCTGGGTTGCGGAACAGACCTATTCTGGTAGAACCAGTGGCTGCCCGCTAGATCACTAGTGTTTGTAGCAGTGAACTAGCGGGCTTGTAAAATTCCCTCTGGTCGTCGACCCCTTCCCGCTTTTTTACACTAGTAGAAAAAAAATAGTACAGAAAATTACAAGAGTATTTAGAGTCATCGTCAGTTTTTATCAGTAGCCCTTTGGCCAAGTATCTGTCTCGTTTATTAACTCATTCGAAAACGTCATTCACAAACTCATTGATTGATTGATTTAGGCTTTCATCTTCTTCCTCATGAATGACCTGGTACTTGTCCTTCCTTGTGCACGGCTTGAACTTGGTCGTCATGTCGATTCCCGCCAGAACATCTTCTTCTTCGCCTTCTGCTCTGGCCGCTTCTTGCTGCTCTCTAAAAAACATCAAATACACTCTAATTGTTCGATTTAAACATGGTCTCATAAGGAAATTGCATTGATGATACGCGTCGCGGTTGACGCGTTCGCTTGGGAAAAGAGAGGGAGTGAATCTCATTCTAGACTGTTTCGACATAGTTGAGGGATTCTACCCGATAAACAGTTGTTGCCTACATGTGTATACAATTTCCATGGGAGACTTTTGTTTAAATTCCCCAAATTTCTACAGAACCTTTTTCCAAACTATCTCCAACTGTATTAAGGGTAGGAATTCGATCCCTACAATCATATTCAACTCTATTTCTTACACCTATCCAGGAGAACAAGCAAACCTCTTCTACGAATATTTCAACAGCTTGCAACCCCCTCCGATAAGCGGCCCTCTTCCTCTAAGTTCTTCTCTACACCCTATCAGTTATAATCCATACATTACAGCCTTCGATATTCAAAGTATTTTGAAAAAGAATCCTCCAAAAAAATTCTTCAACAGACCAAATACCGAATATATTCATCAAACACTGTGTAGATTCTTTGACAATACCACTTTCCATAATCATGAACAATTCCATTACTCAAGGACACTTTCCGTCTTCATGGAAACAGGGATTAATCATCCCAATTCACAAAAAAGGGTCCCATTCTCAAGTTTCTAACTATAGGCCCATCACAATGGTTTGCTCGATGTCAAAAGTCTTTGAAAAGCTCATTTTCAACCTCATTTATGACCATCTCGAATCCAACCAAATCCTCATCAGCAACCAGCACGGTTTTCGCCGTAGCCGTTCCACTATCACATCCCTAGTTCACTCCTATTCCCAGTACCTTTTTCTGAATAGCAAGAAGCTCAAGTTCGACATTTGTCTGATTGATTTCTCAAGAGCCTTCGATACAGTAAACCACAGGTTCCTGATACACAAATTAGAAAAAATAGGTATCAATTCAGGTCTACTCCGCCTTGTAGAATCATTTCTCGCTAGTCGTTATTCTATAACTTCAGTCAATCACGTTTTATCCGATCCCAAAGTTTATAATAGCGGAGTTCCGCAAGGAAGCTGCCTAGGTCCCCTATTCTTCTCTATTTTTATAAACGACATCATAGAATGTATTGACCCCGAAGTCCACTGCTTTCTCTATGCAGATGACATCAAACTATTTTCAAACAGCAGTCAAAGTCTACAACGAGCCCTAGATTCTATTTCCAGTTATGTACATTCCTGGGGGCTTATAATTTCCATTCCGAAATGCTTCATAGTTCATTGTGGCAACAATAACCCTAGCAGCATCTACCACATTGATGGTAAAATCGTTCCCACCTCTTCAACTATCAAGGATCTTGGAATATATTTTGATGCAACACTCAAATTCTCCACCCACATAGAGCAAGTCATAACCAAATCCACCAGATGTATAAACATGATCCTGCGAGCATTCAAAACCAAGTCCATAACCGTTCTTCTCCGCGTGTTCAAAACATACATTCTCCCTTTACTAGATTACGGTAGTGAAATCTGGTCGCCACAGTCCGTAGGTCACATAAACGCAATAGAAAACTTCCAGCGTGCCTTCACACGCAGAATTCTTTATAGAGCTGGGCATCCCAAGATAGACTACCCATCTAGGCTCAATCTGCTCTCTCTGACGACTCTCGAATACAGAAGAAATATTGACGACCTTGCAATCATACACAAATGCATACACCAACACCTTCGAATAGACTATTCCAAACTTTTTCAAGTATGTCCCCTTCCATACAGCAACAGACACGCCCATCCATACCGAATTGCTCTACCATTCAGAATTCTGGATACCAAAAGTAGTTGTGCTTCCAGGGTTATTGATATATGGAACGGCCCACCCCGTCGGATAGTGACAATCAATTCCCCTGTTGTTCCAAGTTCATCAATGCATGTACGTATGTGTTATTCTATCATGTTAATTGGAATAAATGATTGAATGGAATTGAAGTATATTCATAGTGCCCTTTTCTAAAATACGTTACTGAAAGAGCTCCAAATGAATTTTCTTATTCACTGCTCTCATCTCAACGTTCTATTTAATATGTTTTTACTATTCTGTCCCTTTATTTTAGATGTTTTTTTGTTTTGTCTCCATAATTTGTCTCTATAAGTTCCCTTTCTATAATTCGTTTTGAAATGTTTTTCGAATATAGCTGAACTCACATACGTGACAGCAATCCAAGTTCATCAATGCATGTACGTATGTGCTATTCTATCATGTGAATTGGAATAAATGATTGATTGAAATCAAAGTTATACTTCGTGACGAAAGGAATGGAATGAATGGAGGAAGAAGTGTAACTGATTCCAGGCTTTTTCTTCCCACCCAAAAAAGGTGTGTATATCAAGATGACTAATCATGAGGAAACGGCGGGCCTTTGAGAGAGCGCCAGAGCGTGTGACGTCAAAGAAAGAATGCATATGATCAGAGCATTAGTATCACTAGCTTTCTTAAAAAGCGCATATGTTTAACGCAGAATGCGGGTTCGAGAAACTTACTGACTCATGTTTTGACCCTTGAAAACAGTAAATAAACACCGAAAAGTGAGCGTTCTACTTTCAGAGATAAATAATGTTATGAAGCAAATCAGCACCTTGAAAACCATTTTTCTCAGCTTTCTCATTGAGAGAATGCATCTAGTTTGAGTTTATAGAGATAACTGCACTGCTTCTTCTTGCTCGCGCTTGTTCCCGCCTCGCGGCAGGGTACGCGCTCCCCTGAGATGCAGGACAGACCTATCCTGGTAGAACCAGTGGCTGCCTGCTAGATCACTGCTAGTGTGATTAGCAGCAGTGGGGAGAGTCAGATTCGTGCATGAGCACTACCAACATTTCTTAACCCCCTTGGTTTGGGTGGATCTGTCCGGGGTGGGAGTCGAACTCGGGACTCTTCGCACAATGGTCTATCACACTACCACTATGCCACGCCCGGACTATAGAGATAACTGCACTGCATATTGCATATTTGCACCAGTGTGTTCGTCTAACTCACACTGCGGTAGAAATCTTTGCACAAATCTACGCGCTATCTATCCAAAACATGCTACTGATAATAAATCTCTGTTCGTCTGCGTTTTCCATATTTCATCGCACGAGTACGGTCTTTCTCCAGAGTCTGCCTTTTTTGATCCGATACCAGTGTGTTTTGATACCAGTGTGTTTCTCTGACCCGCACTGCGGGTAAAATCTATGCGCACATCTATGCGCTACCCACGAAAGCTTTTGGTGAAAATGTTTTCTTCTTTCGCATTCTTTCTTTCACATTACACGCTCCCGGATTCTCTTTGAAGCCTGTCGTTCGCGCATGATTAGTGATCTTGATATACACGCCTTTAACAGGGTGTTTCTTTGCACCCGCACAACTTTTTTCAAAGCGCATAGATTTTTTAAAAATTTCTAAGTTTAACATTAATTTTTTCTCATGATTCGGACTTCTCCTATCAAAAAGCCGAGGAACAATTTTCCAAGCGCATAGATTTCGATGTTTTTCGATGGGTTTTGAAGAGCGCACAGATTTTTTTACCCGCAGTGCGGGTCAGAGAAACATCCTGGCCTTCACTGCGGGTAGTAAGAAACAGCCTGTTTGATACATAGCTCACCAGCACTTGTCACAAGTTTTTTTTAATGATAGTGTTTTCTAATTCTCGAACAACTCTTTCAAGTCGCGATGGAGGTCACCTACTCGTGGTGCGACTGTGGAGGACGCTGGAAGGCGTCGGACCCAATGGACCTCCAAACCAATCTTCCCCCAACAACTCTTTCTTTCAAAAAACAACTTTGTAGCCCACTGAACCCTTTTCTCAGTTCTAAGTAGTTCATACGAGCGGGAAGCTTGAAATAACAAAACTCTCTTCTTACTGCCCTTCAACTCTCGATTGCTTCTCATTTTTCTAGGCCACCCGCTTGGCCGAGCGGTTAGTTTTAAACCTTTTTACAATTGCTGGTGAGCTTTTTTTATATAAACGTTTCTTTAGCGGTTGTTTCCGCATCAAACTGTCCAAGACACCTAGAAGCTCTTATCATCATAATCATTCAATCAATGAAGTTATTCTAATAAGCAATGCAGTCCTGGCAAAGTATATAACATATCTGCACCAAACAGACACGATATTCAGAACCATTTGCGAACATTCAACGGAGAAAAGTATGAATTAAGGAATAACTTTTTCCGCGCCGTCTCCCACTCGAACATCTTCGGCAGCTCGGAAGCGTAGAAGAGTTGGAACTGGCTGAAGCAATCTTGCCACTGCTCCAACGACTGGATTCCTTCTACTCTGGAAAGAAGCTGCTATGATTAATCAATCAATAAATCAATCAATCAATCAATATTTATTCAAGGTTGTATACATGCCATAAAAGTAAACTCAGTTCATGTATGCCGCTGATACATATCTTATTTTACTAACCCACTTTACCAAAATCAATAAAAACCAAGTAAATGCTTAAATGATATGTCATCTTCCTATTCTTCTCTTCTCAATTCGAACCAGTCTTACATGAACAAAATACTGTTCTGTTATCACGCAGGACTGGGAATTTTCATGCTCAAGACTTTATATATTATCAATGATATACATGTTTGAACATGTTTTGCTTCCCTATAAAGTCCGCAACAAAAGAACTTACTCATGTATATCCGCCTCCTGCACGTTTCGGACTTGACTGGCTTCCTCGCTCTCCACTTGATATGTTTGCATTCTACGCAGAAGACTGAGCAACTGCAACAAATACCTTTTTGGCCGTGTTTTAAATGTTCTATTGAGTCCTCAGACTCAAATTAAGAAGTTTACAACTTCACTCACACGTCCTATTGGGGTCTCGTTTTTTCTCTCCAAACTTTCAGATAAAAGGGCTTCAGATTTCCTTGCATGAGTTTCAGGGCTTCGAATTCCTGCGATGCTTTTATCGGTTCTCTTGTTCCTCCTATATAAGTTTTGGGGCCTCAAAGCCCCACTTTTGGGGCCTCGAAGCCCCATTTCTCCTAAATTTAACCATTCCTCAACTTGTTTTTCTCGTTAGCAGCGACGAGATCACTCTAACCAATTTCAAGACCTTTCTGTTTCCACTCAGTAACAAAATATACAATGTACAAACGATATTGAGCAAACCTTATTCTTCCTAGTTTGTAAATGGCACCACTTGGCATCCCATCTGTACACCTTCCACATCTCTGTCACGTCGAGGATGTTGTCGATTGGCTCTTTCCGGTAGAACGCTATGAACGGCACCTGACGAGGCGGAGTAGATTATCAAACTGACACCGTATTGCTTAATCTCTCACAAAACTTTTCAATAAGTACCCAAGCTCATCTCTAAGATACATCGAAATCAAAAATTTCATCTCGAAACACACTGGCAAGAGTTTTCATTCGTGACTCTACAGCCTTAAGACCCTGACACGGATGGAGCCGGATCATCCGGTCCGGAATCGAGCGCGACCTCAGGTGGTGGATAGAGGGACGCCTCTCTACGAAGAATTCGTGCAAAGAGGTAGCAGGAGAAACCCCACCGCGGACCAAAACTGGATAGTATAGCTCGTCAAAGGAGGGCGATGCCGGATCGGCCTGGGCAAGCCACCGGACAAAATTCAGCCGATACTCCGCTATACTTTTCAATATCGAGTCGAGGCGCCAGTCAAATAGCCTCTTGTCTATCTCCGGTCAACGACAGGCGAGACATCTCTACTCCCACCCAAAACGATGCTAGGCCGGGTTGACCACCCATTCACAAGGCCTATAGCATGAACAGGTTGCTAAAACGATGTCCGCCTTCACAAGGTGCAGCATGCAGTCTCAGGACTGCAAAGGACATCAAAACCCTTCTCCGGACGCATCTCGTCCGAAGAACAACACAAAAACCCCTCTCATTAAAGAGAGTGTTCATAACCAAGTCTTCGATGCGGGCTGCTTGCCGCCAACATTAACAACAACATCAAAAATTTCATCAGGAAAATTCCAGTTTTTGATTAAAACGATCCACTTATAGGATATATTCCGCAAGCTAATTTTTCTAGGTTCACTTTAGAATACCTTACATCGAGAATTATAGTACTATAGAACTTCAAAATCACCGTTTACTCAAATGAGGTTCCCTCACTCACCTCAAAGTGCTGGTTCCGGATGAACTTCAGAACTTCTTTCATCTTTTCGGGGGCCTCTGCTTCCAATTTGTTGCGTTCCATGTCCCCGGCTTGTGTCAGACAAGCCAATTGGGGATCATCCTGAACCAATTTTTTCTCCACGCACAGTTCTTCCTTATAAAATGACTTTTCTGATTTCGATGGTCCAAAAACGTTCTCATCTCGCTCACTCTTCAAAACTACACAATTTAAACCAGGGTGTCTGCTGGTAAAATCTATGCGCTATCAAAAAATGCTCGTATAATTTTTTTGTTGTTGTTCGTATGCGCTCTGTATTGATTACACATGCGCTCGGTCTTTCTTTCAAGTCTGCCGTTCACTCATGATCAGTGGTTTTTAGTTTGCAAGAAAAAAGTACAGACGCCCGCCAAAACTGAAAAAATTTTTTACATAAGGTTCCCCCCTTATGATTAGGAAAAACAGAGGCTCGCGAAATTTTTTTGTTTCACATAAGGGTCCCCCCTTATAGTTTGGGAAAACAGAGGCCCGTCGACCGAAGGTCTGACATGACTATTTAACCCCTGCTCATCATTAGTATTTTTGTTCTACACGCCTATTTTTCGGGTGGTAACAAACACCCTGGTTTGAACACCAAGTTGTTTTCCAAGACTTTTAAATCCCACGTAACAGTTGCTTATTCTTTTAAGAGAGTTTTCCCGTGTTTGTAGTCAACCATGCTAGCGAGGAAACTTTTATACAAGTTATCCTTTCGCGAAGAAGCTATCTCCAAATAAATTAGTCTAATCGAATCTTAGTAAATTTTATTCGAGTTATTCGAAATGTAATCGAATTTTATTCTTGCATTTTTCAATAAATATAATATCTAAAAAACCTACCTGACTCGAGAGTGGTTTATTAAAAAAGGCCATTTGGTAGATCAAAATCTACCTGACTCGAGAGTGGTTTATTAAGAAAGGCCATTTGGTAGATCAAAACCTACCTGACTCGAGAGTGGTTTATTAAGAAAGGCCATTTGGTAGATCAAAACCTACCTGACTCGAGAGTGGTTTATTAAGAAAGGCCATTTGGTAGATCAAAACCTACCTGACTCGAGAGTGGTTTATTAAGAAAGGCCATTTGGTAGATCAAAACCTACCTGACTCGAGAGTGGTTTATTAAGAAAGGCCATTTGGTAGATCAAAACCTACCTGACTCGAGAGTGGTTTATTAAGAAAGGCCATTTGGTAGATCAAAACCTACCTGACTCGAGAGTGGTTTATTAAGAAAGGCCATTTGATAGATCCATTTGCTCTCCAGATTCAACTCTTCCTCGTCTGCTTCTTCTACAGGAATACGCCGGAGTTGGAATCTACAAATAAAAAAGCTCATGGTAAACAATTATCTTTTCTTTTAACAAACAATTTGTTTTTTTCTTAGCCCTCGCAGTAGCGCCTTTATATTCTAGAACAATCTAGTGGTCAGACTGATGATCTTCCGAGCGTTTATTTCCGCACACCCCGTCACACAATGGAGGAAGGAGGAATTAAGTTTGCACGCAATTTTTATTACTTCAAACGGTCCCGCCTTAAAGTGGCTAAAAAGGCGGCGGATTCGAAAATAATTTTAAAACACGCTGCGCGTGCGCACGTGCGCGCGCGCTTTTAAAAAAAATCGATAAGGGCTGTTTTTCACTTTTTCGTTTGCGATTCGCAATGCATTGGGCATTGAGAGAGCAATGCATTGAGAGCGAAAGGGTAAGAATAAGAAAAAGTGGATGAGAGAGTAACATTGGCAGAGAGCGATGTAGAGAGAGGGAAAGAGAGAGGTAGAGAGACAGAGGAAAAGAGCGAGTTAGAGAGAGATGGGAAAGAGCGGATGCGTCTCGAGTGCGTCTCGCGTGCGTGCCTTGCGCATCCTAATCAAAATTTTGCGGGCTGGCCTTGTCTATCGAAAATGGTCGTCTGACGGGGGGTGTTTCCGCCTCGCGGCAGAGTATGCGCCTTTTTGACAAGAAATGAGAAGATTTTCCCTGAAAAAATCAGGGGCTGATCCTAAAGTCACTGCTAGTTGGTATAACAGCAGCGGAGAAAAAATATCTCTAATCAGGAATGCTTCCGAAAAGAACACAGAACAAAAGGCGAGAATTAGAGTAAACAGAGACCCGCGAATAGCCATTAATAGAGGTTTTCACGAGAGAGATTGGGTTTCTTGAAAAATTCTGCTTTCAAAATGGGCATAGAGACTCGAACAAGTTCAAAACATAGGCCCGATAACACATGGTAGGACTTGATCATTCAAACCATGTCACTACTTCATTGACTCGACTATCACATAAAAAATCTCTATCACTATTTTTACTGAATGTCCGGGCGTGGCATAATGGTAGTGTGATCGACTATTGTGCGAAGAGTCCCGAGTTCGTCTCCCACCCCGGAAAAATCCACCCAAACCAAGGGGGTCAAGAAATGTTGGTAGTGCTCATGCACGAATCTGACTCTCCCCACTGCTGCTATGTATTCAAACTAGCAGTGATATAACGGGCAGCCACTGATTCTACCAGGATAGGCATGTCCTGCATCTCAGGGGAGCGCGTACCCTGCCGCGAGGCGAGAACATGCGCGAGGAAGATTAATATTATTATTATTATTATTATTTACTGAGTAACCAGATCAATTGCACTTTCAAACCAATACTCTCTGCTCTTACTAGTTGCAACTGTAGTTCATATCCTAACAAGACTTGAAGGCAAAGAATTGACAGCAATTATACTGTAGTGTCAATTATACTGTACTATTATGAAGCGGTGATTAACTGGTGCTATGCTAAAAAAAATCTCCCGAATTAAAATAACCAGATTTTTGGCCCATCTGACCTTGCTTGCTATTTTACAAACCAAGCGCTACGAAAAGTAAGCTCCCGCTAACCTTTCAGGCCTGTCTTCCAGTTGGATCTTCTTATCTGCCGGTGCCAGGTATCCCAACTCCAGCTCCGTTGGCTCCAAAGTGTCCATTAGAGTCTCTTTCTTCTCCTTCTGTCTTCGCTGCGAGCGTACCTTAACGATTCCATTTTGAAAATTGAAGCACTTTCTTTTTTATTTTCACCAATACTTTTTACGTTTAACCAATACATTTCGGTAATTGAACCATTCAATTTCGTTAATTGAACCATTTCAATTTGTACACCCATTTATATTTGTTTTGCTTTTGATCTAAAGATGAATCTTTCTGAGAGTTTTGTTCGTTAACAATTACAATACCTTGCACGACGGTATAAAACTTATCAAACTCTCATTTGATGGAACGGGACTAAAAATAGATCATTTGCTCAAACGAATTACCGCCTAACCTCATTCAACTTATTGAGTCTTGACCCCTAGACTGAACTTGAGCCTCCTCGAAGACTGAGATGAGCCTCTCTCCCCTCCCAACTAACAGGTCTCCTCTCCCAACTAACAGGTCTCCTCTCCCAACTAACAGGTCTCCTCTCCCAACTAACAGGTCTCCCCTCCCAACTAACAGGTCTCCCTCCCCTCCCAACTAACAGGTCTCCCCTCCCAACTAACAGGTCTCCCCTCCCAACTAACAGGTCTCCTCTCCCAACTAACAGGTCTCCCCTCCCAACTAACAGGTCTCCTCTCCTTACTAACAGGTCTCCCCTCCCAACTAACAGGTCTCCCCTCCCAACTAACAGGTCTCCCCTCCCAACTAACAGGTCTCCCCTCCCAACTAACAGGTCTCCCCTCCCAACTAACAGGTCTCTCCTCCAGATCGTCATCTTCCCCATAGCCTTCCTCATCTTCTTCCCCGACTCTCTCCTCTTCTTCTTCATCGTAGAAGTCGTCAAAGTTGAAATCCTCCACTCCAAACACATCTCGTGCCTCATCCAGCGCCCTTCAACATCACATCTCACAATAAGATAAAATAAAACTTGTCATTCGGGAAAAAATTTAAAACAAGTATTTAAAAACTTAAAATCAAAATAAATGATTCAACCACCAATAAGAGCGATCTAGAAGAATAGAACAAAGAGAGGCAAAAATAATAATAAGAATAATAAATAATAATAATAAACTCCTTTATACGGAATTTCTGTACTAAAAATAATAACAGAAAGCCAAGACTTTCATATCAGAAATTTCGTCTTGGAGAGTATTCGGAAAACTACCGTACCCTCCTGGAAAGATACGTTGAAAAGAGTATTCTGGAAACTACCGTCCACTTCTGGGTAGCTAAGTCTAAGGGAGTAGTCGGAAAACTACAGTACCCTTCTGGGAAGCTACGTCTAAGAGAGTAGTCGGAGAACTACCGTACCATTCTGGGAAGCTACGTCTGAAAGAGTATTCGGAGAACTACCGTACTCTTCTAAGAAATCTCGTTTAAGCGAGCATCGAAAAACTACAGTACCCTTCTGGGATATTAAGTTCCTTCTGTCGCTTGGTTCTGTGCTTCTGACGCTTCTCATCTTTCTCGTACTCGATGAAGTCATCTGCCCGACTCGTCTCACTATCATCAGATCCTTGAAAAATCATGTCATTATTGAATACGAAATCGAATGACACGTTCTAACGCGTTCCAGAAACATGCAACAACAAAAATTGAACTCCGAAGCATGAGGTTGAAATTTTTTCTTCAAAACGCATTTCTCTGTAGGGCTGCAATTGTATGAGAACCGAGAACTCATCCAAGAACTGTTTTTTATTGCTTGTTTTTTGATTTATTTTTCCGATTTAATACTCTCAGTTTTAATTCTTGAACCAGTTCAAAATTTTTGATCTAAGTAATCAATACGAAAATAATAATAATTCAAACACAAACCGGCATCCGAATACTCATCGATGGCTCTTTCTTTTTCTCTATTCGACGGCTCTTGCTGATTTCTCTCTTCGTCATCCTGAATTCATTCATTCGATTAAGACCATAGGTGAACTATCAACTGGCAAAAAGTTCTCTGGGCGACCGACCTACCGACCCTCTCCCTCCTCTATCGTAATGACCTACCGACCCTCTCCCTCCTCCATCGAAATGACCTACCGACCCTCTCCCTCCTCCATCGAAATGACCTACCGACCCTCTCCCTCCTCCATCGAAATGACCTACCGACCCTCTCCCTCCTCCATAGAAATGACCTACCGACCCTCTCCCTCCTCACTCGAAATGAATAAATCAGAGTTTTCACAGCTAAAATTGAAACAAATCTTCATTCCTCTACATAAATAGAACTTTTCATTTGCCATAACTCAGTCTCAACCGGTTTTGTAAGTTTTAAAAAACTTTTAGCCCTATTTAGTAATCGACCTATTGAAAAATCAAGGCATATTTCACCTATGATTACGACCCAAAACTGCATTTCTAAAAGTTAAAAGCGTCAAAACCTCCTTAAAGAGAAGTCTCGATATATGGACCTGTTCAGTTTAAATGAAGAATTACATGAAATCAAGTTATCAAGACAAACTTGATATTTCGATTGAACTCATACATAGTTTTTAGATGCTCAGGTTATGACATTTTTACTAATTCGCCAAGATGGAAGAAAAGGAAAGGGTACGGAACCAAGACTGAAAGGGGGTACTTACAAATCCAAAGAGTGTGTTCTGGATAGCCGTCCGGTCGTCCTCTTCCTCAGAATCATCTGGGCGAACAATGCGCCCTCTCTTTTGTCCTTTTATGTCCAAGTTTTCCTGAAAATCACAGTAAACTCATGGGTGGAAAAGTACTGGAATATCATTGAGTTTAAAATAAAGCAAACGATGAGCCCAGGGGTTAAATAGTGACCGGATCGGTCCCGTCGGCGGATACATGTAAATACATGTAAACACAATATTGACAAAAAACTCCCTCTTTTCTTACCCTTTTCCTTCATCCCTCCTTCTTTTTTCCTCCAAACTTTGAGCGGCGGATACATGTAAACTCAGATTGGGCGGCTCCATTTAACCCCTGGATGAGCCCTTTTTCACGATTCCCCGAGTATTTTTTTAAAAAAACTTCAAGTTAACAAAGCATTTATCGCTCAAAATTTTCATTATTTTACTTGAAACAGTTATCATATTTACAGCAAACGTATAAAGATTTTTCTTAGATTTATTTCTTTTATCTCTAGCTTTCTTATCCTTATCATAAGACTTTTTTCGCTATGAAATGTATGTTTTTTACTCGAAATTTTCATGTGATCTATACAGCGGTAGTTATGTCCGACCTTCTGTCGGCGGGCCTCTGTTTTTCCAAATCATGAGAGGGCAGGGGTTAAATGGTTATTGGACGAGCTGTTGGCGCATACATGTTACCGTACCAGCTATGTTGGCGCATACATGTTCGCGCCGACAATGATCTACATTATCTTCTTCTTCCGTTCTGTTTCGCTTTTTCTCTACTACTCTTTCAACTCTTTTTGCCTTTCACCATATTTTTTCCAGCTCACTCGGCGGCGCGTACAAACATGCCTTAGACAGGTCTCATTTAACGCCTGGACAGGGAACCCCTATGTGAAACAAAATTTTTTTTCGGGGATTTATGTTGTTTTTTTTGCATAAGAAGGGACCCTTTTGTGAGAAAATTTTTTTCGTTGGGAGTCTGTAGCTTTTTCTTGCACACTAAAAAACCGGCAATTACCGAAAGGAGGAAGAGGGAGGCAAGAAACCGGGAGGCATGAGGGAGGACGCCTCGTTAGCTAAGCCGTACGGCTTCGTTAGCTAAGCCGTACGGCTTCGTTATCGTAATCTTTTACTAAGCCTAAGCGTTTTTAATGTAAAAATATATTTTAATATAAAAATAAAACGCGCGTCCTCTCTCTTGCCTCCTTTCGGTAATTGCCTAAAAAACCCCTGGGTCTATGGCGAGCTATAATGCTATACCCAAGACTCAAACGCTCTGTATTCACGCTTCACAAGTCACCTACAATGTTGAGAATTTTCAAAAACTACTCATCTTTGAGTAGGTAAAGTCTTTAAAACTAGTAGCTCTCTATTCTTTACCCTCACCTCTAAATCGCTTCTCTTTAGTCCAGACTTCTCCACTCGAGAAACGGTGGTTTTTTGAGCTTGTCAACAATTGAAGGTAACCTCTGTTGAGTTATTTCACATGGTCATATTGTTAAAAAGCGGAAGGAGCACTGTAAGAAACTTGAGATAACCTGGAGAAGATCCATATCATCTTCGTCCAACTCGTCCACATCTGACCTCTCCTCCGACTTTTCACTCCCTGCTTCCTCTTCTTCCTTCAATTTTTTAATATTAGTTTTTATCGATTAATTACTTTCTGTTTTTAAAGAAGAAAAAAATCTCTATCAAATCACTGATCAAAAAACTTTCCATGAAACTTTCTATCAAACTCATAGGCAAACTGCCAACTGGAAACAAAATTTCTAGGGTGGCCGATCTACCGACCCTCTCCCTCCTCACTCGAAATGAATGTATCAGAGTTTTATCTGCTAAAAAGAAAGTGAAATTCCTTTACATAAATAGCACGTTTCTCTATTTATAACTTAGTGTCAACCGGTTTCGTCAAGTTAGAAGTAATTTTTAGCCTACCTTTGTGATAGACCTATTGAAGAATCAAAACCGATTTTATATTTTGAAAAGTGATTGAACAATCGCATAGAAACAAGCAAGTCCATCGGGCGGGATCGAACCCAGCCATCTCGATTCAAACTGGGAGCGCGCGTTACCATTACAGCACGGTGACACATTGCTATTCCGTGCGATAGTGTTATATGAAAGGCTCATTAGCCTTGTTCTCTTAGTCACGCATGCTTATCAAGCGATTACGTCATGAATGGAGCGTCACTCCAGAATTCACGATTGAAACAGAAGATAGATGGAAGATGGATGACAGACTTTGTCTATTATTTTCACACTTAATTGAATGAATTCCCATCAATCACTTAAAAACCCTAAACAAATTAAATAAAATTATGAGCTCCTTGCTATATGTATGTACACATGCATTATTACATTAACTGAATGTAAAAGCTGCAAACTACAAACAGGTTAAAAAAAGCAAAAACCGGTTCCTCATCCTCTCCATCGGCTATGAAATCCTTCATTTCCTCTCTGCCTGCTTCATCATCTTCATCGTCGTCTTCTTCGTCGCTAAAATTTAGGAAGTGAGTCTTCTCAGAAAGATAAAACCAGGTTTCTGCTATCACTGTAAAGAATCACATGATATGTTCAATAAAGTAACTGTGACATGAATGGGAAACCTTGTGAATTGCACTAATTACTTGACCCATGACTTCATATTTGTGACTTGGTGTTCATGACTTGAAACTGAGCCGAGAATATCTCTAGTAAAAGCTTGAACCTTTTACCACTGTGTCTTTCTTTACATGAGCTTAATTAAAACTGATGAGAAGAAAAAAAATGTAATTTCTTCTAAGTGCTGAACAGTGCAAATTACAAGACTGGCCGGCCCCTTTTCGGCAAATGCCGTAAACTGACCTGCTCGCTATTCTCCTCTTCTTCGACTTCTCTTTTTTGCTTTTCTTCGAAACCTCAATAATAATCAAATACAAAAGCAGTGATCTAAATTACAAATAAATTGGCTCCGCCCCCTCGCGCTTTTTTTCTCTCCCCAGACCAGAAAAGAAAAAAGTACCTGAAAAGCTTTTAAGAGAGTAGTCAGTGTGAAAACCACTTTAAAAAGCCTTTAGTAGAAAATGGAGCTTCTGTCATCAAAATAGTTGACTTTTGAACTTCAAAGTAGTTCTGAGTTTTAAGTTTTTTCGAAAATCTTTGAACTTGAATTATTGACCAGAAACAATTACGATGCAACTTTCTGTGAACACAGAGTTTTTCTCAAAATAACTAAACTTCCTTCGTAATTTTTTCTCTCATGTATTGAAAATTTTTTTAAACAAAATCCGAATGATTTGTTGATTAAATATAAAAATTTAAGGACACCTATCGAACAAGAAAAAAAGATTAGACTTTAAATTGAAAGATAATCAAAACCCAAGTACTCAGATTTTTCAAAGTGGAAACCTTGGATTTCTTCTTTTTGGGCTCGTCGTCTTCGTCTTCTGTGATTGTTGGAGAAGAAGATCCGGAGTTTTCCGACTCTTCTGCTTGATGGTCAATGAAGTCGGCCATTCTCAAACAGAGGATCCATTAATAAGCACAGGAAATCTCCCATTCCAGCTTTGAAGTTGCTATGTAGATCGCGACCACGAGTAAGAAAACAGCCTCGATATTTCAGTAGGTCTTTCGTTCTGAGTAAAAAGTTATGACTAAATTGACAAACTACGTAAAACATGTAATTTTTTTAAACAAAAAACAATTCTAAGGACTCAATATTCGCAAACTAAAAGCAAAAACGCAGATGCAAACTCGAGAAAGGATGACTCAGAAGAAAAGTGAGTTTATTATGCGAAACACGCCTCCCGCAAAAAAAAATGCAATACAATTGCAAATGTGTTTAGTAGGCCCGTGAAAATTTCTAGAACTCAGAAAGTAAGATTATTTGAGTAGATGCCAAAAAGAACGACACTCAAAATCGATAATTATCAGAAATTTTCAAAAAACACCGGGAAAACATCAAAGTATTGAGAACTGTGCTGCAATCGCAATGGTAGAAAGAAACGTACGAACAGACACAGTTTGATGAAACACTCAACAGTAACTCGTAGAACTGAGCAGGTATTTCGTTCTATAACACTCAAATTTTTAAAAACAGTTCGAAAGTTTTTTGGATTTGAAAAAAAGTTCAAGCAGTTAGTTAAGAAGTTTTCTCTCGGTTTAAAATCGGTTTTTTTAGTATCTCAATTTTGCAAGAAAATCTGAGAAAGTTTTGTTGGTGAAGTTGACCATCTTAACAATCTTGTGCTTCTTGCATAGTACTATTTACAAGTTGAAAAAAATACGAAAAGAGTTCATTTGAGTACACCCTGCTGTGAACAGCTCATAAATGTGAGGACTTGAGTTTTTTCAGAGCAACACTAGGCGAAAGCCTGTTTTTGCCTAAAATTCTTAAAAAATAAATTGTAGTTCATGAGTTGTTTCTTGAGTGTTAATGTGTACGTTTAATTGATCAGTTTCTACGCGTGAGACGCTTCCGGAAGCTCAACTTTGTGTATACATTCTCTTTTTGCTCAAGCTCTTCATAATCAGTCAGTTATGCATTTTTCGTGAAAAATGCAGCGGATTTCAGAGTCCTTAGGCAAGATTTGATTTAAAAAAAAGTTAATTGAAGATGTCACATCCGGCATCTCTGGCTTTCTTTCAACCGCCGTCTGGGCCAGAGGGAGGGGGGCACCATGCAGGCCCTGGAACTGTTCCGATGATACCACACGAAGTTCTCGAAGAGAAGGTCATCCATATTAAAATGGAGTTGTTATTATTTACCATTATCAAAAGCTCCATTGATAAATGCTCCATTGAAAACACCGTTGCTCCTTCAGAAGCTCCATTGAAAACACTGTTCCTCCTTCAGATTGTTTCACTAAGGTGGAAAGGCGGAAAGTGTTTTTGATTACCTCGAAGTTGTTTTTATGAACAGGCGAGCGATAATAGCTTGTCATGGTTTTAAAGCACTTTTTCACTTTAAGCCTCCGAGAGGTTCCATGGGTCATACTTCTGACTTACTTACATTTACAAAAAGTTATTTTTTCATTAAAAACGCTGAGGCTTAGGAAAAAGTTTACGCTAACGAGGCCGTACGGCTTAGCTAACGAGACCGTATCAAGAAAATGACCCAATTGACCTGACTCAATTGAACCTCTGGGAAGGGGGGGGGCTAAAGTGAAAAAGATCCGGTTTTACCTGTTTTATCTCTCCTACTATCAAGAATTCACTCGAATTCATATATGCTGTAATCTTACTTTTTACCTGGTTATTTTCAGAGAGAAAAATACCTCTTTCTTGGAGAGAGAAATACCCTATGCTAATCTATTACTTACACCGATTGTTTATTCTTTGATTTTCATGTTGATTTTCTTATTTTTTTCTTAACAAATTGATTTTCATGAAAGAATTATAAAAGCTTTAAAAAAAACTTCTTTGCAGGGTAGAAAATGGAAGCAGCTGCAGTCCAAAAGATACGCAGAGAAAAGAAAGTTCGGAGTGGCGGATACTCAGAAAGAGGACATGCCTCCAGGTGGGACTCAGGGGTTTTTTAGTGTGCAAGAAAAAGGTATAGACCAGGGGTTAAATAGGGACCGGATCGCTCTCGTCAGCGTATACATGTACACACACTATTGACAAAAAACTCCCTCTTTTTTCTTACCCTTTTCCTTCATCCCCTCTTCTTTCCTCAAAACTTTGAGCGGCGGATACATGTAAACCCAAATTGGGCGGCTCCATTTAACTCCTGGTACAGACGCTCGCCGAATGCGGCAAAAAATTTCACATAAGGGTCTCCCCCCTTATGATTAAAAAAAACAGAGGGCCGTGAAATTTTTTAAAAAAAGTTTCACATACGGGTCCCCCCTTATGATTTGGAAAAACAGAGGCCCGCCGACAGAAAACCTGACATGACTATTTAACCCCAGGTGGGACTATGCTTCATACGTTTTAATATTTTTAAAAACGTCACAGAGGTTTGCCAAAAGCCAGAATATGTCTATAGAAAGACCCATTATAGGAAAACATTTAGTTTTTTTTGGAAAAAAAGTATTGATACTAGCTAGAGATGAATAGAGCTGGGACGACAAAAAGGTTACCACTGAAGACTTTTTTGCTTGTATTTGATCTAGGCTTTCCGCTCGGATGTGAGGTGGTTTTTATGTTTTTTCGACTGGTGCAAGTAACGAACAGACAATTCCGTTACTTCTAAACGGAAACCATAAATGGAGGTTTCGATTGAAAAGACCTGTTCCTAGTAACATTTTGTCTTCCTTAGGGTTCAGCGGAATTTTTTTCCAGAGCATGTGCGGAAGATTATCCGAGACCACGGAGACATGACCTCGAGAAAGTACCGGCACGACAAGCGCGTCTACCTTGGAGCGCTGAAGTACATGCCGCACGCTGTTTTGAAGCTGCTGGAGAATATGCCAATGCCGTGGGAGCAGATCAGGGATTGCAAGGTGCGCTGGTTAAGATCAGGCCTCAAATGATAGTTTTAAGACCTGCTTGCAGGCGTTAAATGAGACCGGTCTAAGGCATGTTTGTACGCGCCGAGCGAGTGGAAAAAGGAATGGGTAAAAGCAAAAAGAGAAGTAAAGTAAAAGTGAAACAGAACGGAAGGAGAAGAGAATGTAGATCATTCTCAGCGCGAACATGTATGCGCCAACATAGCTGGTACGGTAACATGTATGCGCCAAAATAGCTGGTACGGTAGCCATTTAACCCCTGGTTGTTCATTTTAATCGACAATCAATTTGTGTAGTAAAGAGATCGGAACCAAGTGAGTAAGACAGTGAAAAAAGCATCTGAAGGTGCTGTACCACATCACGGGAGCCATCACTTTCGTGAATGACATTCCTCGAGTGATCGAGCCAGTCTATCTGGCGCAGTGGGGAACCATGTGGATCATGATGCGCAGGTTTGACATTTTTCGACTATAGGTCATCAAAGTTGTAAAATTTCTTCCTGTCACTCTCCTAATACCCCTTTGTTAAATACTCGCGAAGAAAATATGTAAAAAAAATCAATTTATCTTCCAAAAAAGTTTTCGAATTTCAAACAGACAAACTTATTTTGATGATTAACCTCCCCCCCCCCCTCTCCTTGTTCACCTAGACTCGCCCGGTCAACCACCCGACACCCCGAGAAAAAATTTCAGCACATCCTGATGAGCTATGTTTTCGACTATAGACTTTGTTTTTCAAAGTGGAAATCGTTGAATTTAAGTTGGATCGAAACTTTTATAATTCGTCGAAGAAGAAAAAAGAGGACACATACTACGGAGCTTTTTGGAGCCAAAGTTTTTACAATGTATAATGATCTAATTGAGTTTTCTATTTTTATATCAGTTTTGCAGAAGGTTGAAGTGCATATATGTGTCACAACGTCTGTCAAAGAGTCTGTAGTCTGTAGTCTAAAGTCTGGGCCAAATAAACTTCTTTTTTTTAAAGAAAAGGTACTTATAAACTTTTATGAAGACTTATAATCTTGTTCAACCGAGGTTTGAAAGCAACCAATAACTTGGACATCTGCAATTTTGAATTTCTGTAACAATGTGTGAGCCTGCAATGAATTAATGATATAGTTGAGTGGAACGGAGAGTTCCTAACATCAATTCCTAATTGCGCGAGTGATGAGAAAAAGCCTGACTTGAGAGAGAAGCGTGATCGACGGCATTTCAAGCGGATGCGCTTCCCGCCCTTCGACGACGAAGAGCCTCCGCTAGACTATGCGGACAACATTTTGGACGTCGAGCCGTTAGAGCCGATCCAGATGGAATTGGATGAGGAGGATCTGGCAGTCAAGGACTGGTTCTACGACTTTAAGCCACTGGCCACCACCAGGTGGGGTTGCAGTGGTTTCAGAATGTGAAGGGGCTTCATAAAAGAGAACTCATGTTGTTGTTGTTTATTACGAAACGAATATATTTTAACCGCATTGCGGGTGAAAAGATACATTATTCTAATGAGCCTTGATTATCAAATGTTGATAAGCTCGCTTTGATGATTACTTTATGGCTATTAGTCAGAGAAACGTGCTTGAAAATTGGTTCTAGGAAAAGTTTGAGTGGAAAGGTTTGCTTGCAGATTCGTGAATGGGTCAACGTACCGGAAGTGGGCCTTCTCAATCCCGATGATGGCCAACTTGTATCGACTGGCAAATCAGCTGCTCACCGATCTGGTGGACGACAACTACTACTATCTCTTTGACCTGAAGTCCTTCTTCACGGCCAAAGCTCTCAATGTCGCCATCCCGGGTGGGCCCAAGTTCGAACCCCTCATGAAGGACACGAATCTTCAGTGAGTTGACCGGAGAGAAGAGAGGCATTCCGTAATTCAACCAGATTTCCAGCATGATACCGCAATTCACCAGAGCAACAGTTTTTTTTTTATTTTGACCCTAATATAGATTATTTTCGGTATTCAAGTTTACTTTCGTTGAAGAGACGAAGATTGGAACGAATTCAACGACATCAACAAAGTTATCATCCGGGCGCCGATTCGCACAGAGTACCGTATCGCCTTCCCCTTCATGTACAATAATCTCATCAACGCCCTTCCGGTGCAAGTCTCATGGTGACTTTTTTCAAATTGTCTTGCCAGTTGGAACGATATTTTAAGAGTTAGATTAACCTATTTGATATTTTAAGAGTTAGATTAACCTGTCCGGGCGTGGCATAGTGGTAGTGTGATAGACCATTGTGCGAAGAGTCCCGAGTTCGACTCCCACCCCGGACAGATCCACCCAAACCAAGGGGGTTAAGAAATGTTGGTAGTGCTCATGCACGAATCTGACTCTCCCCACTGCTGCTAATCACACTAGCAGTGATCTAGCAGGCAGCCACTGGTTCTACCAGGATAGGTCTGACCTGCATCTCAGGGGAGCGCGTACCCTGCCGCGAGGCGGGAACAAGTGCGAGGAAGAAGAAGAAGATTAACCTATTTGAACCTGTCGAAAATATTTAGAAATATCATCAATCGGGAGGGACTCGGAATAATAAAGTGAGCGAGCAGAGAGAGAGAGAGCGATATATTGTGGGTTAAGAACAGAGAAAGAGAACAGAGAAGAAAAGTAATAGCGATGAATGGGCAGAGGAAGGGTGCTAACTGGTCGGAAGCCGAAGACTCGTCGGAAGCCGACGACTCGTCGGAAGCCGAAGACTCATCGGAAGCCAAAGACTGGTCGGAAGCCAAAGATTCGTCGGAAGCCAAAGATTCGTCGGAAGCCAAAGACTCGTCGGAAGCCAAAGACTGGTCGGAAGCCAAAGACTCGCCGGAAGCCAAAGACTCGTCGGAAGCCAAAGACTCGTCGGAAGCCAAAGACTCGTCGGAAGCCAAAGATTCGTCGGAAGCCAAAGATTCGTCGGAAGCCAAAGATTCGTCGGAAGCCAAAGACTCGTCAGAAGCCAAAGACTCGTCAGAAGCCAAAGATTCGTCGGAAGCCAAAGACTGGTCAGAAGCCAAAGACTTGTCGGAAGCCAAAGATTCGTCGGAAGCCAAAGACTCGTCGGAAGCCAAAGACTGGTCGGGAGCCAAAGAATGGTCGGAAGCCAAAGACTCGTCGGAAGCCAAATAGTTCTCTCACAGAATATTTTCAATCAGGATTTGAATGAGACTGGTCTAAGGCATGTTTGTACGCGCCGACCGAGTTGAAAAAAAGATGATGAAAGGCAAAAAGAGAGAAGTAGAGGAAAAGTGAAATAGAACGGAATAAAAAGAAAACATAGATCACTTTCGGCGCAAACATGCATGCGCCAACATATGTAACTCGTTCGGTAACTATTTAACTGCTGTTTTTTTATGAGGTAGTGTTCATCTGTGAGGTATTGCAGCTGAGTCATTCTGTTAGAGGTAGTTTAACAATGGTTTTCTTGAGAAGTAATTTTAGAAAATTTATGGGAAGTGGAAATCATATCTCGGTGAATCACTAAACAAAGGGTCAATTGGTAGGTATCACACTCCATCAGTCGTCTTCATCAAGACGGAAGACCCCGATCTGCCCGCTTTCTACTTCGATCCCCTCATCAATCCAATCACGCAGAGCGGAACTCAAAGAGTGCGCTCAGTTGTTTTTTTTTGTTTGTTTGAAAATTTGTTTTCAAGTTTGTTTGGTAACAGGGAATATACACGATCAGCCTTTTTTGTACCGATCTTCGAAGGAGCAAAAAGACTAATCATGAGGGATCGACAGACTTTTTAAAGAGCACAGGAATTGAAATGAGAAAACATCGAACCCTTACAAACATAAAACTAGTATATTTGGATAGCGCATAGATATCACCCGCTCTGTCGGTCAGAGAAACACCCTGAATATAAAACACCTGCCATAGTTCGGTATATTAATCCCTGTACGGAGAAGTAGCGCAGAGATTGAGGAATATATGGCAAAATAAAAAGAGATCTGCTCTAAGGCGTGAGCTATCAGAAAGACGAAAATGATAGATCAAGAAAAACGAACAGATACAGTAGGCGATACGGTATAAGAAGGATAAAATGTCACATTGGAGGATTAAATTGAAAATAGGCGTCAAATATTTGATGAATAACTTTGTGTTATTGTTTCAGACGAAGGAAGAACTTCCGGATGACGCGGAAATGGATGAGTTCGAGTTGCCAGAAGAGATGGAACCAATTTTCAGCCAGGTTTGAGCATGATATAGTTTCAAGACATAGGGGTACAAAAACCTATCGCCCCCTGTTTCAAAAAACCTATTTCTGGTGGGGAGGGGGGCACCAGAAATTTTTTTGCGTTTGTTTTTTTTTCAAATATTTTCTTCTTACGTTTTCAAACTTTTATTCAAAACAGGTTTAATTCTTTTTTGTAGAGTTTAAGGTGTTCAATAAAGTATGTAGCAGTCTATTTAACATTGCAATAAAGTCATAGAAGCTACAGTAGAAAACTCAATAAAGAAATCGCTATGGATAACGCTTAGGTAGAAACTGCAATTGTTTTCTTATCTAGGAGCGAAGTTTCAGAAAATACATTAAAGAATCGAGTTTTTACACGAAATTCTATAAAAATGTTTTTACCGCTCGGCCTCGCCCGCGAAAATTTTTCTGACGAATTTAGGAGACCTATGTTTCAAGAATAACAATGACTGAATGTGGCGGGCGTAGTTAGTCACAATTAATAACGTGTAGTGCGTTTTCTATGCATCTCTCTCTCTCTCTCTCTCTCTCTCTCCTCTCAAGACTCGCTTTACACTGATTTGAAGTGTTCACAATTGTTTTCAAAGTTTTAAAAGTTATACTTCAATTTAAAAATGTACCTTGAAGTATGAGTTAATGACAGGTGCCTCTGTATACGGAAAATACCGCAAACGGTATCGCACTTCTGTGGGCCCCACGCCCCTTCAACCTGCGTTCAGGAAGAACCAGGAGGGCCATTGATGTTCCCCTCGTCAAGTGCTGGTACAGAGAACACTGCCCCGCCGGTTAGTCATCATACTGTAAGGTAGAGCGCATATCTATACCAGGATGTTTCACTGACTCGCACTGCGGGTAGAAAAAACTATGCGCTCTCCAAAAACCCCGAAGAAAATTTAAATCTATGCGCTTGAAAAAACTTTTATCGAATTTTTGGAACTGTAGGGAAAGTCCAAATCATTGGAAATTTTTAATTTTGAACTCTGAAATTTTGAAAATATATGCGCTCGAAAAAAGTTGTGCGGGTGCTAAGAAACACTCTGATATATAAACTAAATTAACACTTGTGGTTAAATTTGCACATAAGGTTTAAATGATCCAGTCCAACCATATGTTGGCGGGCCTCTGTCTCAAACTTTGTTTCTTTTTCAAATAAGAATACCCACGTTACAACCTCTTAATTCTCGATAAGGCTACTTTAAAATGCCTCCGGAGGGTTTTTGTAGAGGCGTTTTGTGCCATCTCGGCGATCTTCTGTGTGTTTTTTGGATGATCTATAAAACCCCTGCTTCATATTGTTTTTTTTTTCTCAAGATGAAGAGTTTGCAAACAGTGGTAAATAGTAACTGAATCAGCTGTGTTGGCGCATACATTTCCGCGCCGGAAATGATCTACATTCTCTTCTCTTATCATTCTGTTTTAACTTTCCTCTACTTCCCGTCCCATTCCTTACAGCATTTCTCCATGCCTGTTCTCATTACTTGAAGGGGGAGAAACAAAAATCCCTGAGATCGGTCTCATTTGATGCCTGGTGACCTATGGCACTGGATTTTAAATGTTCAAAAATTGCTAATAAAGATAACAAATGATTGAACTATCGCACAGAAAAAAGCTAGTCCACTGGGCGGGATCGAACCCAGACCATCTCTTACTCAAACCGGGAGCGCGTGTTACCATTACACCACGGGGACACATTGCTATTCCGTGCGATAGTGTTATATGAAAGGCTCATATGCCTTGTTCTCTTAGTCACGCATGCTTATCAAGCGATTGCGTCATGACTGGAGCGTCACTCCAGAATTCACGATTAAGACTGAAGAGAGATGGAAGATGGATGATAAATCTTCAAATTCTAAGCTAATGAAGGTACAGAAATGGTTAATATCAGGAATGCCTGTAAAAGTGCGCGTGTCTTACCAGAAGCTGCTGAAGGTGTTCGTCCTGAATGCACTGAAGCACAGACCTCCGAAGCCGCAGAAGAGAAGGTTGGTGAAGGGAGACATACAGTACCGTGCAGAAGGTACTGTAGCTCATTACAAGTTTAGTGAGCTATGGAGAAAGAGGAGGGATTGGTCCACCATAGGAGCTGACTTTCGCTGAAGAATGGTCTTTTAAGATTGACGTTGGTTGTTTCAAACTAGAAGTGAATCGAATATTCTTGGGTTATTTACTAACCTCAGCCTCGAGAAATAAGAAAGTCGAAAAATTTGAAAACTCAGTGCATGATTGTCTGAAAAATAGCACAATGTTTGAAAAAAAAAATTGAAAATTGCAAGTTTGATGAATCAACAACAAAAACAAGTTTTCCCTATTGTAATTTGAGTGTTACAGATACCTGTTCCGCTCGTTTAAATCCACTAAGTTCTTCCAATCGACTAGTTTGGACTGGGTTGAAGTCGGACTACAGGTTTTCTTTGGTTTTTTATCTGCGAATAGTTGAAAAAAGTTTTTTATTCACCTTCAGATTATAATATGACAGAAAAGATGAGTTGAAAGTAAGAGTATCGTAACAGTGCAGGTGACATTCAGAATTAATATCGAGCATGGGTTAAATAGTCATATCAGACCTGTCGGCGGGCCTCTATTTTTCCAAATCATAAGGGGGGGGGGGCGTTATGTGAAAACAAAAAGTTTTTCGCGGGCCTCTGTTTTTTTATCATTAGGGAGGACCCTTAAGTAAGAAAACTTTTTCCGACTTCGGCGGGGTTCTGTACCTTTTTATTGCACACTAAAAAACCCCTGGTAGCGGGGGACAGGGGTTTGTTTAGTGTGCAAGAAAAAGGTACAGACGCCCGCCAGAGGCGGAAAAAAATTTCAACGAAAGGTGAAATTTCACCCCTTATGATAAATAAACAGAGGTTTGGATTTGGAAAAACAGAAACCCGCCGACTTCTCACATAAGGGTCCCCGTGGCGGGGGACCCTTATGTGAAAATTATTTTTCTCCGCTTTCGGCAAGAGTCTGTACCTTTTCTTGCAAATCAGAAAACCCCTGATATCGTGTAGTTCATTGAAAGATTTCTAGTACAGAATCTATAACGTTTAACTTGCAGTGTGTTTCTATCACCCACACTGCGGGTGAAAAAAATCTATGCGCTCTTCAAAAAGTCCGAAAAACATTCAATTCTATGCACTCGAAAGAAGAAATTTTAGATTTTTACCTATGAAAATTCTGGAAATCTATGCGCCCGAGAAAGGAAATCTATGCGCTCGAGAAAAATAATGCGGGTGGTAAGAAACACCCTGGTAGCTTGGCAGGGCCGAAAATCATCACTTCGAAACTAAAATTCCGGAAAAAGCTTAGAGGACATTTCATTGATGGAGCGGTGTTTTCTTATAGGTACTAAGACAAGGCTACAACATGCTGAATTTGCTGATCCATCGCAAAAATCTCAACTATCTTCATCTCGACTACAACTTCAATCTCAAGGTGCCGTATTTTGTGTGTTAAAAATTTCCTAGTTTGCGTGAAACATATTTAAACATGAGACCTTACCATACAATTGAAGAATTGGCTTAAAAGGCTTTGAACTTCAAACAGGACGTTCAAATACAGAACTGTGTTTGATTGTATGAATCAAGGCACTTCATGTTTATGGTGTTGACTAAGACGCAAGTATGATAACAATAATAATCTTCCTCGCGCCTGTTCCCGCCTAGTGGCAGGGTACGCGCTCCCCTGAGATGCGGGACATATTCTGGTAGAACCAGTGGCTGCCCGCTAGATCACTGCTAGGGTGAGTAGCAGCAGTGGAGAGAGTCAGATTCGTGCCAGACCACTACCAACATTTTTTAACCCCCCTTGGTTTGGGTGGATCTGTTCAGGTTGGGAGTCGAACTCGAAACTCTTCGCACAATAGTCGAACACACTACCATTATGCCACGCCCGGACTGACTACGACGCAAATGAAAAACAAAAAAACTATCAATAAATCTTAAAGTCGAGGTTGTTTAATGATATTAGTGAGAAGAACTGTTTGATCATTATTGAAGTTATTTACATACGCAAGAAAGTATACAAATCAATAATTATAGAAATAGATAAAGGGATAATCATAGTCATGTAGAAGTCATTTGACATAGATGTCATTTGAAGTTATCTTTTTTTTTCAGCCGGTCAAAACCCTGACAACAAAGGAGCGTAAAAAGTCGAGATTCGGAAACGCGTTCCATCTCTGCAGAGAGGTTTCTTCATAATTTCAAAAATCTTTTTTAAGGTTATCTCCAGATATCCTTTGAATCAAGTATTCGCTAGAGCTAGATGAAATTTAGTTCGAATAGTAATGCACAAGAAGTTTTTGATCTGCTACATAAAGCGTGCTGAAAAATGAAAATTTGTCGAAAGGATCAAAAGTCATCGGAAAACAAAATGGCTTGACTCAGCCATTTCTCGCACTTGAAGAAGAGAATAAAATTTAAGACTAGTTAGAAAAAAGTTTGAAAGGGGAATCGGAAATTGACTGTAGATTCTGACTGAATTCATTCAAACTCTCGTCGGAACATTACTGTGAGTAATATGTATAAGACCCAACGGATCTGTTGCTTATGTTCAGAGTTAGACCCTTTTTAAGAAGAGTACCTTTCATGAGGCCTACGGTGGAGTCTATATGCGAGTCTATGCGAGGGTCTCCTTTAACCTTAGACCACCTATCACTCTTCAAATTTGACAGGTTCTTCGGCTGACGAAGTTGGTTGTGGATGCGCATGTACAGTACCGACTGAACAACGTTGACGCGTACCAACTAGCTGATGGTCTACAGTACATCTTCGCCCATGTCGGCCAACTCACTGGCATGTACAGATACAAGTACAAGCTGATGAGACAGGTATTCACAGAATAGGGAACAGGGGTTAAGAAGTACTTGGAGAGTATTGAGGGGGGGGGGTCTTTTTATAGTGTATTGAAAGAGGAAACTGTTACTTGAGGAGATACATCAAATTCTGAACTATACTCACATTTTGTTTAGCTTTAGATAGAGCAAACTTTTTCAGTGGTTTTATGAAGTCTCTGGTATTGAAAAAAGTTATGTTGGAGTTTACAAAAAGGGTGTAACGAGTGTCTTCACTGACGTAGAAAGCAAAGACGGGTTGAATGAAATTTCAGTTTTAACCAATGAAACTCGAAGAAAGTTGTATTGGAGGTATGCGAATGCCAGCCCGGCTTGTTATATATTGAAAGAAAAAATATGTAGTTTTTTTGAATTCGACACGAATTAAGTGATCCATTACTCATAGGTTCGAATGTGCAAGGACCTGAAGCACTTGATCTACTACAGATTCAACACAGGAGCTGTCGGTTGGTGTATCGATTGAGTCAGAGAAAGAAGCTTTGCAGTGAAGTTCCTGAGGAAAAATTTAAATTTTTTCCAAAGTTCTCCAAAGAGGAATACGAGACAGTCTTATGATTCTTCTTCTTCCTAGCGTTTATACCGTTACCAGGCAGGGTCCTTTTTAAAAAGACAGTCTGATAATATCTTCATTAAACTTCATGAAGGGCGTTCACACTTTAACGATGACTTTCGGTCCTATTATGATTTATGGGTTAGATGCAGTAATTCTCAGGAAACTCAGAATCTCAGTTATGGGAACATCAGATTGAGATGAAGCTTCGTTAGTTGCGGAAATGATGAAATAACGTTATCCCTTCTATCGGAAAGAGAGAACATCCATAATGTTCTCTCTAGCAAGTGTTGAGATAAGCTCCCTCTGATCCGCTGATAAATAGTATCATTTCGAGATAGTGACCAGATTAGGGCGAATACATTTATGAATCACTAGATTGCAAATAAACGGTCTTTTCTTCAACGAAAAAAAAAGTTGAATTTGTTCATCCATTATTATTTGTCGACATGTCATTCGAATTTGAAAGTTTTGAATAAGTAGATCAGTATTCAGGTGCATCAAGAAAGATACATGTAAATATCGATTGGTTCGGTCGCATTTAACCCTTGATTTCGAGCCTCACCTTAATCGGAAAAAGTACCGAAATCAACAGGGTTTAAAAAGGGATCAGGATTTTTAGAAAGGCGATCTTGCGTTAAGTTGGCAAACGGATGTTCTGAACGGGTTGATGGTAAATTAAAAAGACTGTTTCATACAAACCATACATAGAAGTGCGGTGACAAATAAAGTGTGAAGCTTTCGTTTGAAGGCCAATGAAGAGTCCAAAAGGTAGTATAGAAGTTTCAAACTCAATTCTATAATGTTAACTGGGTTTTCGGAGCTCCATAAAATGTATGGTAGAGAGTGGCTCCTAGGAAAGGGACCTGGATGCGGCATCTGGGCCCCGGGCTGGAGAGTGTGGCTCTTCTTCCTGCGAGGAATCACGCCGCTCCTCGAGAGATGGCTCGGCAATCTGTTGTCGAGGCAGTTTGAGGGCAGACACTCCAAGGTCAGTAACGCCAACACCTATTGTATTTGAAGGGCACGTATTGAATAAAAACCAACTAAAATTGAGTCAATTTATCACCAGCCGTTCTTGGTTAAGGCTTAGTCCCGCTATCGGCGGTCCCAAGTTTTCCTTTCCTAATCCAGAAACACCAGCCTGTGAACGATCTATTGTTCGTGATCAGGCGTTAAATAGTAACTTGACGAGATATCTTGAGGCATAAATGTTCGTGTTGGACATGGTATGAATTCTCTTCCCCTCTACTTTTCATCTACTTCTTTTCTACTTTTGTCTGAAACCCCTTTTGACTTTTGACGATGGTGAAAAGTAAAGGTTTGTTGCAGGGAGTAGCGAAGACTGTGACAAAGCAGCGAGTCGAGTCCCACTTTGACCTGGAGTTGCGCGCTGCGGTCATGCATGACATCTTGGACATGATGCCAGAGGGCATCAAGCAGAACAAGGTTGTTACTGTTGGGTCTAGAGTATCTTGGTATTTTAAGTAAATTTGTCTCAAATTTCCTTTTTCATTGGTAAACAAAAAAATAATACATGTTTTGAAGGCTAGAGTCATCCTGCAACATCTCGCGGAAGCCTGGAGATGTTGGAAAGCAAACATTCCTTGGAAGGTCTTCTTTGATCATTCAAATTTGAACTTTAAACAATTTAGACAAAAAATTGAACTTTAAACAATTTAGACAAAAAATTTTCAAAGGTTTTTTGGTTATAAAAAATAACACCTATTCTACATATGGGACCGTGTGCTCCTACCATTTTGGGTGAGAAATGATGAAGAAAACAGTGTTATCCTAGAACACATAACACTATTTTCTTAATCATTCCCACCAAAAATGGTACGTGCATTGTTAGGCTTTCATAAATGTATTCATGTTTGAGTCAAATCCATTTCAAGAGAAATTTTTTTTTATATTAGTTGGAGCAAGGTTACGCGAGTAATGAACAGTGGTTATATCGTCATGTTCAGAGGCCGTATGCATGGAGCAATCCAAAAGGATTATGAGCTTGGATTAGCAGTTATCCAAATACATTTCACTAATCCAGATATTTAGAATCTTTTTCGTGCCAGATATAACGATGCGGTGTAGGTTGTGATGGAATAGACACTCTCTCTCAAAAAGATAGAATCTCTCAAATATAACGAGATAGAATCTCGTTATATTTGAGGGTATTGCTTCCACGCTAAATATCTGGAACTTCTTCACGATGCAATTTCACTAATCCGGTATGCATGGAAGCTATAATACTTTTGGATTAGAGATAATCCGACAAAAATTTGTTTAACTTTTTTGGATTTTGTAATCTTTGGATTTGGATAATCCAGATTGTTATAATCTGTTTTCCATGCATACGGCCTCAGGGGTTGAATAGTAATGTCAGACCTTCTGTCGGCGGGAATCTGTTTTTTTTTCCAAATCATAAGAGGGACCCTTATGTAAAACAAAATTTCCGCGGGCCTCTTTTTTAAAATCGTAGACCCTTATGCTGAAAATTTTTTTGTCCGCTTTCGGCGGGTGTCTTTACCTTTTTCTTGCACTCTAAAAAACCTGGTCATGTTTCACCGTCTAGTGGCAGTCTTCTGTTTCAAACTTTTTTCTTGAAAAAAGGTTCTTTGATGGCCCTCGCGGGTTTCTGTTCGTGTTGAGTTTTGCTTCCGGCGGGTGTCTTTCAGGGTGTTTCTCTGACCCGCACTGTGGGTGAAAAAAATCTATGCGCTCTCTAAAAACCCCGAAAAACATTGAAATCTATGCGCTTGAAAAGTTTTTTCTCGGATTTTTCATCTGAAAAGTCCGAATCATTGGAAAAATTGAATGTTCAACACTGAAATTTCAAAAATCTATGCGCTCGAAAAAAGTTGTGCGGGTGCTAAGAAACACCCTGGTGTCTTTTTGTTTTGTCTGTGTCTTTTTCAAACTCATTATAGAAGTTTTGTTAATGAAATTGCTATCTTTGAAAAGTGCTTTGAGTGTAAAGTTTTACCAAATGTACTTGAGATTGCTTGACATGATTAGGAGTTTTTTAATGTGCAAGAAAAAAAGCCCGCCGCAAGCGGGAAAAAAATTTTCACATAAGGGTCCCCCTTATGATTTGGAAAAACATAGGCCCGCCAACATAAGGTATGACATGACTATTTAACCCCTGGGCATAATATACATAGAGAACTAACTAAATGATAAAGTCTGAAGTTAGTCTGAGCTAGTTGTAAACAAAAGCCCTATAAAGGAATGAGTAGGGTTGCAAGTGGTTTTGGTTTCAGGTACCAGGTCTGCCGACGCCAGTGGAGAATATGATACTACGGTATGTGAAGGCAAAAGCTGATTGGTGGACAAATTCCGCTCACTACAACCGAGAGCGAGTAAGACGAGGCGCGACTGTGGACAAGACAGTGTGTAAGAAGAATCTCGGCAGACTCACCAGGCTCTACCTCAAGGTATGGGTCCTGGCTGGATTACAGTATAAAACATGACCAGAATCATTGAGAGAAGAAAACAGTACGTAGATGCTAACGAGTTTGAGTCCAGAATCTCTTACAGCAGAAAAATTACGTAGTGTAGAGTCTCTTCTGGGTCCTGGCTGGATTACAGTATAAAGGACGCGTTGTGAAGTGCCTGATTGTAGGCAGAGCAAGAGCGGCAGCACAACTACCTGAAGGACGGCCCGTACATCTCAGCCGAGGAAGCGGTAGCCATCTATACAACAACGGTGCATTGGCTGGAGAGCCGCCGCTTCTCGCCCATTCCTTTCCCGCCGCTCTCCTACAAGCACGACACCAAACTGCTCATTCTGGTTTGCGCCCTCCATTTTACCAGTTTATTACGTGACATACATATATCACATGGGCGTAATCGAGTTTTTAGAGAGAAGATAGTAAGGAGCAGAGGACAGAGGAGTTGGTCGAAATATCTTCTTTGTAGTCATTCCTGGATGTCAAGAGACAAATTCATGAGATTTAATGAGTTTTTCTCTCAGGTATTGTAGTGAATATTGGGAGAAGGGCTAGAGGTTGAAGACCCTCTTTCTACATCCCTGAGATCTATTCTTGCAATTCTTGCAAACAGTTCCTTCATTTGTTTAATTCTCTCTCTCAATTCTCTCTATAGATGCTTTTCTCTTTTCTTTCTTTCTTTCAATCCCTCCTCTCTATCCTTCTTTCTCTACCTATGAGTATATCTGTTTCGCTTTCTCTCCCCTCCCTCCCCCCCCTCTCTCTCTCTCTCTCTCTCTCTCTCTCTCTCTCTCTCTCTCTCTCTCTTTCCTCTGCTTTCTAAATATGCTCCGCCTTGTCCTCGCGTTCTCATTATTATAGGCCTTAAGTTTGTTTCAGTGGTTGCTTCACAATTTCTTCCGAAGAAATGTGATCACCCATATTTGAACTCATGAGCTGAACTTTTAAAAAAAAAGGTGAGAATTTGTGTAGAATGAGAAGAAAGCGGAAATGATGATGTGGTGTTTCGGAAAGGGAGAACCTTGTTGGACGGTTGTCTCTAGCCAGTGTTGAAACATGTTAATTCTGATCCGCTGCTCTCTCTTCCTCTTCATCCGAGGCCGTATGCATGGAGCAATCCAAAAGGATTAAGAGCTTGGATTAGAAGTTATCCAAATACATTTCACTAATCCGGTATGCATGGAAGCTATAATACTTTTGGATTTGAGATAATCCGACAAAATTCGTAATCCTACTCCGGAGGTGGGTTAGCGAGCAATCCGAAAGGATTTGAGGCTCAATTTGACCCATTCCGTTCATGTTGCTCTTTTTGAAGTGTGACCCATTCCGTTCATGTTGCTCTTTTTTTAGTGTTTAGAGTGCATTTAGTTATCGATAATTACAGTTTTTAGAGTGCATTTTGATGCATTTTAGTGCTTCCGCTTGTCTTTCCGCGTCCTTTTTGACAATAATCCAAGTTTAAGAAATCTGACATCCATGCATACCGATTTTCCTAATCCTAAATTTTTTTAACTTTTTTGGATTTTCTAATCCTTGGATTTGACTAATCCAGATTGTTCTAATCTGTTTTCCATGCATACGGCCTCCGGAGGGAAAAGGAATACCTTCCTCATGTCCAAAATGAATCGATCGGTACTTCTCTTGGTTAGTCCATGATCTACTTGTTCCAGTCTACATTCTGCGTTTTTCATCCATTTAATTTGGAAAACCAGAGGAATCTTCCCTTTAAATAGCGCTTCATGTCCCATGACATCGATGAGAAAGCATTTGAACATGAAATTTAATTCAATTCAAACGCTTTATTCTCGATGTCATGGACATGAAGCGCCATAAAAGCGAACGACTTCATCTGGTTCTCCGTACAGTACAGTAAGAATGAGACCAATGAATGTAGATTGAAGTGTCGATCATGGTTTGGGCATTACGGCCTGAAGGTGTCCAAAACCTGCTATAGACCGGAACCCTCCATTCTTGGCGATAGAAGTGAAGAGCGAGAAATGAGTCGACCGCTCTCAGCCATGAAGAATGGAAGGAACATGAAGCAGAGCTTCTCTATTCAGGCCTTGGAGCGACTTAAAGAGGCCTACTCAGTGAAGAATCGCCTGAATCAGAGTCAGAGAGAAGAGCTGGCACTCATTGAGCAGGCCTACGACAATCCACACGAGGCTCTGTCCAGAATCAAGCGACACATGCTTACTCAGCGAGCTTTCAAGGTTAGGGCTCGCTTTGTTGGGGTCTTGAAACCCACTGTTGAATAAGCTGGAGTACCGTAATTTGTGAGAATAAAGTACTGTATCTCTGTGACTGAAGTGTCGTTTATATTAGAGACAATCATCGTATCTGTAGGACTAGAATACCGGATATCTAAGACTACAGTGCGGTATTTTGTAAGACTAAAGTACCGTGTCTTAAGTTCTGGTTTCCAGGAAGTTGGAATCGAGTTCATGGATCTGTACACGCACGTCATCCCTGTCTACGACATCGAGCCTCTTGAGAAGGTCACGGACGCCTACCTAGACCAGTACCTCTGGTACGAGTCGGACAAACGAAGGTGCGTTAGTGAAGTTTACAAACTGAGAAGAAGCATATATCACCAGGATGTGCTGAAAAAAGATGTGCCTCTGGGTCGCTCCTCATTATTCCAGACTCTGCCGCTTAAAAAGCGGTAACTCTTTTTGAATTTTTGAAGATTTACACATTTTACGAGCGGTCATTTGTTACCTTACCTTACCTTACCTGTTACTTGAGATGTGGGTACTCAGTTGTGAACTTTTCAATGAAGTGGACGTAATGTATTCAATGTGGTGTATTGTTTTTCTCGGTATACAACTTTCGAAACGGTTTTTAAAAGGTTAGAATCAGAATTTCGCCATCGAAAGCTAATCTCAGATTTTATAATTCTCAGTTACACAGTTCCAAGGCAGTGACGCTAGGTTAAGAAGACTATTCAATCTACCATCACACGGGAAAAAATCTGGTCCACTAGGGGGGGGTCGAACCTTGGATTGGATCCCACCGAGTAAACCAGCTTTTATCGGTATGATCGTATAATCAATGAGATCAGATTAATCGCAGACTGTTCCCGTCGTGGGTAAAGCCTGCGGACACTGAACCGCCTCCGCTGCTGGTCTACAAATGGTGCCAAGGGCTGAACAATCTCCAGGATGTATGGGAAACGGCGGACGGAGAGTGCGGTGTCATGATGGAGGCCAAGTTGGAGAAAGTCGCCGAGAAGATGGATCTCACCCTACTTAACAGACTGCTAAGGTGAGTACGGGTACTGTAGGAGGTAGGTGTTGAGCGTACTTCGAGAGGTGGATGTTGAGCATATTTTAGTAGGCGGGTGTTGAGGCTACTGTAGGAGGCGGTTGTTTACTGTACTGTGGAAGGTGAATGTCGAGCGTGCTGTATGAGAAGGATGTCGAGCATACTGTAGGGTTGAAGATTAAGACGATGAGTTTTGTCATATTGAAAGTTTCTATAAAACTGACTTTTATCAAGGGACTTTATTTTGATTATTAGCTGTTTGGAGGCTAGAAAAAACTTCTGAATAAAAAATTGATTCCAAGCTACAATAAAGCGGGCGAAACATGTCGTTGATCCATAATCAATGAAAATTTTTTATAATCCAATCTCTATTAAAGAAAGTCAATAGACAAGAGAGAAAGAGACATTCAACATTTAGAGATAAAAGAAGTGTTCCAGATTGATTGTTGATCACAACATTGCTGATTACATGACTGCTAAGAACAACGTCCTCATCAACTACAAGGTAAGTGTTCTGGGTCGTCATTCGTAGACTATTTTTGGAATGAATCCAACTGTAGAGAGAGAGAGAGATCATCGTTATGAATGGGATTACGGTGCCAACTAATCTCGGTCCTAATCAAAGCTGTTTTCAAAGTTTGTAGATTCTTTCAAATTGGTAGCGCGGTGAAAAATTGGTCTCTCCAAACGCGACCCTAAGATGATCTGGATATGAAATGTGTGCAAGAAAACGTCACTTAGAATTCAAGGCGTAAATTGCAGGACATGAACCACACCAACTCGTTTGGCATCATCCGAGGCCTCCAATTCGCCTCCTTCATCGTCCAGTACTACGGCCTCATTCTGGATCTTCTCGTTCTCGGCCTCAGACGAGCGTCAGAACTGGCCGGTCCACCGCAGTGCCCCAATGAGTTCCTCACTTTCCAGGTGGTTCACTGAGAAATGAAGGGGTCTTTCAAAGAGGAGTCTCTCAGTAATAGAAGAGCTATATTCTATACTATACTACCTCTTTTAGGGATGAAGGGGTCTTCCAAACAGGGGTCTATCAGTAAGTAATAGAAGGGCTATATTCTATACTATACTACCCCTTTTAGGGAAAGACGAGCAGACTATAGAGGCGTACTAATCTTTTGACTGAAAACCAAATTTTTAGTAGCATTTCTTGCTCGAGAGTCGCTTGAGCAGTTCAGAATCATAGTTAAACTGCAAATTGGCAGAAAATTTTTATAGAGAGACTGACCTACCGAATACCCCCTCACTGATTTCAAAATACCTCACTGACCTCGAATCGAGAATAAATTTCTTAGAGCTAGTTAGATGTAATTGAAAGAACAATTTCTCCGTGTTACATGAAATTTTTTTCAAATTAGTTCTAACTCGCCCAAACGGCTTTTTCCTAGTTGAAAAAGAAATCTTTAACCTACTCGGGCAATTATTTAACCTATTTAACAATTAAGACATATTTTACCTATGTTCAGAATCGAAGTCTTATATTTCAAATTTTTTGAAAGAGAGATTTTACCAGGGCCTTCAAAGCCCATTTTATTTCATTTTTGTTACGCTTTCATTTTTATTGAAAATGTTTTAGAAATAATGTGTTGGTTCGAACAATTAACAAATTGTTGAAGCAATTTATTTTACCAGTAAGTTCTGTATTTCCGTTGCAGGATATTGTGACAGAAACGGCTCATCCAATCCGAATGTACTCGAGGTACATTGATAGAGTGTGGATCTTCTTCCGGTTGGTTTTTATAATTTCCCGATTTCATTGAAAATTCCTTTTCCAATTTCGAAGAACCTTATAAAAATGACTTTTAAGCATCGCAGAAGCTGATGAGAGTGTTAATTAGTTGAAAAAAGTGGCTCTTTGACCCGTTTACGCCTTTTCGGTAATCTTCCATGCCCAGATAAATAGGTCTTCCGCTGATGATTGAAAGCTTTTCGGGTGGTTATCATAGTAAGTGCAGAGGTCCGCCGATTAGGCTTTAAATAGTTTTTCATCAATGTTTTAGGGCGCGAGTAAGGAGGGTTTCAAGGGTTTTCTAAGGAGGGTTTCAAGGGTTTTCTAAGTGAGTAAGGAGGGTTTCAAGGGTTTTCTAAGGAGGGTTTTCTAACTGAGATACATATTTGCAGATTCTCAGCAGACGAGGCAAAAGATCTGATCCAGAGGTACCTCACAGAGCATCCCGATCCCAACAACGAGAACATCGTTGGCTACAACAACAAAAAGTGCTGGCCAAGAGACGCGCGCATGAGACTCATGAAGCACGACGTCAATCTGGGGAGAGCAGTCTTCTGGGATATCAAGGTGAGCGAATGAGCGATTTGTCTCTGGTGTTGTAGTGGTAACGCGCTCCGCTCTAGGTGAGAGAGAAGGCTGGGTTCGAAATCGCGCCGTTGGGAATTTATTCTGAGTTCATGTTCGTCTAAAAAAATACGTATGTTAACGGAGAGGGGTTACTGTAAGAAGACAGGTACCGTAACTGAATGTGGTTTTGGATGTAGTACAGTTTATTGGAGAACTATTCAAACTTTCCCGTGGTTTAAATTTCCGAGATTAGCGGTAAAGCTCTGCAGAACTAGTTTTTGATGTTTAGATAATTCTCATACAGAGTTATCAGCTCTTCAAAACTTTATCTTCCTGTAATAATAATCTTCCTCGCGCTTGTTCCCAACTCGCGGCATGGTACGCGCCTGAGATGCAGGACAGGCCTATCCTGATAGAACCTGTGGCTGCCTGCTAGATCACTGCTAGTGTGACTCTCAGAAGTGGGGAGACTGAGATGAGCACTACCAACATTTCTTAACCTCCTTGGTTTGGGTAGATCTGTCCGGGGTGGGAGTCGAACTCGGGACTCTTCGCACAATAGTCGAACACACTACCATTATGCCAGACCCGGACTATTTATTTTTCTGTATTGAATACATATATTATTATTGTGAATCGGTTCTTTTGACGGTTGGCGTAGCTCAAAAAACCTGGTAACGGAAAAATGAGTTAATGGTTTTTAGAATCGCTTGCCTCGCTCGGTGACTACAGTGGAATGGGAGAACGCCTTCGTTTCGGTATACTCCAAGGACAATCCGAATCTGCTGTTTGACATGGCTGGCTTCGAGTGCAGAATTCTCCCCAAGTGCAGGACGGCGAACGAGGAGTTCACTCATCGAGACGGAGTGTGGAATCTTCAGAATGAGGTCCAATCATGAAATGAGCAATACATAGAGCGCAGTTGTGGTCGTCTAAGCTGGAAGGACCTTGTTTTTGTTGAACATTGAGAAGTAAAACCAACAAAAAACGAGTCTAAGAGTTTATACAAGATGATTAAGAAACAAAGGTTAATCTCACATGTCAAGGGGAAGAAAGCGAGTGATTGAAACTGACAGGTAAGACGGACGGGGGGGGGGGGTTAGTTAGATCATTTTTAGTGTGAGTGTTTCCTGAGGACGAGATATCCTGCAGGTCACAAAGGAACGAACGGCGCAGTGCTTCCTGAAAGTGGATGAGGAGTCGCTCCTCAAGTTCCACAATCGAATCCGTCAGATTCTGATGTCTTCCGGTGCGACGACGTTTACTAAGATTGTCAACAAGTGGAACACGGCGCTGATCGGACTGATGACCTACTTCAGAGAAGCCGTTGTCAACACACAGGAACTCCTTGATCTGCTGGTCAAGTGCGAGAACAAAATACAGACCAGGTGAGGACAGTGTTAGAGGAGGAAGAAGTACGACGTTTACTAATGCTCTGAACAATCAAGGAGAAAGTTGGTACGTCTAGAATGATTGACATTTCATTCTGGTGACAGAATGACAGAAGAATGACGATTGACATGTTGAGAGAGCAGCCAAAAAGACAATCAAGTTGTTCGATAAAGAGCGAAGTTTATCAATAGTTTTTAGGTCATAAATTTGAGCGTAGATTTCACCCTGAACGTGGATGAAAAAACGTTGTTTTAAAAAAAACCAAGTTATATGGTTGAAGGATCAAGATCGGTCTGAACTCCAAGATGCCCGCGCGTTTCCCGCCCGTGGTCTTCTATACGCCGAAGGAGATTGGAGGACTCGGCATGTTGTCAATGGGTCACGTTCTCATTCCGCAGTCGGATTTGAGGTTTAGGATTTTTCGCTTGGTTGAAATCAGATTTGTTCACCTGATTAGGAAAGGGCTGGAAATTTTGGAGGATTGAAGAAATGATATTTTATCCTCTTCGGCTTTGTCGAATGCAAAAAGCGAAGGATGATTGCAACGCAGGATGCAAAAAACATGCAAAGATACAACCAACAGATCGAGACATTCTCTAGAGTCAGGAAATAATAATAATCTTCCTTGCGCATGTTCCCGCCTCGCGGCAGGGTACGCTCTCCCCTGAGATGCAGGACAGACCTTTCGTGGTAGAACCAGTGGCTGCCTGCTAGATCACTGCTAGTGTGAATAGCAGCAGTGGAGAGAGTCAGATTCGTGCATGAGCACTACCAAAATTTCTTAACCCCCTTGGTTTGGGTCGATCTGTCCGGGGTGGGAGTCGAACTCGGGACTCTTCGCACAATAGTCGAACACACTACCATTATGCCACGCCCGGACATATTTTGAGGTTTTCTCTAGAGTCAGGAAAATGTTAAATATCTTACTTTTAAAGAGGGTTTAATTGTTATGTACCAGTTTTTCTACTGCGATTTTGAAACACATGAATATTCAATTGGGTTTTCGTTTTGAAATTATTAAATAACCTTTGAAAAGAGGTATTTGAGGTTATGGGTACCTCGAGGATTACAGTAGGCTGCTTTTCTGGAGATTACGCTCCTCAATTGGAATACAGTAGGCTTTTCCAGATGGATGCAACAGACAGAAGCCGGAGGAGTGACACATTTCCGATCAGGAATGACGCATGATGAAGACCAGCTCATTCCCAATCTGTACCGTTACATTCAGGTTAAAAGAACACTTCTTCTTCTTCCTCGCGCTTGTTCCCGCCTCGCGGCAGGGTACGCGCTCCCCTGAGATGCAGGACAGACCTATCCTGGTAGAACCAGTGGCTGCCTGCTAGATCACTGCTAGTGTGATTAGCAGCAGTGGGGAGAGTCAGATTCGTACATGAGCACTACCAACATTTCTCAACCCCCTTGGTTTGGGTGGATCTGTCCGGGGTGGGAGTCGAACTCGGGACTCTTCGCACAATGGTCTATCACACTACCACTATGCCACCTAGAACACGTTTAGGAGGATAAATGGAGACTTGATATGTTTAGGATAAATGGAGATTTGAAAATAATAAAGTTCCGAATTCATAGATTCTCTGATGAGAGTGAGATCTCTTGCTTTTGTCACAGAATGACAGTTTGTTCTCACCGTCACTAACATGGGAAGGGTAAAGGTAAATACGGATTGAAACAAGTTGAGAAGAGCCATTGATGAAGATGACAGACTTTATGTCATACTGTCGAGAACGTCGGCAAAGATACCGAAGACGATGAGGATGTGATACATAGGTGAACTGCCAACTGGCTAAACAATTTTCTAAGGCACCGACCTACCGACCCTCTCCCTCACTCGAGCGACCGACCTACCGACCCTCTCCCTCACTCAAAATGAATGTATCAGTTTTCACAGCTAAAAGTTGAAAGAAAAACTCTTCATTCCTCTACATAAATAGAACGTTTCATTAGCCATAACTCAGCCTTAACCGGTTTCGTAAAGTTGAAAGTGAAACTTTTAGCCTACTTTAGCTATCGACATATTTAAAAATCAAGACAGATTTTACGTATGATGTGATGCCAGAGATAAAGGTCGAAATTCATCAGAAAACAAAATGGCTTGACACAACCATCTCTGGCACTTGAAGAAAATAAGAATAATATCTCTATGGCGATATTCCTTTTTTTGCCGGTAAATGGAGAAGTTCTACTTACGCTGACTTTTTTTTCTTTGTCTGTTTCCTTTTGAAATGTACTGAAAACCCACTCCTTCAACTCTTCAGCCTTGGGAGGCGGAGTTCATCGACTCGCAGCGAGTGTGGGCGGAGTATGCGCTGAAGCGGCAAGAGGCGAATGCACAGAACCGCCGTCTTACCCTGGAGGACCTGGACGACTCCTGGGACCGTGGAATACCCAGAATCAACACGCTCTTCCAAAAGGACCGGCACACGCTCGCCTACGATAAGGGATGGCGTGTGCGGACGGAGTTCAAGGCTTACCAGGTCATGAAAATTACCAAGTCATGAAAATTACCAAGTTCTGAAAATTACCAAGTCATCAAAATGAACTAGAGTTGGAAGTACTGAGAAGACAGCACAAAAAACATGATCTGCGCTGGTCGTAAACTTAGTACTGTGTAAGGCAATGGTGCCAAAAGTACAGAAAATACGAGCGAGAGTATGTGAATCGAAAAGAAAAGAATCGATTAAACAATGAGACAACGGAAGTTGGATCAAGGAATGCGGTCGGCTCCTGAAGCGCTGTTACTATGAAAAGAATTTATTATCGGGTTGAGCTGATGTTAAAGATAGAAAGTAAGCATGGTTGTTTGTAATTGAAAAAAATCATTTTGAACTTTTTCACTTGAAGTACGTGTAGATTTAAATTCTTAGATATATTGAGAAAAAAATTTTGATTTTGTCCGAAACTATGCTCGAACCTCATTCTTTTTCTCGCTCGCGCTATAGTAGTCGCCTCGCGTTTTCATAAACTAATTTAACAAAAAGAGATGAATTTTTCGTTCCCTAATATAATGAGAATGAAAGATTAGATGGACGGTTGTAATAATTTGACGCTGTGTTGCAGATACTGAAGCAGAATCCCTTTTGGTGGACGCATCAGAGACACGACGGAAAGCTGTGGAATCTGAACAACTACCGAACGGATATGATACAAGCTCTGGGGGGTGTAGAGGGCATCCTCGAGCATACTCTTTTCAGGGTTTGTTCATGGCTTTGGCATTTGGAGAACCTTGAAAAGCTTAGAGAGCATTCCTGGTAATGATTGATATTGAAAGTTTATCTACTGGTATTGAAGGGTTTAGATATTAAAAAAAGAACTAGAAAGTTTTATGGAAATGGTATCAAGAAAGATTCTTTGTCGAAGGTTTTTACTTGAGCACTGTTTTTTGTCCTTCTCATTGACGAGAATTAACCAGTCAATTCTAGAGACAGGGAAAGAGAGATTTCAGGGCACGTATTTCCCGACATGGGAGGGTCTGTTCTGGGAGCGAGCATCTGGGTTCGAGGAATCAATGAAGTTCAAGAAGCTCACGAACGCGCAGAGATCTGGTCTGAATCAGATTCCGAACCGGCGATTCACGCTCTGGTGGTCGCCAACAATCAACAGGGCAAATGTGAGAGGTTTTTCGAACTATGGCCAGAGTTAACTGTGGGAATTCATTCTATACATGTGGTTTTTGATGGATCGGATTTATTAACTCGTTTCCCAAAAAGAGAATACCGATAAAACTGTTTACAGAAAAGTTTACAAAAAACTGTTTACAGAAAAAACACAATTTTTGTTCATCAAGTTTTTTTGTACAAAAATGAAGTGATTTGATGATTTCAATACTTCCAAATTATAGTTTCAAGACCAATAATGGAATTGTTTAATGTTTTTTACTTAGGAAAAAAAGAAACTGTAAGTAGGGTGTTCTAACGATAACTTCTATAATTTGAGCTAAATAAGCTAATGATGAATTTGTAAATAGTTGGAGGAATTAGAGCAAATTTAGGAATAATTGTTAAGGTCTACGTCGGTTTCCAAGTGCAATTGGATCTGACTGGGATATTCATGCACGGAAAGATCCCGACGCTGAAGGTTCCGATTGCTACATTGAAAATGAGGGTTGATGAATCAGAAGAATACTTGAGAAAAATAACATGCTGTATTTTGCAGCTGTGACATAGGACACCTACTAAAGTCACGTATTTTTACTCCATAGGTAAAATCTATCTTGATTTTTCAATAGTTTTTCAATAGGTATGCTTGTTGTCGCATACACTATTTTTTCAATAGTGTATGCGACAACAAGCATACCTTTGGCGAATAAAGTGAATTGAATAGGATCGCTAAAGTAGTTCAAAGGTTTCACTTTTAACTTTAAGAAACCGGTTGAGGCTCAGTTATGGCTAATTAAACGCTTTATTTATGTGAAGTAACAAAATAATTGCTTTTAATTTTAGCTGTTCGGTGCTAAGAACTTTTATCGCCAGTTGGCAGTTTATCATGAGCTGTGATCAGACCTTTCTGTTGTGGGATACGGTATATAATGGAAAGTTGAAGGGCGCGCTGGAAAACTCTGTAACATAGAAGTTTTAATAAACGTGTTTTCAGATTTCGCTCATCCAGATTTTCCGCGCCCATTTGTGGCAGAAGATTCATGAGAGTGTGGTGATGGATCTTTGCCAGGTTTGGGCTTAAAGCGGGTTTGAAATCATTCGGACTCTTTGATGGAAAGCCATATATGGTCCTTTAGGATTCAAAAAAAGCAGCTTGGTCATGAGAGATTTCATTTAATGATATAAGACGGTGCTGGGAATTTAGTTCGGCAATTCGTGTTGTTTCGGTGTCTGTGGCAAGTTTTGAAACATGGCGGTAAAAAACTCGTTTATCCGTAAATTGCACAGAGGATTTGAAAAAGAAACACGTGTCTCATTTAATATACAGATTTTTGCTTTAGCAAGATAAACAAGAAACAAAAGCACTGAGTGTCAAAGACATAAGAGTTGGCGAATTTAGAACTGTTCGAATATCGTCACCGGTTCATGATCATTACAAGGCAAATTTAGAACTGTTCGAATATCGTCACCGGTTGATGATCATTACAAGGCAAATTTAGAACGTTTCGAATATCGTCACCGGTTGATGATCATTACAAGGCAAATTTAGAACGGTTCGAATATCGTCACCGGTTGATGATCATTACAAGGCAAATTTAGAACGGTTCGAATATCGTCACCGGTTGATGATCATTAAAAGGCAAATTTAGAACGGTTCGAATTTCGTCATCGATTGATGATCAGTACAAGGCTATTCAGCAAAATAAGGGCAGACTTATATAGCATGAACAAAACGAGCAACCTATACAGACCGGGTTTGCACGAACGCTATACTATTTTCTTTTTCTGTGTCGCGAAAAGAGAATAGTATAGCATTCGTGCAAACCCGGTCTGTATAAGTTGATCGTTTTGTTCGTACTATATAAATCTGCTGAATAGCGAAAAAATTGCGAGAGTGCGGAGAGAGTGTGAGATTTAGAAAGCGAGCATCGTAACGTGACGAAATTCGAACCATTCGAATTTCGCCATGTGATGAGTATTGTAGCATGACGAAATCCGAACCATTCGAAATCCGTCAAGTGATGAGCAATAATACATGACGAAATTCAAACAGTTCGAAATTCGTCAAGTGCAGAGCATCGTAACGTGACGAAATTCGAACCATTCGAATTTCGCCATGTGATGAGTATTGTAGCATGACGAAATCCGAACCATTCGAAATCCGTCAAGTGATGAGCAATAATACATGACGAAATTCAAACAGTTCGAAATTCGTCAAGTGCAGAGCATCGTAACGTGACGAAATTCGAACCATTCGAATTTCGCCATGTGATGAGTATTGTAGCATGACGAAATCCGAACCATTCGAAATCCGTCAAGTGATGAGCAACAATAAATGACGAAATTCGAACAGTTCGAGTTCCGTCAGGCAATATTCGCTATCTGCTTACTCTTGTGTTTCATATTTGATTGTTTATTGTGCCAGAAGTGATGAAATAAAATAAAATTTTGATTCCACAAATTCACAAAGAAATGGCGAGAAATTCCGATGAATTTTACGATAAACTTGCCACAGACACCGAAACAACACGAATTGCCGAACTAAATTCCCAGCACCGTCTTATATCCTGTCTGTTTTTTTGGTTTAGAAAAGACCCGAATAATCCTCAACAGAAGTTGCGCCAGAAAATCACTAATTGTGCGTGTTTGAGGTGTTCGATCAGGAATTGGATGCTCTAGAGATCCAGACCGTGCAGAAGGAGACTATCCATCCGAGGAAGTCATACAAGATGAACTCATCCTGTGCAGACATTCTACTCTTCGCTCAGTACAAGTGGAATGTGTCCCGGCCATCGCTTCTTCCCGATACCAAGTAGGCCGTTCGTGGGTTAACTACAGGATGTTTCTCTAACCCGCACTGGGGGTAAAAAAATCTATGCGCTCTCCAAAAACCCCGAAAAACATTGAAATCCATGCGCTTGGAAATTTTTTTTTTCTAGGATTTCTCGTAGGGAAAGTCCAAATGATTGGTAATATTGAATCTTGAACTCTGAAATTTTTTTAATCTTGGCGCTCGAAAAAAGTTGTGCGGGTTCTAAGAAACACCCTGGTTAACTAATACAGGGACAAAAGACAGCTTATTGAGCAGAGTCGAACTCAGCGGTATTTTTTTAACCGAAAGACATGGTCCGGTACCAATACACTACCGAAAGACATGGTCCGGTACCAATACACTACCGAAAGACATGGTCCGGTACCAATACACTACCGAAAAAGCATTGCTCATTTCAAGCGATTCTTCTGAATGAAAGACCCATTGTTCTTATTAAATAAAATTCGACTTGAAGAGATGTGATGGACAACACGACGACGCAGAAGTACTGGCTGGACATTCAACTGAGATGGGGAGACTACGACTCTCACGATATCGAGAGATACTCCAGGGCGAAGTTCCTCGACTACACCACCGACAACATGTCCATCTATCCGTCGCCGACCGGTTAGCGAAGCTCGGGATCTGAAAGGAGATGAGGCCGGTCTAGGGATGTTTTTAAGCAGCGAGTGAGTGGAAAAAAAGGGCTTTGAAAGGCTAAAATTAATGAAAAAAGTAAAAGAAACGTGAAACAGAACGGAAGGAGGAAAGGATGTAGATCATTCTCGCCGCAAACATGTATGCATCAACAAAGTTGGCCCGGTTACTATTTCACATGTTGCCGTGATCCAGCTAGACCCGGACTGTAGGTGATATATCTTGCTGCAAAAAGTTTTCATGCAAAAAAGGTTTTTATATTGACTACTGATAAGGGGTTGAATGGGCAAGTTCTTTTCTTGGCGTGTCTCTGTTTATTATTTATACGGGTCTCTGTTTCAGTTTTAAGGGCACAACCTCACGTGGAAACTCATTCTAATAGAAAAACAACATTTTTTATTGTGACTCGCGGGTCTCTTTAAGGCAGATTTTCGTTTTTGGCAGGCCTCTGTGTCCATTTCGGAGGCATAATGAAACCTCTGCTACATGAGCATTGTAGCAGGACGAAATTCGAACCATTCGAAATTAGTCATGCTATAATGCTCATCACATGGCGGAATTAGAATGGTTCGAATTTCACCATGTTAACTCGGAGCACCTCTCGCTAGAATTATACTATAGATAAATGATTTAAGTTTTACCTTATAAATGATTTAAGTATTGTATTCGGTTGGTTTAAATTCTCAAATTTTGCTTTTTCTCGAGAATAAAAGTCCTACTTTAATCTCTGTTCTTTTCAGGAGTTCTCATCGCCATAGACTTGGCGTACAATCTGTACTCGGCCTACGGTAACTGGTGCCCGGGCATGAAACCGCTCATACGGTAATTATTATTTTGGATTAAGAATCAGCCTTAAATGTTTGTATTACCTTGAAAAATCACTTGGAATGATGCCAAATCATGCTACTACAAATTCACGATAGTGCTGGGCGGCATAAGTTTAAACAAATCATCACTAATAAATCGCTCTGGACCAACTTCCTCGTCAATATTTGGATACATCCCAAAAATTAACCTTATATTCGATAAAACAGAAATCTGACGCTCGACAAATAGCATGTTGTACGAGGTTGTTAATGAACAGAGAAGATTGACGTATTAGTGACGACTGCTCTTTGAAGATCTTTAGCGAGAAAGTACATCAAAGATGAGAATGAGTTTCTAATTAGAACAAGTTAAATTATTCACTCAAGATGAGAATAATAAGAATGAGATAAGATCTGATGTCCCAGGGGAGCGCGTACTCTGCCGCGATGCGGGAACATGCGCGAGGAAGATCATTATTTGTTTTTTTTTAGATGAGAACTTATCTGATTCAAAGGTTTTATTTGATCCCCGATCGCTCTAAACTGATTGGTTCAAGGATTAATCTTCTTAGAGTGGTGTGTTCAGTCAGGCGATGGCGAAGATCGTCAAGGCGAATCCGGCCTTCTACGTGCTGCGTGAGCGTGTCCGAAAGGGTCTCCAACTTTACTCTTCTGAGCCCACCGAGCCTTATCTGACGTCCCAGAACTACGGAGAGCTCTTTTCCAACCAGATCATCTGGTTAGCTGTAGCTGTAGTATCTTCATTTAGCCCGTACCGCGGGTCAAGTATAAGCGTTATTACTGAATAAACTAGTGGAATTTGGTTTTGTTTCTATGACATTTTATATTTCCATTAAAACCAATTGGTTTCTCTGCAAAAAATGTTCAATTGATTAGTTTTTTTAGATTCATACGCCTGTTTTGCTGTGGGTAAGAAAAAAGGGTCAGTTGCCTCAGGCAGAATTTCTTGAAGGATCATGCACTTTTTCATGGCTAGATGTATAGTTTTGTTCAATTCAATTGATGTGCAGGTTCGTGGACGACACGAATGTGTACAGAGTTACGATCCACAAGACGTTCGAGGGCAATCTCACGACGAAGCCCATCAACGGAGCCATCTTTATCTTCAACCCGAGAACCGGGCAGCTCTTCCTCAAGATTATCCATACGAGTGTGTGGGCGGGACAGAAGAGATTGTCACAGGTGAGGAGCGGTTTTCGGTGCGGTAGATGAGTTGAGAAGACTCTCCCCACTGCTGCTATTCACACTAGCAGTGAACCAGCGGGCAGCCACTGGTTATACCAGGATAGGTCTGTCCCGCATCTCAGGGAAGCGCGTACTCTGCCGCGATGTGGGAACAAGCGCGAGGAAGATTATTATTATAGATGAGTAAAGAATACGGTAGATTGGATCAATACATAGAATCAGAGAAGAGTACTAGAAGCGGGCTGTAATTTGAATAGAGCTCTAAGAATCAAGAGCACTTTATAATTAACATTTTCAGTCCATGATTTGTACTATTCTACACACGAATTGTTCATGCACTTTCATGTAAGAAAACTGGTATTGGGATAACATTGAAGGTTGTTTTTAAGAAAACTGGTTTTGAGATTACATTGAAGGTTGTTTTTAAGAAAACTGGTTTTGGGATTACATTGAAGGTTGTTTTTAAGAAAACTGGTTTTGGGATTACATTGAAGGTTGTTTTTGACAGCTTGCGAAGTGGAAAACAGCCGAAGAAGTGGCTGCACTGATTCGCTCACTTCCGGTAGAAGAGCAGCCCAGGCAGATTATTGTTACCCGAAAGGTTTGATCAATTTAAATTTGCTGAAGTTCTCGAAAGTCATAGTTCTTAACTCTAACATGAAGCCCGATAGAATTATTTTTGTAAGGTTTTGGGTGTAACACGTTTTGGTTACGTAATGAGTCGGTTTTAGATTTGGGTGCATAGAAAAAAATCTGTCTTGATTTTTCAATAGGTCGATCGCCAAAAAAGGCTAAGAAAATTTTCATTTTTAACTTGACGAAACCGGTTGAGGCTGAATTATAACTAAAGAAACGTTCTATTCTTGTTGAGAAATGGAGATTTTTTACTTTGACTTTTAGCTGAGAAACTTCTGATACATTCATTTTGAGTGAGGAAGATGGTCGGTAGGTCGGCCGCCTTAGAAGATCTTTTTGCCAGTTGGCAGTTTACCTATGTTTGGGGGACAAAGCAGTTCAAATTATCATTTTAAACGGGAAAGATTTGGAATGGTTCATATTATAGTTTGGATTAAGTACACATTATTAATACTAAAGCAAGGAAGATTCCAAAGAAGTTTGAGTCATGTTATTACTGAAAAACTTCAGAAAGAAGTATCTAAACATTGGAGAGTTCGAGAATGTCGAATCGTATCAATTTCGGATGAGTTCATGAGTAAATTCCATGATTCAGGCCATGCTAGATCCGCTCGAAGTGCATTTGCTCGATTTCCCAAATATTGTCATCAAAGGCAGCGAGTTGATGCTACCCTTCCAGGTTTGCTCTGGTAACCAGAGAGACGATACGGCTTAGCAAGTAGACTGGGTCAAATGACCTACTACAATTTTAAATATCCTTTTTAGTGTTGTCATGCGGGAAGTGAAGTTGATCTTGTTCAGAGAACACTTTTCCCCTACACCTGCTATCAGGGTTTTTTAGTGTGCAAAAAAGGTATAGATGCCTGCCGAGAAGGAGAATTTTTTCACATAAGGGTCCCCCTCATGATAATAAAACAAACAGGCCAGCGAAAAAAACTTTTCTCGTTTCACGTAAGGGTCCCTCCTTATGATTTGGAAAAACAGAGGCCCGTCGACAGAAGTTCTGGCATGACTATTTAACCCCTACCTGCTGTACACGCTAGTTTCCGTGACCCAAAGACCAGAGACAGATTTTAACAGGGAGTAGGGGAATTGTTACTCGTATTAAGCGGGCGCACTTCGGGACTGAGCGGGTTTTAAGTAAGTTTTTTGTTAAAACCTTGAAAAAAGATGAGTGATTCAGGCGATCATGAAAGTGGAGAAGTTTGGTGATCTCATCCTGAAGGCCACTGAACCCCAGATGGTGCTCTTCAATCTGTACGACGACTGGCTTAAGGTTGGGGGATGAGTGACATGATTGAACAGGATAGGACGTGTCTTTCATACGTGTTTGCTCAGGTTTTCGTCGTGGAAAATTTTTAAACCAATAAGTTGTCGGTAGAATCTTTAACTAACGTCCAGACTGTTGCTCTCCAGCCGCGGAAAGTGCATTTATATCAAGATGACTAATCATGAGGAAACAGCAGGCCTTTGAGAAAGTCCAAGAGCGAGTGATGTAGAAGAGAGAATGCAGATGATCAAAGCATTTTCATTCCTAGCTTTCTTGGATAGTGCATAGATTTGTGCATAGATTATAGACGCACTGTGGGTCAGAGAAACACACCGCTACCGTCCCGAATAAGATTAACAAAATCTCAGCAAATTGTACAGAAGCAAGGCGACGAAAATGATGAAGTTGTCTAACTGGAATGCGGAAGGGGAGAACTTTGCAGCGGTTGTTCCTATAAAATGTCGATCAATATTTTCTGATTCGTCGCCTTGAAAGTCTGAAGGATAAGAGCTATGTAGTTCGGGTTCTCGGGAGGGTTCAATCAAGATATAGTGGTACGAATGTGGTGATCTTATGATTTGATTGAGCGTGAACATTGATTGCTTCGAGTAAGTCTCCATCTACTCAGGTTTTCGATGCTGTATACCCAGTATCTGTGAAACCCTTTTTGTCTCAGTTTAGTTCCTGTCTCGAATTTGGCTGCATTTTTTTCATTTGAATTTTTTCCAGACCATCTCCTCGTACACAGCGTTCTCAAGGGTGATTCTGATCATGCGAGGCATGCACATCAATCCGGATAAGACCAAGGTGAGCGACGAGCGGTTGCGTTGTTTGCAAGAGTTTATGAGCCCGTGCATGAGTTAGTTAGAGTGCATGAGCCCAAGAGCGCATTAATGCGTGTTTTCAGTCCAGAGAAGGAAGCTTAAAAACGAAAGGGTTACGTGAAATCGGATTTGAGATTTTTGCTGAAGCAGCCAGTTCTCTTTCCTATTCTAATAGCGAACAAGGTTTGGAATGAAGTTGAAGCACATCGATCATTGTTACTATGCGTCACAAGAAGACTTCTATACATATAAGTACCACAGAGTAGTGACGGAGCGAGGCATATTGCTTAGTGTGTTGGTAAAACGCGCGCTTAAGAGATAGTTCTCACGGGTTCGATTCCGCTCGAGGAGTGTGTTTTTTGTCAACTTTAGAGAAGCCCAAATCGCTCTTACCTCATGAAACAGTTGTATGAGCAACAGAACCAAGACTCTGTTGAGTTTCTCATGTGAGGAAAGAAGCTACGGTGAAAATGATGAAAATCAGCCTCCAAAAACTGAAGAAGAGAAACTCCAAGATTTGTCTTTGCAATTTGTAGAGAAGATGAAACTGACTCACCGTAATTTTATCCCCATATTTCAGAAGTCTAGTTGAGGGTGAGAAGCGTAACATAATTTTTTCTCCTATAATTTTTAAGTACAAAAAAATTGGCATGTTTGGAAAGTTTTTTGAAGAAAAAACTAATAAAGTTGGGAACCCTTAAGGTAATCCTGAAACCTGACAAGACCACGATCACGGAGCCTCATCACATCTGGCCAACCCTCACTGACGAGCACTGGATCAAGGTATTTTAAAATTGTCTAATGAAAAAGAGAAGGTTATCAGGGAAAAGCTATGGAGTGGAAGATAAAGAATTACAGAGTTGTTTTGTCCAACTTTTCTGGAAGGAATGTTAGTTATTCGCAGTGCGGGTGAGAGGGGCATAAAACCTTTTACGATGCTCTAAACTAGCTAAATCTGTTCTCAGTCAAAACTATTTGCTTCTCAGGTGGAATTGGCACTGAAGGATATGATTTTGGCCGACTACGGTAAGAAGAACAATGTGAACGTGGGCTCACTAACGCAGTCCGAAGTGCGAGACATCATTCTGGGTATGGAGATTTCGGCGCCGTCTCAGCAGAGACAGCAGATCGCTGAGATTGAGAAGCAGACCAAGGAGCAGAGTCAGGTTAGAGACGCAGAGACTAAAGGAAATAATAGATAATTATATGAGTTTTCAAGGTTAGAACTGAATATTGAGTCCCAATTTGGAACTCCAACATCCTCACAGCGCCAAATTTACTCAAATCAATGATTCTGAGAAAAATCGAATTTCCTCGAGTGTGTGTTACTATACCTTTTTCTTCGACATAGAGGTTGTTATGAGGCTCAAGGTTGCGTGAGTAAAATTTCCCGAATTTTAAGGTGACGGCGACAACAACGCGAACAGTAAACAAGCACGGCGACGAGATCATCACTTCGACGACATCCAACTATGAAACGGCATCATTCGCGTCCCGAACGGAATGGAGAGTACGGTAAGCGCGAAAATTCTAGATTTGGCTTGCTGGAAGTTGGAGATGGAGTAGGTGAAAGGAGAGTGGAACATAGGTAAACTTCCAACTGGCAAACATATTTTTAAGGTGACAGACCTACGGACCCTTTCCCTTACTCGTAAAAAAAAGTGAAACAGAATTTTTTACAGCTAAACTTGAAAAAAAAAACTTCATCCCTCTATGTACATAAATAGAACGTTCATTAGCCGTAACTCAGCCTCAAATGGTTTCGTAAAGTTGAAAGCAAAACCTTTAATCTATTATACTTTAGCGATCGAACTATTGAAAAATCAAGAGAGATTTTACCTATGGAGTAAAAAGACGTGACTGTAGTAGGGAACAACCAAAAAAAGAATGGATGAGTATATGAAAGGGTAAATATTGGGATGTTTTTTTCTGAGCTCGGTTATCTGAAGAATGAATGAAAATTTAGACAATCTTCTTCTTCTTAGCTTAATGGTTTAGACGAAAATTTAGACAATAATGGAAGAAAATACTTTTAGTGCGATATCGGCGACGAATTTGCACCTCCGCACGCAGCACATCTATGTGAACTCGGACGAGGTGAAGGACTCTGGTTTTACTTACATCCTCCCCAAGAATCTTCTCAAGAAGTTCATTACCATCTCGGACTTGAGAACCCAGGTTGGAAAGGAAAGGGTACCTTGCAGTTTTACTTGTGTGCAGTTTTACTCTTTTGAGAAAACATAAGCATTCTGTAGGACGTAAGTTCTCATCACGGAAGTTTACAAGCGGTCTGAGGCAAGGTTGGAGATTTGATTGAGCTAGGGTATGGACGCGTAGCTAACAATTTGGGCGCATTACATTGGAGAAGAAGAAGGTTGTTAGTTCGATTCCGAGCTCGCGCATGTTTTTTTTGCTGATGAGGTAATCTAAGATGGGAGTGTTTATTACAGATTGCTGGTCTCCTCTACGGTGTGTCACCGGTGTTATTTACAGATTGCTGGTCTCCTTTACGGTGTGTCACCGGTGTTAATTACAGATTGCTGGTCTCCTCTACGGTGTGTCACCGGCGGATAATCCACAAGTGAAGGAGATTCGCTGCGTTGTGCTTCCCCCACAGACGGGCAACCACCAGACAGTGCTGCTGCCCTCTCAGCTACCGAATCACGAGCTGCTATCAGATCTAGAGCCACTCGGATGGTACGCCCGATTTTGAGCACTTATTCGAAACCAATGAAGTGATGCCCTGTGTTGAGCTTGGTATAAAAAAGACCCCTTTTAGCTTCTTTCTTGTTCCCATGTTATACTTCATATGGCCTGAGTCGAGTGTTTTACAGGGTGCACACTCAACCGAATGAATTGCCGCAGCTCTCACCGCAGGATGTCTGCACGCATGCGAAGATGCTCACTGACAACGCGTCTTGGGATGGAGAGAAAACCGTAGTCATCACATGCAGGTAGGGGGATGATAATAATAATAATAATAGGTAGGGGGGGATGATACGGTAGCTTAATTGCTAATAGTTTGAAGGTTACGGTAGATAAAGGTTATAATTGAGTGAGAGTACATGTGTGGTTGTCATTGAGCTCTGGATCTATAGATAAGCTATTAGCATAATGATAGAAGGTTACTGTATAGGTTACTGTATCAATAATGCGGCCCTCTCTCGTTCTCAAGCTTCACACCCGGCTCGGTCTCGCTGACAGCGTACAAGCTGACGCCCTCGGGCTACGAGTGGGGAAAGGCTAACAGTGAGAAGGGCCTCAATCCGAAGGGCTACGCGCCCTCGCACTACGAGAAGGTGCAGATGCTGCTTTCGGACAAATTCCTCGGCTACTTTATGGTGCCGAGCAGCAAAGTCTGGAACTACAACTTCATGGGTGAGCGGGACTTGTCTTGCGCAGAGGGAACAACAACAGTCGGGTTTTGACTAGAGAAAGTGTGAATAGTCATACATTAGGTCATATGGTGGTCCACAAGGGTTAAATGGAGCCGCCCAATTCGGGTTTACATGTATCCGCTGCTCAAAGTTTGGAGGAAAAAAGAAGAGGGGATGAAGGAAAAGGGTAAGAAAAGAGAGGGAGTTGTTTGTCAATAGTGTGTGTACATGTATCCGCCGACGGGACCGATCCGGTAACTATTTAACCCCTGGTGGTCCAGTTTGGAACGGAGAAAACATGAATACTCATACATAGTATAATGAAGGGGTACAAAAAGCGCAGAATGCGTTTTATTCACCGAAAATAACGAGTTTTTTTTCAGAGTTAATAGATGAGTAACGTGGAAACGGGAACGTGATTTTAATGTGATGATTTTGTGAGGGACCTCCATACTATTATTCTTGGAAGCTGAAAAACGAGATTGTCTAATAAAGTATAAATTCGCTGCAGGACCTCGCTGGCAAGCGTCCATGAAGTACGATCTGCAGTTGGCAAATCCCAAAGAGTTCTATCACGAGGAGCATCGCCCGGTGCACTTCCACAACTTCAAAGGGTTCGAGGATCCTCTCGGGGTTGCCGCCGCAGATCGAGATGATACGTTTGCTTGATTCCTCTACGTTTCTGATTTATTTGTTGACTAAGCTATGACTCCACTAACTTAGTAGATGCTAAGAATCTAATAAGTTTTGTTGAGTGAATGATAAGACAACGTGAGAAAGAGCTCTGCTCGCATTTACTGAATAAAGACTCGTTCTTCATGTTAGCATGTCTTCTTAAGTTAAGATACCATTGTAGTCGGATGCTGTTGTTAATTTTATTGTTCCCCTTATCGGAGTGTTCTGTTCATGAGGATGTTCTCGTCACGTGGTAGTTTACAGGAAAGTTTAATTACTTTTCTTTTTCACAATATCCACTCTCATGTTTAAAAAATTACTCCTGATTTTGTATTTTAAGTTCTGACAGAAAGGAAGCGATGCATTATCGCTTTACTCGTTGAGAAAAAAGTTGTAAAAAAAAAGATACTCATGTAATTCCGCTGTTATAATGTCATTCTATTTTTTCTTTACTTTTCGTAGTAGAAGGTCGATAAATGAAGGTTGTAATAATGTATCGGTTTGTGCGCATGGAAAAAGAAGACAATGTGAAGACATGGGTAAGCAACTCACATAGGATGTGAGAATTTATACTGCTTTTTCTCCGGATAGCGTTAAGAGAGACACGAAGATTTCCTGAGACTCCGTTCATACGCGATGCCCTAAAAAAATATTCAGAAGGCTCTAGGGAGAGGCTCATAGAATCATGCGAGTCTGGATAAAACGGCAAGAAGGCACTTGGCATGATGAAGTCGATGCTGGCATATGTATTATATTATGTTTTTATCATCGCATTGGACGGATGATATGGTGAATGGAAAAGTATAGAGGAATTGTGACGGGGTTGAGTTGTCTTCTACGAATAACGGGGTAGGGCAAGCATGTTCATTGGGAGCTGTTTCAAAGCAGAAGTTCCGGGTTCACGAGTTGCAGAAGAATTATGAGCATTTATTTAAAGAAGCTTCTGTAGCAGCCGTTCATGAAGGAGGGAGGTGAATATTGTATAGGTAAAAAGATACTTTTGAACAGAGGTTTCATAGAATTTTACCCAAATAATTGGTGGGTGATGTTTGAGGCATTAAGTTTTGATGGTTGAATTAATTAATAATTGGTGGGTGATGTTTGAGGCATTAAGTTTTGATGGTTGAATTAAACTGCACTAACTTCAACAGAGACATCTGGCTTTTCTTAGTTTCTACAAGCTGATATACCGGTAAAATTACGGAGGTCCCTGGTCATTTTGAAAGGGTTCTATAAAAACTGGAAAGTCGAAAACTTGGAGTTGATTCGTTCCATACTCCAGACCGCCCCCCTTTTTCCAGATGCGGTCCTTTTCAGAGGTAAAGTTATCTTGCATGCTGGAGAGAAAAATTATGGGTTAAATGAACTCTCGAGGACTTTCTTCAATACCCCGTTTTGTATGGTGCCGGTTAAAATTCAATTTACTCCAGTCCCACCCCATTTTTGTCCTTTACCTTTCGACCCCCCCCCCCCTTTGGACCGTTTTACTATGGAGAGGAGGGGCCTCTTCCACCACGGGGGACAGAAGTAAAAAGGGGGGCCTGAACTTCAAATATCCCTTAAAGTAATTTCCCCAGGACTTTTTCACCAAAGCTCTTAAAAGTTATACATTTAACAACAGACTTTTAAGAAACACGTTTTTTTTGTCCTGTGACGTTCATGTTAAAGTTCGGTTCGTGTTTTAGTTTGATAGGCCCACTAAAATTTACCCCGTGTTGAAGCACTAATAAACGCTTGAAGAAATCAAGTATAATTCTATTTTCAGTTTCTGGGAACTCGTTAAGATTTGTCAAGCCGAGGAATGTGATAAGCGCTGGGAAATAAAGTATCGAGTCAACCGCGAGCGGAGAAAGCGGACAGAAAAGAGAGATGGGTAACAGAACCTCCGCCTCTGCTCCCTTAATTTCGCCTGCTGAAGCCAGGGCTCATTGTAAGGTTTTTGCTCGTACTAATTTGCGTTAAAAATTCACCGATACCGGTCCTACATATTCTCCTTCTATCCATATTTTCCTTTTCTCAGCCTTTTATGTTCTTTTTCATAGAATCGGGGAACTTCTGCACTTTAGGAACCCCCCTTCCCAGAAGTTCCATGGGTCAGTTTTTGGGTCATTTTCTTGATACGGTCTCGTTAGCCTAAGCCGTACGGTCTCGTTAGCGTAAACTTTTACTAAGCCTAAGCGTTTTTTAATATAAAAATAACTTTGGAAAATGTAAATGAGTCAGAAGTATGACCCATGGAACCTCTGGGAGGGGGTTCCTAAAGTGCAGAAGTGCCGAATCGGGATTAGTGCTTTTGACCTTTTTATAAATTCTATGTACATAACTACTGCTTTCAGTTTCTGTTATCTTTTCTGTCGAGTTTCTCATTATGGTCATGGTATAAAATACCTTTCTAAAAATAAAAATTAGAAGTCATATGAGCTTTGGGAGTCTCTAGAATGTAAATTGTGATAGATGATCATTTGCAGTGCTAAACGAGGAGTTTACACGTCTTCAGAACGCTTTCGGAAGAATCAAGAAGTCCCAGCTAAACTATGAAGACTTTGGCCGCTATGTTTTGGGCGGTGCTAAGTAGGTTTTTGTGTATTGGCATGGTACCCTATCCTAAGATACCCTATCTCAATTTTAGTGTGCTAGAAGATGCCCTGTTTTAGAAGATGTCCCTTCGAAATATAAAGAAAAAAGCAAATTTTTTATTCAGAAATGTCTCGCAAAAAATGAGCCCTAATTTTCACTAAAATGTTTTACAGGGGGAAGCAGAGTTCAGGGATAAAAGCATAAATAGTCAATGGCCAATACGATTACTATAGTGAATATGAAAGTTTAAGAAAGATTCGGATTCTTCATTTATAGTGTGAAGTGTGTTTCTCATTTCAGAGTTACCCACTTGAATGCTGACTTGAGTATGTACCTTGCACTGTGAAAGCCGAACGAATGTGCCCTAAGATACTTTATCTGAATTTTAGTGTGCTAGAAGATGCCCTGTTTTTAGTGTGCCAGAAGACGCTCGCATGGCGCTGTTCAAGTTCTTCTCGTGTGGCAGTGACACGATCTCCTTCGACAATCTCATCAGTGCCTTAGTCGGCATCTGCCGGATAGAGGGCGTACAAGCAAGTATGCTTTTGAAATCCCATCTTTTTGTTTTTGTCTTGGATATGTTTGTCTTTGTGTTAGCTCTTTTTCTTTGTCTTGGAACTGTTTGTCTTCATCTTGAATCTGTTTGTCTTTCTCTGAGATGTTTGGTTTCACTACATATTACACCGCGTCAATTGGGAAAGGAAAGGTAAAATAGAAGAGAATGTAGATCATTCACGGCGCGTACATAAATGTGTTAACATACCCTGCCCTGGTACTATTTAACCCCTGGTTGCAATGATTATTGCAGAGCACTAATAATGTTCCTGGTTCTTTCGGTCTCACTTTTAAAGCGGTCTTTTTAGCGTAAAATTAACTAGCCTAAGAGTAGGTATTTAAGATGAATACATGACAAATTGAATTTTAAATATGACAAAGATGCTTATTTTAAGTTGCGAATCGTCACGGTTCGAAATTTCGTGTTACCATCTGTTTTCAATCTCTTTCTCTCTTTCTTTCTCTCTCTCTCTGTCACTTTCTCTCTTATTTTTTATATCTTTCCTGTTTCTATCTTTCTCTCTCTCTCTCTCTCTCTCTCTCTCTCTCTATCTACGTTCTTTTCCTTTTCTCTATCTGTTCGGAACTTCTTATTCGAAAAATTCTACTTCTATCGACCTGCTCATTTGAGATTTCATCGAGGAGCACCGAGAGTTCGCCTCATGGGGCCTCCGGCCTCCACTGCTGACTATTCCAGTCAATGACTCATACATCTCCTTCTACGAAGTCATGTCATACGTCACACACTGTCAGAGCTTGATGACTTTGCGATGAATCCTCTGCTTCGTCACTACCAGCCAGCATAGGTCACCAAGGGTTACGGGAAACCCCCCGGCCCATCGCCCCAAAAGGAAAAAACCCAGTCCATTTATCATTGCATTCAATTTGAAGAGAACAACAGTCAAAAGCTCCATCGCAAACTGAATTTTTTTTCCTCATTATTTACCTAAAAATTAAATCATAAAAAACACAATAAGGAATTAACTTCATACAGAAACCCTTTTTTTAAACCTTTCTACCGCTCGGCTCCCGCTCGGCCCCCGCTCGGCCCCCGCTCGGCCCCCCGCCCACGAAAACTTTTTACGACAAATTTAGGTAACCTATGCCAACCAGCAATAGCTAATTATCGCAATAAGCAAAAATTGACTTGTAATCGACAGTCAGAATTTGAAATCACAGAAATAACTATTAGCGTCTCCCGAAAAAGTCGCCTTTGTGCTTGATCGCGTCCCAAGGTAAGGTAAGCGCTTATTGATCGATCCAAGATACAAAACCAGCCTGGTAGATTGAGAAACTGGTTTATGGGTTTGTATAACCAGTACATTGTAGAGATGAAAAATCAACAGGCCGGTAAGTTTAAGTTTTTATTCCGTATCACCTTATTATTTGGTTGATCACTTCATGTGGATACGAATAGTGCTGTTTTTCTTCCAATTGCATTTGCTGCAAGTAATCTTTCACTAAATCGGGCATGTAGAAAAGGTTATTCTCCTGACTCCCGGTGTTAATAAGTTGAATTGATTACAGTGTACAATACCCGGAATACATTATGCATTCACTTGTTTTCAGTATGATTTACAGTATCCGTGCGAGAAGTACAGGAGCTGGAGACGGTCTTCTTCGCGCTCTCCGGCGGCGGCGTGAAGCTGCTCCCGACGCACTGGAAAGCGGCGACATCTGGATGCTTCCCGGAAGCCTTCACCAAACGGTGAGTCTGGGTTTTCGGGCGCATCGATTACGGTTGAGTGCCTCGGGCGGTATTCTTTGAGTAATTATATCACTCATGATTACTGATGCTGGTCTTTTACTGCGTTTGATGAAGGCCCCAAGTATCTGTCACGCGTTATAGCTATACCTAATCCCAATATGTTCTCGAACTTTCTACCGATGCGTAATGAGAACTGGACATGAGGAAACAGCAGGAATTGGAGAGATACCGGAGCTTTGCGATGGAGAAAAAGAGAATGCATACATTCATGATACTCTTATTATTTTGTTGATGATAGCTCACGAATTTCAACCAGGCTGTTTCTTCCTACCCGCGGATACATATAGGTTTGTCAAGATCTGTGATCATGAGGGAACCACAGGCCTCGAGAGAAGAGAAGAGAATGCGAGAGCGTGTGATTTGTATCACTAGCTTTCTTGGATACAGCACAGACTTGGACATAGATTGCATACGCAGCGCGGGTTAGAGAAACACACTGATTTCAACCCGCAGGGTGAGTGAGAGAAACACCTCGATTATGGCTGTACCCAGGGGTTTTTTAGTGTGCAAGAAAAGGGTACAGACACCCGCCAAAGGCGGAAAAAAATTTTCGCATAAGGGTCCCCCCTTATGATGAAAAAAAAACAGGAGCCCGCGAAATTTTTTTTGTTTGTTTACATAAAGGTCATCCTTATAATTTGTAAAAACAGAGGCCCGCCGACAAAAGGTCTGACATGACTATTTAACCTCTAGCTGTACCCTAATCCCGATGCGTAATGAGCTCTAAAAAATTATGGATTGAGAGTTTATCTGAAGGATAATTGAATAACGAGTGTGTTTGTACATCTTTTTCAAAACGTTCATCTTCACAGCCTCTTCGTGGTGTTTGATGAAAACAACAACGACGAAATTGATTTTCGAGAGATGGTCTGCGGAGTGTCAGCTATGTGCAGGGGACCTTTTCCGAGCAGGCTATCGTGTTAGTGTGGTTCTTGAGCAGATTTAATCAATATTCTTTAAAAGTTTTTTAAAGTTCAAACTACAAGTTTTCTTCTCATCAAGAACGGTTTTTAATGTGAAATTTGGATGAATGAGAGAAATTCTGCAGTTCTTGCGAAGCTGTGGGACGAGGACAGGGACAATCTCCTATCGGTCGCCGAATTATCGACATTCTACGAAGAACTGAATGTGGTTAGTGTTCTGAGAGTTATGACTTTCTTCTCTTTCTTCTCTTTCCTCGTCCTCCTGAGCGGTTTTTGTGTAATGGCTCGATACTTTTCACTTTCCTCTTCTATTCTCGCTTCTGCCCCTCAATTGCTCTGTCATCCCCTGACCCCCTCAATTGCTCTGTCATCCCCTGACCCCCTCAATTGCTCTGTCATCCCCTGAACCCCTCAATTGCTCTGTCATCCCCTGACCCCCTCAATTGCTCTGTCATCCCCTGACCCCCTCAATTGCTCTGTCATCCCCTGTCCCCCTTAATTGCTCTGTCATCCCTTGACCCCCTCAATTGCTCTGTCATCCCCTGACCCCCTAAATTGCTCTGTCATCCCCTGACCTTTTCATCATTTCAACGCGATGTTTTGAAAGACTCCGCGTAATAAAAACCTAAATCTTATCTGACTTGTTATTCATATTGTTTATTCATTCCTTTTATTCCTAATTAGGTGTCAGTTATTGTTTCATCCAGCCAGAAGCGAGTCGAAACGTCGCCCTGAGTGGCAAAGGCGGCCAACACGCGGCCATGGTGGACGTGGCGCAGTGGGCAATGCAGAACGAGCAGTTTGTCAAGCCAATCTATGCGATGGCACTGGAGGTCTCAGTCTTACTCGTAATTCGATGTGTGTGAGATTAGCTTAGTCGGTAAAGCGTGCTCTCTCATAGAAAAGGTCGCGAGTTCGTCTTTAGTGATCGTCAAAAGCTGATTTTGCAGAGTTTTTTTATGATAAATTTGATAAATATTTGTTTGAAAACATACAAAAGACGTTTTCAAAAACTCCCAACCAAAAGATGAAACATAATTAGGATAAAAAATTATGGGAAGACGGTAGCGCGAAGTATCAATAACCGATAATAGGTTTTTATTGATTCATCAAGATCACAGGTTCAGTCATGAGTGATCTAATGATGTAAATCGTTTGAGATTGGCCACATCTGTTTCGGGCTGCGACCGGAAAATTCCAAAACGGAGTTGTGCGTAGTCGGGTCAGTTAGTGATTGCTTTCTTTTGAAGGGTTGAATTATCTAGTCTAGTCGGGTCAGTTAGTGATTGCTTTCTTTTGAAGGGTTGAATTATCTAGTCTAGTCGGGTCAGTTAGTGATTGCTTTCTTTTGAAGGGTTGAATTATCTAGTCTAGTCGGGTCAGTTAGTGATTGCTTTCTTTTGAAGGGTTGAATTATCGTAGTGGGGTCAGTTAGTGATTGCTTTCTTTTGAAGGGTTGAATTATCTAGTCTAGTCGGGTCAGTTAGTGATTGCTTTCTTTTGAAGGGTTGAATTATCTATTCCTCATCTTCGTGGGAGAATGACACTGTTCATATCTCGAAAGCATAACTTTACGTGAACACTATTTTTCAAGTTAAAACGATATTCTGCTTTTCATTTCCTTTGCCCTTTTTATTAACCTCAAATGCGCCTGTGTTTCCTTTTCGGACACATTTTGAAAACCGTGTTGTTGGCACAGAATATACGGTGTTCAATAAAGATTGATAGTTCCAAACCAAACAGGCTGTTTCACACAACCCGCAGAAGCAGAAGATGTGGGTAGATCACAAATACTGGTTATGAGGGAAAGAGAGAGAACCATGAAGAATACAGAATATGAGTATATTTATGACTGGCTGAGCAGAATAGCGCTTAAACTTGTTTGTAGATTCAACCCGCAGGGCGGGTTAGAGAAACCCAGGCGGGTTAGAAACAGTGTATGGAATATATGCGCTCTTCAGAAAACGCTGGTGATGAAATAATTATGTTTCCATCTCATTTTCTCTTTTCCATTGTTGTTGTTGTAGATTGCCCGCCGTAGGTCTCCGGCTGGGTAGACGAGGTCTTCTTTGACATGGCTCAGAAAACAATAACCTTACTTACATCATTTATCTAATTACATTTATTTCTCTTTCTCTCTCGGGGTTTATTTGGTTTTTTTTCTTTTCATTTTTTTTGAGAGAGAAAGGAATCACTGGTATAAGAACTTAACAACAGACGTCGGGCTATTCCACAAATCTATACTTCTTAAAAGTGTGTGTTCTTCTTCTTCTTCTAACTTCTTCTTCTTCTCTTTTCCATCGTACACATTTGCTGAATCTCTTCCCAAGAGCCACGCAATCAACATTAGTCTTCAGGACCTTTCTATGAGCGTGATAAGAAACATCCTGTCCGATCACGGTCGATACCGCGGAAGTGATTGGAACTTTTGAAACTTGATCATATACTGGAAAAGGGAGATGAAAGTTTTTAGTTTCCAAAAACATAATTTTGAAATATATTTCAGAAGTTTCGAAATGCGCTTAAAAGAAAGCACAGGCAGTGGAATTGAGGATTGGAACATTATATCAACGGTCTGGCATCGACAGTGGCAGGTTAGTTGCATAGTCTTGAACGGATCCAAGGGCCGCCGCGGGAATTTATGAGACCCGGAACAGCTTAAAAGGATTTTGGATGTGGAACGCTGCCCAGATGGGTACGGAGAATACATCGGTCACCTCTAGTTTTCAATGATTCGGGAAACGTCCGCTCAGTTATGCGAAAGGCTTAGAATAATAGAAGCGTTCAATTCTTTACCTCTTTTTTGGAACCCGAATAAGCGGTCTTTTGTGAATGTTTCGAAAAAGGGTTGAGCATTTACTATAAGAGTCATTGTTTTGACATTCTGGCTCGATGACTATGATTTGGTGACTATTTTGATGATGACTAGCTCAGAATTCTCTGGACAAAGCTTCGGATGAGCCTGCTGCTACATATCATGAGCCGCCACCTCCAGTGGACAACTCCCCGCTTCTCGCCAACAATGAGCCGATTCCCGGCAGTTCTAAGGTGAGCATATTCAAATGACTATAGTTAAGAATTATGATGACTATAGTCAAGAGTTCTGATGACTAGCGTTGGGGTCTGAATGACTCATTCATGGTTTTTACCGGATTTAATGAGGTGGAATAAGATGGTAGTTCGAATCTTTTCAAATTTTTCTTCGAATTTGGAGTTCATGTATTCAATGAGAGGTAACGCTTAACAAATTTTCTATCGTTAATGACTGTGACTTATTGAACCTATGTATTAGCTATGAGTATTCGGTATAAAAAAAAAGCTTTTTAGAGATAAAAGGAGACTGATTAAATAGAGGAAATGTTCATGACCAGGGGCCGTAAAATAGTGATTGAATAGAGGACATATTTATGAGCAGAGGCCGTAAAATATAGCAGTTTTAGAAGTAGTGCAACAAACACTGAAACATCGAAATTTATTCGTTAAATCAATCAATAGAGGTTTCTTTTTTTCCAGTTGATCTGCCTGACTTCGGATATTTGTATTCGTCGTGACATCCTGAGAAGAGTAAGGTTTTCCAACTACTTGTGGGGGTTTTTATTAAGTAAATATAAAAAATGAAAAAAATGATTATTGTGAGATCACTCAAAAACGGCTAAATGATATTAGCTGGGTTTTAAAAATTATTTTTCTTGTTTTTTTTAAAAAATATTTTTTGAGAATTAGAGAAAGAGGAGAGAGAAAGGAAGTCAGGGGGAAAGCGGAGAGAGTCTGACGAGAAAAAGAGACAATTTTAAAGAGGAATTAGACAAAGAGAGAGAGAGAGAGAAAGTCGCAAAGCAAAAAATTGAAAGGAAGAAATGGTGTTGTTTGAAGGACTGGCTGGCGATTCCTCGATGCCTTTTCAAAGCATTCGTCAGATGGCACGGCCACGTCAAAACAACCGACGACATCGTCAGGAAACGGTCGGTTTACGTCCGTTTTTTGAAATCGTTTTCCAAAATAAATCACAGGTTTAATACTGAAAAAAACACAATAATATTATTGTTTTTTTCAAAGATAGGTTTACGCTCAACAAGGAGCGCGTATCTTGAAAAGTCTAAAAGAGAGCCTTTGCTCATGACAAAAAAGTGAGTAAAGTATTTTTTGGCTCAAGGAAAAAGGTCCTTAGGGTGACATAGAGAAAAGAAGGGGTCTTAAAGTGAAAGGTCCTTAGGGTGACATAGAGAAAAGAAGGGGTCTTAAAGTGAAAGGTCCTTAGGGTGACATAGAGAAAAGAAGGGGTCTTAAAGTGAAAGGTCCTTAGGGTGACATAGAGAAAAGAAGGGGACTTAAAGTGAAAGGTCCTTAGGGTGACATAGAGAAAAGGAGGGGTCTTAAAGTGAAAGGTCCTTAGGGTGACATAGAGAAAAGAAGGGGTCTTAAAGTGAAAGGTCCTTCTGGTGACATAGAGAAAAGAAGGGGTCTTGAAGTGAACAATAATTGAGAAACAACAAGTCTTTTTTCCGAGCAAAAAAAGCGGAAAGTTCATAGGTCAGTTAGGAACAAGTTAGATGAGACCAGTCAACCGAGAACACAATCGAAAGATTGATGAGACCGTACGTAGCTATCTTCGACTACAGTACATAACGATCCGAGGCTATAGTAATGAATGACTTGTGAACTGCAGCCTGCAAAGGAAGAGCGGTGAGTGGGACATGGAGTTGTTCCCACTGCAGATCATCTTAGAGAGAAGGAAGGCCGCTGCGAATAACGGTGCCCAGCAAGCCTCCTCCGTCTATCCATGGGCATATGCTCAGGTTGGCTCATGCGGTTGGCAAAACCTTGGGGCCGGGGCTAAACTGAGGTTAGGGACTCTTGAAGCGCCGCCGGTGGATAGTGTGAACAGAGGGGCTTTTATAAATCGTAGGGGACGATGAATGGCTGAACAAAGGGACTTTTATAAATCGTAGGGGCCGATGGATCCCTCAACAAGGGAGCTCATGGAGAGCCTAGAAGTTGATGAATGAACATAAGGGCTAATGTGGAAGCATAGGGGATCGGACGCCGAAAGTAATCGATATTCGCATCAAAAGTCATTGCTGTTTCAAATAGACTAATCTGATATCTCTGAGGCTGGTCTCAAAGGCTTAAAGAAATCAAAGGATGGCCTAAACGATAGAAATAAGACTTGAATCGGCAATTGCAGTCCTCTCGGAGCACGATGGTCTCCTACATTCACTCTATCTGTGCGCGAGAGCTGAGACAGTCTGAACTGGATGTGAGGCTGTGGCTGCGTACGGACAGAGCAATTTCTCCCACTCCATCTCTGTCTTCACCAGTCAGCGGAGCTGAAAGAGTCACAGGTAAGTAGAAGGGAAGTTTGAGGTAGCCAAGACTCTGAACTAGAAACTCTACAGAAATCGAATACAAATACCGTTAAGATTCATGATTACTCACCAAAAAAGCTATTTTTCTATATGAAGCTCATGTATATTTGCAGCAATGTTTTTTTATCACCTGAACTGCGGGTAAATTCTATGCGACCCCCCTCCCTTCTTAAATTCTAGGCGACCCCCCTCCCTTCTTAAATTCTAGTCGACCCCCCTCCCTTCTTAAATTCTAGGCGACCCCCCTCCCTTCTCAAATTCTAGTCGACCCCCCTACCTTCTTAAATTCTAGTCGACCCCCCTCCTTTCTTAAATTCTAGGCAACCCCCTCCCTTCTTAAATTCTATTCGACCCCCCTCCCTTCTTAAATTCTATGCGCATACCCTCCCTTCTTCAAAATAGCTGGGGTCTTTTACTATTTATCTCTATTTGTATTCGACGTGCTCTCTCTCTCTCTCTCTCTCTCTCTCTCTCTCTCTCTCTCTCTCTCTCTCTCCCTTTCAATTTTTACGTTCTTTCACTTCAAATTATTCCTTTTTTACTTCAAATTATTCCTTGTGATCAGCACAGCTCGTTTGCGCTTGGGGAGATGTAATACGGTTTGCGGTTACTGTTTCCAGGGATTCTCAAGTTGACCAATAAATATAAAGGAGAGAGATGAATGCGTTCAATAATGAGCAGTGATGAGCTTTAGAGAGAAAGACATTTGGATAATCATGGGTTACCATAATAAACCCCCGAAATAGTTTTCAATAATGCTCCGCCGAAAACTGCAATTTTTCATTACTCACCTTGAAGGAAAATCTGAGAAAATCCAATAAGGGATTGTTTTCACACACAAAACCCGGAAAGAAGCATTTTTACAGCCCCCCCGCGAAAAAACTAATTTAGGTGACCTATGGGGATGATGAGTCCTAACTCATCCTTGAGAAATTGAAATGTTTGAGGTACTCTGTCATCGATGTCGATGTCGTCGGGGAATGGATCGACTTCGGGATACTCTTCGAGCAGCTCGACCATGTCACCCAATGGTGAATATCAATTATACCATTGATTATCTTTTTATTCAAGTGATAGATATTATTTGTTCAGTAGTTGATCTACCCTAGTAAGTTTAATGAAGTCGAGGAAGCTTTTGAAAAGTTATAATTCAGGGATTGCGCTTTTGGATGATCCTTTGCAGCGCCTTGCAGATCTTGTTGGGGGAGAGGAAGAGGTCACACAGATTAAGGTGAGATACTTTTCAGCGATAGAAGGAGAGAGTGAGAAAAAGAGAGATGTAGAGAAGGAGAGAGAGTGAAAGAAAGAGAAATGTATTCAGGAAGAAAGAGAGATATAGAGGAAGAAAAAAAGGTAGAGGAAGAAAAAAAGATGGTAGAAAAAAGAAAATTAGATAGATAGAGGATTGGAAGAGAGAGAGCGACTACGACGAAGAGGGAGTCAACTTGCTTGATTCCATGTCTTCACTCAAATTATATAGAGTTTAGCCAAAAAATTGTTGTTTTTTGTCACATAAGTTGAATCGGATGGAAAGGACACAATTAAAGCGATTTTTTTGTTCTACATATCAACGGATGTCCTTTCAAGCTCTTGGTAGAACTTCGAGACCGAGCTACGGGAGTCTGGATGGAAGAAGCCCGGCTGGCGACTACTGGAGAGAGCATTGCTCAGGCATCCGGTAATTGCGTGGGAGTTATTGTTATAAGTTCATTCATACTTTGAGTTATTGTTTCTGAAGATTTTTTTGGTATAATCACAACCAGATGGGGAAGTCGTGAACTATTGACACCCAATGCCAATGCTTGGAAATCAAAAAAGTTATTGCTCATGTCAAAAAGATGTCACATAGCTCACTCGGAAAGATATGCGATTTCTTGTAGATGCGGGACAGACTTATCCTAGTACAATAACAGTCTGCTCCTTGAGTCTCAGCTTGTGCATATGTATACATAGCAGCAAAGATGAGAGTCAGATTCTTGCAAGCAGTACCAATATTGCTTAACTCCCTTGGTTTGGTTGTATTTGTCCGAGGTGGTAGTCAAACTTGGGACCCTTCGCACTATGTCATACCCCTTAGGTAAAACTTCGAAAAAGCTTTCGTTATGACCGAGTGATTATTACGGAGTGTAAAATTACGAGCACATAAAGGAACCTTTTATAGAGAATTGCCGGTCAAGTATGAAGAGCAAATTGGCCCGTCTTTCAAGTTTTTATTTAACAAAAGACTTCGCTGATCGTATTGTCCGCTTCTGAAGAAAAGTTGAAAACCGACCGCTTGTTGTACTCTAATGATGGCGTTGCAGCGCGCGGTGCGGCCGTGGGCTTAATCAACTACGGAAACTACTGCTACCGTAACGTCGCGGTGCAATGCCTTGCCAGAGTGGCGCCTCTACGAGAGAGTCTTCTCATGCAAGAAGGCGCGCTCAACGCTAAGATTGCAAAGTTGGTTTTTTTTTCTTGTTAGCGTTTTTGGGTTTTCGTTCCGGAGGTTTAAGAATGAAGGAAAAGTAAAGAAGCTCAGCTTTTAGAGTTTCCGGAAATCGTAAAAAGACGGCAATCGAAAAAGTTTACTTTCCTGCAGCATAGCTGTGAAATTTCTCTCAGTCGCCCGCCCGGTCCTCCAGAAATTTTTTTGATGGTGAAGAAAATATAACATGAAGTTGTTTTGTTTAAAAAACTAATTGCTTGAAATCAAACTATTTGTCTATTCGTTAATCTGCGGTTCCGACTATGCGACATAAAAGATAAATTGACTTGGTTTTTGACTTCTCTTTCCCCCTCTCCACCCGCCCAGGGTCGCCCGGTCCACCGCCCGAGAAAATTATATTCAACTCATCCTGGTGAGCTATGTCCTGCAGGAATTTTTTTATTATAAAATCTTGCTTAGGTTTTTATATAATGCTGCATCGGTTACTGTAAAAATTTGTTCTGTAGGAAGAAAGATAAAAAAGCCGTCGCAACTGCACTGCAGTTCATTAAATTGCTGAAAGAGATGCGAACAACGGCCAAGAAGAACATCTCGCCAGTGCAGTTCAACGTAAGTCGAGTAGTCATCAAACAAGTCCAAGTAACCGGGATACTTGATCTCGTCTTGAAACACATGTTATAGTAGTTCCTAATCAGGTTTTTGTTGTTTTAGCCGACTAAAACGTTTATTTTGGTCTCTGGAGAAGAGAGTCGCCGTAATAACAGGGGGTTAAAAAGTTACCGGACCAGCTTTGTGGGCACATACATATTTGCACTGAAAATGATCTACCATCTCTTCTTCTTCCGTTCTATTTTACTTTTCCTCTACTTCTCATTCCACTCTTTTGCCTCTCCTCATCCCTTTTCCAACTCGCTACAACGTACAAACAAGCCTTAGACCGTTCTCATTTTTTTGAGGATTTAAAATTTTCAAAGTCCAAAAACTATCTGCATCAGGGAAACTGCTTCCTTTCCGCGTTTTTCAACTCCCAATTAATCATTTAAATTACTTCAAACACGATTTAGACAAGTTTAAACATTATTTATAACTCAACGACGGATTGCGTAAGATTATTTTACAATTAAGACATTCAAAAACCATGAGCCACTCACCCAAAATATATCTATCAATACAGTTTATGTTCTCGAACCTATACCCCTCAACCTTCCTCCGAAGCACTTCAAAGTTACATGGAATAAATGAAATGAAATAAAATTTACTCGCCGATGTATTTTAATGGTTCGTCTTGTACTTTTGCTTCAAGTACAATAGTTGTTATTGATTAAAAGTTTATTCTGCTTGGCTGATACAGTAAATATTGAATACTTTCGTTGTAGGAAGCGATTCAAGACACGAAAGCTTTCCACGGTAACGACCAGCATGACTGCGAGGAATTCGTCTCTTATCTTCTCTCCCAGCTTCACTACACACTAAAAGAGGAAGATGATGACGAAAAGAAGAAAAGGGAAAAAGAGAGAGAGAAGAGAGAAGAAGACCTAAAGAAATTGGAAAGGACCGGAAAAGAGGAAGAGGATCTTCCAGAAGAGGAGAAAGCGGCTAAGGTGTGTAGTAAAGTTTCGATAAAACTTGATAAAATATAAGTTGACCAGTTTTGTTCATCGAAGTATAACTATAGTTGTGATTATTGTATTATCGGAGTATAACTTTATCATTCATTCAATGAAGAGTAACAAACGACATGTAAGTCGATAATCATCTGTCATGATCAGGGGTTAAATAGTTATGTCAGACCTTCTGTCGGCGGGCCTCTGTTTTTTCCAAATCATAAAGGGGACCCTTATGTGAAGCAAAAAAAAGTTTTTCGCGAGCCTCTTTTTTTATTCTAAGGGGGGGCCCTTATATTGAAACAATTTGTTCCGCCTTTAGCGGGCGTCTTTTCTTGCCCATTAAAAAACCTCTGACTCATGATTATTCGTGCTTTGAAAAATATCTTTTGGTCTCTTCATCTCTTTCTAACTCTCTCTGCCTTTATCTTTTTCACTCTATCTTCCTCTCTCTCTCATTCTTTCTCTTCCGTTCATTTTTCCTCTATCTCTAACTCTTCCTCTTTTTCCTTCTCACTTTCTATCTCCTTCATTCTCTACTTGTCTCTACAGGCCTGGGAGACCTTTCTCTCTTCGGACTCTTCGCTGGTGACGCTGCTGTTCTCCGGCCAGCTGCGCTCCTCCCTCATCTGCAGCCAATGCAGCACGGCCTCCTCAACCTTCGACGTCTTCTCGGCACTCCCCGTCCCCATTGGCTTCGAACATGTCGAGCTGTATGAAATCACTGGTGAGCACTGGTTAGAAAGGGTAACACGACAGTGAAATTTCACAATCGACATATTTTCATATTACTTTTGATCTTAGTGAATAGTTTTTAGGCAACGATGGGCTTTTTGAGCAACTTTTTAAGCAACGATCGCATGGGACAATGTGTGCTCGGTTGGTGATTGGTTAACGCTCTACAAGCTCCGGTTTGGCAGCGGAGGTTCGGTATCAGCCGAGTGCCAATTTTTGCCCGTGCGATGGATTCATTATAGTCTCAGCCCATCGTTGCTTAAAACGATTAACAAAGATCAAAACATTGATCTTCTCTCTACCATGTTGTTGTTGTAGATTGCCCGCCGTAGGTCTCCGGCTGGGTAGACGAGGTCTTCTTTGACATGACTCAGAAAACAATAACCTTACTTACATCATTTATCTAATTACATTTATTTCTCTTTCTCTCTCGGGGTTTATTTGTTTTTTTTTCCCTTCATTTATTTGTTTTTTTTTGTTGTTTTTTTTGAGAGAGAAAGGAATCACTGGTATAAGAACTTAACAACAGACGTCGGGCTATTCCACAAATCTATACTTCTTAAAAGTGTGTGGTCATAGCGACACGAGAATAAATGACTAGTTGTATGTGGCTCTTCTAAACATTTTGGGCAAAGAGGTGATAGGGCAGCTCCTATTCTATGTAGGTAGCTGTTAAGGGAACTTGCATAGCCACTACGTAGTTGCGATAATGTTATTTTTTGTTCCCTGGGAAGTTGATTCGTTGATTTATGGATTCTGGGAGGTTTCTTACCTAGAACTGGGTTAGGGGAGCAGGAGCTAATGAAATTTCTCACAGTCTCAGTATGTATTCTTTTAAGTGCCGCTTTCTGATCACTGTCTACTAACATCAGTTCTAAGTCCTTGGCATGTTTACGAATAGTTCTAGGTGGTTTGGGTTCCAGGCATCGACGATGGGAGGGGTGGTTTGGGAGGAGTCTTGCTCTTGCGACGAATTGCTTGGTAAGCATCGTGTTGTGCTCCTTTATGGGTAACATTTCGCTTTCTAGAGCTAAGTGCTCTGTGCCGGCCATTGCTAGGTTTCCTGTTGCTATTGGGAAGATTTGTTTTGGAGGTCCATTGGGTCCGACGCATTGCAGCGTCGCCCACAGTCGCACCACGTGTAGGTGACCTCCATCGCGACCCTCTCTACCATCATCTTTCTGTCTTAATCATGGATTGTGGAGTTACACTCCTTTTATGACGCAATTGCTTCATGAGCATGCGCGACTACAAAGAACGGCCATCGTGCCTTAGACATAGTGAGAAATCGCATGGGACAATGTGTGCTCGGTTGGTGTATTGGTTAACTCTACAAGCCCTGCTTAGGCAGCGGAGGTTCGGTCCCAGCCGAGTGCCAAAATTTTGCCCGTGAGATGGATTTTATTTATTTTCATATACTTTTTTCTCAAATATCTCCTAAGGTTTAGTTAAATACTCGCTAAAGAGGCCGTGCGGCTTAGTACGAGACCGTATGAAAAAACAAGCCACATAATGACAGCTGCAGAAAAAACATTGCGAAATTTTGAGTGCGGACAGTCGGGGTGCGAAATGTCATGCAACCGTCAAATAGACAAATTATACCGTATGTGGTCCGGTATCTTTCAAACTTTAGCAAATCTCTATTTCCATTTCGAAAGCCAAAAAAGGAAACACCATTTCTCTGGATTGAGCTTTTTTGCATACCGCGAGCCTCTATTCGCTCTTCACAGAACTGTATCCTTTTCGTACTCATTACAGAACTCCTGCTATTGAGGCTCTGAAACATTCAAACATAGTCGTTTATGGTAGTCAAGGAGTCATTTATGGTAGTCAAGGAGTCATTTATGGTAGTCAAGGAGTCATTTATGGTAGTCAAGGAGTCATTTATGGTAGTCAAGGAGTCATTTATGGTAGTCAAGGAGTCATTCTAAGTCATCGATATATGGTTCAGATTTTGGTAGCAAAAATGGTTCATATAAACGTGAGCCTGACAGACTAGAACTGGGTCTGATAAGGTTAGGTCACGTGTCAGGTACGGATACAGTATGCTTTGATCTAAGACTTTTCAAGTAACCTTCTGGCTCATCTCGATAAGTACATGTATAAGCGTAAGCTGAAAATAGACCATGATTGTTGCAGAAACTCGGACACAATTCTTTGGTGGGGCGGGGAATCGAACCCACGCCTTTGCCTTACCGGCTATCCTCTTACCAATAAGGCAAAAAATGAAGACACTTCTTGCACGTTTGAAAGCCCTTTGACACGATAATCCTGTGTGGTGAGAAGTTTTACCTGATGCATCACTCAGTTGTGCGTCGAGATGCCTCGATTCCATTACGGTACGGAGTGCGGCTTTCGCGCGATTCCTCCATCGCAGCACTAAGGGCAGCGGTGGGCCAAGCAGCTGGCTTGGAGCCGCAGCAGATGCAGCTGTGGCGGATAAGCAGTCAGGCCAGCAAGAGGGTTGGTGGGGAAAGAGAGAGAAAAAGAGTCGGAGTGAAAGAAGGAGAGAGAGACCGAAAGAGATAGAAATAGTGAGAGAAGGTGAGAGGAAAATAAAAAGAAAGCAAGGGATTTAGAGACAGAAAGAGAAATGAAACATGACAATGGTTTGAATCTTTGGAGCCTTTTATATAAATGGAGCCCTTTATATAAATATAACTAAAAAGAGAAATGGATAAACAAATAGATAAATAAAAGGCTGTGGAGTACTAATGAGAGAGTTCTTTCGATGGAAAATCTACCGTAGCTAGATGCTGCCTAATTCCAGTTAACCGAGATGTGTGACCATGAAACGATTGGCCGGCCGTCACCAGCGATCCAGCTGTTTGCATTGGAGAGTGGTAGCAGCGACGGAGGAGCTCGTAGCTTCCCAGCTGTCCATCGTAGAATGGTAAGTCGTGGCTTCTCAGCATCTAATCCTAGACTAATGGCATCTCAAGAGTTTATTGTGAAAAAGTAGGCTCTGGTTACCCAGAAGGGTGAATATTAGCTTCTCAGGGCTCAACGATTTCGGCTTAGGCTTAGGTTGCAAAGACTCCGAACTGTTAAAAAAAAACACACAAAAAAACAAAAATTCAGTTTATGGCTAGAACCGAACTCGCGCTTTTCGCTCTCGCACCAATCTATAAATGCAGCATTTTTTTCATAATTTCAATATTTCTTATTTTCCAGAGCAATATTCCATCGAGAAAAAATTTCTCATTGGTACTCCAGAGCCTTTTATTTATTTACTTATCCATTTCTCTTTTTATGCATTCTGTCTGGACGTGGCATAATGGTAGTGTGTTCGACTATTTTGCGAAGAGTCCCAAGTTCGACTCCCACCCCGGACAAATCCACCCAAACCAAGGGGAGTTAAGAAATGTTGGTAGTGCTCTGGCACTAATCTGATTCTTCCCACTGCTGCTCACACACTAGCAGTGACCTAGCGGTCAGCCACTGGTTTAACCAGGGTAGGTCTATCCTTCATCTCGGGAGCGCGTACCTTGCCGTGAGGCGGGAACAAGCGCGAGAAGATTATTATGGTTATTATTATCATTTGTTTATCCATGCATTCATTTTTCGACTTGCAGCAGCACAATCACGAGGCTTATCTGCTTGGAGCAGCATGCGGCTGCACTGTTTCCATCTTCGCGGTACCCATACCCGTGAAAGCCGCGGTGAGTTGTAACCCTTGCTAGTTCTCCCCTTCATACATTTGTTAACTCTTCGAACCGGTCATTTTACCCGACCTGTATGACGAAACCAAGTATGACGAGACGAAGCCACGTTGGACTGGTTGTGTGCCTGAATATTGAATAGTGACACTCCCAAGTGGGACCCACACGGGCAAATCTACTCAAACCGAGGGGTTCAGAAATCTTTTTAGTCGATACTCATGTCTACAAGACGGGTTAAGATGTTTAGATTAAAAAGAGAAATAGGAAGACAGGGACACAGAGAGAAACAAGAGACCGTTCAGAATTCTTGAGCATACAAGAAGTGGGTACTGCAGGCGGGAGAGAAAGTGGATATTGCGAACGGAAGAGAAAGTGGGTATTGCAGGCGGGTGTGGAGTCAACCTCTTTGAGTCTGTATGAGGATGTGTGGAGGCAACTTGGACGGTTTCTCTGCAATCCGACGCCTTCCTTCGCCAATCGAGCCCTTGATCCGTCAGTATTACCGATCGATCGGAGATTTTTCTCAATAGACCTCTGAGCTTCTTGTTAGCCTCGCCTTACTGTAGATTAAATTCGGCTTCACTATTATCTTTAAAAAGTTTCAGCTTAATCGGCTAAGTTTTTTGTGTGGTTTGAACGATATTCGAAATCAAGTAGAGGGGAGAGGTTCGATTTAGCTAGTTGGGTCTTTTTATAGATTAAAGGTTGGTTCAAAAGCTGATAATAACTAAAGCATTGGGATTTGAAGGGAGATTGTTCACGCTCACAGAGAGAGAGAGAAATAGGTAGAGAGAGAGAAAGAAAGAGCGAGGTAGGGAGGGATAGAAAGAAATAGAGAAGGAGAGAGAGACAGAAAGAGAGAGGGAGGGAGAGAAAGAAATGAAGAAAGAGAGAGGGAGATAGAGACTGAAAGAAAGAGCGTGTTAGAAATAGAAAGAGTTTTGTATAGTAATGGTTATACAAGATAGGGTTATACTGGTTATACAAGATACAAATGCAAGTTAAGAATTGTTTAGGCACGTCTGGTTCAACAAGTATTAGGCAGGTATTGGTTTGGCAACTGGTTACAGACTTTGGTTGTTCAGGTGCGAGAATGCATCGGCTGGATATCCATTCACGCTGTCTCTTGTGGATTCATCGCTCGAATGGTAAGTTATTGAAGTACCCCTCAGGGGTCTCATTCTGTGAGTGGGTGGTCAAGCCGGCCTAGCATCGTTTCGGGTGGGAGTAGAGACGTCTCGCCTGTCGTTAACCGAAGATAGGCAAGAGGCTATTTGACTGGCGCCTCGACTCGCCATTGAAAAGCATAGCGGAGTATCGGCTGATGTTTTGTCCGGTGGCATGCCCAGGCCGGTCCGGCATCGCCCTCCTTTGACGAGATATACTACCCAGTTTTGGTCCGCGGCGGGATTTCTCCCGCTACCTCCCAGCACGAATTCTTCGTAGGGAGGCGTCCCTCTATCCGCCACCTGAGGTCGCGCTCGATTCTGGACTGGATGATCCGGCTCCATCCGTGACAGGCTCTTAAGGCTGTAGAGTCACGAATGGCCACTGTTGCCAGTGTGTTTCGAGGTCCTTTCCGAGTGAGTGAGACCCCTGAGGGGTACACTTCAATAAACCTAGTCCTTTCCCTTTGTTAATTCGTCTGGTAGGTGTGTCGCGGCCCCCTTCGCGTCGCGGCCCGTGTCGTGGCTTTTTTTTTCTCAGAAACAGATTTTATTCATGAAAACTCCCTTCCCCCTTTCTCCTTAGGGCCCCCCTTCCCCCTCCCCCCCTCCCTAGGGCCCTTACCCCCCCCTTGCTTAGGTAGGGCCCTCTTCCTCCCCTTCCCCCTTTAGGGCCCCCCTCCCTTCCCTGCTTAGGTAAACCCCCTCCCCCTCCCCCTTTCCTTTCCCCAAAATTTATAAAGATTTTTTTTTAAAAGGAAAAGAAAAGAAGAAAAAAAGAGAAAAAAATAAATTGAGAGGCCGCGACGCGAAGGGGGCCGCGACGCGCCTACCAGACGAAGTAAAAAAGTACCAGCGTTTTAATGTAAAAATAATTTTTTGCAGTTGCAAAATCAGGTTAATTTTTCATTTTTAAAATCTTTTCTAGCTATTATAGATAAATTTATAAATTTTTATACAGATATAAACCACACTAAAGAAAAAAAAAGGAAGTTTTTCTGGAAATTTTGTTGTTTTTTCTGAAAAAAATTTTTTTTACAAAATTTTTTTCAAGAACCAAACTCCCTGATGCTCAAAATGATATCCTATGAAGAAATTTTCCGAAACCAAAACGTTTAAAGCCCACGAGCGCTGCCACTTAAACTGCAGCTATTTTTAAATTAAATCTGAAACAAAACATTCAACAGAATGACCTAAAGAAAACATTCAACAACAAAAAACACTCATAAAAAAATTTTTTCCCGCGAAAATTACCTCCACTACAAAAAAACCATCAAAAACAACTCACTGAGAGAGCAGAAAAAGTTTGGTGTGGTGTAGGGTGAGAAAAAACCTTTGGTGTCAGAAGAGAAAAATGCCGTGGTGAATTTCACGAAAAAAATTGGTGGACTTTTAATTTGGTGGAAAAAACCATACAGGTTGGTGTCAGGTGAGAAAAAAATGCCGTGGTGAATTTCACAACAAAAAAATTTGGTGGACGTTAGTGTTTTATTTGGTGGACGTTACTATTTTATTTGGTGGACGTTACTATTTTATTTGGTGGACGTTACTATTTTATTTGGTGGACGTTACTATTTTATTTGGTGGACGTTACTATTTTATTTGGTGACACTTCTATTTAAATGGTGGACCAATAATTCATGCCCATTATCTATATCTTTAACAAAACCGACTGTGTTTGTAAGAACAAGGGTAATATATAAGCTGAAAAGAGAATACTCTAAAAAAACAAATTGAAAAAACGATAAATATGTGTTCTGAATCAAATTTTTCGTTTTAAGAGTTTTTTTTTCATTTTATAAAGTACTTCCATTCTAATTTTTAAATTTTGCGTGAATAGCGTCCCACCCCTCACTATGCAAGTGAGTTAGAAAATCGCTTTATTAGCCCTGTTAGTCCTGATAATTGAATGTTTGTAATGATGAATGAACACATTTTTTATGTACTGATGTATTAATATATAGCAGTCTTTCAAGACCTTTTTCTGGCATAGTTCATCAAAGGTGTAGTATTACTGTATTTTAGGATCGACAGCGTAGAATTTATTAGGATCGACAGCGTTTCGAGCCGGAGGGAGAGTCAGGAATAATGAGAAGCGAGCTTAATATTAAGAGCGAAGAAGGGACATTTAGTCATTTTTCCAGACTCCATCGCTCAAAAAACGGTAGTTTTTTTCAATTCTCAACAGTGCGGGTGACCTATTTTCCCAGGTGCGCGACTTGCCCGGCTCTCCGCTTCTGTCGCGGCTGCCCTCTGCGGCCGGAGGCGACCGAGAAGCGGCTGCTCGGAATGGACGAGGAGACGCTGAGGAAAGCAGCTATTGCTGTGGACTGGCAGCCGGTCGCGCTCTATCTCAAGTACAACCACTCCCAGACGCTGGTTAGTCTAAGAGTGTTGATGAATCAAGTTGGTGGGAAGCCTTGTGAGACTCGGAGCAGACTGTGATTTAGCTGTCCTGAATGATCCACCTAAAACTTGGTAATGGATAAAATACCCATAACCTGATATCACTCATCGTGCTTGCCGTTTGGCATCCTTTACAAAGTGTTCTATAACCCGCACTGCGGGTAGAATTTTGCGCGAATCCATACGCTTCCCAAGATTGGGCTAATGACACGAATTGAATGTTCTTATGCGTTTTCTAGGTTTAACACATGCTCTCGGTTTTTCCAGTAAGTGTGCCATTTCCTCATTATCAGTATTTTTTGATCTACAGAATTTTTGGTGAGTGGTAATAAGCAGCCTGATTCTCAGCAGAGACTCAGATGAATGTTGCAGTCTTACGCGAATGCTCCCCAGCTGGCTCTTCTACAAGCACAGCATGCTCGGCCCTCGACTCTGGCTGCATGTCTCACCCGATTCGCTTCTCCCGAGCAGCTTGAGGATACGATACTATGCAAAAAGTGCAACGGTGCGTTTTACGATTTGACCGGGGATGTAGTGGTTTTTCGAGGAGATGTGAAAGTTGTCTCGAGTGGACAAGATAGAAATATTCTGCAGGTTGTTTATTTAATTTCAAAAGCGAATTTCTTTTGTGCACCAAGCATCAACGAATTTGTGTTGTGCACCATCAACGAATTGACTGTTTCAGTTATTGAATTTATTACTTTTCTGTTCATTTTCTTAATATTATTATTATTATTGTTATCATATTTTCAGAAAAGACGCCTCGTGAGAAAGTGATGGAAATTTGGCAGCTTCCTCAGTTTTTGGTACGCGTTACGAGTGAAATATCACATAACAACATGATTTAATTCAACTTCCGAAAGCCTTTAAACAAGAATTATTTTTCATTTTTGTAGGCGTCCGAAGATTCCAATAGGCTTCGGACCATATGCATGGAAAGTTAGAAAGTTTCTATACAATTATTTACAAGCTCCAAAAACATTAACTGGGTTTTCTAGTCTGTGAGGGGTGAATATTTGTTCTGCTTGTTACTCTTCGTCTTGGGGTGACTCAAGATGACTTTCGACTCCGGTTCATTCTTTGTCTTTTGATGACTCTTTGTCTTTGTCGTTGTGACTACTTTTAACAAAAAAAATTAGCTAAGTTCTTTGCTGTTGTTTAGTTCAGAAACAAGCGCGTTTGAGTATGCTGTAACACGTGTTTGTGGTTTTCAGATCATCCAACTAAAGCGTTTTGAGTACGTCCGTGAGGAGGGTCGCATAGGGAAATGCAAGCGCCTGATCGACTTTCCCTTGAGCGATTTCGACGCGGCTTCCTTTCTGAGAAAGGGTGTCAATAAGCAGCCGCTGATGTATGACTGCATCGCCATTGCGGTGAGTACCCCTTCAGGGGGTCTCAATCAGACTCAACAGAGGAGAAGAGAAGAAATATACTTTTTTCGTATCTACATATGTAAAGAGTGAAAGGTAACTAATAGACACCTAGATCCATTTTTGCGTTGAAAACATAGTGTTTCTCTAGGGGTGAAATCTATGCGCACTTTAGAATAACTAGCGATACGATTCCTCTGTTTTTGAGGCATAATCTGTTTTTCACCGCATGAACTCTTTTTGAGCTACACGTTTCTTTAGCGGGTTCTCGGAAACAGCCGGAATGACAATAGAAATAATCGCTCTCGTTGTGAATCTTTTGTTTAGTTCGTCCAAATGTTCACATGCCGTATCGAGTTCTTCCTGTTCTTATATACACAGTAATTAATGGTTCAATTACAGTAGTTTTGTTGGAATGAGCTACAGTAATCCTGTCATACAGGATTTTTTTCAGAACCACTATGGCGAGCTGCAAGCGGGACACTTTGTGGCCTACGTTCGTTCTAAAGGTGGCGCCTGGCTGCTTTTGAATGACTGCACCGTCAGGGTGAGAATAGGCCTTTTTTTGGCTTTGAAAACAAAAAAATTTTTAATTGAACTAAATCAAGCTTTTGCCTGATGTTTCTCGGTAACAACTTCTAGTAATCTTTTTACTGAAAAATGATCGCCTGTAGTTCAATGTTAAACTAGAGCTCTTTTTTCTACAAAACATTTCGAAGTCCTATTTTTTAAAATTCAAGTTAAAAAGTTTTGGACTTTAAGTGATATATAAATTCTAGTGTGAGGGATTTGGGGTCAGAGTTTAGGTCAGATTTAAAACTCTGCTTATTCCGCATTGAGTTGTCCCTGATTTAGCGAAGAAAGGTCTCCACTTGAAACACTTATCCTCTTTTCTCTCTCTCTCTCTCTCTCTCTCTCTCTCTCTCTCTCTCTCTCTCTCTCTCTCGTTCTTTATCTTTTCTCTCTTGCTGTCTCTTTCTATCTCTCTCTATTTGTCACTGTTTATATTTTCTCACTCTCCGTGTCTCTTTTCAATCTTTCTGTCTCTCGTTCTTTCTTTCACTCAACTCATCCTCTTCTTCTCCGACTACACAGATAACCGTAAAATGTACGGTTTATGATCATGTAATTGCTACCATTTCACGATGCGCTGGTGAATTGTGAGAGAATGGGGATACGGTAGTTTGATGTCTTTGTTTCAAACTCCCTTCTTTCTTTCTTTTTTATCTTTATTCTTGTCTCTCTCTTTCTCTCTCTCTCTCTCTTACTCTCTCTCTCTCTCTTCCTCTCTCTCTCTTTCTCACTCTATTTCTCTCTGTTGCGTTTAAAGAGTCTCAATCCCTTCAAGTCTGCCTTTCTCTACGTTCTCCCTTGCAATTAGAGGGAGGCTGATGGGTTAGATTTCTTAAAAAGAAGGTGAAGAGAAGAAGAACGAAAGAAAAGTGGTCTGGTCTAGTAACAAACAAGAAAGTTTGGTTGGATAAGTCGAACAGGTGAGACTGAGATCAACCACTCATGCAGAGCAGTTTTATTGAAATGATATCAACATAGGATACTTGAAGGGAATACATATCTGTGAAATGTACCAGGTATTTTTCTATTATTGCCTAGAGCGAATTAATCCGTGATCAACCTCAAGGCCATGTTTTGACAGAAAATAGAACAACTAAAATTAATTAAGATACCGTTTTAAGGTTCCTATCATGTGGAACGCATTTGGGAATCTTTTTAATACTATTTAAGTTTTGGTAATAAAGGTATAAATGACTTGCCCGGTCTTGGCCAGCGTTTTTTTTTTTAAAGTTTAACTTCTCTCGTGAGAAAACTATCAAATAAAAAACGAGCAAAATTCAAGTTGAAGCGGTGTTTCCATAATGCATGTTCATCTATAATCAGGCTCGAAACACACTGGCAACAGTGGCCATTCGTGACTCTACAGCCTTAAGAGCCTGTCACGGATGGAGCCGGATCATCCAGTCCAGAATCGAGCGCGACCTCAGGTGGCGGATAGAGGGATGCCTCCCTACGAATAATTCGTGCTGGGAGGTAGCGGGAGAAATCCCGCCGCGGACCAAAACTGGGTAGTATAGCTCGTCAAAGGATGGCGATGCCGGACCGGCCTGGGCATGCCAACGGACAAAACATCAGCCGATACTCCGCTATACTTTTCAATGGCGAGTCGAGGCGCCAGTCAAATAGCCTCTTGCCTATCTCCGGTTGACGACAGGCGAGACGTCTCTACTCCCACCCAAAACGATGCTAGGCCGGCTTGACCACCCACTCACAAGGCCTATAGCATGAACAGGTTGCTACAACGATGTCCACCTTCACAAGGTGCAGCATGACAGTCTCAGGACTGCAAAGGACATCAAAACCCTTCTCCGGACGCATCTTGTCCGAAGAACACGAGAACTTCTCTCATTGAAGAGGGTGTTCATAACCAAGTCTTCGATGCGGGATGCTTGCCGGCAACAACAACAACAACAACATCTATAATCAGGATTTGATTTGTCTCGCGGTCGCCGCTTGAGCGTGTTAAATACGTGTTTATACGTGTTCGTCTTATGAAGACTTATAACAAAGTTATATTTCAGGAAGTAACGGAAGATCAAGTAGACAAGGCAGCTGCGTACCTTCTCTTTTATGAGAGACGTAATCTTTCGGAAGGCGAGGGTCAGCACAAGCAGAATGGCGGAATCCGGACATCATCAATGGAGGAAAACGTGTCTCGGTTGTGAATGTAGTCAGCTCTTGGGAGGCTACGGTAACTCGAGGCTTACTGTATAAAATGCAGTTCGTTTGAAGTAACCAGGAGTTTTGCTGTCTTCGGAAGAGTTTCAGCTGTCTCATAATGTTTTCTTGTGATATATACATATGTGTAAATGCTTGCACTTTATTCTTCGAAGATATGTTTGTTTCAATGTATACATTTTAAAGTTTAAGTTTTGTTTTGAGTTTTGATGTATAAAAAGAAACTATAATATTTGAAAGTTTCTTTTTGAGACTTTTCATGCGGTTTTTTTTTTCTTCTCAGAGCTGCTCTTCCAAGCTGATATAACAGCTCAGACATTTTGAGCAATGGAATCACAATCTTGAACGTTAATCACAATTTGCGGTGTATGTAAATACTCAGTGGTTAGATAGTTTGAATTGTGTTTCTTGTGATAAATTGTTTATTGGCTAGAGTAAAAATCTGGCCTTGAAAGGAAATTTACCGTAAAAGAAGTCTCCGTATATTGTGTAATACGAAATATACATATCACAGAGTGAGTTGATGACAATTCGTAGGCTCAAGCTCAGTAATTAGCAGGACTCTGCAGACTGGCATGGATTGGTCTGCCTTAGTTTTCTGATGGCCTTTCGACTTATTTGTTCAATTTACGGCGTGTGACTGTACTGGTCACTATGAATGAAGAGTCACGACTTATTTGTGTATCTCACTACTCTATTTCAGCTTGTACCAAATACTTTTTTTTCTGCATCACGTCGATGACTTATACGAATTTGAGGTTGTGAGAATGTAGGTTTGTGTGAGAGATCGCTTGTTGACACCTAAATCGGGCCTAAATTTGAACAGCTTCTCTCGATACGAAAAGAAACGGTAATGCGAAAGAAACGACAAGTCTGGAATCGTGACAAAGAACCATAAATTGATGAGCTTCACCTTTGATCAGTCGCTTTTTGAACGAGTTTTAACGGTTTCATGTGACAGCCTATTCAAACTTGCTCTAATTTTATCTAATCCGGTTTTACTAAATGAAAAACATACATATATTAAGTTGAAATAACAGATTGTTGAAAGTGAAATAAATTTTTATGTGTTGTGTAAAACACAAAGCTAACATCCACAGTTCAGCAAAATTCTACTACTATTCTTCGGAATCGGTAAGAGTTTCTAGGTTGTTACTGGCGACCGTCTAAGGGAGAAGAGAGGAAAAGAATGATGGATGTTATGGTAAACTAATGGAGCGTTAGAATTCAACTTTTCACTTTGCAAAGTAATCTCTGCAAAGTGAAAAAAATTTCTACTTCTCCAACTTTATGCTATATTTTACCACTCTCTCGCACCGCTCGTTTCAATTCAATTTTTTTTTTCAATTTAAACGCTTTATCAAGATCAACAAGCCACATCGGGGATATAACATCATCGATTATGGGATCTGTAGCTACATGTGACGACTCCACTCCTCAGCGTTCTTCGTACTTCTTGCACTGCCAATAAATCGATTGGCCTTCTGTCGAGTGCCTCCTCCAATTCGTCCAATCTTGCGTCGGTCGTTAACGACTGGAGGTTGAGCGAGGCAAGCAGTAGCTGTCGAAGTGTTACTCTTCTTCTTCTTCTGTCGCTCATGATGGCGCTACGATCCCGGAGCGCCAAATCTTCTGGGGAAAAGACTCTCACAGACGAGGGAAGAGACGGTGCAGGAGCAACCGCCTACGGAGGGAGACGAATGAAAGAGTGTTTCAACGGGATCACTTTGCAGAGATTACTTTGCAAAGTGAAAAGTTGAATTCTAACGCTCCATAACTGTATCAAAGAGTACGAATTTTAAAGGGGCAGATATTGTGCGCTTTTGTTGTTTAGTGCGTAAGAATATCGACCCGGATAGCGAAGACTCAGGTTCGATTCCCCCTTGACGTGTAAAGTTTAGCTAGAGCTTGTGCGATATCGATCCGATCTTTCGTTAAATTTTCAGATTTACAAATAAAAATTTTTTAAGGGCAGTGACTCATTGTAAAGACGATAATTGATTGGACCATAGCACGCAAAAAAAGCTGTTTCATTCAATGGTGGGTCCTCTCTTAATTGAGTATTAAGACTTAGGGAAATATGACACTCATAGAAGCTTGGAGTGTAATAGAAATCACAACATTAGTATCACGGCATTTTGAATCACGACAATTCGCACCGCGACAGTTCGCACCTAAAGTTTCGCAATCGTCATATTTTCATGTATGTTTTCATTTGAAATTTGGCTCAGGCTTAGTAAAGTTTAGACTAACGAGGCCGTACCGCTTAGTACGAGACCGTATGGATCAATCAGTCAGATTGTTGATGCTTTGAAGAGAAAAAATTGCGAATTGTCCGGTGCGAAGTGTCGTGATGCAAGACTTTGCGGTGTGAAACGTCATAAATTCCATAACATTTCTTGAATTTGCGGCGGTTGTGTCTAATTCGGCTTCACATTCCAACAAAAACGCTGCAGGATCTGGGCAGCTTGACCCAGTATTTTCCGAGCTGGTCAGACAATACAGTAGTTTAAACACATTTTAAAAAAAAAGCCCCTAAGTAGAGTGAAGCCCCCCATATTATTGTTTATTACGAATGTTTTTTTTATTACCAATGGTTTTCAGAATTACTAATGGTTTTCAGAACCAGGGTGCTTTGCGTCCCAAAATCATTATTAGGGAAGTGTTTCACTTGAATCAGTGTATACGCAATGCCCATTTCAGCTTTCTAGTACCTTTCTGCTCAGTTTTATCGACAAGATTGAACTCGGTTTGTAGCATTAATTGTGCACCTTGAAGCCGTATCTTCCGAACTATTTTAACGTCTTCAACATTCTTACAGCCAAAAAATGTTTGCATTTCGGCGATGCTCGATTTGGAGACACTTCTGACCTCACACATCGAGATTAAGCGTTAGAAATGAACCTAATATGAAGCCCTTTTACGTAGTAATTAGCGATTAAAGGTTTTAGATGTATATACGAATGCGGAAAATGCATGAAAGCTTTCAGAGTGGCTTTTGTTATTTTATTGAAAGTGGTGTTCCAGAGTACCATACGCGAGAGACGGTGCTAACTGCTAGCTGGAGCCAGACTCAGTCAACCGAAGAGTCGCTTCAAAACCAATAAATGAAAGCAAAACAGATTCCGTGACAAATTAGCGTGATAAAAATGCAAAAAAAAATCAAGAATTAAAAATGATAGTTTTTTTGTAATTATTTAATGTAATTTTTTTGTAATTATTTATTCTCGCATTACTTACGTTTCTAGTTTCATAAAAGCATGGAACTCTAACTCTTAAATTACTCTATGATATACATATATCACATAGTGCATTCTAAAGCTTCATTTTCAAACATGTTAATTCTTCGACTATAGTTTCTTCTAGAGTTTAACGTTAATTGAATGGGTATTCCCCAAGCATATGTACACTGAAATCACACCTTGTAGTTTTTTTAAATCATTTTTTAATTGCTATGTTTTTTTATTGAAAAAATCTCATACATCCAACATGGTTTTTACAAGGAATTGAGAATGAACGATTGAATTAATAAGCGACAATGGCATAGTTCAAATTTTTTTGATTTCTCACATAAGATACACGATAAATGTGAATCATTATGACGAAGATTTTCATAGATTTTGATAGCACAAAGTTGGCTGTGAAAGTTTTAGCGGGGCTTAAATTGAACAACCGGTCAGTCTTTTAAGGATTCGAACTATCATGCCGTTTTTTCGTTTTTCTCCTATTTTAATTTCCTATGACTCTCCAATGACTCTCCAATGACTCTCCTATGACTCTCTGGAAGCCGGAATAGCATTATCTCTCACCTTTCTTCGCTTGCCTCCAAGCGTTTTAGGGTGCACTTGTCTCCATAGCTACAAGGGATGCGAAAGAAATAAGACAGACAGACAGATATAGATAGAAAGAGAGAGAGAAAGAGAGACAGGGGGAGAGAGAAAGAGGAAGAGAGAGGGAGAGAGGTAGAAAGAGGAAGTGAGAGAGAAATAGAGAGAAAGAGATATGGAGGGAGAGAGATGAAGAAGAGAGAGAAAGATAGAGAGAAAAGGAGAGAGTGCTCAACTGGTGAGAGAAAGATCGGACGGCTGCAGTGCTTGCCTGAAGCCAGACTTCTGAGCCCTCTACTCCTTTTCAGTGACTCACTAACTTTTCTTTTTTTGCAATGTTTTTTCTGGAAGCTTATGATCCACACTTCACTCTTTCACGTTTTTCTTGTTCGTCCCTCATAGTGTCCAGTTTGTCGGCATGGCTTGTGTTCAATGGCCGCTAGAATGCGGGTCGTCAAAAAACTAACAAATCTATTTAGTTCAATTTACAGGAACTTTCCTTGTATTTTTGCTATTGTCTTAATAAACTTTTTTCTTCAAAAAAACTGTAAGCACACACTTACTCTAGACCATGTTTTAAGATAATAATCACGTTTAACATGTAAGGTTTTTTCTTGTAAGCCTTTTGAATAGGAGAACTATCAATGATGCCTATCTAATCAGCTCGATGTTTATGTACAAACAATGTGTAATAAAGGTGATCAAAAGATATTTACTGCTGCCTAACAGAAGCAAAATGTTTTACAGCCTTGCCTTCACAGAGTGACTTTTTTGTCTTAGAATGAAATACAGAGAGAGAGAGAGAGAGAGAGAGAGAGAGAGAGAGAGAGAGAGAGAGAGAGAGAGAGGAAGTGAAAGATAAAGGGGAGAGACATAGAGATGGAGAGAGAGATGAAGTAAGAAAGAAAGGGGAGAGAGAAAGAGCTAGAGAGAAGTGAAACCTTGATACAAATCCTCACGCTATAAGAATCATAAATCACGCGAATGAACACGACATGATGATAACATCGATAAAAAGGACCAAGCTTTCAAAAATTCAATTAATAACAATAATAGCTTTCATCGGTTAGCCTCTCGCACAATGATAAATGTAAAACTTAAAAAAATTGAAGAAAAGTTTTCATATTTTAAAATTTTTGTATATCCAGTTCTCAAAGTTTGTTGTGTTGACTTATTTCCATTTGTTGTGTTACTGCTCAGTTTTACTCTTTCGTCGAGAAAGTATTCAAAAAATAATGTTTTTTTTTTAAAACTTTGTGAAGGTCAAGAAGACCTTATTCAGAATGGGTTTCCTCTCAGCTTTGCAGTCCTGGCTCGGCATCGGAAAGCGCCAGGTCAATATTATTGTCGTCGGGCTTGACAACTCCGGGAAGGTAAGAGGACCTTCACAATACTTTTGTGAGTCATGGAGCTGGAAAAAAATCAAATAAATTTTAAGTTTTTTTTGAAATTTCTAAGACTAGAAAAGCTTAGAGTTATTAATTCCCGAAATTTGAGTTAATTTTTTTCCGTTTCAAACTTCTTAATAGTTTTTATTAGATATGATAATATATAATCAATAAATCATTAATATATAATCAGTCATAATAAACCAAGTTTTACCATCATTTCGAGTTTTCGAGAGACCTATGAAAGCGAACGATTCTTGATCATATCGCTCACAAACTTCTGTTGCAGACAACTATTCTGAATGGGTTGCGATCGGAGGAAACTAGGAGTGGCCATGTGGTGCCGACTGTTGGGATGTCCAATGCCACATTCTCTCTCCCGGGCATCAACTTCACCGCCTTCGACATGTCCGGTCAAGGTACTAGGTTTCACTGGGTATCAGGAAACACAAAGCGAATGATTGAGCCGTAAAATAGGGGACACAGAAGCCGTAATATAAAAAGATATGTAGTATATGTATAATATTTGAGAAAGTTACGAGTTATATTCCGGGAAGGAATGAGGTGGAAGCGAAAGGCACCAAAAGCGAAGAGGGCACTTTTGCAGTTTAGGTACCCCCCTACCAGAGGTTCCATGGGTCATACGTCTGACATACGTCTTAGTTTTGTCATGAAGTTGATTTTGTTATTTGTAATCTTAGAAAGCTGTCTTTCTTTGAGAGAATAATTTTTGAGATTGTCTTGATTACTTTACTCAACGTTCGTTCAACAAACTTCTTTTTCAACAAACCTCAGCAATTATACAAATATTTTTTGAAGATTTCGTTTCATTCAATTGTTTTCGCTTTTCGAGAGCTCAATTTTTGAATATTCTCTCAAATTATCACAATTTGACTAGCTTTCTTTCTGTCTTATTATTTTATTCTTTCTTTCTCTCTCGATCTCTCTCTTTCTTTCTCTCTTTCTCTCTCTCTCTCTCTCTCTCCCTAGTTTATTGCCTTGAAATACTTCATATTCTCGAGTTTATTTCTCCTAACCCTCCCTATATTCTTTCTATTTCATCACTTCTACTTGTTATCCCTTCTAAAAAAGTTTTCTTTTGCTCTGTGTTATTCTTGATGTGTATCTTCCTCGGTCTCTTTCCCGATCTTCTTCGACTAATTTATCTTCACCCCCAATTTACAACTTGCCGAAAGGGGAACGGGATTGCATCGCATGGTTCTAGGGAGTATAAGGAGGAACCTATGAAGATGCAATAAGACGGATTGGGGTGGAGAGGCTGGAAGGAAGGGTACTGTCGGGATGGAGGGGAAGGTGGAATGGAGAATGAAGGAGAGAGAGAGAGAGAGAGAGAAAGAGAAAAAGGTAGAGGAGAGAGCAAGAGAAATACAGAGAGAAAAAGAGGCAGAAAAAGTGAGGCAGGTAAACAAGGAGAAAGTTAGAGAAAAAAAGAAAGGAAGGTAGATTGCGAGAGAGAGGTAGAGAGAACAGAGAGAAAACGAATTGAGTAAGTTTGGGCGAGTCATTTTAGTTAGACCAATGGGTTAGTGAGAAAATGTGAAGATGAATTAGAACAGCAATTTCTATAAACTACGACCTAATGTTATTATGAAATTACTTTCAGGGAAATACCGTAACCTAATCGCGAAGTTCTTGAGATAAAGAAAGTTCGCATCAGTGTTTTTTGCGCTGAAAAAAATAAAAATTAATTTTCCACACCCTTCTCGGAGAGCGGTATTTTTTCCACGAAATTGACTAATCGAAATAAAATATTCTGTGAGACAAATTCCTCTATTCGCTTTTAGAATCTTGCATTCTGATTTCTCAAATTTTCCAGTTTGGATTACAAAAACCTAATTTTTTAATGCCCTCATACGGTACCGACTCACTGCAAAAAAAAGCTTTCTCTTTTCTTTTTCCTGACTTCGTCGTAGGAGTGTGACCTGTGCAGGGAAATACCGTAACCTATGGGAGAGCTACTACGCACGAGCAGACGGCATCATCTTCGTGGTCGACAGCTCGGACCGGCTGCGGATGAGCGTGGCGAGGGACGAGTTGTGGATGCTGCTGGATAACAAGGATACAAGAACGGTTGTATGGTCGATGGGGCATTCATTATACTGATTCTCTCCGTCGGTATAGCTCTGAGGTCTTGGTAACGTAAGGTAACGAGTTCATTTCCCGTTCAATGAAATTTTTTTGCTCTCGAAATTTTTTCTCATCAAATCGCGTTGCTTTTCATATGTTTTCACCACATGGTATTAGTCTTCATAAACTGAGAATAAATTGATATGCACTATTGCCAGGAAAGGTTGCAATAGTGATTAGCTGGGTCATAATAAAATTAGCAAGCAGCCCAGTTCTTCAATAAGAACTACAGTGTATTTCTGAATTTTGAATTACTTAACTTAAATCACCAAAGGATGAGTTGTCCAGACTCATCTGCTGACATTGGGAGTACACAACAAGATAATTTCTAATTTCGATAAAGACCACGGAATATTTCGTCGAGATTCTTCTGTGCAAGTTAATAGAAGAGTATGAGACGAGTATGGGTCATCCGGACGAACTGTATGACGCGAAGACTGATTATTATATTGGGGCTGAACGTTAGTTAGAAGAGACGACCATCTTTGGAGAATGAAAATGAGAAGAAATGAAGCCTTGAAGATTGAAGAACCGGAACAAAGCAAAATATATCATGTGCCTTAAAGGCTTTTTGACATAGTGAAGGGACATTATATATTTATTGATTGGAGGGACATTATATAATTATTGATTGGAGGGACATTATATAATTATTGATTGTGAAATTTTTTAGCTTTTCATGAGCATTTTTTTCCAAATAGAACAACAACTCATAAATTATCATGATCTTCTCGGATAAACATGGCTAGTAAGTTTTAAAAAATCAGTCACACATGGGTTTACTTTTTTTTTTTATACACACTTTGTTAAAGTCGTCCACCTGGACTTTTTCCGCACCCTAGAAATCGATGTGCTAACAAGGTACCTAATATTTTGTTAGGTAATCACTTCATAGATACCCGATTAACGATCGTATAACTTTCAGATTCCTCTGGTAGTGATGGCTAACAAGAGCGACCTGAGCGACTCAATCTCTACAATAGAAATATCTAACCAATTAGGTTAGAAACAAAAAGCTGTGAACGACTAAAGTACCTAATGTTGCACTTGGGTACTATTTTTTCAGTACCTGATTACAGCAAAAAGAAACCCTTTTTTCGCTCAAAAAATATTCGACTGAATGTGAATAGTGTTCTTAGTAGTACAACAATTTGTCGAAAATTCCTTCTTTTCTATATCTCAACTCTGATTCTTTTTTACCATAAGGATGCAAATTATCCAATCGTTCTCGATTAGTGCATAACTAGGCGAACGATAGTGAAGAGATCTTTTCAAGGTTTGGACCTAATCCGAACAAGGGCCTGGAAGATTCAGTCTACATCCGCTCTCCAGAAAATGAGTGGAGTCCAGGAAGCCCTCGCCTTTCTCTCGGATGCAATAAAAGCGAACATTGAGGCATCCAAAACATGACATGCATTGCCGTACATTGCTAAGAGGATAAGAGTAGGTTGAGTCAAGTTCAGGTTCGCTAGGTCACGTATATGAGCACGAGTTATGCGGCTCAATTCTTACTTGACGCAGTTGGTAGACTCAATAAAGCCTTTTATTGTTGTGAAGTATTGATTAATTTGTTGAACCAAGTGGATTAAATCAGACATATGCGTACAGTAATGAGTTGGTAACCCGCTCTTTTCAGGTAAGAGAGACGCAATTATTGTAGTTACTTCAAACCATTATTGTAGTTACTTCAAACCATTATTGTAGTTACTTCAAACCATTATTGTAGTTACTTCAAACCATTATTGTAGTTACTTCAAACCATTATTGTAGTTACTTCAAACCATTATTGTAGTTACTTCAAACCATTATTGTAGTTACTTCAAACCATTATTGTAGTTACTTCAAACCTCAGCGAGAAGCTTTTGTTTATTCGATAACTTAATACTATTTCATTGAGGATGTCGAGGTTTGCATTGCAATGTGTTTTGGTCAGGAAGAATCGGAAATTGATGGTCAGGAAGAATCGGAAATTGATGGTCAGGAAGAATCGGAAATTGATAAGCTCTGAAGACCTTTAAAAGTTCGAAGAATGAAAATGAGGTGTTTGAAAACGGGATTTTGACTCTCATTTCTATGAGAGTCAAAAGTTTTAGTCACATATAAGGTGGTAAGGGTCACATATAAGGTGGTAAGGGTCACATATAAGGTGGTAAGGGTCACATACATATAAGGTGATAAGGAAGTTCGGGTCACATATAAGGTGGTAAGGTTTCTAGCGTAGTACTAGGGTTACCGGAAAAGGACCCACGTAATCAAGCAGAGATAATAAACAACGAATGGGCTTAAAGTGGTTTACTATAAACGACCCTCTTCTTTCAATGAAAAATCCTCTCTTTATCTCTTTCGCTCCGATTTTTTGTTGTTGTCTTCTGCTGTTTTAATCAGAATTTTAAGATGTTTGTGATTTATTATAAATAAACTTTTTACGCTACAATTTTTCACGACCGAGTTTGTTCAAAATGTCAGAAATAGCGTTAATATGTTCATTTATTGAGGTTCTGTTACTAAGAGTGGATGTTCAAATCGAAAAAAGAAGGTTATGATAGTTCTACCTTCAATATATAGAATTTGTTATGTCAAAAGTCAAAAGTATGAATATTCATGCTTTTTTTACCTCATGCTTACTTTATTTCTTATTAGCTTTTTGATCAATGTATTAAAAATAACGGATCCATTAAGATACGTTAAGTAAAATTTTTCTCATTTTTAAAGTCTTAGCCTTTGTATGTATATCCATACATTCTTACATGTATACTTGATTGTGTGTTAATGTTGTAGTTTTCTTCAAAACTATTATACATAATTTTTTATGTACATTATTGATAAAATTATTTTGTTTCAACACAGAGATCAAAATATAAACACCTTTTTTCACTTTCAAAATTTTCAGGAACAGGAACAATGAATCGGAGGAACAGTGAATTTTTAACAATTTAACGGAAATAAGGCGATGAAAATAGGGTAGTTGCGATAAAATTACATGATATTGATGGTGTTGGAGTGCGGTAGCGAATGGCTAAGAGAGCTTGAGGGATGGTTCTCCAGGAAAAAGAAGCCTTATCTCTCAAAAGCTATCTCTCATAAGGACTTCCACTTATCTACTAGTCTCTTGCATTCCTTCCAAACAGTTCTTCCCGAACTCCTGTAGAACGATTCCCGGTGGAAATTCCTCTTTGTGACAAGACAACTTCAGTGATTAATAATTTTGGATCAGCTGCTGAAAATTAGTTGAACTTTTGACTATTTAAACATTATACTTTTTCATCTTCTAGACAAGTTTTCTCTCTCTCTCTCTCTCTCTCTCTCTCTCTCTCTCTCTCTTTCTTTTCCTGTCTTTCTAAGTCTTTCTCTACTCCGTCTCTATCTTTCTCTCTCTCTTTCTTCCTCTCTCTCCATCCCCCTTTCTCTCTATCTATTTCTCTTTCTCTGACTGTCTGTCTCTCTATACCCTATGCCCTTTCCTCTTTCAGTGCTCAAATCACTCTTTCTTTCATCTATCATATTCATTTGGTCGAATATGACTGTTTACACAGATCAGTTTACTGCTTACTATATGCAAATCATCCTTTTACGGCCGTTCACAGGTGCCGTTCTTTCTCTTCTTTTCCCCTTCTCTTTTCCGCCCTTCTCTCTTCTTCTCTCTTTCTCCCTCTTCTCTTTTATTTCTCCTCTCTTTCATTCTCTATCTCTCTGTTCCTTTCTTCGCTACTCTACTTTCCTTAACTGTCTTCCTCCTTTCCTCCGCCTTCATATTGTCTCTAGCCATATTCCTCTTCTGTGGCTTTCTCTAACTCTAACAAGCAAACCGTTCTCTTTCTCTCTCTTTAACTCTTTCTCTATGTTTATATCTCTCTCTCTCTTTCTCTTTCGATTTCTCTTACTTTCAGTGTCCCTCTCTCTCTTTAACACTCTCTTTTCGCTTTCTCTTTCTCTCTTCCAATCCCCGCACAATAATAATTATGTAGAGTAACTTCCTCAATAAAACTATCATCAGTAAGACACCTGCTTGTTTCTCTAGGAAGCGAAGATATTGTCACAGTAGTATATCTCTTTCTTTTTTATCTCTCTAAATCATTCTCTCTATCTCTCTTGTATTTCTCAACATCCATTCCTTTTCCTCTCTCTTTTGAATGTTTTCTTTCTCATCTTCTACAATCTCACCTGATCTTCCTTCTTTCGATCTCTACACGATACAGTGTTTCCCCTCTCTCTCTCTCTCTCTCTCTCTCTCTCTCTCTCTCTCTCTCTCTCTCTCTCTCTCTCTCTCTCTCTCTCTCTCTCTCTCTCTCTCTCTCTCTCTCTCTCTCTCTCTCTCTCTCTCTCTCTCTAGCTTTATACTTGTCTCTCTGTTTTCTTTTCAACAGCAAGTTGATCGCGAGCCTACTCTCGCGCGTTGATTAGTCAGGCTACGGATATCTCCAACAATAGCAAGTTAGCCGTATTGTGATACAAATTGATCCTCCTAATTGAAATTTTTCTAACTCGAGGTTGTTCAGTATATCAGAGTAGGATCTATTCAGTATATCTCAGTACCGTAATTCTGACTTCTGCTTTTCCAAAATTGTTGAACTACATATGATTATCCTGGCTCTCACCCATTCTCACAAAAGCTGTTTTCTCTTTTCATCATTGTATCTATCTCTCTTTGTTGTCCTGAGTTTATCATTTTCTCTTTTACATGGTGTCTCGATCTCTTTTTCAGAAACCCTTCAATCTCAACCCTTCAAGTATTTTAGCAGATGAAAATTTTTTTTCATAATTATGTCAGAGATCATAATTGCATCAATACCATCAGTGAGTGTTGTTCATCGTTGCCTTGTACCGAACGCAGCCATATATTCTCAGGACCATTGTAAAAATGTCATTCTCTCCAACGCTAGGCCCTACTCACTCTTTAGGTTTTTCTCTTAATTTTTTCCTTTCTTCGTTCGCTCTTTCTATCGTGCCTATATTTTTTCTTTCTTTTAATTGGCTATTTCTCCTTTACTTTTTTGGTATTTCTCCTTCTTTACTTTTCCTTCTTTGTCTATTTAGAAGATATTTCTTTCTCTCACTTTCTCATACTTTCACCTTTATCTCTTACCATTCTTACTCTTTCTCTCCCCTCTCTCTTCAACCTCATTTCTCTCTCTCCATCTCTTTCTTCTCTCTCTCTCTCTCTCTCTCTCTCTTTCTCTCTCTCTCTCTCTCTCTCTCTCTCTCTCTCTCTCTCTCTCTCTCTCTCTCTCTCTCTCTGTAATCCGACCTTTCTCCTTCCCCTCTCTATCTCTGTTTTCCCTCTCCCCTCTTCTCTCTTCTTCTCGCTCTCTCTCTTTCTCTCTCTGTCTCTTCATCTCTTTCTCTTTCTTCCCCCACTTCTCTGAACGACGCTTTCTCTCATCTTCTTTCCTCCTACGAACCTCTGCTGCATGTCATAAAATGCCTAAGGCAACTTCACACCAGACTCTTCATCGTTATATATGACTGTTCTCTCCCTTCTGTGGCGTTTCTTTCTTTTCTACAGTTGAATTTCGCTCATTTTTTCTTTCTATGTTTTACTTGTGCTCTTTCACGCCCTCTTTCCCATTCTTTTACGCTATCTTTGCTCCCTTTCTCTCTCTCTCTCTTTCTCTCACTCTTTCTCTCTTTTTCTATCTCTCTTTCTATCTCTACCTCTTTTTTTCTACTTGTTCTCTGCGTCCTCCACTGCTTCTATATCTTTTGTCTCTGTTTTATCAGTGCTTGCTCTTTGTGTTGGATCTCGTTCTGCTGTGTATATAAGCTCCGCCCCTTCTCCCTCGACCGTTCCTCCCCTGAACGCGGCCCCCCCCCCTTTCCGAATACAGTCTTTCTCACAAGGATGTGTCGTCGTCCTGCTATTGCCCCTTTACTACTAGTTATAAACTCCCTCTCTTATACAGTTCTGAACTCATTCAAGACGTTTTAACCATTCCGGGAAGCTTCAATATCGCCCCATTAGGGCCCCTTACGACATCATGCCAGCTTTACAAGGGTTACCTGGGGTTTAGGGTCCCCAACACCTTTTCTAAGAATTACGATGGCTTGGCGGAGCGAGGCTCTCCAGACTTGAGAGAGATTTACAAGGCTTATAAAAGATGCTAGGGGCTCAAAACTACTGCTAAGACTGAAAAAGCTTATGGGTAGATATACAAGCCCTTTTGTAAGCACTCTATTGATTCGTTGGTTTTATAAAGCTTCTATGCAGGGGTAGTATGGCTCTTAGAAGAAAAAAAACTATAGGCGGAGAAGACGATTGGTTTTTAGACTTATAAAGACTTTATGAGAATGTGCTTTCCTTTCGTTATTTTTGAAAGTGTGAATGTCTTTCGTTCATCACAAAAGTACTACAAATATAGAGAATTACTTGACAGCTGAGAGTGTTATAATAAGTTACTGATAGCAGTTATTTAATATCACTGATGTGCCGCAATTTCGTATCATTTTTTTCTTTTTGTTACTTTTATTACTTTTACATCACCTATTCAAATGTACTTCCTGATTTTTCCATCAGAATCGTATTTCAAATGGTTGAAAATCGGAACCAGTAAAAAAAGCTTTTTGGTGTTCAAAATTTTTGCCTTGATGAATTATTGAGCTTTTGTCTGAGGTTCGGAGACCTCTCAGACTCTTCGACAGTTCCATCCCCTAACATCATGACAGATCAGCAGGGCAAACCGTCAGTTTCGCAATCCAGTTTCTAGAACCTAAAAGAACGGATCCCTCGTTTTTGGTTTCCCATATTCTTCATGCCACACTGCTGGTAAAAGCTTTGCTCATGAGTATGGGCTCTCGAAAAGTTCTAGTTATTCAAACTCTTTGTTTGTATGGTTTGTTTGTAACCAAACTCATTCTTCTTTTTCCATTGCACTCACTCGGTCTTTTTGCTGAATCAGCCGTTCCCTCATAATCAGTCTTTTGATCTACACAATTTTTGTGCGGATTGTGGGAAACAGCCTGTTCTCATACCAGCTTTTGCTCGCTTTTCCTCGGATGACTCTTTTTTGAGTAACATGCCCTTGAAACAATCCAACTCTCTAGTTCGCATTGATATATAAAGCCTGAGGCCTTGAATACTCATCATCTTACCAAGTCTGTCCTTCAAAAAATTCACCAACTTGGGATTCTCAGCTCTACACGGTAATCCCCTTTGTTCCTGGAGCTTCTTGGTCTAGCGCATCTTCCTTTTTCTCTCGATTGTCTCTCAATCTTCTTTTGCTCCCTCTCTCTGACTCTATTTGTTGCTCCCTTCCTTTCTCTTTATGTCACTCTCTTTTCTCTCTCTTCAACTTTCTCTCTCTATCTTCCTTTACTCTCTTCAAATATCGGCTGTCGCTATATCTTTACCATGCAAATCAGGTCCTTGCCTGAAATCCTTGATATTCAAATACGTCTTCAGGCACTGAGATTGTTTTTTCCTGATGAATGATTTATTGGCTCAAACTTTATTATCTTTTTTGCTTGTTGTTATTGTAAGTTTTAAACTATACTTCTTCATCATGAAAAACTTTTTGTTCTTTGTCTTTACTCTCTTTATTCCCTTTTCCTCTTTTTCTCTCTCTCTCTCACTCTCTCTCTCACTCTCTCTCTCACTTCCTCTGTCTCTAACTCTCTCTGTCGCTTTAGACTTTCACTTTGCTTTCTCATTTGTTCTCTCAACATCGTCTGAATAATTCTTTGCTATATGTTTAGATATTCCTTCAACTTTACATCTGCTACTGTTTTCAACACTTTTTTGTCTCTGGGTCTGAATTTCCTCTCCTTTCAACAACAGTTACCCTGTTTTATTGGACTAGAAAAGGATTATGGATGATAAGCTCTTTCTTCTGAAAGTCTTTAGATATGTGTCCTCTAGCTTTTTCCAAGGGTTCTTAAAAGTTTAACTTGTACCAAAGTGCGGGGGGATGATCTCAAGTGTCTGGTTTTGTTCCACAAGGCTCTTTATTACTTCAGCTCAAATTTAAGAGAACTGAAGAAGGGAGGGAGTCTTCAGACTCTAGTTTATTTAAGACTGTTTCGTACATCAGCCAATGGAGCGTTTAGATAAGAAAAGTTTGTCATGAGGGAACGTCAGACACTCAGGAGAGAGAGACCGAGAGCATGTGTTAAAATTAGAGAACACGTACGGAAAAATATTATCACTAACCTTTTTTGATAGCGCATAGATTTGAGTGCAAGCTAAAGAAAACCCCACATTTTTATGCTTCTGTCTAGCTTCTATCCGAAAAGGTTCTCAAGACTGTGCTCGATTCCAAGACTTTTCTCTTTCATTCAGAATGGAGAACTCTTCGGTGAACTCGAATGAGCCTCTGAATGGCGCTGCGGTCGCGACCAATGGCGTCCATATGATGTGGTCGCCCTGGATGATACATCCGAATGCTTTGTCAGTTTACCTTCTCTCCGGTTATTTTCTCGAACCCGCACTGCGGGTTGAATCTATGCGCAAATCTATGCGCAAATCTATCCGCATTTTAAAAAAGCTGGTGATACAAATGCTCTGCTCTCCTGCATCTTCTCTTTTACACCACACGCCCTCGCGCTTTCTCAAAGGCTTGCCGTTTCCTCATCATTGGTCATCTTGATATACACGCACTTTCTACGGGTGGAAAGAAACAGCCTGCTTCTCTCTCTTCCTTTTTCTTTCATTTTTCTAATCTCTCCACTTTCCTCCTTCTCCTCTCTATTCCTTTCTTCTCTTTGTTCTCTCTTTTCTCTCTCTTGTTGTTATTCTCTCTTCGCTCTGTTCTCTCTCTTTCCTATCTCTTCTTTCTCTTCTCTCTCTCCTCTCTCTCTCTCTTCTCTCTCTCTCTCTCTCTCTCTCTCTCTCTCTCTCTCTCTCTCTCTCTCTCTCTCTCTCTCTCTCTCTCTCTCTCTCTCTCTCTCTCGTTTAAGGCTATATGTACTTCCAAGATCTCTGGCTTTCTTGAATTAAAACTTATATTTCTGTATATTTCTAACCGTGTCTCGTATTTTTTCTTCTCCTAACTTTCCCCCTCTTTTTCTCATTCGTTGTTTATATCCTATTTTCTTTCCTCCCACCCATCTCTCTCTCTCTCTCTCTCTCTCTCTCTCTCTATTTCTCTCTCTATCTCTCTCTCTCTCTTTCTCGTTACAATATCTCTTTGTCTTTCACTCTTTCCATAGCTCTCGAACTCAAGGCATACAGATATCGCCAAGCTTTGAAAGAATACCTCCTTGATTCAACCCACCTTACCTGCCTGACAAGTGAATGGAGATAGCTAGTCTCAACTTTGAGGCAACTCTTCTCTCTAACCTAATCCCCACCTGGATTGCGTAACAAAGCCTCCGAAACCGTCTGGGAACAATTGTGGATGATTTTTATAACATCGACCAACCTCTCCCTTTCTCTCCTCGTAAAGTGAATCGCGGCTACTCTTACGTGAACGGGCGCGATGCGCATTTGCATACAGGCATGGGAACTTTTACTACCAAAAGGAAAGCGATGGAAGAAGCGGAAAAACGCAGAGAGACGGAAAAGAGCGGAAGTACAAAGATAACGTAGAAATGAAGGGGAAGAGAAATATATAGATAAAAATTAAATAAACTAGAAAAAGGGCAAAAAAAATAAGATGAAAAAGACAAGGAAAAGAAATAGAAACAAAGCTGTAAAGAAAACATTAGTAATAATAATAATAATAATAATCTTCCTCGCGCTTGTTCCCGCCTCGCGGCAGGGTACGTGCTCCCCTGAGATGCAGGACAGACCTATCCTGGTAGAACCAGTGGCTGCCTGCTAGATCACTGCTAGTGTGATTAGCAGCAGTGAGGAGTGTCAGATTCGTACATGAGCACTACCAACATTTCTTAACCCCCTTGGTTTGGGTGGATCTGTCCGGGGTGGGAGTCGAACTCGGGACTCTTCGCACAATGGTCTAAGACACTACCAATTATGCCACGCCCGGACAAAGAAAACATTAATAAAAGTGATGATTTAAACAAGAAAATGAGTGAGTTGAATATTTCTGGAAAAATTTCGAAAAGAGAGGTTAGAAGTTGCATAATGACGCTAAGCTTGATTTAACAAATATAATATTGGGGTCTCGAAAAGAGGAAGGGTAGGGTATCATCATAGGAATGTCCATCGTACCATCTGGTCTCAGCGGCTTCTATCATCTCTGGGTCTTTGTTGTGTCAGTGACAGACCAACAAGAGCACAAAAAAATGGATCGGTTTCCGAGGGGGGAGAGGAATGACCGTGACCGTTCAAGCCATTGTTATCGCCTCTTCGTTATTATACGGAAAGAACAGTGAGAGAGAGAGAGTCGTAACGAAAAAGGGAAATGAATTGAGACAGTGAGAGGAGTAGAAAGATGATAGCCAGAGAGAAAACCCGAGAGAGCAGACTCGAAAAAGAGAGACAATCAGACAGAGATGGAGAGAGACCAAAAGGGAGAAAGACAGAGACGGAGAGAGACCAAAAGGGAGAAAGACAGAGACGGAGAGAGACCAAAAGGGAGAAAGCAAAATAGAGAAATGGTTCTAGAACGAGAAATAAAGAGAAAGAGATACAAATAGAGAAAAGAGAGAGAGTAAATGAAAGAAAGAATAAGAAAGAATAAGAAAGAGAGACAGAGGGAGAGTTAAAGAGAGATAGAGTGCAGGGATAATTCACACCAGGGGAGAGGTCGTAAACAGGTCTTGCGTGAAAACAGCAAAGCGTTTGATAGCGACCGATCACTTTTTAGGAGATCGAGTTACAGAACACTCACCAGCCGTTTTTTAGTGTGGAGAAATCAGTTAAACCCAAGGAAGCTTATCAGTAACAAACTCGAAGTACCCTTGTTCTTTTCGTGGAAGAAAAAAAACCTGGTATCAGCATCGATAAACTCGGTCGCTACTAGGATTTTGAATCTTCGAGACCTTAGCTTCCAAATTATATTCTACATCGAAGAGTTGTAAGATCTCGCTCGAACACATGAGGTATACAATTACTAGTATAATTGGGTAGGATTCAATGAATTTTCGCGATTTATGTCTCTGACATTAGAAAAAATAATTAAGCAATAACACGGACGAAAGTCAGTTAACGGGGCGGGGTCGAACACAGCCATCTCTCTGTTACCGGAGGTGCATGCGCGTTACCACTGGAAACTTACCAGTTACAACAGAAAGAACACATTGCTTGTTATAGTGCTGTCGACAACTTTTACATTGATAGCATGACGAATAAAATTCTGTTGAAGTAACTCCACGAACAACCTCGTCTATCCCATGGCCCCGCCGCCCTTCTACCGAACGGCGCCTATGGATGTCTTCCCCACGCATCCAGGCGTAGCCTACACGAACTGGCAGGCGCAGCCGGCACAAGTCATGCCGGTAGCAGCAGTCGCACCGGCTCCTTCTCCAGACGCCGCTGCAAAGTTACCTGCTGCCTCTCCGGACGGTGGCATCGAACCCGTCAAGATGAGCCCGCCTGATCAGTATCGCTTCCTAGCGCCGATGCAGGGATTGGCACCGGTTAGTTTTTAGCTTGTGTCCGCATGTTGAAAGTTCAGGGTTCCTTCGTTACTAAATAATAGCTTCTTAGGCTATCCCTTACATGGAAACATTGAGAATACAAGAGATAATGGAAAGGTTAAAGTCATATATCGGCTTCTTAGTTTTCTAATGAGAAAACTGTTAATAAACTTCTTTTTCCCACCACGAGTAAAAATTTTTGATATCAACCTGATTCGAGTTCCTAATCTGGTAAAAATAATGCTCCAGATCAATTACGATGCGGCGTACGCCAACGCATACAGGGCGCCCGCGGTTTTCCCAGGGAACGCAATGGCGCAAGGGGCCTTCCCCAGCACGTCAAACGCGCCCATACATTACAATGTAAGTATTTACGGTTCTGTTCCTATATTTCTTTGTATACAAGGTATTTTACTTACGTTCACTGTAGGTTAATCTAATCGCTCTCCAGATAAGCTTATGATACTAGTTCTCTGTAAATATTTTAATTTGTCGATCTTGTTGTATGGGCCTTAAAATGTGCATCATCATGTGTGCGTGTGTAGCTCAGTGGGGAGAGCATTCGCCCGGAACGCGAAAGGTCACGGGTTCGGTTCCCGTCACACCACACGATTTTTGCACAAGTTTCTACGAACAATCCGCTCCTCTGCTCGGTATAAAAATCCGTTGCTTGAGATCAACGAGGAGTAGGGAATAATCTTATTTACAATCTCGTTCTCTCTTCAATTTAGCGGAACCCTCAAGACTAGTTTTCTGATCTAGGAGCTTCATTTGCGGATGTCAAATATTAACTTGGTTTTTACATTTCTAGCTTTTTAGTTATAGTTTCAACTTTGAGTTTTGATTTCATTGATATTTGATATTGATATTTTTTCGAGTGGACTTCAAGTTTTTTCATGTCATAAATGAAGCTGAATACTTGAGAGAAAGAAGCTGAAAAATTGCACTTATACAGACAATATTCCACTTCATTCGGGATTACTGTAACCAATTCATTAGTGATGGAATGGGACCTTAGGTCAACAGGAGGACACAAATTTGGTGCGACCTTGCCGCGCAAACTTTCTAATCACACTCTTTCTCTCTCTCTCTCTCTCTCTCTCTCTCTCTCTCTCTCTCTCTCTCTCTCTCTCTCTCTCTCTCTCTCTCTCTCTCTCTCTCGCTCTGTCCTCATTTGCCATTCACTCCGGTCTCTATGCATAACTCCTGTTTAGCACTCTTCAACCCGTATCTCGCTTTCTCTAACCCCTATCTTGCACTCTCTTTAGCCTTACAGATCTTGTCATCCCCCCCTCCCGTTTCCACGGAGGGGGGAATGCAAAGTATTATGTTTGAGTGTATAGTATTATAATTTTAGTGTAGGTTTTCTTGATAATCAAAAGGATTTCCTCATTTGTGCCGCGGGCGTACTCAATACACTCAAGAAAAGCTGATGATAATAATTCTCTTTCTATTCACTGTTTTTTTCATCGCTTAAATTCGTCTCTCTTTCTATCTCTCTTTCTTTCTCTTCATTCCAAGTGTGCTCATTCCTCTTCATTAGTCTTTTCATTGGTCCTCTTCTCAGTTCATTGGCGGTTGTTTTATTATCTCAAACCCTCATTGAGTTTTTTGGTTCCTTATTGTTTTTGTGAGCCTTAGTTTTTGAATTCGAGATATATTCGGAACTGACCGCGAAGTGACAATTTCATTGACCGTGGAGAGACTACTTTGAAGATGGATCCTGCTTCCATGTTGGCACACCATTTCTCGTATCTTACGACCACGCAGTCTTTCTCTAACGGTCACTCGTTTCCCCAGCAAATGACGCATTTGGGACCAGTGGAGCAGCGCCCGCAGCAGCCACAGCAGCAGCCGCCCGACCAGTCGCAGAACGGACACTCGCCCGATTCCAGCGGGGTTAGCTTTCAGATATGGCGTGGTATAGGGTCAAGTCAGATTTCTCTAACCCACACTGCGGGTAAAGTCTATGCCCAAATCTCTGCGTTTTCCGAGAAAAAAACTATTGAAACGAGTTCTCTTTTCGTTGGCATTCTCTCTTTTCTACACACGCTCTTGTTTCTCTCCTATGCCTGCCATTTCCTCAGGATTAGTTTTACTGATTTTCTCGAGTTTTTGGCGGGTGGTGAGAAGCAGTCTGGTTCAAATAGGTCTTCATTATTGAATCACGGGTCTATAACAGGTATTTTGAACCAAGATCGTCCAACATTCAATTTGCTCCAACGCGTTGAGTGTTCCATTCATATGACAGAGACAGATCACGAATTAACATCTCATTTTCTCTAGTAAAACGGTTTACCACCCAAAATGAATGCTTTACTTGTTTGATTGAATCCATCGTTATTTCGCGATTTGAATGAATTTTACAGTCAGTGGGATTCTGTTTGGAAGAACTGATTGTCTCAGCGGTTAATGAGACACTAGTGAAATTTGTAAACGCTGAAAATTTTAGCGCCCCCGGAACCGAAACGTGAGAAACCGGGCGGCTCGAGATAACTTCCACCAAGCAGCGGTGTTCCCCTTCGCGCCACCTAGGCGCAATGGAAATCGTATGTATCCAGTCGGCGCTGGCACAAACAGTCAGCACAGATTCGATAGTTGTTGATTTGATATTGATGACCATATGATCCCCTTCTTGGCATTCTTTTTTATTCAGGGTCTATAATAGAAGTTATGAGTTCACTTTTATAAGTTAAATTGGCTCATGTTTATTTTCCTCCTGTGGAACGTCTTACTTGACGCTTTCTCTTAATTTCTTGTTTTCGCTTCCACATCGTTTTCTCTCTTTTTTCACGCATTCCCCGAGACTCTCCCTTTCTCTCTGTCCATAACTCAGTTTGTTTTTCTCCCTATTTCTCTCACTTTCCCTCACTGTCTTCTCCTCTCTCTTTCGTTCCCATCATCTCCCTAGCAATTTTTGAGATTCTCTTCTCTCATTCTCTCTTTCTCTCTCTCTCGACCTTCTTACCTCTGCGCCTCTCTCTATTTCAATTCTGCATACATTTTGACCGTATTCAAACGTTATCAAGTCATGCTATGGTAAACTTCCTTTCAACTTTGCCGCCTCTATCAGTGCGGTAGAAACGCGGAGTTTTGCTTATTTCATAATCCTTTTATCAGCCATGCCTACTGTTTGTCAGAAGCTATATAATATGTGGATAGAGAAATCTGGAAAACTTTAGAGTCTAAGGGTTGGGTTGGGGTATAATATTAATAATCAATTTTTTTAATAATTGCCAATTTTCTTCTTCATGTTTGGAAAAACTTTATTGTAACAGTTATTCGAGGTTTTTGTGTATGTCCTAATTTTTAAACGTAACAAAAAAAGGATTCAAAATCATGATCGGACGCATAGATTAAACACGTTTTTCTCTCAAATCGTTTTCGTTTTTTTCATTATCTCAAACTTCTATTTCAAGTATCTCTCTGGACTGTCATCTTCCATTCATCCGTTTTTCTAGCTAGACTTGTTTCTCTCTCTCTCTCTCTCTCTCTCTCTCTCTCTCTCTCTCTCTCTCTCTCTCTCTCTCTCTCTCTTAAACTCTCCTCTATCTCTCGTTGTCTTCCTTTTTTCATCTTCTCTCTCTCTCTCTCTCTGTTTCTTTCAAGCCTCACTTAATTACTATTCTCTTTTTCTCCTTCCATATTCCAGTTGTTTCTCAATCTGCCTGGTTTTATTATCTTTTAAGTATTAGTCACTGCTCCAACTCCATTGAGTCACAGGATTAACCGAACCAAACAGGTCAAGAACGTTAGCAACTTGTGCGTAATCAAAGCGGAAAATGAGTCAGCACAAAGAGATTGGTCAGAGTCTGACTTCGGTATTAGATATGAGGGACTTCAAACTTTCAAGTCTATGGAGAAAAATTTGAAACGGAGCATGGGATCACAACAGACTAGTTAAATAACATACTGCAGCTTTCCTTATCAGTAACACTCAATAAGTACTCCGAATCAAGAAGTTTGAGAAAAGACTTCATTTCCAAATCGGGATAAGGTTGGAGCTTTTTAACGGGAGCTGTAGTGGAATGGAATGGGAAACTCGACGACAACTACCTGAAAGCTGGACTTAGTCCTGATTCTTATTGAAAAGTCTCTTATTAAAACAATGAAAAGCCTTGTAATCGAAATGCCTTGATACCAAGTCCTATCAAAAGAAATGAGTCCGTGTATAGAATACATATTTACTAAGTAGTCAGTATTATATATTGAGCGCACCTCGGTTCATTGATAGTCGAATGATAACGAAAAGTGATTTGTCAATCGACTCAGTCTTATTTGAAGATTCTTATCAGATCTGAGGACAGGTGGCATGGAGATGTTTGTCGGTCTACGCTTTTAGGAAGATGTATGAGATATTTTAAGACAAATTACGCAACATGCGATGATAGCGAGGAAAGGATCTAGAGAGACTGAATTGAGGATGAAAAATATAAAACATTCGAGAGATAAACAGAAAGGAGAAGATATCAGAGGAGAAATTGAAGCGTAGAGGGATAAGAGTAAGGGATAGAGAAGGGAAGAGAAAGAAAAGAGAGAGAAAGAGAGAAACAGAGAGATACAAAGAAAGAAAAGAGATTGCGAGAAACGGAGAGATGAAGAGAGAGACAAAAAAGAGAAAGAGGGAGACAGAGAGAGAGAGACAGAGAAAGAAAAGAGAGAGAGAAAGAGAGAGAAAGATGGGACAAACATATCATATAAATTTTAACCGTTTTGTCATCGGTACGTCATAAAGGGATCATTTAGGGCAGCAACCGCGTGGGAACTACTTAATAGCTCTCTCTATCCCTCTATCCCTCTCTCCCTCTCTCTTCCCCTCTCTCTCCCCCCTCTCTCTCCCGTTCTCTCCCCCTCTCTCCCTCTCTTTTTCCCCTCTGTCTCTCCCTCTCTAGCTCTCTTTCTCCCTGTCTCTCCCCTGTGTCTCTCCCTCTCTATCTCTCTTTCCCCCTGTCTCTCCCCTCTCTCCTGCTCCTCTCTATCCCTCTTCCCTCTCTCTCTCTATCTCTCTCTCTCTCTCTCTCGCTTATTTATATGTTTTTTTCTTCTTTTTTTCAGTTTTCTCTTCATCTATCTCTTTCTATTACTTCCGCTAAATCCGTTTGTTTTTGTCTCTTCCCTTCCTATCTCTCTCATTCCATATTCATCTCTCCGCCTAATCTTATCGAAATTTCTAAAATGTATTAGTTAAGCCAGAAAACATAAGTTTTTGCAAGCTATCGAAAATTTTCCGTTCGAAAAACTCAAGAAATTTTCTGAGCTTGACTGTCTTATGAGCAGGACTTAAAGTATTGAAAGAAAAAAAGACAAACTTACGGTTCCAACCACAAAAAAAGTTCCCGCACGGTAAAAAACAAGCTATCAGGCAGAACTGTAACAGAGCATGTCTTAGACATTCGTGTCAGGGCCTCAATGATACAGTACATTTCAGACATTCGTGTCAGGACGGAGGACCAGTATCGTTGCGTGTACACCGAGCACCAGCGGCTCGAGCTGGAGAAGGAGTACAGCATGAGTCAGTTCATCTGCGGCGCGCGGAAGACGATTCTGTCGGAGGAGATTGAACTCACAGAGAGGCAGATCAAGATCTGGTTCCAGAACAGGTAAACCACTTGAAAAACTATGTATAAATTTTTTGGAGAGAAAAAACTTTTTCAAACCTAAGATTCTAATATTCAAGCTTTCCTAGCTCAAAAAATGTGTTAATGTATAACATCTTCTCTAAGGAGTCGTTGCTCAAGTTTTTCTACTGATATACATACATTTAATGTTTAATGCTATCTTTGTATGACTTTATGTTGTTTTCAGCATTAGTTGTGAGAATCGTTCGCAAACAGGCGTTCATTGTAAATGAAAAAAGAGAGAAAATACAGAACTACGATTGTGTTTCGGTTTAGGTTGAGAAAAGACTAGGATACGGTAGGAGGAGTGGCGTAGGGCACGCGGAAGCCAGTAGGGAGCACAGGAGGTATAGAGAGAAGAACGGAGAGTTTACAGAGAGGGTTACGAGGAGAATCAGATAGAGAGTAAGAGAAGAGAGAAATAGAAAAAGGAGAGTACAGAGAATTAGAGAAACATATAGAGTGGAAGAAGAGAAAGAGAGAATAAGAGATGGAGAGAAAGAGAGGAAAAGAGAGAAGATTAGAGCGATTTGAGGCGGTTCAGAATGACAGAAAAGGAGAAAGAGCGAATAAAAATATTTTCTTTGAAAAACAGAAAGGAAGTAAGAAAGTGATAGGAAAGGATTGCAAAAATTGATCAGCAAATAAACATCAGAGTAAGATAAGAGTGTTAAAGAGTAAATATTTGAGAGAAGAACCAGGAGGCCGGGGATGGGAACAACGCTCATCAAATGTTGGAATAAACTAGAAAGAAAATCTGAACAGAAGGCTCAGAAAGGATTGAGCGTGAGCAGGAAAAAGAGAAGTAAAGTTAGAAAAGGATAAGGAGAAGTTGAGGAGAAAAGGAATGGAAAGAAAGACAGATTAGTTAGAAGGAGAGAGAAAGAGAAAGAGAGAAAGACGGAGGACGAAAGATAGAGAGAGAAAGATGGAGAGAAGTAGAGAGAGATGCAGATAGTAAAAGAAAGAGGATAAGAGATAAATGGAGAGGAAAAGAGTTAGAAATAGAGAGATCAGGAGAGAGAAAAAGAGTGAAGACGAAACAATTAGATAAGAAGTGAACCAACGAGCGTTTTTTGAATAGGGGATGAGCAGACGTTTTAGAAGGAGACAAGAATGGGTACGGTGTCGTAAAACTAGCTAGTAAGGTCGGGAGGGAGAGAGTGAGAGAGAATAAAATGAGAAGAGAGAGAGAGAGTCAGAGATAGAAAAGAAAAAAAAGAGAGATAGAGAGAGGAAGTGAAAGGGGAAGTATAGAGACACAGAAGGATGGAGAGGCAGACAGCGAGAGTAGGATCACCGCCTTTTATCCACAAAGAATGACTCTGATGGGAGCAGAAGTGGGAAAGAGCAGAACAGCACTAGAAAAAGGGACTGCAGAAGGGGATAGTTAGAGAGACAAAGAGAGACAAAGAGAGAAAATGTAGGGGGAAAGAGATGGGAAGAGAGAGAGAGAGAGAGAGAGAGAGAGAGGTAGAGAGTGTTTGGGAGAGGGTAAACAGAGAGGAAGGCGGAGAGTGAAAGTAGAAAAAGGTTGTCAAAAAGTTATTTATTGCCGTGCATGCTGGATATGAGGGTTGAGGTCAGGCAGAAGGAGTAAGTGAGAGAGAGGGGGGGGGGTCTGCTGCTCTCTATCTAGTGCTTCTCGAGAAGTCGTTGATATGTTCTAGCAGTCACTACTTTTGAGTTTCAAATTCTAAATTTTAATCTTATAATATCATGATAAGTTGTCGCAGAATGTGGATTATCACACACAGAGGACCAGAAACCACAATTAAGAACACAATCGGTGCATAACACTGTTTATCACTTTCAATAATTACATAAAGTGCGAAACAACGAAGGACATTATTAACATCATCACATCAGAAATTGAAGTTTAGTATATGTATAATATGTATACTTATGGCGGTGATCATGTGGTTGGGTCACACTCTCTAGGTACTAAAATACCAAATACTTGAATACCGAATACCTGCTCTAGGCGCAGACATCCTACTGATTACTTCAAATAACGTAAAGGCCCATATCGTCTGAATCGTATTCCACAGTACGTTTTGAATATGATTCTTTGTAATCATTAAACCTGGGTGACACATCGTACTCATTATCCATATCGGTTGACTGGATGGACTCATTTGCGATTTCAAACAGTTTTTATTGGTGTCATGGAACAAGAATCACTAATCAGATAGTAATACACCGGAAGATAGTGGTTTTTCGATTTTTGAAAAAGTTTTCGCTATGGCTAGAGCGGGAGACTTCCTATTTGTTCTAAACCATCTCAACTTGTTTCAAGGACAGACTGAATTTGACTTTATGACGCTTTTTTAATGATGTCACTGGCCCTGGAGCGCCATCGAATCGAGCGTTTCCATCCGATGCTCCGGTCCCAATATTAAGGATGAGTTGAATGTGAACTGGGCTGCCGATACTGGTTTGGACACTACGGAATCAATTTGTTCAAATACTGCTTAAAACAGTTCAACACAATATAAATGAAGAGTGAGGAATTAGCATACCACTCTTTACTACTACAGAATTAATTTCCAGACGCGCTAAGATGCGGCGCGAGACGCGCAACAGACAAGATGTCGCTTTGCGGAACGGAGGGCACTGAATGACGGCTTGAGATCAATATGAAACGCTCATATCCTCTTTTTTCTAGATCATGATCACTGAAACGGGTTTTTTCACGCCTCAATCCTCTCTGGTACAAAATACTTATTGCAGACCAAGTTTTTCTGGTAGAAAATACTAATTGGTGACTCGGTCTTACCAGCTCAACCCTGCTGTTTCTTAGTGTTCTAGGACCTAAAACAAAGCGTTCGTTTTTCCCGCACTAATACATAGATTCTGTATAACAGACTTATACATTTACTGAAATATCGTATCTAAGGATGCGAAAAACTTTCACGGCGATCGTTTTTTAACATAATAATAAATAAACATTCGAAATCAAAAAGAACTAACATTTTTCATTCAAAATTCTTTTATACATAGTTTTCTTATATACTTTTAAGAATGGTTCATAAAGCGTTTCAAATATTCGATCGGTTTTTATTTGGGAAGTTCCACTGTAAACTCTTCTATCATTCGCTATATTTTGACTCGATATTTGATCGCCCAAGAGGCTTTGCTAATTGAAGATTGTTGTTTTATCTGCATTAAGAGGTTTATGGAAACTGGTTGGAGATATGATCGATTGTTTACTACTTGAACTTATTTGAGAATTCTTTGAAGTTAAAATTCAAACTTTTAACCTTTCAGATGATTGTTTGTAACCTTCAAAGATTTTCATGAAACTAATCTTGAAAACTTGCCAAGAAACTCCTTTATTAATACTAATAGTTTGCTTGGAGTTAAAACTCCTTAGCTGTCGTTTTTCACATTTTCGAAGTCATTGCTTGAACTTGCGGGAAACTGTTTGGGATTTTGCCTTAAGCTTCTGGAATCTGAGAGCTTCCTTAAAACCTAGGATGTGATTTTCAGGCTTTTGTTCGCTTTCCAATGCTCATATGACCAATCTAATACATTTCAATTTTTAATGACCGTAACTTCAATTATTAGTCTTTTTTCCATGCTTTGATGCCCATGCCGGCACTCAAGAGAACGTTTCAAAAGGTTTTTAATTGAAAAAAGGTATATTCCTGAATTTATACATCAATTTGAACATTCCATGTACAATTCTGGTCAAGATCCTCACTTATTAGAACTTTCAAATTATTCCCCTACCTAATTTCGAGTGCTTGACAAACCTACAGTATATACAAACCTACAGTATATACCCCTACCTACAGTATATACATATGTGTTGTAAATAATTTATATGTTGCTAAAGATGGTTAAAAACAAAACACTTTTTATGTCCAGAAGAAGTTCGACCAATAAAGGCACCCCTTCTTCAGTTTCTAAGCATTGGTTCGAACACATTCGTTGAAACAAACAGTTATATTATTTGTTTTTAAAAAAAACTTAACATGAATAAAACATAGAATAACACGGTTCGACGATTTTGAAGATATATATACTTTATCGCAATGGGTTAAGTTTGGGTGTAAGGGGATATTGGATCCAGGTTGAAGGTGTTGACCCGAGCGTGTCACTTTGATAACTAAAGTGAGAAAAATAAAACGAAGCACAGTCGGAGGCTGATTGCGGCCATGATGATCACGAGCCTTTTTGTCTGCGCTGAACAGTACACTTGAGCAATAAACTTGTCAGATATCATTTAAGACTTTAGTGAGCGTACTGCTTGTTGACAAATTTTGAATACTTATTTTAAAACTGTTAAGATGATTGGTTTTTTTTTATAAAACAGCTATATATTAAAGAGATTGTAATTCAGTTAAATCAGCTTCCTGAACAGGTGGACTGATTCAGTTTTGAGCACATCGATACTTAGATTATTCCACGCGTCACAAACTCGTACCGGTAACATATTAGAATGAGAAACAGTATTCAGACGCGGGACATTTAGTGCCCAACTATGGGACCTACATAGTACTGTAATGGTGAGCTCGCAGATTGAAAATAGATTTAGGACTAAGAGGCGTCCTATTCTTGATTATTTTGAAAGTCATTACAAGGTCAGCTTGTTTACGTCGCTCCTCTAAGGAAGTTAAATGTAACTGCTTTAAACGATCCTTATATTGCAAATACAAACCTGCTCTAGCACACACACGTTTTGTGAAAGACCTTTGAACTTTTTCCACAAGTTCTATGTCTTTCTTGAAGCAAGGATTCCAAATAACCGAGCAGTACTCCAATTGAGGTCGAACGTAGGTAGTGTAAAGCGTTCTGTACAAGTTGAGGTTCTTTGACTTGAAAGTACGTAGTATGAACGCACATTTGGAGTTCGCTTTCTGACAAATGTTCTCTATGTGGCTACCGAATAAGAGCTTACTAGAGTACGTGACGCCCAGATCCCTCACGGTATCCGACTCTGGTAGAACAACGTTATCGAGGAAAAACGAGTAGGAAGGATGCTTGTTCCCAAGACGGATGACCACAGTTTTTTCTGTCGATATGGTTAGTCCCCAAGCTCGAGACCATGAAGCTACAGCAGATATTGCTTGTTGTAGAAGAAGAGGATTGTTCACTGTTGAGATCTTCACATCGTCCGCGTACATAGTTACTGAACAGCCATCAGGGATCGATTCAGGAAGGTCGTTGATGTAAAGTAGGAAGAGCAACGGGCCTATGCAACTGCCTTGAGGCACTCCTGTTGGGGTCAGGTATGATTGTGAGTCGCACTCACCAACGCGGACAAACTGTTTTCGGTTCTGCAAGAAGTATTCGATGAATTTTGCGAGACAGCCTCTGATTCCGAAAGCTGATACTTTCTCCATTAGAAGAGGTATTGGAACAGCGTCAAAAGCACGTGAGAAGTCTATCAATACGCAGCTAATGAACTCTTTGTTGTCCAGTTTCCTGTGCCACTTCACTTGAGTCTCCAATAGTGCTAGCTCGCAAGAATGGCGGGGTCTGAAACCGAATTGACAGGGACTGAGTAGTGAATTCTCCTTCAGATATTCGAGTATGTTTTCGCAAAAAATACGTTCCATGATCTTAGAGGTGGAAGGTGTCATGCAGATTGGCCTATAGTTTACGGGGTCAGTGCGACAACCTTTTCGCTTGTAAATGGGTTTGACGATAGCTGAGCGCCAAGAACTTGGGCATCTTCCTTGTAGTAGAAAGCTGTCGAATTGTATTGCCAATGGTTGAGAGATGGTTAACGCCGTGTTTTTGATGAAGACGTATGGAATCAGGTCTGGGCAGGAGTTGTTCTTCGCTGGCAGACGCTTGATTCGGGAAAACACTGTGTGCGCGTTGATCTGAATGAAATCTAAAGAATTTTCAGTTTGCTTTTTTAGGAGTCTTCCGCATCCCGTCACAGAAAGCAGAAATTGTGATTTGAAATGCTCCGCAAAAATTTGAGATTTTATGAAAGCTTCAGAAACCACCGAGCCATTCGCAGTTTTTATAGGGCCTTTTGTTGAATCGTCTTTGAAATTCAAGTTGCTGAAGCGGTAGAGACTCTTCAATCCTTTGCTTCCAAGAAATGCTTTCTCGAGATTACGTCGATGAGAGTCCAGGCATCGGCGAAGTTTCAGGTTCATTTTATTGAATGGAGAAATTCCAATCATATGTTTTCTGTTGAATAGCCTTTTTGCTTGACGACGAACACGAGCTATAATGGGCGGGTAACTGGTTTGTTTTTTCCTGGAATTAAATTCAACCATTTTTTGATAACCTCGTTGATTCTCTCGAGAAAAATTCCATATTTTAGATCAGGTTCTACTTGTGTGGAAAGGATTCCAGGCCAGTCAATGCTTATTATCAAGAAGTTGGCCAAATTATAGTCTGCTTTCTGATAGCAAGGATAGAATTTCTTCTTGGGTTGGTTTATCCTCGATTGGAACCCTGTTATTACGAATTCGATCATGTTATGATCGCATGAGGGAGGAGGAGGTTTAACTACACACTGAGTCACCATGTCTAGCTCTGTGGAGAAGACTAAATCTAATGTATTGTCCAACTCTAATGCTCTAATTTTCTAATTTTTATGAGTGATCGGTTTTGAGAAAAAATTAAAAAAAGAAGACAGAGTTTAAAGATTTCATATTGATTGAACAACAACAATTAACACGATTTCATTATGATCGACACCCAGATCGCTTGATCATTACTACATATTTTAATACTTCATCCAACCACGAGTGCCTCGAGATGTTTCGTTTCAATATTCAAGTCTTTATGTGCATCGAGTCTAACATTGGGATGGCTCTGTTCTTGATTTTGTGGTTTTTGTAATTTTTTTCAATTCAAACCATTAGCGTTGTAATATTTTTATTTTGTAGAAAAACAAACAAAAATTTTTGGGCACATCATGCGACAATGCGCCCACTCTTAAGATTGAACTAATCTTAAGAGTGGGCGCATTGTCGCATGATAAATTCAATTTGAATTTTTTGATCATGTTTACAGGTTATTAATATTAATAAGGTTGTTTATGTTTGAAAAAAATCAGTGCTCTCAACGAGAAAAATAAGAAGTAGCTTTTCGGCAATACAAAATTGGATTCAGAACTGAAGTTGATAGAACTGTGAGTAAAACTGTTGTTTTGTAGGCAGTCAATAAATCTGTAGTTTGGTAGGCAATCAATAAAACTGTAGTTTGGTAGGCAACCTGTTAAGTCGTTCTTTTTGGGGAATCAACAGCGTCTAATAAAAATCATTTGCGAAAGGTAGAGACAATATTTGAATAAGAGCCCGCAACAGGATATTTCTTCTGGAAGTTAAAGATCGAGATTCCACTAGGAGTGAAACGGAAGAATTGCTTTTGAATAATTGATAAATAACTGCAGAGTAAGAAGTTACTCAATAAAAATTCTTTTAAGATGTGGTTTTTTGAGAGCAAAAAGGACAATTTTACGATCATGTCGTGACAAGTTATATATATATTCGTCAAGTTATAACTTGTAAAGACATGCTAAAAAAACTTTTTTTTTCTACTTTCATTCTATCTTCAACACATTTCATACTTTTTAGGAGTTCGGGAAGGTTGGTTATTACATCAAAATGATTAACTGGAGGGTTTCCGACATAGGAACAAATAACGAATCGATCAGAGTCATATCTCGGATCTTGCATGTGGTATTATTTCTCAATCTTGCTTTGATTTAAGATCTTGCGTAATCCAACAAGTTGACTTCTCGAGCCAAACTTGAGTGCAAAAACTTTTTTATGGTATTGTAGAGAACTGTGGTCTCTTTAAAAACCAAATGTTATGAAAATTTGTTCTTAGATGTCAGTGGAGTGTTACATCTATGCAATGTTCGTGATACTCGCGAATGCCTGGCTGATTCCTTTGTGCCGACAGGTAAGAAAAATCACAATAACGAAAGAAGAGTCAGAGCCGAAAACATCCAGAAAAAAGATAGAGAGAAGAGAGAAAAAAGAGAGATAGTTGAGGATAGAAGTGAAAAGAAGGAGGATAAGTATTTGTATAGATAGTTTGGAAAGCAGAAATTTAGAGGCAAAAAAGCGATTCAACTCTCAAAATACAGTCCGCGTTCGAATCAGGGGTTATTTAGTCATGTCAGGTCGCCTGTCGGCGGGCGTCTGTTTTAGACCTTTGGCGGGCGTCTGTCTTTTAACTCATAAGGGGAGACCCTTATTTGAAATTTTTTTATCTCATAAGGGTGAAAAATTTTCAAAAACTTTTTATTTCATAAAATTAAAACATGGAATTTTTTTCGAGATGTGAGGCAAGTGTCTGTATACAAAAATTTTCGCCTCCGGCGGGCATCTGTAGGATTTTCAGACCAACTAAAATAACCCTGGTTCGAATTCTCAACACACTCGATACTTGTCTGAGTATTAACATATGCAAGTATTCAAACTCATTTAATTGTTTCGACCGTCAGCATAAAAAGATGAAGGGCAGAGGCGAGAATTCAAAAACTACTACAGCTACTACAACGGTATCGTTTCAACTTTTTTTAGTATTCAACTGTAAAATATGCAGTTAATAAAATGAGTATTTTCACTTCATAACGGGAAGTGATGATGAGCGACAGAAGATGAAGAGTAGAACTTCGATCGCTACTGCTTGCCAACCTTCGCTCAACGCTCAGATCCCATAATCGATGATTTCCCGTTGTGGCTTGTTGATCTTGATAAAGCGTTTAAGTTGAAGTTGAAACGGGAAGTAAAGCTTTTTTATTCGTACAAGTTTGCTTCTAAAATGTGATGAGAAGATGGATTTGATTGTTTTGAGTTTGACGGTCTTAAATTGTTAGAATACTCAAATTCTTCTGAATCCTCTCAAACTGAAGAGTATAAATGAGAAACAGAAGTTAGTCGTTGAATTGACAGAATGAGAACATGAGATATGTAACAAAGCGTTCTTTAAATCACAAGGTGTTTTCTGAACTATTTAAATGGACTTTTTTATTAGTAAAAAATGTCATCTGTAAGAATGCAATGTATAAAAATCGGGAAGATTGTGTTACTCGAAATTCCAAGAGAAAAACCTTAGGTGTAGCATTCAGTGTCATTTCAATGTCTTTAGGTGTAGCATTCAGTGTCATTTCAATGTCTTTAGGTATGTGCCTTTAAAAAAGTCTTGATTTCAGCATCAAACAGTACAAACATCAGTGAAATATAATTTTCATGAGCTAAAAAACGAAATTTTCAAACAGAACATTGTTTTTTAGCTGAAAATTTTTAAAACAATTTCAGTCGACAGGCTTAAATGAGAAAAGCATATCAGAAAAAGAGACGAAAAAAAACCCACCGTTTTTTCGTGAACCATCGCCAGAAGAACCTCCTCCAATCAAGGTTTTCGACTATGACCCTTGATTTATTTTGGTTTTCTTCTCAAAAAACCAAAGGGGAACCATGAGATATGAAATTCACTCCAGTCCCCCGCCCGTAATTTCTTATTTTTACTGTCTCGCCTTATATGATTACTGAATTCTCATTGCTCATTTTCAGTTCCATCTCTTTCCGGGGTAGTTTAAACATTTTTTAACAATCATTTGGAGTTAATGTAGAAGATATTTTTATCAATAAGGTTTCCAATTTCTGTTTTCTGGATTTTTTACTTGATTAATCACAAAAACTTTTAACCGAGAATTTTAATTTTTTTACATTGTAAGAAGACAAATATCGCATGAACAAAAATTCTAGTACTTAACATTTTTTCTAGTCCTTAAGGTAAACAGCGAGAATGAATGCCGGCAGTGATCGCTCAATCACAAAACTCCCGAGGAGTTTTAGAGATTCCGCGATGTTTAAAAAAGTTCTGTTTAAGACCATAGTAGCACAAATCGAAGTAGCAGCTGTGAACAGTAGAAAACGGCGATGGAATTCACGCAGCCATCGGTTTGGCTTGATTCCTCGAAAAAGCGAAGAAACGGTTAGTTTAAACGCATTAGTTATACACGCTTGTTTTAATTTTATGATGCAAAAATTATCTGAATTTTTAGTTATACATTTAAAAGATTTATTTCTAGGTTTAATAATAGATTTAACAATAGATAAAGAAAGTTTTCATACTTTAATATATAACTTCTGTGTGAAATAGGACGAAGCAGAAAAGTACGTCAGTCTCTGGAGTCTTGACTCTGCCGAGCCATTGAGGGAGATGAGTGCCAAGGTTAGCCCTGTAGAAATACAAACATACCAAAAGTACATATAATTCTTCCGGCTCACCGCAAAGCAGGCGTTTGAATTATTGTTCAGACAAAACCGCAAGAGTCAGAGTTCTAAATAGAATAGTTATTGAATTATTCAGAAAAGGCGTATACAGTATCTTAAAATTATTAGATTTTTTCAAGTTTTGAAAAACATAGTTTGGAGCAGTGGTTCAAATCAATTTTTTATTTATTTTTTGCTGTAAAAAAGGAGAAAAAAATTAGTCACGAGAAAAACGTATAAGATGACTATTCAAACGATGTATAATAATAACTAATGAATATATTTATCTTATAGTCACCGAGCATGAATCGGCTCAGGAATCAATACAATGACAGAAAAGGTGCAGATGATGTGAATGGGAGTGACAAGACGTGCAGAGATGTATGAATCTTTACTTGTTTTATTTTACTTTTTCATAAAATCTTATCATCTCTCTCTTTATCATTCTCTCTCGCTCTCTCTCTTCTCTTTTTCTCTCTATTGATCTCAATGACTCTCTTTCTCTTATACTCTCTCTCTCTCTTTGTTTTTGACTGTTTCTCTGTCTTTCTCTTCTGATCTCTATTACTCTTTTTCTCTCTCTCCCTCTCGCTTTCTCTCCGTCTTTTTATCCTTCTCTCTCATTCTATCTCTCTCTCTCGATCTCTATTACTGTCTTTCTTTCTCTAAATTTTTCCCCTTTTCTGTGTTCGATGAAAATGGGCTATTACTAAAGCACGCCACACTCGCCACGCTCGCCATTCACGCCAGTTCATTACTAATGCACGCCACTGCGCGGTGAAATTATTAACTTCTTTTGTCTGCTTAGGCTTAGTCAAAAGTTTACGCTAACGAGGCCATACAGCTCAGGCTAACAAGACCGTATCAAAAAAATTAACATAATAAAAACGACAAACACTCTTTCTCTCTTTCCCGCGCAGTGGCGTGCGTTAGTAATGAACTGGCGTACATGGCGTGCTTTAGTAATGGCCTGAAAATAAATGAAAGTTTCTATGTCACAAATATCGTGAAAATGAGAAATAGAGTTTTTTCAAACTGATCCAATTTTTTCGTCAACATTCTGAAAACTTACACGTATAACGTACCGCGAAACTAAAATGTGTCAAAAGCTGTAGGAAAACTAATGAAGTGTAAAAATCTGAGTTACCGCATCTGATTTGAGTGCTAACTAAACTGATCCAACTTATGGTTATCGTATTCAGACAATCGCTTCGGAAGCTCTGGAGAAGTGAAGCTTCGTCATAAGAGATTTTTCCCAGTAGATGAAAATTCTTCGACGAGATGAATTTTGTTTTCGTTAAAAAGCCTATGTGTTGTTGCCGAGTGAACACGCGAAAATGATTAAGAGCCGAAATTTCGCTTTCCATGCAAATTTTTTTTCCACTGAAATCGAAAAAGTTTTTTTTCGGCAAATATTGACACTGCACAAAGATATTATAGCTTTATGGAAAACTCTTCTCTTATTAAATTGGTAGTATTTCCTCTTCAGATGTAATGAGAAAAGTTCGAAATTTTCTCTCTTTTGACCTAACTTAGACAGAGAAGAATTAACTTGTAATCCAACATGTATGAAATTTGTTCATGTTCCATCGTCTCATTTTTCGAGTCATGTCAAAACTGAGGGTATTTTTGGCTCAACTCGAATTTTGTTTAGAAAATATAGATTGATATATGTATTTAAAAAGACTGTTTCTGTAAATTGGGCAATTAATTCATACTTCATTCCTGCATATAAAATGGTATTAGCACATGGATGGTTCAATCGCATGAATTAAATGCCTTGGAATAAATCAATGCCTTGGAATAAATTCTTCTATGCTCGCACTCATCAAATCATTTCTTTCCGATCGCACCTCCAAAGTGCTTGTAGACGATTCATTTTCTGAGAGTATGTTATACTCAACTGGTGTGCCTCAAGGGAGTAGTCTTGGTCCTCTGTTGTTCGATGTATTCATAAATGACATCATAGAGATTATTCCCCAAGGTGTACACTGCTTTCTTTATGCCGATGACATCAAGTTGTTCTCAGAGAATCCTTCACTCATGCAAACAGCCCTAAATGCCATATCTATGTATGCCTTCACTTGGTCACTTACGATTTCTACTCCCAAGTGTTTCGTGGTTCATTGCGGTCCTTCCAATTGCAATTTCCCCTATTTTATCAATGGAATAGCGTTGCCCTCACAAGAAACAGTCAGAGATCTAGGTATTACATTTGACAGATCGTTATCCTTCTCGAAACACATTGATTATACCATCAAGAAATCTGTTAATCTCATTAATCTGATTATGCGTGCTTTCAAGACTTCCTCGCTCACTGTACTACTTAGAGCTTACAAGTCTTATATACTGCCACTACTTGAATACGGTACTGAGCTTTGGTCCCCATGTGACATCGGTCGAATCAATAAGCTCGAACGAGTTCAGAGAACATTTACCCGTCGCATATTATATAGATCTTGTCAACCAAAATCAGATTACCCAACTCGCCTTAGATTACTCTCTCTTGACACTCTTGAATACAGAAGAGCCATAGCAGATCTTTGTTTTATACACAAATGTATCCATGGACACTTTGATATGGACCATTCCTCGCTTTTCTCCATTCATCCAAGTCCCTATAGCAACAGAGTTTCTCATTCCCTCAGAATAGTTCTTCCTTTCAAGCTATCTAAACACAACAATACCTGCGCATCACGAGTTATTGATTTATGGAATAGCCTGAACGAAGACATTGTTAGAATCAGATCAGCTCATGCCTTTAAAAACTCTTTGCTTCAACTTTCTTGTGATATCATTGTCCCTAGAACACGAATTAAGCTTTGATTATGACAATATCACGTTACCCATCGTATGTAAATTTTATTTAACTACCTCTATATGATCAGATCGCTTTGAATTCGCTGTAATCTTCTGTGAACTCCTCAAATATTTGTTTTGAACACTGAAATTACTTTGTATCAGTCATCCGTTGTCACACTCTTAAATATGCAATGTGTTCAACCGGAATAAAGAATTGAATTGATGTGGAAATAAGCATCAAATGTCTTTTCTATTTCTGAACGGAACAGTGGAATTCGCGGCTCAATTCGATATATTTAGTACTGAATATGAAATCATTTTTCGATACACTCGCCTTGATTGCTCGGTTGCTTCGTGTCCTTCTCGATCGTTTGAATAACGGGCTCATATTGCGGACTCTTCAAAACCATGAGATTGAAGAGCTTAACAATTTACGAAGAACATTCAAAGCACAGTTGCTGATTACTCTGTCCGAGTTTATTCACTTCTAATTCTTTTTGGTGAACCATTTCAGTAAGGACTGAAAAATATTCTTTGGCGAGAGGAATGACATTATAGAACGTCTTTCAAAATGAAAGGAACCTGACCCAGACAGTCGACTTGATGAGGCTACTAAAAATGGACAACTGTAATTTTAAATATGATCAAGCCATATTCGAACTGAACTAATAAATTCAAACCAAAATTGAAAAAAAAAGAAAAAAATTATGAATACTTTTATTAACGCTAGTGTTTCTGTAAGTTTCAATCATATAGCGTACCACTAAAAACAGTAAATGAACCACTAAAAACCGAATTAGACAGTGAAAATCTTTGTCGTGTCAGTGTGGAGATGCGGAGTGGTTTAGTACAAGATGTTCGGACTAAACCATACCGCATATCCACACTTGCACGACATAGGCTTTCACTGTCTAATTAATCTCCACGATGCGCGTCATTCAGCACTCACAATTCATACTAAAAACCTACATACATTTTACTGTACAGGGTGACCATAAATTACCTGGACAAATTTTTAACGCGCTCTATTGCGCGACACAGTAGACCGATATTTGTTTTAATTCTTTCGTGATAATGCTCTGAGACTGGTTGTTTCTTGTTTCAAGATTCATGACTCTAGCTTTATTTGTACAGTTATGGTGAAATCAAGTCCTCTTCGTGCTGCGATCATTACACTGCACAACTCCGGTCACACGAGAGCGGACATCGCGCAACGACTCAATGCTCCACGATCAACTGTTTACGCCACCATCGATCGTCTTCGGGAGACAGCCGATGGCAAGGACCGTGCAGGAAGAGGTCGTCAACCGACATCCGACACGCCCCAGATTAATATCATTCTCCGGAAACGCATCGCACGCAATCCTCGACGATCCATGAGGAAGCTCGCTTCGTCGGTCGGTATCTCCCATGAATCAACGCGACTGATAATCAAACACCGTCTCGGGATGTACCCCTACAGGATGTAGAAACGACATGGATTGGATGCTCGACAGACGCTTCTTCGACATCAACGGTGCAAAGAACAGTTGCAACGATGTGCGTGGGCCGAGCATTTCCGTACGAAATGGACTGATGAAAAAATATTCACCATTGAGATGTCGGTGAATTCTCAAAACGACAGAGTACTCGCTCACGATAGTAATATAGCAGCTAAGCATGGAATCACAGTCGAAAGAAGCAGCCACCCTAAGTACCTCATGGTTTGGGGAGGTGTTTGCGCAACGGGCAAAACGCCGTTGGTTTTCGTCGACCCTGGTGTGAAGATAGATGTCAACTTCTACGTAAAGAAGATCCTCGAAGACGTGGTAGAGCCCTGGAGTAGGACACACTATAATGGAGCTGATTGGACCTTTCAACAGGACTCGGCACCTGCCCACAAGACCAAAATCGCACAAGAGTGGTTGCGCACACACCCCAAACTTCACAAGCACTTCCGAATGGCCATCGAATTCCCCCGACCTGAACCCACTCGACTTCAGCGTCTGGAGCATCATGCAGGCAAAGGTTGGAGCTATACACCACCACACTCTCGTTTCTCTGCGTGCCGCCTTTCTGAAGGTATGTGACGAACTCGACAACGACTACCTGCGGTCACTGGCATGTGGATACGAGCGTCGTCTCAAGGCATGCGTTCGCGCTAGAGGCGGCCATATCGAACATGATTCTGCATAACTGTTGGTTATATATTGTGATAAAGTATGTTATGATACCAAGATATTAATTTCGTTTTGAAAGGAAATACAGACATTTACATTTGTCCAGGTAATTTATGGTCACCCTGTACTGTAGTTCATTTAGCAATGCAGAGTTTGTGCTGTGTTAAACGCATTGGATTGAAAATCCAGTAGACGATAGAGTTTTGAGCTGTGTCTCCCCTTGTAGATGCGTTGTTTAGTAGAAAAAGATATAGGTTATTACTATTCATACTTATATGCACGTCTATTCATAACTTTATACTTTCTAAATATGAATAGTCATACTATCAAATGTATATATTTCGAGCGTTTCGCTTTATGAAAGCATCTTCAGAGAGAGTATCTTGTTAACACAATGGTGAGCACAACAGAAATTACAATGGGGTAGATAATAAGAGAGAAAAAAAACAAAGAACCAGAAAATGACAATACAGCAGTTAAGAAGTGGTATACATATGTAGTACACACAAAACAATTAAGTATGGAAAATGGCAGATATACATTTGAAATTATGACTATTCATATTTAGAAAGTATAAAGTTATGAATAGACGTGCATATAAGTATGAATAGTAAAAACCTATATCTTTTTCTACTGAAAAACGCATCTTCAAGGCAAGACACATATATGTGACATATCAGACCGTGTGATTAAGCAATGAGTTTATTAATCAAAAAAATTTCGAAAATAGACTAATTGTTGCAAACATTTCAAAAATAAAAAAAAAGTTATTTGGGAATTAAGCCATAGCTTTATAATAATAAAAAAAGCTTAGAAAAACACTTCGAAGAAACTTATTCGTAAACAATTTTGATAAACCTGTACTTTTTCCAATAAAAAAATTTGTCATGTTCAAATCACTTCTAAATTTCATTCGTTTGAAAAAAAAACTAAAAAGAGGATTTATTTATGTTGAAGAAAGCTTCAATTCTAAAAATCAAGAGGCCGTATGCATGGAGCAATCCAAAAGCATTATGAGCTTGGATTTACAGTTATCCAAATACATTTCAATAATCCGGTATGTATGGAAGCTATATTGCTTTTGGATTAGAGATAATCCGACAAAATTCGTAACCCTACTCCGGAGGTGGGTTAGTGAGTAATCCAAAAAGATTCTCGACTCAATTTGACCCATTACGTTCATGTTGCTCTTTTTGAAGTGTGTAGTGAAAGTAAAACGGAACGGAATTTTTTTCTAATTTGCTATGATTTAATGAAAGTATTTATTGTATATTTCTTTTTACATCAGAAAGCGCTTAGGCTTAGTAAAAGTTTACGCCAACGAGGCCGTATCAAGAACATGACCCAATTGAACTGACCCATGGAACCTCGTCGAGGGGAGGGGAGAGGGGACTAAAGTGCAAAAGTCCCAAATAGAGTACAACGATTACTAAAAATCACCTTTCATCTAACAGATTGATTTAAAACAGGTTGAAAATGTTCACATTAATATTTTATCTACCAATTCCATCAAATTTTACATTCAACATTCAACTCGGCTTTAAAAACAACAAAAACAACGAAATTAATTGAAAAAACTGTTGTAATTATATAACAATACTAATATTCGACAATTATATTGTTTAGAGTGCATTTAGTTTTCGACAATTAAAGTTTTTAGAGTGCATTTTGATGCATTTTAGTGCTTACGCTGCGTCCTTTTTGACAATAATCCAAGTTTAAGAAATCTGACATCCATGCATACCGATTTTAATAATCCTAAATTTTTAACTTTTTTGGATTTTGTAATCCTTGGATTAGATTTATCCAGATTATTATAATCTGTTTTCCATGCATACGGCCTAAGATTGTTTCAAAGTTGAAACATTTTGACTCTGTCAACACAGTGTGCTCTTTTGCTACTTTTGCTATCTAGTTACGGTAGTGATGAATAATCTCTTTATCAAACAAATATGCATACATGATTGGCCTCATTGTTTCTGGTTAAGTCTTTTTGAGTAACTCATTCAGCTTCATGCACGGAATTTTTAGAAAAAAATACTTTCTATCTGCTCCCTTAATTATCATGTTGTCAATATATGGCTTGTTATCATGAAGCATGTTCACAATAAAATTTATGTATATTTCAGGTTTGTCACCCACTTCTTCCTGCATCAACGAAAATGGTAAACTTACTTTATACCTTTTCTTGTTCAATACGAGTTCTTAGGTATTTATGGTCGTCCTGAAATAGTTGTCAAATCCTACTTCACATGGAAACGCTCTGGCGAAGTTTTCAAAGTTTGAAAAGCTTTTTTCAGCACAAAATGTACAAATTGGGGTAATTGTGGGTGGGGTTCAAGAAGTCCTACAAAGCTGGTGAATTAAAACTGGTTTTTTCTAGAAGACCAGCCTGAGGTTCGTCACGGAAAGGCGTGAGACTTAATCTGTAGCATATGTCACCAGCTCTGTTTAGGTAAAACGACCGTATTTTGTCGAGGGGTCGGGTCTGGAATCATGTGAAGCTCGTCTTTTCTGCTCCCTACATCCAGATAGCTCACTATTTTTGAAGACAAGAGTGGTAGTTTCGCTAACAATTGCAAGGGATTTTTGTTGAGCCGTAATTCAATGAATTTTTCTTTGCAGAGCGCCACTCTACAGCCGTATTTGGACGCTGTTCGTATAACACTTCAAGCCGCGCTTTGTCTCGAGGAGTTCGGCTCGCAAGTGGTTGAGAGACACAATAAACCTGAAGTTGGCCTCGTTTTTTTAATATTTTTCTCGTTTTTTAGTATTTTTTTTAATAAAAAGAAACCTAGTTTCGAAAAATGAAGTTAGTTAAAAAGCGGCTCCCTACTTAGTCTTGAATAAAAGCACAAACGTCTGAGTACCCATATGGTACCAATATTAACTTTTTTGAAACCAAAAAAATTCCTATAAAAATAAACTTTTTTACAGAACAATTTGTTGACTAATCCCATTTTAAGCTTGTAGGCAGGGGTTAATTAGTCATGTCAGATCTGTCGGCGGGCCTCTGTTTTTCCAAATCATAAGGGGGACCCTCATGTGAAAAAATTGTTTCCGCCTTCGGCGGGCGTCTGTACCTTTTTCTTGCACACTTAAAGTTTTGGGAGTAGAAATAGCAAATTTATAACTGAAGCAAAGATGACAAGGAAGTCAGTTTTTGGGGAGTATAGAGAAAAGTTGTAGTTTTTGCGGTTTTAGGAGCCCTTCCTATCAATTAGTTGCATAGGTAAAATATGTCTTGATTTTTCTATAGGTCGATCGCTAAAGTAGGCTAAAAGTTTCACTTTAACTCTAAGACACCGATTGAAGCTGAGTTATGGCTAACAAAACGTTAATTTATGTAGAGGAATGAAGATTTTTTCATTTTAGCTGTTAAAACTGTGATACATTCATTTTGAGTGAGGGAGAGGTTCGGTAGGTCGGTCGCCCTAGAAATTGTTTTTGCATGTTGACAGTTTAGCTATGATCGCTAAAGTGGGTTAAAAGTTTCATTTTCAAATCTACGAAACTGGTTGAGGCTGAGTTATGGTTAATGAAACGTTCTATTTATGTAGAGGAATGAAGTTTTTTCTTTTAATTCTAGTCTTTCTGTGAAAGTCTTTTTTTCTTTCTGTGAAAACTCTGGACTATTTCAAGTGATTCTAACATAGAGGCGTCCAAAGGCTTCTTGAGTTGATGATCTATGTTTCATGTTCGAAAAAAAATTGATCGTTAATCACGGTAATAGAAAAAGAAGGCGGTTCTACAAAGCCGGTGAGCACGAAAGTAAAGAGCGGTAAGAGGTAGTGAAATTGAAGAATAGGTCTTACCGGGAGACTGAAGAAACGGTAAACAAGCAGAGCATGAAAGCCGTGGTTGGGGCTGGAAGAAATTGTTCAAGTTTTGGTGTTTTATGACCGGAGCAACCAATTGATTGAATTTTATTGATTGGTTATCAATTGAATTTATTGATTGAATTTTGAGGTGGAAGTGCAAACCAGCAGCGAGCTTTTGCTCACTCCAGTGGTCATTGCAAGAAACAAACAGGAAAGGGTCCTAATTGAACCATCTGTCAGTTATTCATTCTTTATTTCTATTGTTACGCGAAATCTGGATTCGGTGAACTAGTAATGTGTCTGACTATTTCACAATTTGTTTCAGTTTCACCCATACTTATGGTCCAGACATTGTCACAGAAATCCAAAAGTGCACAAGTCCAAGTTCTTCTTTCTTACATAGGTCTAAAATGTCTCAATTTTTCAATAGGTTGAACGCCCAAGAATGAAAAAAATTCCAATTTTAACCAGTCAAAGTCTGTTATGGATGAGTTTTGACTTACGAAACTTTCAACTTAGAAAAACAAAGATGTTCTACTTTTGAAAATACCTCTAAAACCTTTTTCTGAGGTCGATAAGGGAAAGTGTCATTAGGTCGTTCGCCCTAGGAAATTTTATCGCCAGTTGACAGTTTTCTTATGCTTCTTCCTAATCCGAAGGGGTTGAATTTCGGTAGCAGCTTTTGAACATAGCTCACCAAACTTGCGGAATTTTCCCCGCATGTCAGAGGAGCTCTTGAAATTTTCAGCAAAAACAAAACAACCGTTCTTTGAGCAGGTAAATTTAGAATAATGGAAAGTCCCCTCTTCTCTGAATAATGGAAAGTCCCCTCTTCTCTGAATAATGGAAAGTCCCCCCTGAATAATGGAAAAATTCTCTGAATAATGGAAAGTCCCCCCTTCTCTGAATAATATTATAGAGGAATGATAACATTTTTCAAAAGATATACACGAGCAGGGGTTAAATATTCATGTCAGACCTTCTGTCGGCGGCCTTCTCTATTTTCGAATGATAAGGGACGACCCTTATGTGAAAAAAATTTCTGCTTCCGGCGGGCGTCTGTACCTTTTTCTTGCACACTAAAAAACCCATGGAGACAACCTATAAAGCTAAGGAATGGTGTTTCAGATCAATTCTGTGCGTATTTCGCTGGCAGTCAAACAATCCGATGAAATAGAGAAGATTCTCTCGCACAAGTTTACCCGCTTCATGTGCCAGAGGGCGGATAACTTCATCATTCTCCGTCGCAAACCTATTCCAGGTAGGACTCGTGCTAGGATACGGTAACTGGTAAGCGTGCTTTGTTGCAGGTGTGATTAGGGCTTGGATACGGTAGGTAGATTAATTGGTTAGGTGATGTTAAGCACAGATAGCTCAAAAATGCGAGACGAAAAGATCGTAATAGTGTGTTCTTTATTCCAACGGTGCGCTTCAAGAAGAAGACACCGGGTGCATTTGATGATTATTAGAGAATGCCATACAAACATATAATTATTTTAAGTAGTTTCTGTAGAGAGCTCCCACCCCGGACAGATCCACCCAAACCAAGGGGGTTAAGAAATGTTGGTAGTGCTCATGCACGAATCTGACTCTCCCCACTGCTGCTAATCACACTAGCAATGATCTAGCAGGCAGCCACTGGTTCTACCAGGATAGGTCTGTCCTGCATCTCAGGGGAGCGCGTACCCTGCCGCGAGGCGGGAACAAGCGCGAGGAAGATTATTATTAGTTTCTGTAGAGAGCGGAAGAGTGCTAGGACTTTATCCACAGTGCGGGTCAGAAAAACACCCTGATGATGTGTACGAGGAGTGGAAAGCGGTAAACGATTTGTTTAATGGGTTCTATTTATTAACTTTTCAACAAAAAAATTGGAATTAATTTATTCAGGGGGGTCAGGGGTTAAATGGAGCCGCCCATTCTGGGTTTACATGTATCCGCTGCTCAAAGTTTGGAGGAAAAAAGAAGAGGGGATGAAGGAAAAGGGTAATAAAAGAGAGGGAGTTGTTTGTCAATAGTGTGTGTACATGTATTCGGTCACTATTTAACCCCTGTTCAGGGTACGACATCTCCTTCCTGATAACTTATTCGGTCACTATTTAACCCCTGTTCAGGGTACGACATCTCCTTCCTGATAACTGATTCGGTCACTATTTAACCCCTGTTCAGGGTACGACATCTCCTTCCTGATAACTGATTCGGTCACTATTTAACCCCTGTTCAGGGTACGACATCTCCTTCCTGATAACTGATTCGGTCACTATTTAACCCCTGTTCAGGGTACGACATCTCCTTCCTGATAACTGTATCCGGTCACTATTTAACCCCTGTTCAGGGTCACTATTTAACCCCTGTTCAGGGTACGACATCTCCTTCCTGATAACTGATTCGCATACTAAAATGATGTACAAACACAAGCTCGTGGACTTTTTGATACATTTCATGCAGGAAATCGACAAGGTATTATTTTGAAGTGTTCAATATGATGAATTTGAAACTCTGGGGGTTAATTTGGTGGTACTATATGTAAATTCTAGTGAATGTTATTTTCGAATGGTAACTTAATAACCAAAAAAACTTCTGAGTTTGTCGAGTATTTAACAAAATTGAGTTTGGGAAGTCAATAATTTGATGATGGATTTGATATATTGATGTCCAAGCAAAACAATTTATGGGAACAGCCACAGATTTTTCCAGGTAAGGTCTCCATTTCATCCTAGAAAAACGCGTTTTTGCCAAACCATGAGCGAAATATCTTCATTATTTTCATTTAATATTATTACTATTATTTATATCATTATTATCATATTCATTTTTCTTTTGTAATCATTATTATCATCATGTTTCAAAGAGGAAGATACTTATTCAAATTGATATGCAGGAGATCAGTGAGATGAAGTTAGCCATCAATGCACGCGCTCGAGTTTCTGCCGAAGAATACCTGAAAAGATTCAACTGAGGAGCTTCGAAAAATCAGCTGAACACATTAGTAATATGTGAAAGCCGTTTTTTAGGAGTTGCAGTTGAAAATAGTCTCCGTAGAAAACTTCGAGTAAGATATAACGTCGCATTTAAATTTCGTACAATTAGTTTAATTGCAAGTCTGATGATTTTCACGTAGAATACATACCAGTGGCATTGTTTTTCTTACATTGGAATCTCCACTGGAGGGGTGGTAATCATGATTTATCTACTTATCAGCCTTTTTTGATTGTGCTAATTTATTTATCGGAATTTGTTGCGTGAAAATAATTTTTTTGTGTTGGTGATTGATTCAATCAATACTTGTATTGAATTTTTACTCAATTCTATCTTCGATCTTTTTGAGGCTGGAGTAGCTTGGATCAAATGTCTACATATTTGAATTCATTATTCGATGAAAATAGTTGACAGTGTTTACTTGATGAGAAATTTTGATGGTAACTCTATTCAGTTCTGTTGCGTTCATGTTGTTCAAGTGTTAGGAGAGGTTGGCTCAATTATATGCCTTTTTTCTCTTTTTTTTTTAAAAAAAAAAGTGTTTATGTATCAGTTCTTGTTCTGAAAGATCTGATGAGTATGAAAATTTGTTTAAAAAATGTCTTTGAGTCGATAGAAATAATTTTATGTGAGTGGAAAATCAGGAATTCGAATTGTTGAACCACATCATTCCCTGAATTTCTCAATTGTTAACACTGAAAAAATGAGAAGCGAAAGGTCTCTAGGCGCGAAATTATATTCTGGGTGCCAAAATTGTAAATGTGTACCTGTGATTGCTTATTTCTGACTTTGTACCAAGTTTGTTGTTGTTGTTGCCGGCAAGCATCCCGCATCGAAGACTTGGTTATGAACACTCTCTTTAATGAGAGAAGTTCTCGTGTTCTTCGGACAAGATGCGTCCGGAGAAGGGTTTTGATGTCCTTTGCAGTCCTGAGACTGTCATGTGAAGGCGGACATCGTTGTAGCAACCTGTTCATGCTATAGGCCTTGTGAGTGGGTGGTCAAGCCGGCCTAGCATCGTTTTGGGTGGGAGTAGAGACGTCTAGCCTGTCGTTGACCGGAGATAGGCAAGAGGCTATTTGACTGGCGCCTCGACTCGCCATTGAAAAGTATAGCGGAGTATCGGCTGATGTTTTGTCCGGTGGCATGCCCAGGCCGGTCCGGCATCGCCCTCCTTTGACGAGCTATACTACCCAGTTTTTGTCCGCGGCGGGATTTTCCCGCTACCTCCCAGCACGAATTCTTCGTAGGGAGGCATCCCTCTATCCGCCACCTGAGGTCGCGCTCGATTCTGGACTGGATGATCCGGCTCCATCCGTGACAGGCTCTTAGGCTGTAGAGTCACGAATGGACACGAAACACACTGTTGCCAGTGTGTTTCGAGTTTGTACCAAGTTGAAAGCTGTTGATTATTATTGATGTAGTGAACAAGGCAAGATATCGCTAAATTTGGTTTGAAGCATCAGAATGTGGTCAAAATACGTTTGGTGTGGTAAAACATTAGCTTTAAACAGGAATTCGTTTACTTGTTTTTTTGTTGTAAAATTTAATAATAAAAAATCAATGTTTCTTGAGAGGTCTCAATTTTGACATCTTAAGTGGATCGAATGGGTATCCTCTGATTAAGGTTCTCAGCCGAACGCTTATCTATCACTTTGTTATGAGATCAAAAGAGGTATGAATGATTAAACCTTTAAAGTATAAGTATGAAGTTGTGGAAACTTGAAAAATCGTACAGATTGACATTATATGAGATATATTGAACTTCACTCGTTCAATGACTTGCATCACATTAAGCTTATTAGCAAAAATGTATAATTTGTTTGAATTCAACCACGATTTCACGGTGCTATTTTCTTGTACACGCTCATATAACTAGATTTTCAAAACATATGCGAGGAAGGTTTTTTAAAAGAATCGTTGATTCGTACTACACATTCAGAGTGATGATATGGACAACCGTGTTAGCGCTTTTATGTGTGCTCATACGAACGCGAGTGCAAGCTTCGGAAGTATCAACAAATGCGCAAACGCAGTCACGTCTTTACGCAGTTGAGGGGACGGTCAGTTGATTCTGACAGTTGCGAATGGGATATGATAGAATAGTTAGTAGTTCTTTAAGAGAAAGAGAAGGAAATATCATTCTATCGGTGAAATAAAACTAGGAGAGATTTGATTTTTAGTAAATTAACATTGAGATTAATTTATATTTGAAAGTTGAATGTATTAATTTGAATGAACGCTTTGGTGAAAAATGAGCTGTTACGTTCACTGTCGTGTGTGAGATTTCTCCGAGATCAAAAATAGTACCTTGAACCCAAGATTTCTCCGAGATCAAAAATAGTACCTTGAACCCAAGATTTCTCCGAGATCAAAAATAGTACCTTGAACCCAAGGTTATTCTCCGTTATTCCCAGATGAACCCGCTGTTCCAAACAAGGGCTTGGCCGGTTTCACGCATCGCCTTCATAGCTCACTAAACTTGTTAAATGTCCCGAGGTCGTCCGCCCGGTCCCCCTAAAAATCGTCCGCTAGGTCCCCCTAGAAAAATTTTTTTATAGTGAAGAAATTATGACATAAAATGATCTTTTCAAAAAGCTTAACGTTCTCAAGTGATCAAAATGTCGAATATTGAACTCCGACCCGTGCTACATCAAAAGATCAATTGACCACAGAAAACAGACCAAAAACTTTTTTGATCCCTTCCGCTTTCCGATCACAAGGGTCGCCCGGTCACCCGCCCAAAAAATAAGTTTTCAACACATCCTGGTGAGCTATGATCGCCTTTTATCCTCCCCAATGCAGGTAATTTTTCCCCGGGGAGAAGCTTCACTCCCGGCGAACACTCGCATTCTGCTCAACTACGGTAAGTATGTCGGTTTCCCGAAGGAGGATGGGACGTTCCGAATAGACGGAGTTGCGTCAGGCAGCTATATCGTGCAGGTTGGAATCGGATGAAGGAAAGATTGGACTCGGAAAAAGCTCAATTGTTTTGAAAAAAACACGTTATTCAAAAGGCGCAGAAATTTAGGAAAATGTTGCTTAGAAGGTAGTATAATAGCAAAGGCTGAAAAATGCTTACAAGAAACTTTTTTTGCTTTTTTAAATAGTATCACAAGAAAAATTTAATTTTGTTCGAGGGAAAGGTAGACTAAATTGTTTTGTTTTTTTTGTTCTTGCTTGGTCGATAAGATTTTTTATTATTTTTAACATGATTATTTTATTTGTCTATAATGTTTCAAGACATAGTCTTGAAACATGCGAGAAGCTATAAATTGAATAGAACAGATTATGACCACTAATTAATTTCTCATTGCTCTTGATTGATAAATTTCGAAGTATAATAAACATGATCTATGTAAAGAAGCTCTAGAAAAGACGAATTTTTTGAATCTGCTTTTAAGTTGATGAGTTAATGGTTCAAAAAGCGTGAGTTCTAGCGACGAAAAGAGTTTTGGAAAAGTGTGAGAATTGGAATAGGCGGAATATCATGGAACAATATTTTGGATATTCCATTGCAGATCGAAAACGTGGATTATGTTTTCGAGCCTCTACGTGTGGATATAACATCTTCAGGCAAGATTAGAGCCAGGAAGATCAGCATGCTACAGGTTCGATCCTTTCTGAAGACCTTGCCTTTTGGGTCCGAAAAAGTTCGAAAAACTTTCACGCATATACAGTGCGCGTCATAATTATGCTAACACCCTATTTTTCAAGGGTTTTCGGAAAAAATGAAAAAGCCTGCAAGCTGTAAGATATATCAATAGTTCAATACTGTTTCTGAGTCAATGTCTCCGAATTTGGTGTTAATTGATCGACAAATAAGTTTTTTCACAATCTTTTATTGATTTCCGACCGCGTCATAATTATGCTAACGATTTTCACATCAATAACAGCACAGAAACGTTTTTTAGCTCTTTTTTAGTAAGCGATTGGCCCACCAGATGACTTTATGACACTGAACACACGATTTGGCATTGAATCAACTAGGTCATGAAGCGTCTGTGGACTGAGAGACTGCCAGGAGTTAGCTATCGCGTCTTTGAGCTCTTGTACACTACAAAACTGTTTTCCATTTGCATAGATCTGACCCACAACGATGCCCCAGAGATTCTCGATAGGATTGCAATCAGGACTGCATGCCGGTCAATCCATGATATCGATTCGCTTAGACGCAAACCAAGCATTTGTCGAATTGCTCACGTAAATGGCGGCGTTGTCCTGCTGAAAGGTGTAATGTGCAAGACCACGCTGCCGCAGGAATGGAACCAAATGAGTGCCTAGAAGCTGCTGATAGTCGCCTGAGTTCATACGAGTCGAAACAAAATCTAAAGCGACCGTGCCGTTGTCACAGAACGCACCCCAAACCATGACGGTATCATCCCCGAAATTGCGTTTCGAGAAATATAGGGATCTTTGAGTATATCTCGCCAGTAATGCGAGAGAGAATCCATCGGGCCCGTCCAAATTGAACTTTTTATCGTCCGAAAAAAACCACCTGAAAGGTTATTAATTACTAAACTTACCGAAGAAAAAAAAAATAATTAGACCTTTTTCCAGTTTCGTGTCATGTTTTCCCTTGCGAAATCAAGGCGCTTCTTCTTGTGGGATTCAGTCATCCGAGGCACAGTTTTGCGTGTGGCGGCCACCAGATGGTCGGACTGTCGAATCGTGCGTAAAATGGTTGACTTGCTCACAGATGCGTTCGCTTCAGCACCGATCTTAGCAGCCGACTTCATAGAGTTCGAAGCAATCCTTCAGAAATTTGAAATTTTACTGAAGCAAAACATCAATACAACAAGTTCTACCTGCAGATCCTCCTCCTATCTCGCTTCGAAAACTTCTTGGGCCTCCCTGGATGCTTCTTAGTCCCATAATTGTCGGGTCTTTGAGGAACTTGCTGACTACAACATTGAAACGTCCTAGATGAACAGCAATTCTTCTTGCGGAGATGCCATTGGCACGCAAGGCTTTTATCGTGTCTTGCTCGGAGGCAGAAAGCATTTTCGAGCTGGGCATAATGTCTAAACAGCAAAAAAATTAAGCAAACATGTTCAAAATCTGTTATGACGCGGCAAAAAAAACAAATTTTTTTATTAAAAAAACTTTTTTTACGTCCATTGATTACCATAACTCCACATAATATTTTAAAAATACTTTCGAATAGGCCATGAAATCAACTATTAGGTATCATCAGTGGTTTTCCGAAAACTATTAAAAAATAAAATGTTAGCATAATTATGACGCGCACTGTATTTGAATTTTTACAAGTGCGCATAGATTTTTTCTAACCGCAGTGCGGGTTAGAAAAACACCCTGCCCTCGAAGAAAAGGGAGTACCAAATTTCCTCCGGTTCCTCGCCTATTGCTACCATTGTCTCCTTGGTTGCTCTTTTCATATCTCTCTCTTTTACATTCTCTCTTTTTTCAATCGTTCTCTATCTCTCTCATTTTTCCCCAATCACTTTTCCCTCTGCTCACTCACTCTTTGGCTCAAGTTTTGAAATTTATAGGTTTCGCTATTGTACTTTTGAAAGTGTGATCTTGCAATAATCAACGGTTAGATATAATTTAATGTTTTTTTTTAAGCCAGGAGCAGTTGTGCAGCTACCGTACCCTCTTAAAATGGCTGCCAGGGAAAGCACTCGCTACTTCAGGAAGAGGGAGGTTTGGCAGATTGAAATTAAGTTTACTGTAGTTGAATTAATCCGATTTTTCTCTTATTCTTGAAAAATTACTAGATGAAAAGCAGAACATTGGAAATTGAAGCGCCGGGAAAATAAACAAAAATGTATTGAGGAAAATACTCGGACGATTTGCGAATTTGAACAAAATAAAATATAATAACGAATTTCAACTGTAGAATTTTCCTCTTTTTTTTCGCTCTCTTCATTTCTCTGTATTTCTAGCTCTTCTCTCTCTCTCTCTCTCTCCCTTTTCCTCCCAATGAAACTCTTGAAGCTGAGAATAAGGTAGACCTTCCATTTCACAGGAATGGCGCGTGACGGACATGTTGCTCTCTCCGATGGTTCTGATGGTCGCCGTGCCGTTCGCCATTATGCTTCTGCTTCCGAAGTTAGAATTTCGGGTCTTAAGAAACGGTAAAGAGTGACTCGGACGATGAACGTTGAGGTTGGAAAATTTATAAAGTGCCTGGTCTGAAGGTTCTGTTACGGATCACGGGTTACTGTAACCAGTGTGTTACTGTAGCAGTTCGTGTAAAATTTATGCGCTGTTCAAGAAAGATAGTGATAAAAATGCTCTGATTGTATGCATTTTCTTTTTTACATGAGACGTTTTCGGGCTTTCTCGAAAATCTGGTGTTGCCTCATCTTTAGTCATCTTGATATATTTGTTGTGTGGGTGGAATGAAGTAGCCTGACTGTAACCATTCCTTTCTATTTTTAAAGGCTTTCTCTCACTCTCTTTCTCTCTCTCTCTCTCTCTCTCTCTCTCTACTCTCTCTCTCTCTCTCTCTCTCTCTTTCTCTCTTACTCTCTCTCTCTCTCTCTCTCTCTCTCCTCTTTCTCTCTCTCTTTCTCTCTCTCTCTCTCTCTCTCTCTCTCTCTCTCTCTTTCTCTCTCTCTTTCTCTCTCTCTCTCTCTCTCTCTCTCTCTCTCTCTCTCCTCTCTCTCTCTCTCTCTCTCTCTCTCTCTCTCTCTCTCTCTCTCTCCCATAGATCACCAGTATGTGCTGACAAATCGTTTTCCGGGCAGTTGCCCGGTTTACTGAAGGGCAGTCAGAAGAAACTTTGGTCTCTTTTCCGAAATCATTTGATCCTTATTCTTAGTTAGGGCCTAATTTTTACATTTGAAACTGTTTCACTTACGAGCTTTAACTTTTTGTAAAACAAATTCCGTTATTTTTCCTCTATAAAAATTATTATTTACGTGCACCGCGCGGGCGAGCGGGAGAAATTTTACAAGTCTGGTGAGCTATGCTCTTTTCAGACTGACCGCCAATGATCCCGAGCTGAAGGCGGAAATGGAGAAGATGCAGCTGCCCCAAATGAATATGGACATGTCGGACATGATGGCCAACTTCTTCTCCGGGGGCAGCGCAGCTGACAAGAAGAAGAAAAAGAAGGCACCCGCTATTGGGGCGAGGAAATAGAAGGAGAGGGTAAGGGGGAGGGAAGATGTCTTGGAGCGACCGTCCACGTAGATGGATGACACTCGGATTGACTTTGGTCAACTGCAATGTTGTAAGATTTGAAAAAGCAAACCGTTTAGTTAGAGGGGGACCTGGAGTAATGAGAAGCGAGCAAGTCTTCAGTTTTGACATTTTATTGAGCCCAATCTCTATCTCTCTCTCTCTTCCCGCGCTCTCTCACTCTCTCTCTCTCTCTCTCTCTCTCTCTCTCTCTCTCTCTCTCTCTCTCTCTCTCTCTCTTTCATGTCCAGCATATCTAGCTCGTTTTCCATTTTTCTACACAGTTCCTCGCTCAAAAAGCGATTTTTCTAATCTTTGAAGCGGTTTTTTTGATTCGCATGAGGAGAAGTGTGATTTATGCTGGCAGAAAATAGCCGAGTTTTGTTTCCCAGAAGAGACTTCAGATCAGATCTGCTCTGTACCAAAATCCACGTCGAAGTGTCTCACTTTTAGTGATGTAATGTTTCGGTCAATTGGTGTTTTCAATACTTTGATGAGCTTTAAAATGGAAATGATGAGCCTGGTTATAGTGACGTCTTGAAAGACAAGACCCTGAAACGAAGCCGTATTGTAGGCATGAAAGAGTTAGTATAGTTTCTATTCGTCTCAAATCCTGTGCCTTGGGTGAAGGTTATATTCAAGTGCTTATTAATGATAACTCTGCTTATAAAAATGTCTTCAATGGTTTATTCTAGAGAATCCGACTCTTACTGTTGTTCACTTAACTGGAGTTCATTGAATATTGGAAATGTGAATGTATTCGCATGAATTCTCTGATGTGTGAATGAGAATGGCACGTGATTATTATGCGTGTGACACGTGATTATTTGTTGCGAGGTTTCACGTCTTAAAAACTGTTCTAATTAACAGTGACTAGGATGCTATTGCTGAGGAATTTAGGCACGATAGGTTCCAAGTAAAGTACGGTCAGTATACGATATTTGCTTTTTAGTCGATTTTCGCACCAAATTGATCGTTTGAGCAAGAGGAAATGGTAGCTAGACTGTATCAGGGAAGTATTGGGGTGGAAGTGGTTCGACTACGGTAGCGTTCATCAATTGAAACAATGATCTCAATCGATTTACGCGATTAAGTTGTTTTCTTTTATATTTTCAGCGAGCTGTTTGTATTTGAAAAAAAACTTCGTTCAATGTAATGTTTTCTTTCAAGATTCTGTGCTTTTTCGAAATGTTTTCCTACTTAGAATTATTCTTTTCTCTGTAATATATTATAGAGTTGTAATTAAATAGTTTAAAAACTAAAATAATAAAAAATAAGTTGCTATCGTTCTGCGGTAAAAATAAGTTCACATCTTTAAGTGTTTTGAAAGCCAAGATATGTAATGCATTAAGCATTGAATGAAAGAATCATATGATGGTTCTATCCATTGATGAATCAGAAATTGAACTATGTGTCCTTCTCTGCAAAGCCACAAAAAGTTATGATTGAACACGCTCAAAAATTCTCGAGGCGTCAATTTAATATTTCATCGAACATCTACAGAAAAAAAAGTACATTTGTAAATATATATCATACAAAAGCCGAACCTGCTAGGTTTAGACAATTTGGTACGTCTATGTCCAACAGTATGGTTTCACGACATTTCGCACCATGACACCTTGAATTTCAAAATCGGAATTTTTCCATGTAATACTTCATCGAACTTTGTGCTTAGGCCAAGGTAAGATTACGCTAACGAGGCCGAACGGCTTAGTACGAGACCGTATAAAACGAGTCACATGATTAGAGCTTTAAAGAAAATAATATTGCTAATTCCGGGTGCGAAATGTCGCGGTGCGAAATAGCATGATGCGAAAAATCATGGAACCCAACAAACAACAAAAGCACTGTTTGTGTCACTGAACCAATAGAAAGATGATGCTAAACTATCGAACAAAGAACCTTGACGGTAGAGCAAAAAGGCGGAACAATGAAGTAATCTTATACACAACATACTAGACTATTGCCATATATCATAAGGTACTATGATTTCAGCATCATATGCTATGCATTAGAAAGTTGTTAAGTTTACATTTTTCCAATTCAAAAGTTTACCTGGTTATAATTCTTGAGAATTCAGTATGGTATCACTAATTCTTTCATTCGTCTCCCTCCGTGAACGGTTGCTCCCCGCACCGTCTCTTCCCTCGTCTGTGAGAATCCTTTCCCGAGAAGATTTGGCGCTCCGGGATCGTAGCGCCATCATGAGCGACAGAAGATGGAGGGTTGGTCCCCAATTCCTAAGGAAGGCAGAGAACGCTGAGGAGTGGAGTCGTCACATGTCGCAACAGATCCCATAATCGATGATGTTATACCTCCGATGTGGCTTGCTGATCTTGATAAAGCGTTTAAGTTGAAAAAAAATTGAAAAATTCTTGAGAATCTCCTTTCAAAAATGTAGAGAATCGAAGATGCATTCAAGTGAAGAGAGGTGAAAATTATATTTGAATAACCCGAAGAGAGAGATTGACCTAAATAATGCATATCCATAGCTACCACACAAAGATAAACATATGAATAGTAACACTTTTGGAACATAAATATCATTGTTACAACTATACATACTTGGCATAAATTAATAGTATGATAATACATACTTTTCGACTACTAACGCGCTTTGAGCTCATTTCCGTATATTAATAGTCAAATTTTTGCTGATAGAAGTGACCAAAACTGTCATAAACATTCAAATTACCAGAAAATTTTCTATGTATATCTTTACAGATTAGTTATTACTATGTGTAGTAAGTATGAAACTCATTCCATAGTGTTACTACAATTATTCCTGCAAAACTTATGCAGCAACCTAACAGAAAAATTACACGAATTCATTTCATAATTTAATGATATTAAATTAAAATTTCAAAGGGGAATGGTTTCATTTAACTTTTAAGTGCAAATGAACAATGTTTCCAATAATTAATTCTAAGCAATTGACACAAAAGAAAGACTTTGAGTTTTCTTGTCCGGTGTATAGTGTATACGGTAATAGAACAGTGTATACATATAAAACAAACAAACTGTTCAGTTAGAAGAAGTATAGTTTTCAGAGATTCATTATTACAGCAAAAAAATGGAAAGTTAAAACTGATTACTCACATAAGTACGAACGAAACGGACATTAATGTATTGTTGAGAAGATATAGAGAACAAATAAAATTTTTGAAAATTTTTTCTAGACTGCTCGGTTAATTCTTTTAAAATGTAATTTTCTAGCCAGACTCCCTTCAGGAAAAACGGTCACTACTTTTAAAGGTGTTTTTTTCTCAAAAACTTAGCTTTCTATTCAATATTTTTCAAAAAAAGTTTCTTGTGATTGAGGTAAAATTAAATGATACCTAGACTTCCGTAGTTTTCGAAAGGACTACATTTGTAGTTTAAAGGTTAACCTTAAGTATATTTACCGTAAGCCAGACATTCTATTTAGAATCATTTCAAGTTCCTGGTTTTCCCCACAACCCCTGCTCCGAAATTCTGGTTTGGATGAGGAATCTTAGAAAAAATCGAGAATCCATTCCAGAACTCTGATCGAATCAGATATTAGCTCATCCTCCTTTTCACGTGAAGCTGTGTTCAATATGAGTCAACATCTCCTCGTTGGCACTCTTTTGCAAAAACTGCAGGCAGAACATGGCGGCTGCTGCACAACTCAGACCAAGCCAGTGCATACCCTCACCTGAAGTCATTTTTTCAGTTACACTTGAAAAATGCAACCGCCCACCTGTAGTTATTCTTTTAGTTATACATCAAGAATGCATCCCCTCACCTGAAGTCAATCTTTCAGTTAGACTTGAAAAATGCAACCGCTCACCTGTAGTTATTCTTTTAGTTATACATCAAGATTTCATCCCCTCACCTGAGGTCATTTTTTCCATTATACACCAATAATGTTTTCCTATATTCGAAGCCATTATCAGCAATTCATTGCGACAGATGGATTCAGTCTTTCAGTTTTACACTAACATCGCGCATCACCTCATATTAACTATTTTTTCTGTTATATGCATATTATCCATTCATTGGATTTTATTTCAAGCCCGACCAACTGCGTCTCTGATTTTTTTGTGCTTTGTAGTGCGTGTGTGTGAAGATGTATTCGAAACATCGTACTAAAAATTATTAGCAAACATTAAATTTTTTCTTGATTTTCGTATATAAAATGTGTCTATAAGAGAATAATCAACATACAGCAGAAAACGGTATTTTTTCCAAGGGTGGTGTTTAAAAGAACTTTTTCCACTGCAATGGTAAAAGAAGTGGAGGGTTTACATATTTTTTTGTTTGTTTGTTTTATTTGTTGATATCGTATCGTTCAACTTGATATCGTTTCGTTCAACTTGATATCCTATCGTTCAAATTTATCGTATGTGTACTCTCTGGGCACTCACTGATGAGCCCCACCCAGAGAGCACAGAAGTCTGTCAGAGCGGGGGCGAAACAGACTTTTGTGAATTAGCGTAATCGCAGTGATAGTGCTTGAATATTTTTCTCCCTTCATTCTTGATTTTTCATAATAAGCAGGGAGGGGAGGGTCTTGAAGGGAAAAAGAAGGGGCGCCCTAACTAAGCGAGGGGGAAAGTGATTAAGAGAAGGGGGCATAAAGGAAGAAGATGACAGGGGCAAGGGGTCCAATGGAGAGGAGAGGTAAAGGTATTCAGAAACAGTTTTTTATCACTATAAATAATAGCAAATGTCCTTGAGTTAAAAAAACTGTCTTCAAAAACATCTTATATTCTCTGTTTCTTCTGCCTGCTTATTCGATATTTTGAGAGCAGGGGCCGTATTCAGAGATCTAAGATGAACTCAGGGGTAAATTTTACCCTAGTATATATTGTAGACCTAAGTTAAACTCAGTTCCGTATTCAGAGACAAGTTGGGTGAGAGCGTCTCAGCTTTCCTACTAAACTTTAGCATAAAGTTTACCCTAAAGTCTACTCTCTGAATTCCATTTTGGCGAAACTACAACTTAGTATAAAGTTTACTATAAATTTTAGTATAAAGTTTTGTCTCTGAATACGGCCCCAGGAATGAATAATTAGAATAATGAAATCATTTCTCGTACAACTGTGAACTTATTTTTGATGAAAATAAAAGTTCACGGAAAAGAGCGAGGTTTATGTTATAACACTATGTACATATAAATAACCAAAGAAGATGTGAAAGCACTCTGGCAAGAGCCAGACAGGAAAAGTTGGTGAAAGTGAAGCAATTTACTTCTCAACATGAATCACTCTTTTAGTTATATGTCAACAAAGCATCCCCTCATCTGTAAACTCTTCAATTTCCACCTGATAAATGCAACCCTCACCTAAATTATAGCAATTACAAATAAATTAACATGCATTAATTTTTTTATTGTATTCGAACGTATTTAAAGTTATTTATCATCGTTTCATCTTATCACAAGAATCATTCTTTCGAGTTTTTCAACGAGCTTGTCAAAATCTTTGCCAAAATTAATTTCATTACCAGACTGGAAGTTTGATTTGCATGCAGAATTGAATGGTTAAAGAAAACATGAAGCTCCGCCCCTTTGCAATCTCTTGATCTTGAAGCGATCATTCAACCAATAAAAGAGCGGTCTTAGCCGAGAAAGAAAGAGAGAGAGAGAAAGAGAGATTCAATGCGTTTCGCTGAGCGATTGCTTTTCCATTTTCGCTTGTAAATTCGCTCACGAATTTTTCTATACTAATAGTTTATATAATTAAAAAAAACAGAAAAAGTCTAAATTTGAAAAAAAATGACTGAAAAGTGATGCAAAAAATGAAATTTTCTTATAATAGACTGACTCAAGGAATGTGATGCTTGCACAAAAGAAAGCGGGAGATACATTAAGCAGAACAGAGAAGTTAGTCCGATGAGCAGCTGAAACATCAACGAATCATTTGGGTGTGAGAAAGAGCGAGAGAGAGAGAGAGAGAAAGAGAGAGAGAAAGAGATAGAGAGAGATCGGATCACCCAGACCTTTTAAGAGAGAGCGAAAGATACAGAGAGAAAGTGAGAGAGAGAGAAGAAGAGAGAAAAGCAAGGTTAAGAGAAGAAATTTATAAATGCGAGAAAACTGACGATTCCCAAAAGATGCGCATGTAGTATAACTTCATAGAATGATCCTAGCTTTTTTCCAGTGCAAATGAAAGCAAGGAAAACCAGTGCCAGCACAGCACAGAACACGTGAATACAGAAGACGATGGAGATCATTGTTGTGCCGTCCAGCAGAATACGGTAGCTGGTTCTGCAGTGAAAACGTGTTATGAAAATCAGGGGAGTGGGTAACGGGGAATGGTATGTACTAAAAAAACAATCGGTGAATCTACGAACTAATAGCTGCAAAAATCTACGAACGTGTTTAAAATAAAAATTGATTGAAATATGACACGGGAAAAATTTATTCTGCCGGACGGGATCGAAACCAGTCCAATCTACCGCGACATTAAACTCTAAACGATGAGATCATCGGCGCCATGACCTCATGTCCTTCAAATTTCATCGAAATTTTTGAAAGATGATGTGACCTTGACTTTTTTTGGCGCGAAGACCTCATGTCCTTCAAATATGCATGTAAAACAGATTTAAAAAAATTTGGAAATAAAAGGTCCTGCACGGAATTCCATTCTTAGAACTTACGCGCGTAATTCACAGAGTCAATGTCTGCGCTCTGACCTTTTCTTATTACACGGACTCGAGTTTTATATTAATCGCACTTGTACTATTTTTTCATAGTAATTCAATTTCATGATAATTGTATTATCAAAATTCGCTTAGGCTTAAGAAAAAATCACGCTAATGAGACCGTACGGCTCAGGAATAAGGCCGTACGGCTTAGGAATATACCGCACTAAAAATGTCTGCGTCTTGGAGATGCCCGTAAGAGGATAAGAGGCCCCCCGCACTTTAGGCCCCTCCCCTCCTATAGGTTCCATGGGTCATACTTCTGTCTTACATACAATTACAAAAAAATAATTTTCACATTAAAAAGGTATTTTTCCATTACATAAATAAATTATGTTTACATTGAAAACGCTTAGGCTCAGGAAAAAGTTTAGGCTCAGGAGAAAAAAAAGCTTAGGCTCAGGAGAAAAAAAACAAGAATAAAAAATGTTGGGTACAAAGTTTCGGGGTACGAAATGTCGCGGTACGAAGTGTCGGGTACGAAGTGTCGGGTACGAAGTGTCGAAAATACAACAAAAAAATTTGAATGAAATGTTCAACAAAAAAGTGAAATGATTTTCAAGTACGGAAACAAACTAGATTGCGATTAGTTAGTATTTTAAGATTCATTTGGAGAGAAAGACGGCATGTGAAATCTCATTTTCTCGTACTTTAAGATATTATTTCGCGTGCTCTCGCAAGATCATCTCATACCTCACTGATCCAACATTTTTTGCCTAAAAAGTGCGAGAGCCATGATCTCATCGTGAAAAATTTCAGTTGTATTAACACTGACTCGATGATCTCATTCATCGACCAATGATGTCATCTTTACAGATACATCGCACGATCGCTCAACTTTTTTTTGAGAGATTAATGTCGCGGCTAGTCTGCCGGGCAGGATCTAACCCAGTCAAGTTTAGTCTGCCGGGCGGGATCGAACCCAGTCAAATCTAGTCTGCCGGGCGGGATCTAACCCAGTCAAGTTTAGTCTGCCGGGCGGGATCGAACCCAGTCAAATCTAGTCTGCCGGGCGGGATCTAACCCAGTCAAGTTTAGTCTGCCGGGCGGGATCGAACCCAGTCAAATCTAGTCTGCCAGGCGGGATCTAACCCAGTCAAGTTTAGTCTGCCGGGCGGGATCGAACCCAGTCCAATATAGTCTGCCGGGCGGGATCTAATCCAGTCAAGTTTAGTCTGCCGGGCGGGATCGAACCCAGTCAACTCTAGTCTGCCAGGCGGGATCAAACCCAGTCAAATCTAGTCTGCCGGGCGGGATCGAACCCATTCATTTCTCATATCCCTAACCAGAAGTACGAGCGTGTTACCAATATACCACGGGGACACATTGCTATTACGAGAGATAGTGTTGCATGAAAGGCTGAAATTCCCTGTTTTCTTCGTGCGAAAGCTCATTCAAATGTATTTGACATACGAAAAAAGAGAAACTTTTACTTTAGCCCCCTCATTGAACTTTAGCACCCCCACTCGCCTTGTGATACCAGAACCCCCCAACTCCATATTTGAAACATACCAAAATGGAGGGGCTAAAGGTATAGAGCAGTAATGGAGTATACCTGAAGTACATGGTCACCATTTAACTCTAGTTCCCCACCATACAAAATGGGGAGTTAAAGTACATACCCGTACCTTTTTTAATTTTTACCCCCTCACAGCTCCACTTCTTCAATAAAAAAGTCCTGAAATTTTAGCCCAATTTACCAGAGCCCAAGCAATCATTTAACAGAGAAGATGAAATACATTTTAAACGCTAACGAGAAAAAAAGCCCTTTAAAGCATAAAACAACACACTTTTATTGTGATGCGCTTTAAAAACCCAACGCTAGGTTTAAAAAAGGTGGGAACTTAAGTATAATAGAACTTTTTTGCAGTGAATTTTTTTTCCAGTGTGAGGGTTGAATTAAAACTTACCCCGAAAAATTAAAAAAAAGAATGTATTAGATAGAGGTAGAAAAGTAAGCAAGAATAACTCATGGAGCGGTAAAATTTAAAAAAAGTTAAGTGGGGATTTTGTACCTTCATCAGTCTCCCCACGAACTGCTGTGAAATGGCAATAGTTTACGGTGTTTTCTTATTGTTTATTCTTGATTAAAAGTGATTGATGCGTTCAAAATTAGCAACATAAAAACACCGTATTCCATTGTCTTTTCACGGCAATTCGTGGTGAGACTAAAAAAGGTACGACTTATCTTTCACCTATCTTTCGTGCTCCACTTATCTTTCACTTTTTGATTTTTAAACGCCTTATCAGACAAACTGTTGGGTTCAAAAACCAAAAGGATAATGATTCGGAAACTGGGTGTTCCTTATTGCCCGCGAAAAAAGTGTAGAACATAAAGAATAAGCTTGAGCGCCAGTTTTAGGAAGAAGAGTGTGCGACGAAAAATAAAGAAGTTGATACGAAAAGAAAAAAGTTTAACTAGTTTTTTGAAGAAGCGCATAGAAATTACGTGCGTGGTGGGTAAAAAACACCCTTTTTGGAAAGATTCTCCAAAAGAATAACTAACCCAAGGGTGATTGAAAGAAAGATTTGTATGACTGTCAATGTGATGACGGCCGGTCGAATGGAAAGCCCACACAAGGAGAACTCCTTTTCTATCTGCAGTGACATAGCGGGAGCTTCTTAGGAGTTCTGAAGTTGTTATAGTTTTGTTAAAGTTTTTATCATTCTACGTAAGCCGTAGAAGTTCATATTATAGAATACCGACCAAATGGAAATTTGCATTGAGAAAGTAATAGAATCATCCACGCGAAGAAATAAACTTCTATACATTAAACTTTATATGGAACATTGATCAACCAAATTTTTATTATTATTTTCCCATCACTGCTGAATAACATTCAATATTCAATTCGTCTGAATTCTCAAAGTTACAAGTAGTGATTTTTTGAGATTAAAAAATATGTATAATGAAAAAGGTTCTTAACTAATGTTTCGTACTCGAAACAATTTTGTAAACCAGGGTGTCCCTCCAACTCGCATTGTCGGTGGAATCTATGCGCTGTCCGATAATGCTTTGTTTGTTTGTATGACCTATAGTTTTAATCGCCCCTCGGCAAAATCCATCGTTCTTCAATGATTAGTCTTTTTGATCTACTAGCTTCTTTCGCGGGTGGTAAGAATCAGCCGGGTGTGAATCAAACCAGACAAGCTTCAGTAACTTTCAAGGCCGAACAAAACGTCAAATTATCTCACATCAAACCGATAAAACACGGATGTTAAGACTTTTTAATGATTCAAAAATCATACGCTTCATTGAAAGTATGATAGGGACAAATGATTTTAAATCTAAAAAAACTAATTTCTCTCTTTCTCTGCCCGGAAATACAAGCGCGTTACCTTTTACACGCATTATTGGTTGATGTGCTGATAATGTGTGACTAAGAACTCGAAGACTGAATAATGACTTTACAAAACAAAAAAACTTTTTCAAAATCAACAAAGATGTAGGGTTAAATTTTACTGCAGCCCCCCTCAACACGTTAAGTCCCTTCCAGTGATGAAAGAGCCCCCTACAAGCCGGAAAATTGTTTTCGTGGGATGCGAAAGTAAAATTTATAAATATGAGAAAAAGGGAAAAAGTAATATGTTAAGATTTAACGATAGCCCCCACAACAACAAAAAAATTTTAATTTCCAGAACCGGCAATCTTTTACATCATCACCTCACCGAACATGATTTCTCGAAAAAAATGCTCAAATTACAAAAGTCCCGCGCAGAATTTTACTTTAACCACACAATCTCTAAAATCCTATCAATTTCAATAATCCAATCAATTTTTTGTCTAAGCCTAAGCAATCATCACATTTAAAATCATCTAATTTTTTTAAAACTACAATTTAATGACAAATAAAAAAGTAGTCCATGGAAGCAAAAATCAAACAAATATTTGATGATGCAGTAATTTATAACGCCCGATTTAAAAAAAAATGGGTTGCTAAAGCATAGCACAACTTTTGCAGTGCATTTTGTCCCGTGTGGAGGACTAAAGTAAAATTTAACTACTTGCAGAAATCTTAAGCACTACGTGAACACAAAAAGGCAAGCAATAGAGTAGAAACTTCTAAACTCAGAAAACTGTGATTAGATGTAGAGGAGAGTCTGGGAAAGTAAAGAGATCAAAAAGTCGTTTCCAGAAAATATGGAAACTACTTTCAGATTTCGAAAAAAATTTCAGATAGGCAGATGATAGTAACACCTGGAAACAAAAACGGAAACTTTTACATTGTTTCTTGTTTCTACACAGGGATTGTTGGACGATATTGACATACTTTCATTTGAGGAAGACGTGTAAGAAGCTAGCAATCGAGATGGATAGGTTAAAAAGTTAATTATAGAGGAGTAGGAGAAATAGTATGTGATAAAGAATGAAAAATGAGTGAGAGCATAAAGAGAGAGATGGAGAGACAGATGGAGAGAGGAAGAAAGTAGGAGAAAGAGGGATAGAGAGAGATAAAGCTAAATAGAGAGGAAGAGAGTAAACACATTAAATATGTAAACTTAAACCTTTCTAACTCTCTTATTAACCTCATAAACATGGGAATGATAGTGAGAAAAGTTGGATTAAAGTAATTGACTGCAAAACTTTGCTCTTGTTTTTCTCTTTTACGAACTCTTTTACTTTTATTTTTTTATCTCGTTAGATTACTACCATTTTCCAATTGCCGTATTTCTCTGTCTATCTCTATATCTTTCTCTCTATATCTCTCTTTTCTTTTTTCTTTCTTTAACCCTCTTTCCATCTCTCGTTCACACTCTCTCTTTCTATCACTCTTTATCTGTCTCTTCTGTCTCTCCAATCTTTTTCTATTTCTCAAGAGTCAGCCTCGTCTCTCTTCTGTCTCTCCAATCTTTTTCTATCTCTCAAGAGTCAGCCTCGTTTCTCCATCTTTTAATGTTTGCCTATTCGAAGCCATTCAATAATTAGCGTATAGCGAGTAAGGAGTCTGAGCGAACGAATAAGAAAAAGTGAATAAGTTTAATTTAATAGAAAACATACGTTTGAGGTTTGGAAAATACGTAAAAGGATATAAAAGAAGCGTATACCTAATTCAGTGAAATGTTTACCTATTTTAAGAAACACGTCAAAACACGTTGGTGCCTTACAAACGTTGTTGCCTTACAAACAGAAAAACAAAAGAAACAAAAACAGAAACACATTGGTGCCTTACACCAAAACACAGTCCATTCTTAATTCTTTATTCCGCTTGAAACAAAACATAATGTTAAGTGACGAAACAGATGACACTGTCACAAAAAAAAAGTGAATCACAAAAAAAAAGTGAAGTCCATGTTTCCAGAGCTCATTCTTCCTTTTCTAATCTTTCCGACCATTTCTGTACATGGAATCTTCTTCTTCTTCCTAGCGTTGTCCCGCGATGGCAGGGTCCGCTTTGTGGATCTTCTTTCTCCACTTGTCCCGATCGAGGGCATCTTTCGGGCTTAGATGACTGGCTTTCAAGTCCGCATTGATGGTGTCTTGCCATCGCTGCTTCGGTCACCGACCTTCTACTTCGAGATTGTAGGCTGAGCTGGCTACAGTTTCCGGTGATGGTCTGGTGACATGGCCGAACTATCTCAGTCAATTTCCGTGCATCTTCTCGTCGATGGGGGTGACGCCAAATCTTCTCCTTATTGTCTCATTTGATAGGTGCTCGCAGAGAGAGATTCCCATGACCCAACGGATCATGCGCATTTCCATAGTTTGTAGACGTCGCTCAACTAATCTCGTAGTTGGCCAGCACTCGGTTCCATACAAAGCTACGGGGCGCACTACTGTCCGATATATCTTTGACTTGAGGCGCAGAGGCATCTTTCGGTCGCATAGTACGCCTGTGAGATCTCTCCATTTCATCCATGCTCCGTTGACACGTGACAGCACGTCAGAGTCGATGCCTCCGCTGGTCTGGATGTTCGATCCAAGGTAGCGGAAGCAGGTGGACTTCGTCAATTCTTCGCCGTTTACCTTGATGGTGTCTTCGGATGGTATTGTTTCCAAGTACTCCGTCTTTGAGGTATTCAGACGTAGTCCAAGCTGACTGAGTCGGCTGCTCCAAGCCTGCACTTTTTGCTGAAGCTCCTCTCTCGTTTCAGCTGCCAGGAACACGTCATCCGCGTACAGGATGGTCCATGCAAGGTCACCCTGTAGGTCACGAGTAATAGTGTCCATCACAAGAATGAAGAGGAATGGCGATAGCGCTGATCCTTGATGTACGCCCACACTCACTGGAAAACTATCCGAGATTCCGACGGGACACCTAACGTTGCTCGTGGCATCTACGTACAGTACCGCCCAAAATGTTGGCATATATTGAATTATTGAACATAACTTTTCTTTAAAAAAAACGAATGAAGCTCAAATTTTCAGATATTTTTTACAAGCCAAATTCACATGTTTCGAGTGATAGAACAACTTTGGTAAATGTTTTATTAGGTTTATTCGTTAAAAAAATGGAAATAGTAAAAATTGCTTATAGAGATGTTCGATTTTTTTCGAAGTATTAAAACAAATATTCTAGTATTTGGTGGCATATCCTTTGGAGTCAATTACTGCCTGACATCTACGAGGCATAGAATCAATCAAAGAGTCAATGGTTACCTGCGAAATCGCCTTCCATTCCTCCTCTAGCTGCTTAAACTTTTCATCAGCATTTCTGCATGTTTTCCCGTCAATTTTCGTTGCAAATGTTCCCATAAATGTTCGATGATGTTCAAATCGAGAGACTGGCTCGGCCAGTCCAAAACATCTACATGCCGACGGCGAAACCAGTTCTGAACGTGCTGAGGTCGATGTTTCGGGTCGTTATTTTGTTGAAAGGTGAACCCACGACCGAATTTGGAGAGGGCCCAAGGGCGCATGCTTTCCATTATGTTCTCATAGTCGTAACAATCGAGATTTCCGATAATACGTCTCAGTGGACCCATGCCGCTGGCGGAAAAACAGCCCCAGACCATCACAGAACCACCGCCATGTTTGACTGTGAGCGACTGGTATTGCGGCAGGAAACGCTTGCCCGCTGGACGTCTTACCCACCTCAGACCGTCACTGCAGAACATATTAAACTTGGATTCATCGCTCCAAACAATCTGAGACCACTCACGGCGCGTCCAACTGAGGTGATCCTTAGCCCACTGAACTCGAACTTTACGATTTTTTCGCTGATGAAAGGCTTCTTTGCAGGCCGCCTTCCATTCAATCCAGCGGCTTGCAAACGGCGTTTGATGGTAGTTATTGAAGGAGCAGGAGTCGCAGGCGTTGATATGACAGCTTGAATGTCTGTAGCAGTGCGTTTCGGGTCTTCGCGAGATGCGCGCAGGATGCTTCGGTCCATGTACCTCGAAGTTACGCGGGGTCTTCCCGAACTTGTCTTCACGATGACTCGTCCCTGCTATTTTTTTGTGTTCCAAAGTTATTCAGTTGTAGAAAATTCGTTTACCTGGGTTCGAAAACGCCGGAGGATACGGGAGATAGCGCTCTGAGTTACCCCGAACTGCTGGGCGAGCTCGCTCTGTGACCGGCCCTGTTTCGCCCCAGCAACAACAGCTTCTTGCATTCTTTTACTTGTATTTCGATGTCCGACAGTTCGAATCATGACTTGAAACGAAATTTTATGAATGAAATTCGAAAAACAAAAAAAAATCAAAAAAATCATGGAGAAAAAACTGAAAAATGGAAGATATACCAATTTTGGTGTATTTCTTGGAGATAATTAATAAATCACTCCAATTGATGTCCGGTACGGTACAGACACCCCAAAAACTTCTGTGAAATTTTGAGCTTTGAATTTTATCTTTGAAAAAAGTTATGTTCAATAATTCAATATATGCCAACATTTTGGGCGGTACTGTAGAGTAGCCGGACCCAATCAATTAGAAGTTCAGGCACTTCGTGGTCCCGAAGGGCGTACATGATGAGCTCGTGTGGTACACTGTCAAATGCTTTCTCTAGATCGAGAAAAGCGAGATGGAGTGGTTGCTGCTTCTCCCTGTGTGGAGAACATCAGCTGGCGAGCAGTGAAAACAGCGTCTGAAGTGCCTGTTCCTTTGACGAATCCACATTGGTTGCGTTGGAGCTTGACGATTTTTCGCAAGCGCTGTTCGAGGACACGTTCGAAAATTTTCATTGTATGGCAAAGTAGGCGTATCGGTCGATAATTCGAACAGTTCGCTGGATCTCCTTTGTTCTTGAAAATCGGGACCGTGACACTTGTCAACCAATCTGCGGGTGCTCGACCAGTTTCCACTATCGCGTTGAAGAAGTCTGTGAGCCAGGGGATCGCGGAGTCTCGTAGTTCCTTGAGCTTCCATAAGTCGGCTGGTAGCTCGTCTGGACCTGTGGCTTTGGAACTCTTCATAGCGCAAACGGCTTTCGAGACTTCGGCAAAAGTGATGCGGGAGGGGAGACTGGGCCAGCTAATTTCGGGCTTTCTGAAACATCCGGGTGTGGGAATTCTACATTTGAAATCTCTTCGAAGTGCTGTTGCCAGCGTCGGAGGATCTCTGTAGTATTCTGCAGCCTTCGCCCGTCTTTCGTCTTGACACATTTGTTGTGCTCGATGTCAAGAGTCGCCTTTTTCTTCGCTTTCGCTAGCCGATATATGGTCTTCTCTCCTTCCTACGTGTCTAAGCGTTCGTAGAGTTCACGATGATGTTCAGAGCGTGCGGAGGCTACGGTTCGCTTTGCTTCTTTTTTTCGCAGCCTTGTACTCCTCCCAGTTCTCGTCTGTCTTCCCGATGAACCATTTCTTGTAAGCCGCTTTCTTTGCTCGAACGGCATGCTGCACTTCGTCTGTCCAAAGCCATGTCTGCTTGTCGATTCTTCGGCGTCAAGGTTTCGTCGTTCCTAGAACTCTTCTCGCGTTGGCGGTTGCAGAATCTCGAAGCGAGGCCCATGTTCTGTTTATGTCTTCCGGGTCGATTTCAGGGAAGGTTAAACCAGTGACGACGGCTGATTTATATTTCTGAAGCTTCCACCATTTGATGGTTGCCGGGCCAGTTACTTGTACTCTCTTCTTCACGTTGACACGCAGGTCAGTTATGACCAGCTTGTGTTGAGGGGCGAGACATTCGGACGGAATCACCTTCGTGTCGATCACTGCCGGGAAGTATCGTTTTCGTAACAGCATGAAGTCTATTTGGCTTGTGTTGAGGCCGCTGGAATACGTGATCATCTGGCTCGTTCTCTTCTTGAAGAAGGTGTTGGATATGACAAGACCAGCTGCTTCTGCGAAGTCGAGGATTCGGCATCCATCGCTGTTCCTATTTTCATATCCTTTTCCACCGTGACAACTGTATCCGCTGCTTTCTCCTCCGACATGTCCGTTGAGATCTCCTCCAAGTAACAGAAGATCTTCTGCGGGGCAGTTCATAACGTGGTCGTGTAAATCCTGCCAGAACTTGTCCTTATCCTCTTCATCACATCCAGTTTGTGGGGCGTATGTGGAGAAAATCTGGAGACGGCGGTTGTCGGCATCAATGGAAATAGACATCAGGCGGTCAGAGTGACGTTGAACTTCGGCTACTCGGCTTTGAAGATCTTCACTCACTACGATGGTGACCCCGTTGAACTTTGTCATTCCATGATAGATTAGCTTATATCCTTCACCGATGTTTCGTGACTTCTGCCCTTTCCATCTCGTCTCGTGAACGCATGCGATATCGATTCCGCGCCGTTTGAGAAGGTCCGCTAGCTCACGGCAGCGCCCGGTCAGTGTGCCGATGTTTAGGGTGGCGAATCGGACTTTTCTCGATATGAGATTTGGTCGTCTGTCGGCCAGTTGCCCGCGCATTTTATTCACGTTGGTGGGGCATGGCCAACATGCGTCGCTTCCGGGCGACGCCCTGTAGCATGGAGATGTTTGATCCATGTAGTTGCGACAAGAATTTGCCGACCGGCCTGTCGCTCGGGCCTGGCGTCGGTGTCCGCGTTCAGCTTAGCTCACTCTTTCGAGTTAGCAGTTTCCGATGGCACCACGTGGAGGAACGGACTCGCCATCGTTTCTGTACATGGAATAAACAATACAAACAATACAAACAATACAATACGTCTACCTGATTAAAAATTTTTTAAACCTAACAGAAAAGAGGCCAAAATAAATACGCTACTAAACATCTCGGAGATCCTCGAACATCATGTGAAGCCTTGGGCCCAGAGGCACTTCGAGACATGGAACTGGACGTTCCAGCAGGACGGCGCTCCTGCTCATACCAGCAAGAAGACACAAGAGTGGATATCACAAAACTTCTCCTCATTAATAGCTGCCTAAGAATGGCCTGCTAATATTCCAAATTTGAATCCAATGGACTACTCCATCTTGTTGATCTTGGAGAGTGAAGCTTGCGCTAAAACCCACAACTCGTTGTCCGGTCTCAAGACTTCGCTTGAGCGAGCATGGGACCGAATTTCCCAGGAGGTTTTCGGTCCGCGGTGTCTGCCTAGCGCCATCCTCTGGAGGCTGTCATTTGCAAATGATGATTTCATTTCGAGTGAAAGTTATAAAATATTATCATATGATAGATAAAAAAATTGTTGAGAAGAAAGTGGAACTTAGCTCGGATTAAAAGAAAATATGCGGTAAAATCCGTGTCATCAAATATATTGATCACCCTGTACATATAAGACGGTGCTGGGAATTTAGTTTGGCAATTCGTGTTGTTTCGGTGGCTGTGACAAGTTTATCGTAAAATTCTTCGAAATTTATCGCCATTTCTTTGTGAATTTGCGGAATCATTTTTATATAAATTCTTTTTTATTTCATCACTTCTGGCACAATAAACATTCAAATATGAAACAAAAGAGTAAGCAAATTGCGAATCTTGCCTGACGGAACTCGAACTGTATAATTTCGTCATGTATATGACACCGCGGACCGCAAAACCTCCTCTGTAGTTCGGTCCCATGCTCGCTCAAGCGAAGTCTTGAGACGGGACAACGAGTTGGGGGTTTTAGCGCAAGCTTCACTCTCCAAGATGAACCAGATGAAGTAGTTCATTGGATCTCATCACTTGACGAATTTCGAATGGTTCGAATTTCGTCATGCTACAATGCTCCCTTTCTAAATCTCGTACTATCCCCGTTATCCCACTACACTTTTTCGTCAATTTCATGGCTATTCAGCAAAATTGAGAGCAGAATTATATAGTATGAACAAAACGAGCAACTTATACAGACCGGGTTTTCACGAACGTCATACTATTCTCTTTTCGCGACACAGAAAAAGAGAATAGTATAGCGTTCGTGCAAACCAGGTATGTATGGGTTGCTCGTATTGTTCATGGTATATAATTCTGCGGATAACGGGAAGAGTGCGAGATTTAGAAAGCTAAGTCGAATTTCGTCATGTGATGAGCATTGTAACCTCGTGAAATTCTAACAGTTCGGAGTTCGCCTCGTAATGATCATGAACCAGTGCCGAAATTCAAACAGTTCTGAACTCGCCTTGTAATGGTAATCAACCGGTGACGAAATTCGAACCGTTCTAAATTCGCCTTGTACTGATCATCAACCTGTGATGAAATTCGAACCGTTCTGAATTCGCCAAGTGACTCAAACCCTTATGTCTTTAATAATGTGTTTTCTGTGTTGAGTCGTTGAAAAGATGCAGTTTGGTTAGTCGTTAATTGGACGTTTCGGCTATAAAGCCATCATCAGCAATTACCTCAAAAATACGGAATAAAAACATGAAATACGGAATAAAAACATGAAAAAAGAGATTGTGATGAGGAAGAGATTGTGATGATATAGAGAAAGTTTTAAGGAAATTCACTCGCATAGTTTATCATCGATGTTTCGCAAATGAAGTTAATACGAGGTCTCTTCCTTCTTACCCCAATCGACTTGCCCGCCTTGGATTCGTTTCTCTCTCCAAGAGGAGGATATTTTCTGACTTAGTTATGGGTTTCAAGATCTTCCATGGACTGTCGATAATAGATAAAAAACGATTTTTCAAAGAGACTATTCCAACGCGAACTAATATAAATGGCTTATTAGTTCAGGGTAGCAAGAATACAGCTAGAAACAACTCTTATGGAATGCGAATATCCCGCCTTTTCAGCAAACTACCTCGAAACTTGATTAATAGTATGAACCTGAAATATTTTAAATCCCAATTAAAAAGTGGTGTTCTATCTACTCTTCTCTCGTCATGAATTCAGAACTAAATTTATTTTTTTTTGTCGTTTAAATTGTTCTACTTATATAGTTTTGTTTGTTTGTTTGTTTGTTTGTTTGTTTGTTTGTTTTTTTCCCCGTTCAATTCGCTATATTAAAGTCAAATTGATGTATTGCTTTTTTTATCGTATTTGACAATTGTTTAGCTGATCTATTCATTCCTCATTTTCAATTGTAATCAAATTTGTGCGTTATTGCATCGAAAGATGTAGATAAAATATATATATAAATAAAATAAATACGGGCTATGGCAAGAGAAAAAAAAAGATTGTGATGTAGGAAAATGAAAGAGGATGATACCGGTAAGAGAGCGAGTTGGATAATTGATTGTAAGAGAAAGAGAGAGGTTGAAACCTATGAGTGGGAGGAAGAGGAGAGAGAAAAATAAGTACATGAGGGTTATATTGTGAGAGAGAAGAGAAAGTTGTGCACGCTCTTCTGCCATTTCAGTCCTGTTATTTATTGATGGTTCATGAGACTGAATGAGAAGGGCTTCGGCGATTCGACGTCTAATTATATTGGGTTCAATGGTGAGGATTGTACCGGTGAGGGTAATAGGGGTGCTGTTGTGTACTGATTTAGAATGTTGGGCAAATGCATTGGATGAATAAGATGGGAGTTGGGGTTTTCGTGATGCACGGATATGTTCCGTCATTCTATCATAGAGGGGTCTGCCCGTATGCCCTATGTACGATGAGCCACAATCATTACAAGATGCGAGTAACTCAGATCAACACATTTATCGCCCTTATATCTTTGACACTCAGTGCTTTTGTTTCTTATTTATCTTGGTATTGAATATAACACGTGTTACTTTTTCGAATCCTCTGTGCAATTAACGGATAGACAAATTTTTTACCGCCATTTTTCAAAACTTGCCACAGACACCGAAACAACACGAATTGACACACTAAATTCCCAGCACCGTCTTATATCATATTGATTCACCTGTTTAAATAACAAAAATGCAGCTTTGGAACTACAAAACGAAGAAGATCAGAGATGTTCAGCTACTAAGATGAGAGATTTTATGAATGTAAGGAGATTGAACAGAAATAAAACAGAGATAAGCAGAGATGAATAGATGAACTGCCAGCGATAGAGAGGGAAAAAGAGAGAGAAGAATTAAAGAAAGAGAAAGAGAGAGAGAGAAAAGATATGTTATGATACAGAGAAAGAGAAAGAAAAAGAAAGAGAAAGAAAGAGAGAGAAAGAGAGCAAGATAGAAAAAGAACGAGAGAAAGAAAGAGATAAAAGAAGACCAGTGAGAAAAAGAGAGAAAAAAGAGAGAGGGGATAGGGAGCGAAAGAGAGTCAAAGGATAGAGAGAGATGAAGAATAACGAGCGTGAGAATTTAGGATGTATAGCCTACGGATTTTTTTTGAGAAGGAATCCCAGCCATCTAATACCGAAATGCGCGTAGAATTAATTCCACTTCGTTCAATCACAACAAAAAGAGACTTTCCCTCTTTTTCTCTCTATCTCTTTCTCTTTGTTTCTCTTACCATTACTTTTTCTTCCTCTACTCTGTCTCTGATTATCTCTTTCTCTTTATCTCTCTCTTGCTCCCTCTATCTCTTTCCCTCTCTCTCACTCTCTCCCACTGTCTCTTTACTATCTCTCTCTCTCTCACTCTCTCTCTCTCTCGCTCTCGCTCTCTCTCTCTCTGTTTTCTCTTTATTCCCGAGTCTCTCTGAGACAAGAGTTATTTTTGCCTCCTTTGCTCCACGTCGCCATATGTGATATAATCTCTTCATTTAGCTTTGACTGGCATCTTGTTGCGTCTATCTTACTAGGACGTCTTCACGTTGAAGAAAAGAAGATGAATGGTGAGAAAGCTTAAAAGAGTAAGAGGGCGAAAAGGAGACCGAAAGTACGAGAGAGAGAAAGAGAGAGAAGTAAAAAAAAAAGAGAACGAGAGAGAAGTAAAAAAAGAGAGAAAGAGAAAAAAGTAATAAAAAAAAGAGAAAGAGAGAGAAGTAAAAAAAAGAGAAAGAGAGAGATGTAAAACAGAGAAGAAAGAAAAAAGAAAAGAAAAAATAAGACTGTGTTGAAAGAAAAAAGTTCCAGAATATATATGACACAGGAGCTAAATAATAGGAATGAGCCCCTATGAGATAAGAAAGGATAATCTGGCGTAATAGAAGTTCCATGAGGTCACAGAGCAAAAAGAAAACCTAAATTCTCCTCATTTTCTCAAGAAAACCATTCTCCTCATTTTCACCCTTAAAAGATGGTCGTCTTTTCTACCAAACGTTCAGCTCCGATAAAATAATGATTTTTGTCGTCCGAATGACCCAAACTCGTCTCATAATCGCCTATTTCTTCTTCTACTAAACAAGTCTCGACAAAATGCTACGCAGCGTTTTCTTTTTGAATTGAATATTATCTTGCTGTGATACTCCCCATGTCAGTAGATGAGTCTTGACAACTCATCCTTTGGTGGATAAACTTATTTGAAATTATTTGAAATTAAATGAAAAAAAGAAGAAAAAGTGCTATTTATAAATCACATATGACGCACCGCGAGAGAAAAAAGGCAGAAATCTAGTCTCCGACCGACCATACAGCAGTTTAGTGATACGAATATAAAATTCTCATTAGAAAATGTTTTTAAAAAAATATAATAATAATAATGAAAAATTTGAATGTATGTAACAAATAGTGAAACGTAGGAAAGTTAGTTAGAAGAGAGAAAAAAATGAACAAAAAGCTTGAATATTCAACTGCATGAAAGAGAAAAAGAGAGAAACATTTTTTAGTAAAGAGGAGTTGAATACAGAAACCAAAAAAACAACAATACATTTTTTTTTTAAAATTGCGATTGAAAAACTTTTTTTAAAAAAATTGCGATTGAAAAACTTTAAAAAACTTTAAAAATTTTCAAAATTTGCGAAAAATTTTCGACTAAAAAATATCTAGCAACGAAAATTCAAGAAGTGCTTTTAAAAAAATATTTGAAAAAATGTATTTGGAAGTGAATTCGAGTTCACGGAGAAGAAAAAGACTTGGAACTGAATTAGGGTGTTGATTAGTAGAAAACAAAGATTTAGGGGGTTTTCTGAAAACAAAAATTTAGGGGGTTTTCTGAAAACAAGGTGTTTTTTAAGGAGAGTTGAGTAGAGAGTATGAAAGAGAGTTTTAAAAATTAAGAGAGAGACATACAGACAGAGAGAGAGAGAGAGAGAGAGAGAAATAGTTGAGTAGAGAAGAGTATAAGAGAGAGTTTAAAAAATTAAGAGAGAGAGACATACAGACAGAGAGAGGGAGAGAGAGAGAGAGAGAGAGAGAGAGAGAGAGAGAGAGAGAAATAGTTGAGTAGAGAAGAGTATGAAAGAGTGTTTAAAAAAATTAAGAGAGAGAGACAGACAGACAGACAGAGAGAGAGAGAGAGAGAGATAAAGAGAGAGAGAGAGAGAGAAATAGTTGAAAAGAGAAGAGTATGAGAGAGAGTTAAAAAAATTAAGAGAGAGAGAGAGAGAGAGACAGAGAGAGCGAGAGAGAGAGAAATAGTTGAGTAGAGAAGAGTATGAGAGAGAGAGTTAGAAAAATTAAGAGAGAGAGACAGACAGACAATCGAATTCAAAAGTTTTTGTAAGAAAGTGAGAGTTTGGAGAATTTTGAGAAAACAGAAGAAAAGAAATTTTCAGAAATTTTTAGAAAAGGAAAAGTTTTCAGAAAGTAATGGTTTTCTAGATTGTAACAACAATGAGTAGCAATGATTGTAGCCATTCAGTACTTAAGGCATTCATAGGTATTTTTGAGGGCCAAATAGGTATTTTCCAGGCTCAAACAGGTATTTTAGAGGGACAAATAGGTATTTTCGAGGCACAAATAGGTTTTTTTTGAGGGACACATAGGTAGTTTCGAGGTAAAAATAGGTATTTGTGAATCATTCATAAGTTCAGTTGTGGATGCCACTAAGGTCATTCAGCTCTTGAATATTTTGATCATTTCTGGATTTTTCTTCTGGTGTTAGTTAGAACATCAATTATTAGTTTTTTTATAGCTAAACATTTATCTCCAAGAAATTCTATACCGTAGTTGATGCCCATTGATTAAAAGCATAAGTTTCCATTGGCTGGAGAATAGGGCTTGAAAATGAATTAGAAAAAAAGAAGTTTTTCACACTCTAAAAAACAGAGTAGACAACTTTTGCAGATTTCTGCAATAGATGCGAACTCGCCAACATTAGAACAGGCATTCTAAAGAAAATCAGAGATCTTGCTCAGTGACAACGTCTCCGGAAGAGAATCAGAGAAGCTGTTTAGAGACCCCGCCTTTCGAGGAGAACCAGAGAAGCTGCTTAGAGACCAATTTTTTCAAGGAGAATTAGAGTAACTGCTCATAGACCATGCCTTTGGAAGAGATTCAGAAAATCCGAAAAGAGACGAAATTTTCTGAAGAGAATTAGAGAAGCTGACAGAAGTACGTCGCTAATTGCCGATCTCTTCTCTCGTCTTCATGTAGAAGACGAGCTTGCTTCTTCTTGTTCTGTGATGTCGAACTTTTCTTCTCTTTCACTCTATCTCTCTCACTCTCTTTCTTCCTGTTCCTCTCTCTCTCTCTCTCTCTCTCTCTCTCTCTCTCTCTCTTAACCTCTCTCTTTTTCTTGCTCGCTCTCTCTGTCTCTACTCCCTGTTTCTAATATCTGTCTCTACTTTCTGCCTCTTTACTCTGTACCTACTCTCTCTCTCTCTCTCTCTCTCTCTCTCTCTCTCTCTCTCTCTCTCTCTCTCTCTCTCTCTCTCTCTCCACTCTCTCTTCCTTTTCTTCTCATCAGGCTCTTTCAACTTTCTTCTTTCTTCTTTTCTACCTAACTTTCTCTACTCTTCTGTTCCCTCACTAACTCTAACACTAGTGTTTTCCAATCTTCTCTGTTCTCCTTGTGTTTACTTACTTCGCCTCAAGCTCTCTGATAAAAAGAGAAGAGAGATGGCCAGGAAGGGTAGAAAAAGGAAGAGGCGCAGGGCAAGTAAGGAGGAAGACGTCTGAAACTCATCTGATGGCTGACTCTAATTCGGATGACATCTATTAAGCAACCTGTGTAGGAAGACTTCTCTCTCATCATTTGTCTTTATCTCTCTCTTCATCTCTCTCTTCATATCTCTTTTCATCTCTCTCTTCATCTCTGTATTTCTTTCTTTTTCTCTTTCTTTCTCTTTCTTTCTATTTTTCTCGCTTTCTCTCTCTTTCTCTCTCTCCTTTCCATTTCACAGTTTTTCTATTGTGTCAACAATGCTCTAATGGGAAGGATATCATTCATTATTAGACGTTAGTTTTCCACGTTAAAAAAAAAGGAAATTGGAGAAAACAAAGAAGTTACGTTCAAGTTTTATGCAAATACAGACAAGTATTTTGGTGTTCCCAGGGGTCTCATTCCCAGGGTTCTCATTCCCAGGGGTCTCATTCCCAGGGGTCTCATCAGCGCCATCTCATATAAAAATTCCCTCGGCAGGTCTTTAGAGCTGTTGTTAAGGTCTCGATTGAAAGCATCGAAAAACCTAAACAATCGAGTTTTCTGAAACATTCATAACTTATGTAGCTACAAATTTATACATCTCCATTTCCCGAGAACCATCAAATACTTCCTTTACAGTGGACCATTTCAACAATTATCCATGCTAACCATCAAAAGAGCGTTTTAATTTTCTACCTCCGCTTTTCATTCCCCTACTTAATTTTCTACCTCCGCTCTTCATTCCTCTACTTAATTTTCTACCTCCGCTCTTCATCCCTCTACTTAATTTTATACCTCCACTCTTCATTCCTCTACTTAATTTTCTACCTCCGCTCTTCATCCCTCTACTTAAATTCCTACCTCCGCTCTTCATTCCTCTACTTAATTTTCTACCTCCGCTCTTCCTTCCTCTACTTAATTTTCTACCTCCGCTCTTCATTCCTCTACTCATTCAATTATCCATTTATTCAGATTCATTTATGAGACAAAAAAGCGACAACACTCGGAGTATGGATGGCTAAACTCAGTCTCTTGCAGACACAGTACCATCCGAGTAACAGTATACAGTTCCGAACCACATCTCTAAGTTGTACGCTCTCACTCGTACTGATTCATCAACACGAATGAAGGCAAGATTATGTGAATTTGTATGAATGTTTCTAATCTCTGCGACCAAGACCATGGAGCGGAAAAAAGGAAAGGTTTTATAATTTGAATTGAATTTAGCGGTTTGGTCCTACCAGGTCCTACCAGGCCACTGGTTCTACCTGAACAGGTATATTATAACATGTACATAATAGTTGTCTATCTAATAACATTTTACGATAACCGAAACATAAATGGAAACACTGCTGGATTTCCCTAATGATGAATCAACTAACTTACAATTGCATAGTGAGGCACGCCTGAGCTCACGAAAAGAAATGCCCCAAACGAGATTCCCCTTATGCTGAAAAACAAAACTTATACAACTATGCGTATAAAAATGAGCCTCAAGGATGGTACAAAATGCACAAATCAGCTCAAAAAAGTTCGAAAGTCCTCAGGGTTTTGGGGGGGGGGCACAAGAACCCTGGGCGGAGCTGGAAACCTAAGTGTGGTCTGCGTCCCCTTCGCAAGATACCAAAAACTGAAAACGCGCACATAAAATTTTCCGTTTGATCTCGTTTTTAAGCCGTATGGTCTTCCTAACGGGACCTTTACCTAACTAAGCCTATGCAGAGAAAACTTGAAAAGTACTTGGAAAACTTTTAATCTTGTTGGGCTGACTTTTACAAAGCTTATTTTTATGATTTTATCGATGAATATAGCAGAAATTGTAAAGAAAGTGTAAGATGATAGCAGATAAGCAGAGAAGACTGAGAGTTAAGATATCAAGAAGAAACAGCAGACGATCAGGGAACTCTGCACTGTCTGACGCTGCACCACACCTAGGTTTCGAGCAGACCCGAACCCTCAGGCACAACGCATGAAAACAAAAATTGCTCTACACCTGCTATTTATATGGCTCTTATTCCCCTATAGGCATACGCAGGTCTTGCAGACATTGGCAGTCTTGTCTTGGATACATTGGCACGATGCTTTTTTTAAACGCTATTTTTTGATACGGTCTCGTTAGCCTAAGCCGTACGGCCTCTTTACCGTAAACTTTTACTAAGCCTAAGCGTTTTTTTTTTATGTTAAACAATTTTTTATGTAAAAGTTTTTTTTCAACAACCGGTTCCCTGTTGCTCAAAATTATCACGTTTGAAGAAAATTTTTTGAAACCGTAGCGTTTAAAGCCAATTTTTCGTCTAGTATTCCAATGTCTGCAAGACAAGACGCAGGGTATGCCCACCAGGGAATAAGAGCCATTTATATCCTATTTAATTTTTCTGGAGCTTCGCAGCTCTCCAATAATCCATGTTTGAGGTGATTTCGTCCATTAATTCTATTGTGATAAAGAAGGAAAAACTAAAAACGGAAACTCGGTAATTAGCTTGAGGGCAAAAGATTGTGTCTTCGACGGCAAGATAATTCGGGAAGTAGCAATTAGTGTCCTTCTGCTTACGGGCTGGCTTACTGTAAAGATATGTGGGCAAAAAGGGTAAATGTATTCGAGATGCAAAAATTTTCTGCGAGAAAGAGCAAAACGAGGCCAATTACGTGAATAGAAACGAAGTAAAAAAAATCTCGACTTTTTGAACTGCTAGTGTTCGATTTTATTACACAGTTATAAGGGATTTTGTGGAGGAAGCAGAGAATACGTAGAGAAAAAGTTTTAGGATATAATAGGTGTTAAAAGAGAGAGAAAGAGAGAGAGAGAGAGAGAGAGAGAGAGAGAGAGAGAGAGAGAGAGAGAGAGAGAGAGAGAGAGAGAGAGAGAGAGAGAGAGAGAGGGAAAAAGAGTGAAAAGAGACAGATAGAGAGACATAAAGACAGAGCGAGAGATAGAGACAGAGAGAGAGAGAGAGAGAGAGAGAGAGAGAGAGGGAAAAAGAGAAAAGAGAGACAGAGAAAATTAGAGAGAGAAAGAGAGCGAATGCAAAAAAGAACGGAAGCTACATATAAAGAAACAAAAAGAAAGTGAGTGGAAAATAGGAATACTCAGAGAATTTTTTTTAATTGGAAAAAAAAGGAAAAGAGCGAGGGAGAAAGAAAAGTTATAAGAAAAATAGTTGGTAAGAGTGAGAGAGAGAGAGAAAGAGAGAGAAAGATAGTTAGGGAGTGAGATAAAGATAGAGAGAGAGAAAGAGAGAGAAAGATAGTTAGGGAGTGAGATAAAGATAAAGAGAGAGAAAGAGAGAGAAAGATAGTTAGGGAGTGAGATAAAGATAGAGAGAGAGAAAGAGAGAGAAAGATAGTTAGGGAGTGAGATAAAGATAAAGAGAGTTAGAGTTCGAGTTTATTACGCATGGAAAATGCGTGGTAAGGTACATACATATAAGGAATGGGTTTTCCATGCGAGGGGAAACATGAGGTCGAAAGAGTTGATAACGTATGAGGTCGAAAGGGTCCACGTTGGTTTCGGAATTTCGATTTCGGTATGAACTTTCGAATGATTGGTCGGTCCTACTCCAGGGGTAGCATTGTGTGGGAGAGCGGTGAGGGACTAGGACGTTACAGCTTCAAGGTGTCCAATTCCTCGTTGAAGCCGGATTGCATCTTGCACTGGACGAAATGAATGGAGCAGAGAGCGGATGGAAAGTCGACCACTCCAGTCTTGGCTAACAAGATAGAAAGAAACAAGATAGAGTTAGAGATAAAAAGTGAGAGAGAGAGAGAGAGAAAGAGAGAGTTAGAAAGTGTGAGAGCGAGAGGAAAGACCCTTAAACTTTTCGAAAAAAAGAACATATTGATGAAAAATCGAGTTCCCTACAATTAGACTCGATTGAAATTGGATAAGTAGTTCATCACTGTTACTGAGAAGCAAGGAAAATTTCCGAAACTTGTAAGGTACAGGCCGTTTGCACGCACGTACATACAAATGTTTTCCCAAGAAAATACAGTTTGTCACGAATTCTGGGACAGTTTCCTTCACAGAAGAAAGAAAATACAGTTTGTCACGAATTCTGGGACAGTTTCCTTCACAGAAGAAAGAAAATACAGTTTGTCACGAATTCTGGGACAGTTTCCTTCACAGAAGAAAGAAAATACAGTTTGTCACGAATTCTGGGACAGTTTCCTTCACAGAAGAAAGAAAATACAGTTTGTCACGAATTCTGGGACAGTTTCCTTCACAGAAGAAAGTTTTCTTAAAAAATCATGCAAACCGATTTTAATTTTTTTTTTCAGAGAAAAACGCAGTTTTATTCATCAATATTCTCGAGATGTGGCATTGAAGAAATTTATATCAAGTTTAAATTTTATCGATAATTGGTTAAACCATGAAAAAGAAGAAAAACATTTCCGTGCGATTATCGATTGTCTTGAAAAAGAAGAAAAACATTTCCGTGCGATTAGTGTTTAATCAATTGTCGTCTTAACCAGACACTGCCCTGAAACTGTGTAACTAAGAATTTGAAGGTTTATCGAGAAAGAGAGAGAAAGAGAGAGATATAGATAGAGAGAGTATAGCTTCAATTAATATTGTGTGTTATAATGTCATAGAACGTTGTACAAACACGTTGTGAATTTATTAACAGACTGAATTGACACTCTTAGTGAAATTGATCGATTGTCAAACACTACAAGTGATTAATTGTTGAAAAAAAAGATTGCTCAACACTATAATTATTCAAAACTCTCAATCTAGAGAGAGAGGGAGAGATAGAGAGAGAGAAAGAGAGAGAGAAAGAGAGAGAGAAAGAGCGAGAGAGAGAGAGAGAGCTAGTGATTGCGGAAACCGCTCATCACCATTAGAAGTCGTAAGAATGTTATTCACAAAGTCTATTTGTACTATTATTCCATTTTTCTTTAACCCAGAGGCCGGTTGCAAGACGTTTGTTCGAACAAAGTTGTTGTCCGGTAAAACGTTTTACCGAAAAACGCGTTTTCTGGTCAAACAAGTTATCATGTTGCAAGAAGGAACTTTTGTTGGTAAAACGTTTGTATTCAATAGGCTGACGCACTTTGGGTGTTATTTTCCATTTTGAATTTTAAATTTTGAACTTTTGTTGGTAAAACGTTTGTATTCAAAAGGCTGACGCACTTTGGGTGTTCTTTTCCATTTTGAATTTTAAACAGAGTTTGCAGTCTATTTCATCATGTTTTTTGAGATATACGTTTGACCCAAAGTATTAGTGTAACCGTAGTTTACCTATTTGAGTCCCCTTTCATTAAAATACAAAAGCATACAAATACAAAAGCATACTCGACGTTATCGCGAATAATGGCCATGTCATTGATTATTGACCTTTATTTTTTGAATAAAAGTTCTTAATAAATTGTTAAACACGAAACAATCTTAGTATTTCGACAAGTAGAAACCTCTTCTTATCCAAAAGTCACAAATTTCTCGATTCATATCTTACTAAAATAATTATTTTTTTGTAAAAAAAAGGTAAAAAAGAGAAAAGCAATGTTAGAATTAATTCAAAAAACTACAAAAAAGAAATCATGTTTCTGTAAGAAAACGCGGAGAAAAAATGTTAAAAGTGCCTGGTAAAACTGTTTTCCTGACTGTTATCCTGGGTAACCTAGGATAACAAATTCGTACAAAAGATTGGTCAGGAAAACCAAAGTTGAAAAACCAAAAGTTTCTTGCAACGCAAGCAACGAGAAAAACCAAGTACTTTGGTCCGAACAACACTTTTGTCCGTACAAAGGTGTTCTTGCAACCGGCCTCAGATGGGAAGCCGAACTTTCCACACAAAAAACCAGAAAAACACGGCCGCATTACAGGGTTTTACCCTAGAAATACTAACTATTTATAATAGCAATGGTTTCTTTAGACTTAAGGGCGAAGGGAACAACACTACGAACTACGAATAAATGTTTTAGTATACCGCTTTTATTGATTCGTTTTCGAAAAAATATTTTTAATAAAAACAGAAAGAATTTTTTCTTTTGAGGCTATGCATTATGCTTACTGAGAAACTAGCCCTCATCAAGTTTTGAAAAACTTCTGTAACATCGATTAATGCAGATAGAAATGCTTCTATGTTACCTAATTATCCGTTTTGACTGTTGCCTAATGACAAACTACGAACCTGGTGAACTCAGAAATTATTTTACATAGATGCAATGTGTTGTTTGTTTGATATAGACCTAATTTGAGAAAGTCTACGTGGGAGGTCACAAATTGGTGTGCCAAATGTTATATAAACTAGGCTGTTGATATTGTTTTTCACTAGTTATCATTTAAGTACAAATATTTAAGAACTTTGCATATTTGAGGGTCAATCCTAATCAGACTATTGGTAAATAAATTTTTAATCTGTGCTAACTCTATAAACATCAATACAAGGGACTATTTCCTGACTATTTATACTTGAATTCGATTTCAATTAACTGATGAGATCGTTCTATACTCTGACTATTCATACATAGGATAAAAATGGTGCATTGATCCCTTTACGGTTAGCCGCCGACAGCCTTCAGGTTTAAAGAAACGGCATCGTCTCGGTATCCACGATGCATCTGATGAAGATGACATCGTCCTGCAAAAAAAGTTATTCCTACTTTTCTACGCCAAATACTTTTCTTTGCAAGTTTTTTTATTATTAGTAACTTGAAAAATCAATAAAAAATCAAAGAAAAATCTACCTTACAAGAAAAAATAGTGTAAAGAAAGTGGACGGTACACAAATTTTTATCTTAAAAGCTGCGCACTGTTTTGCTCACCGACAGTTTTTTACCGTAAAAAAGTAAAACTAATTTGCTCACCTACAGTCAGAAACATACGAGTTTTTTTGAATTTTTTTTTTGCGGGAGCTCCCTGATTAGCAATTTTTTGAACGCTGTGACTGTCCAAATGGAGCAACTTATTGCATTTTGAAAGAAGATGATGCATTTGGACAGTCGCTGAGACTTCATAAAAATTGCTAATCAGGGAGCACCCGCAAAAAAAAATTCAAAAAAAACTCGTATCTTTCTGACTGTAGGTGAGCAAATTAGTTTTACTTTTTTACGGTAAAAAACAGTCGGTGAGCAAAACAGTGCGCAGCCTAATAACATAGTTGTTGAAACAAGAAATATCTTTTTTGAGTAGAAAACTAAAACCCGAACTTCTTCCTAAATCTAGTTTTTTTAAATTTACAATAGCTCAAAGTTCGAAGGTCTCGAAAGGTTTACACTTGAGAGTAACTGTTTTTTTAATATGAGGAAGACTTTGTTTTGAGGAACGTATTAAAAAGCTCTCAGGGGTGTTGAGTAAAAAACCATCTAATAGTTATTAAATTCTGCTCTTATATCGATAGTCTTTGTTATTTAACCTGAATGTAGCTGTTGAGAGTTTCGAGAAGGCACATTCTCTGTGCACCAAAGCTAGCGTTCCGCTCACTGATGGGACGGTCGAGAAAAGCCTGGACATCAGACTTGTCTTTTCGAGACTCTTCTCAAGACTGTGAGCCGATGATGACTCAATAAAGTTCTTTCTTTCTCTCTCTCTCTCTCTCTCTCTCTCTCTCTCTCTCTCTCTCTCTCTCTCTCTCTCTCTCTCAGTTTCTCACGGAATTAGACCCTGAATGAAGAGGACCTTGTTTTCGCGTGACGCCACGGGTTTAATGACGTAGTCGATGTTGACTTTCTCCGATTCATTGACATTCTGGTCCAGGAGAGAGATGGTGATCTAAAACCTTGCTCATGTTATCCAAAAATAATGTTAATTTTGTCTGATTCGAAGAACGAGGAGAGTACTAATTTCAGATATATCTGATCTCTGATCGAGGTCTCTGATCTAGCAATTTCTACTAAAACTACTCGTTGCAACTTCGGGCAGCAACAACAACAACAGTACTTATTTCAAAAAATATCTGAGTTTTTCCTTTAGGTTTCCGTGTGTGCAGATGGGATCATTAACAATCCTCCATATTTTTCTATGCAATGGATGCTAGATTTTTTTTTTATTATAAGAAAGGCAATAAATTAGTCGTGGACCTTATGGAGAAAGGGCCAGAGGAGCAGAGCATCATATTCTCCTCGCATAATGCACACGTACACCGAGAGATACTGACCTCGCACTAAGAACAAAGGACTGTATAAAAAAACAAAGAATGATTTTTTTTACAATCTTAGCTTTGGCTCTTTTGAAATGCCCTGTGGTGTTTGAATGATTCCGTTGAAGATGTTTAAGTAAATTATAAGTGCTGGCCCTCAGGAAACTGATTAGCAGAGTTTTAATAATTACTATAATTGAAATAATAACTGATAAATAAATAGATGAATGAATTGATATACGGAGAGATGAATATTACCAGCTCCATCTCCATACAAGCAGGCAGCAAGGCACATCTTGTAGCCATGTCTGCTCGAGACAAATGGAGGAGAAAAGATGGTCGTGCGGGCACCGCTCTAAAACATTTTTGGAAAATAACGATGAATGAATGAATGAATGAATAAGTGAATGAATGAATGAATGACCGTTTCTAGCCAAAACTCAATTTAAGCTTATAAGTTTTTTTTTCAGGACTTAATTCGTATGTTTTCACGCCAACTGCAACGAAAACTTGAATTTTCGAATGCGATTGGTTTCGAATGAACAGTTTTTTTCAGAGTTGACTTCATTGAAAGAAAAATACAGTATCCTATACACTTTTAGTATGCGTATTGCCTTTTTAAATGAGTTGTAGAGAGAAGACTTAAACTATTATTAGACGAATATCACAATGGCAAAACCTAGTCCAATAGGCGGATTCGAACTTGGTTGTCACTCTCTTACCAGAAGTGGTCTAGTTACCTCTCCACCACCAAAAAACGTACTTATTTTATGCGATACTCCTACCTCAAAACTATATAGTCTAGTGCTCTTGGTCCGAAATGTTACATGCTTCTTCTTTTGCGTGAAAACGTATTGAACCCGTAAGACTCGAATCTTTATTTTTAAAAAAGTATTTTAATAAGTGGTCTATTTAATGAGCCAGAAGAAGATATCTGAATCAGTCAAACTTAGTTAGTGACTAACAATTTTGAATTGACTCTGAATCTCTTTTTGAGTTAGAAAAACACGTTAATTGCTGAGAGGTCTTTCGGACAAAAGTTTTCCTTTAGAACCAGACAAGCACATATGTAGTTGTACAACTCCTGGTCGACCAGGACTGACCTTAGCCTCATTCTGTCTCTGGCGAACGTTGTCAATGCGCCAGACAAGTTGAGCGCCGTACATTTTCTCGAGGCTCGAGCTCTGCGTGTACATACATACATATATGTAAGTATTGAGTAATTTAAAATTCATATATTTGATCGAATAGTAGTCATAAATTCCGTTTTAGGTCTGTTTCTTCTTCTTCTTCTTCCTCGCGGTTGTTCCCGCCTCGCGGCAGGGTACGCGCTCCCCTGAGATGCAGGACAGACCTATCCTGGTAGAACCAGTGGCTGCCTGCTAGATCACTGCTAGTGTCATTAGCAGCAGTGGGGAGAGTCAGATTCGTGCATGAGCACTACCAACATTTCTTAACCCCCTTGGTTTGGGTGGATCTGTCCGGGGTGGGAGTCGAACTCGGGACTCTTCACACAATGGTCTATCACACTACCACTATGCCACGCCCGGACTTAGGTCGGTTTCTATTTATTGATAATTATTCATAGCTCCAGTAATTATCTCCAATCGGTGAAAAACTGCACGTTTTTTTCCAGTGTTCATTCAGGTTGAATTGGAGAGGGTTTTACTTGCGAATTATCAAATTCGTTGGAAAATCTAGAAAGATCATTGGAAAACAAGGCAACAGAAATATAATTAAATTTAAAATTTGAAGGAAACATTGAAATTCGACAAGAAAGAATAACTTTCTGTTCCAACTGAGCAATCGTCCTTATCATCTTCTCTGTGTTGAGTTGCATGAAGGCAAGCATCGCCTGAGTATTTATTGAATTTTTATTGATTTTTTAAATATGAAATCTTATATAGTAGCTCATAAACATACTTAAGGTAAGAGTGAACATCATGCTTTCGATGAAATTGTTTTAAGCGGTTGCTCTCTAATCACAATTCGCTTGTAATTGACAAGATTTGGCCTGAAGATTCAGCAGATATAGACTGAAAAACCCAAATGATACTGGAAAAAACAGCAATTCTTGGATTTATCACCTAAGTGGATTTAATGTAACACATTTTTTGATATATTGTATTATTTTGATATTTGCTTCTTCGCCAACTAATCATAAAAATTGCGAGTTAAGTTTCAAAAAGTTCATTTTGCGAGCGATTTACTTTTTGTCAACAATAGCATCATTCCGGGAAGCCACCACACTCTTACTAGCATGTACTCGTAACATTAATCGGTGTGATAATTCTTACGAGCTGGCTGACTTTTGTTAATGACCTACTTTGAGCTCAATAACTCCATCGCAGAGAAAAGTCAGATGTCTGATCGGCTCTTGCTTGATGTGCTTCTGCAGCACTTCTCGCCCACCTCAAAGAAAGAAATTTGAAAGTTTTTCGGATCTCAGCTATCGATTTGTTTACAGTTTCTCTCAGGCAAGTTTAACCTCCACAAAAATTGAAAAAAACAGGATTTTTTTAAATCGACGTACATGTCTAAACAGCAGGGATAAGCGATGTTTTCGGTATTGCAGCGCTGACCGGTCGCACGTATGAGTTAATGAGACGTATCGTTTTGATTCCGACATGTACACCAGCTTTTCCCGATCGATAGTTTACTCATATATTGTTTTGATTAGGTGCCACTGCCTGTCAAATTCGTAACTGAGCATTGGTCGGGTCGGTACCTAGGGCAGTTCATCCGAAAAAACAAGCGCAAGAAAATTCAATACATCAACTGCATATTTTGATCCAACATCTGATGGAGTAGTACATGTATTAAACTGCAGAATCAATGAATTCTAAGTAACACAGTTCAAAGGCAGTGGAGGCTGGTTAGAATGAGAGAAGAAAGAAGGGTGTAACTGGTAACGCACTCACACTCCCGGTCAGAAAAAAGATGGCTGGGTTCGATCCTATCCTCTGGACTAGTTTTTGTTCGTGTGGTACTCAAAGATTCTGGGACCAACCCGCATACTCACAGCCAAACTCGCTGAAGGGGCAGGCGTTCCCCGCAAGAGGACACTCTGCCTGATGAGCCCTCATCTGCAATGCTCAGGTCCCAACTTTGGGAGTTTTTTGTGTTTTGGTGAGAATCTTTCTGAGTTTGATATAACTTTTTCCGTTAACACACAGCAGTCGGTGAGCCTCTTCGTAAAACTCATAAGTTGACTAGAAAAAGACAAGAAGTCATTTCAAATGTGTTTTCCATACTACTAAAAAGGACATTATACAATATAAAGTGTTGAGGTGAAATTTTTTTTTATCGAAAACAGCTAGTAAACACAGCGTAAAGAATTGAACAGAGAGTTTAAGACTAATATATTTAATCATTCTTTCAAGTTAGGAAGATTACATTTATTTATTTATTTATTCATACATTATTTGAAATGTGACAACACATGGAAATGAGATAAAAACAAGAAGAAGAATGAAAACATGATGATAGAAAAAACATGATGATACATGATGATACATGATAGAAACAGTTGAGAAAGGCAGGGTAATGGTAACATGGCATTGATTGGAAAGCTACTAATACATCTCCTACTCGACAGGCGTAACAAAGTTTAAAACACTACTATATCATCTCAAGGTTTGAATTTTATGACACACGTTAATGAGAAAGAGAGAGAGAGGAAGAGAGAGAAAGAGAGAGAAAGTGAGAGAAGAGGGAGAGTGAAAGAGAGAGATAGAGAGAGAGAAAGAGAGAAAAAGAGAGAGAAGAGGGAGAGTGAAAGAGAGATAGATAGAGAAAGGTTTTGATTCATTCTTTCCTTTGCCTGCCCTTGAGATGGTTGCATCTGCTCCTATCTACCCCTTCGTTGAAAAAACCATCACTCCTCTCCACCACAACTCATCACTACACTTTTAAAATGGATCTACTCAAATAATCTTGAATTCTCGTCCTTCTGGTCCACTCTCCCATTTGTTATGAACTCATGTCGGCTCACAAACTCCCATCAAATCAACTCAGTAATCTTTTGTGAATATTCAATATATATTTGCAAGGAATAAACAGTATTCATTAAATGCTGATTTTGAACTGTATTCTTCATTGAAAGCAATTTACCCCTCATTTTGTTATCACCACGCTTCATGGTAATGATATGTGTGTTGATACTTCAGATGAAGTAGAGGTATTACAATGCGCGAAACACAAGATAGAAGTAGTACTATGTATACGAAATACATTTAGCGCTAACATATGAGCTTCAACCGAACCTCTTCTCTCATGATGTCTTCCTTCCCGCACTGGTTAGGACAGTGTACTCGCATGCGTGGGCACACCTTTAACACCACCGTCAACCAGTAGATCCCTTTTACTCCTTCCAGAATCAACCCGAAAACTAGTTTTTTTTTAAACAAAAACAAATCTTCGCTCACGAATTTCAATACCGTGTTTTTTTATGTAAAAAAGCGTGGTAAAAAAAAGTGGTAAATTCAGTTTCTACTACCAAATTTCAAAAAGGTTGTAAGCGGACAACATGGGCTATCGACATGGATGTTCGGTAAGAAATGAAAAAAATCAAACATATTTGAATTGAAAAGGACAATCCTGAAACGAAATGACTTACAAAGAGAATTGAACGTGAAGTCTTGCTGACTATAAGATGTACTACATCATGACTGGAAAAATCTACTTATAAATGAAAAACTATTTGAAGGGTCATCATACTTTTAATCAAGTATTGAATCAAAAAGTCAGTAATTCAATACCTTATGATGCACATCGATGCCCTTGGCGGAGACGGAAAGTCCGCAGTGCTCGCAGTTCGTCTGGCGCTTGCCGCACTCGGACTCGAAGTGCACCGCCTCGTGCCGCTTCTGGATGATCTCTCCGCATCCGCGAGCGCACACCACGTCGCGCATCTCGCAGCCCAACGCGTGCTCCTGCGCGGAAGAAGTTCGGAAAAGGTTTGGAAGACTCTCAGACACAGCCAAACTGCCTGGTAGAAATCTTTTATCGGTTCTTAGGTATTTCGAAAATCTTGATATCTACACTTAGAGAGCAAGAAAAATACCTAAAACTCTATCAGAGTCTGTTTTGAGAAAAACAGGGCATCGACGAAATTCAAAAATAAAGAAAAAAACCAACAATCTGCTCTGAGAAACTTAGTACATAGAATGAACAAATATATATTTTTGAACCCTACGGCAAAATGCCTGGTGGAAATGTGGTTTCTTCGGTAAAATGAGAGACGGTGTGGTTTGACTTGACCTTAATAATCAAACTTCACCTTGTCAAACTTCTATAGTCTTAACAAGGTTTCGCAGCCTCGAATGTAGTATTGAAAATTTTAATTCTCCCCTGACTGTAATAATTGTGAGGTTGAAGAGAACATTTTCGCTGATTAGAAAAATATTGAGACATCCAAATTTGTTCATGAATTTGTTCATAATTTGTTCATAAAACATAAGTCATAAAACTTACTGGAAGCCCTTGGAGCGTTCCCTTCCAGTCGCAATCGTTATGCTGATAAGAGCAGAAAACACCGAGTGCCTGAAAAAGAAAAGGGGTTCGTAGGATTCTTTATTAGGGTCAAAATTTTCATATTTCGTGTTCAAGATGACCGGGCGTGGCATAATATTTATGCGCACTAATTATTCTGCGGAGGCTTCCAAGTTAGATAAACACACTGTTGAAATTCACTCAATTCAAGAAGGTAAAACATTTTTTTGTAGCGCTTGCAAGAATCCAACTTACCCCACTGCTGCTAAAACACTTTCAGTGTGCCAGAAGTAGCCAGGTTGAGCCTATTCTCATGACAGAGAAGTGCTTACCCAACCACCCAGTAAAAATACTCTAAATAATATTTTAAAAAGTTATAAGTACTATATGATGTTCGTCGAAAACTTTCAATTTTTTTAAACCAAAGTTTTTTTAACCTGAATTTGCCGATGCGTGATCTTATCGTTGACCGCATCGCCTTGCTTCCCACACACCGCACACGTCTGATGAACATCTCCCCTTTGGATAAAAAATAAATGAGCATCGATGTATTGGGTGTTCTCGGTAGCAGTCTTGGTGTGTTTCTATCAATGTCGCAAGGGAGCGAAGAGCTCATAAAACATAATAAAACGAGCGAAGAGCTCATAAAATACAACAACTACAGACTTCATTTTTTGATTTATAAAACTCTTTTTTATAGCTCTTTAGCAATATGCGTTTTCGTTCTCTCATTTTTCCTTAAAAGCTATGATATTCATTATGCTATTCAGAGACAGCTATGGGCCGTATTCAGAGACAAAAATTAATGGGGCCGTAAGTTAAGGGGCCGTATTCAGAGACAAAAATTAAGGGGGTCGTAAGTTAAAGGGCCGTATTCAGAGACAAAAATTTATACTAAAATTTATGGCAAACTTTATACTAAGTTGTAGTTTTGCCAAAATGGAATTCAGAGAGTATACTTTATGGTAAACTTTATACTAAAGTTTAGTGGGAAAGCTAAGACGCTCTCACCCAACTTGTCTCTGAATACAGAACTGAGTTGAACTTAGGTCTACAATATACTATGGTAAAATTTACCCCTGAGTTCATCTTAGATCTCTGAATACGGCCCATGATCTCATCATCGATGGAGGTCATTTAAATTGAGATCTAACCATTCGTCGGTACTGTACTATAGTTTGTATCGTAAAATTTCTTTTCTCGTTTTTCTAAAAAAATTGCACGCAAAAACTATCCATGTAAACCTTAGCTCAACATAGTTCACATACAACTTTTGAAAAGTTATCACAAAAAACGACCGCTCTTCTATCGGGAGAGTCCAAAACAATGAGAAGCGAGCTGAAGGGCAGAGAATGGAGAGCTTTTTATTATTGTAGACTCCCACCATCACAGAACAGTCGGTCGTTTTTAAAAATTTACAACAGTGCTGGTGGCCTATGCTGGAAACTACTATTCGAGTTCTATTTGTTCTAGAAAGACGTCTTTTTCTCCCTTTCATTCACTCTTTCTCTCTTCATTGTTCGAGATATATCTTCAAATGCTAAGTTACACAGTTCAAAGGTAGTAACGCCTGGATAAGGTGACAAATGATTGAACTATGCGATAGTTCAATCATTTGTTCGAGAAATATTTATTTTCTCTCCAACTCTCTATGTTCTCTCTCCTTTCCTTCCTTTTCTCTCTCTTTCTATCTCTGGATCTTTTTAGATGACTCTTACCTGGTAGCAAGACATGTTTGGCAGAAGCGATGACCACATGGGTTCATCTTCATGGGAGAACGTAGCACTTGCTGACAGAGAGGACAAGAGAGCAGCGGATCCAGTGGGGAGACGAAGTTGATGTCCAGTGGTGCGCCTTCCTGAATTTGAGATACTGAGTTTTAGAATAATACTCAGACTGCCAAACTTACCGTAATCTCGATGGCTACTGTACTTTTAAAAGTCAGAGTAACCGTTGTAGAACAGTTACTGTTGTAGAACAGTTCCCTCTTATCTTCTTCTCTAGCTGTTCTTAGCGTCGGATACCTTCCACTAAATCTACACAAATAGTTTCAGATAAAAAGAACCTGACGATTTCATGCCCTTCACTCGGTGAACTATTATTTACATTGACAATAATACATGTGCTAAGAGTATAATAAAATGTTCCGTTGTTAACGCGAATTCCACCACCTCGAACGGTGGATAGGGTGAGGGAGCCGCACCGGGTTCTTGCACGATAATCGACTGAACCATGATTCCGGGAGCGCGAAGCGATTCCAACAGGGGCACCTGTGTTCACTTTTTTTCTGGCATCGTGCTATCAGTCACACTATACAATCTACATATGATTTCCCAACTGTTTTCTTGGAACCACGCGCACAGTAAGTCATAAATAAGACACATAGTAGTCAAATAGTCACAAACCATACTAATTGTAGTCAAATTGTTATTTATTCTAGATAGAGTAGTCATACATAGTAGATGATGGATAATACAAAGTGTAGTCGTATAGTCATACTTTGGATACAGGGAATTGTCAGTTATTTATACATCATACACAGAGAAGTCAGATATTCATACATAATAGACAAAGTCAGACACCGACTGAGCCAGACAGTCTATCACATATATCTGACATTAAAAAATGAAATAAATTCAGTCATCCATACTGTGATGCGTACTATAAGTGAAGCTAAAAGTGGAGTTGTATAACATACACACAAAAAACAAGTATGAAAATGAAAGTATGGCTATTCATATTCATAAGTTATTACTATTATGCTCGCTATTCATAGATTTATACTTTATAAGTATGAATAGACATACTTTCAAATGTTTATTTCATTTTCCATACTTATTTTTTGTGTGTAGGATGAAAATTGGGGTTTTGCATATGATCATGGATCACATCCGGGAAATATCTGAGCGAATGATTTGAAAGGAAAATGTCTCGAAGACACTCTTCGGGAAATTTCCAGAAGACTCAAATGCGATATCGTCTTCCTTATACCTCTTTTAAATGCATCAAAAATACCATATCCGCTCCCTTTCTTCGAGGATACGTGATCGTCCCCCCCCTTCCCCCGTGACTCTACGGCCCCGCCTACAGTAACCCAGCAACGAATTCAATTCTAATTCATCTTCCAATTCAAGCGCAGCTTTTCCTTTTCTCGTGAATTGAGTTGCTTAACAACCAAAACTTTTCAAATGGAAAAGAAGGCTCTGTTTACAAAGAGAACAGAAGTGATAAAAGGGAAAAATATGGAAATGGCCTCGAGCTTGTGTCCAAGATTTCAAGACTTTCTTTATTTAAAAAAAAATATTCACATCAAACAACGTGATCTGCTGTTCAAGTGATCTGCTGTCATCTATACATAGTTTAAAACCTCTGGGCGACACTATTTGTCCAACGACTTGAGGGCTGAAAGAGCCCCAGGGAAAAACATGTTTAATTTTTATAACTGGTTTTTTAAAACCTCTATTTTGGTAAAAAAGTTAACTCAAAGCTTCATGGCCCATGTCGTGGTACACGAACCGTCACAACATATACTGCGTCAATAGGAACAGCGTTGATGTCCGGGTGAAAAATCCGATAATGGTTTGGACGATTCGGCCTCCAGGGCCAAACACTTCTGCTTGATACCGGCTTTTTACACTCTGTTGTAATAACAGGTGAGTGAGAGTAGACGCGACCGCCCAATAGCGTGATTTAATGAAAGAAGTACATACAGTACCGCCCAAAATGTTATCATATATTGAATTATTGAACATAACTTTTTTTCAAAAAAACGAATGAAGCTCAAATTTTCAGATATTTTTTACAAGCCAAATTCACATGTTTCGAGTAATAGAACTACTTTGGAAAATGCTTTATTAGGTTTATTCATAAAAAAAATGGAAATAGTAAAAAGTGCTTATAGAGATGTTCAATTTTTTTCGAAGTATTAAAACAAATATTCTAGTATTTGGTGGCATTTCCTTTGAAGTAATTGACTGCCTGACATCTACGAGGCATAGAATCAATCAAAGAGTCAATGGTTGCCTGCGAAATCGTCTTCCATTCCTCCTCTAGCTGGTTAAACTTTTCATCAGCATTTCTGCATGTTTTTCCCGTCAATTTTCGTTGCAAATGTTCCCATAAATTTTCGATGAAGTTCAAATCGGGAGACTGGCTCGGCCAGTCCAAAACATCCACATGCCGACGGCGAAACCAGTTCTGAACGTGCTGAGATCGATGTTCCGGGTTGTTATCTTGTTGAAAGGTGAACCCACGACCGAATTTGGAGAGGGCCCAAGGGCGCATAGTGCTTTCCATTATGTTCTCATAGCCGTAACGATCGAGATTTCCGACAATACGTCTCAGTGGACCCATGCCGCTGGCGGAAAAACAGCCTAGACCATCACAGAACCACCGCCATGTTTGACTGTGAGCGACTGGTATTGTGGCAAGAAACGCTTGCCCGCTTGACGTCTTACCCACCTCAGACCGTCACTGCAGAACATATTAAACTTGGATTCATCGCTCCAAACAATCTGAGACCACTCACGGCGTGTCCAACTGAGGTGATCCTTAGCCCACTGAACTCGAACTTTACGATTTTTTTCGCTGATGAAAGCCTTCTTTGCAGGCCGCCTTCCATTCAGTCCAGCGGCTTGCGAACGGCGTTTGATGGTAGTTATTGAAGAAGCAGGAGTCGCGGGCGTTGATATGACAGCTTGAATGTCTGTAGCAGTGCGTTTCGGGTCTTCGCGAGATGCGCGCAGGATGCTTCGGTCCATGTACCTCGAAGTTACGCGGGGTCTCCCCGAACTTGTCTTCACGATGACTCGTCCCTGCAATTTTTTTGTGTTCCAAAGTTATTCAGTTGTAGAAAATTCATTTACCTGGGTTCGAAAACGCCGGAGGATACGGGAGATAGCGCTCTGAGTTACCCCGAACTGCTGAGCGAGCTCGCTCTGTGACCGGCCCTGTTTCGCCCCAGCAACAACAGCTTCTTGCATTTTTTACTTGTATTTCGATGTCCAACAGTTCGAATCATGACTTGAAACAAAATTTTTATGAATGAAGTTCGAAAAACGAAAAAAAATCAACAAAAAAATCATGGAGAAAAACTGAAAAATGGAAGATATACCAATTTTGGTGTATTTCTTGGAGATAACTAATAAATCACTCTAAATGATGTCCGGTACGGTACAGACACCCCATGTCCGGTACGGTACAGACACTTCTGTGAAAATTTGAGCTTTGAGTTTCATCTTTGAAAAAAGTTATTTTCAATAACCCTATATATGATAACATTTTGGGTGGTACTGTACACATGTTGAAGATGTAAGATTCTAGAGTTTTTTTTCTAATTTGATATGATTAGTTCAGATTTATTTGAAAAGTTCAAATTTTGTAACTTTATATGAATAGTCATAATCGTCTATGACTATTAAAACTACTAAGTTTATCGAGATCTGTTTCAAAAACTTCATTTTTAAAATGTATTTTGCGGTGCGACAGGCTAAAAAGGACTTTATAGTAACAAGGCATAAAAAGGTAACAACAAGCAACAAAAACAACAGATTTGAAATAAACAAAAAGGGCGAAAACGTTCACGGTTTAGTTCAATGTTAAAGCGGCCTTTTCATCTCTGCGGTTGGTTTTCTTATTCTAATTGACTTAAAAGCCCAGCGGGTTTTTGAATTCATCCTAGGCCTCACATTTCCCCTCGTACAAAATCAACTTTCTTTCTAGTCTCTGTCAAAGTCTCTACAAACTGTCAAAATTCTCAATACTTTCCTCGAACTGACCAACAATTCGTCTGCGATTGAATGAAACAATTAAAGTATTGTCTTAATATTCCTTAGACTTGAGTGACATTAACGAGCAAATTCCTGATTTCTGTCATTGCAGAAGCTGCTTCATCTGACATTTCTAGCTCCTCTCTGTCAATCGTCGCCACAATCTGCCGCAGATTCATTCTAACTCTGCTTTTCATCTGCAACGCACCGGACGATATTTTTCATACGGAAAATTACAATCAATCAATATCCTCGCTTGATTGCCAATTTAAGCACATGTATACCTCTTTGTATCTAGAAATTGTTATCTATTTCATGGGACATGTATTCTGCATAACATAACATTTTCCCAAAGATCCTTTAAAGTCTGTATTCTTCCGAGTTGTCTTCATTAAAACAAAAATCATTTCTTGTAGCTATTTCTCTCTAGGAAACGTTCGTTTACCATTTACCAGTTAAAGTAAGATTTAATCTTCTTTAAGAATCGATTTCAGAATGTTGAGTTAATCTATCGCCTCCTTGTTCTCTTGTTGTCAATTCGAGTATTTCCTACTCCTCGTTGATCTCAAGCAACGGATTTTTATACCGAGCAGAGGAGCGGATTGTTCGTAGAAAAAAGTGCAAAAATCGTGTAGTGTGACGGGAACCGAACCCGTGACCTTTCGCATTCCGAGCGAATGTTCTCCCCACTGAGCTACACGCGCACACATGATAATGCACATTTTAAGGCCCATACAACATGCCCCCCTCTCAACACCGAGGTCTCTCGAGGTCTAGGGTCAGAGGTGTAGGCGCCTTTGTTTCTGCGAACTAGCTCATGCTCGGGTTTTCTTCTTTTTCTCTTTTTATCCTCTCTTCTCATCCCGGTCCGGCCCCCATGTAAATAAAAGTATTTCCTACTCCTCGCTGATCTCAAGCAACGGATTTTTATACCGAGCAGAGGAGCTGATTGGTCGTAGAAACTTGTGCAAAAATAGTGTAGTGTGACGGGAACCGAACCCGTGACCTTTCGCATTCCGAGCGAATGTTCTCCCCACTGAGCTACACACGCACACATGATAATGCAAATTTTAAGGCCCATACAACATTGTCTTCTAATATCACGTCATTTTATCTCCATTATGTTCTATAGTCAGTTGGTCCCTTCATTACGTTTTATAAAACAGCTTTATCTTCCACAAAGAAAACACATCCCTTGGCTTTATTTATGTTTGTAGTTTTGTTATTGTCTGGTTATCAATGCAATTCAACATTTCATCAGTCTAGCATAACTTGGATGTTGTTGTTGTAGTGGTTTGCCCGTTGAAAGTCTCCGGTTCGGTTGACGAGGTCTTCTTGGTTATATATTGGTCGCATAACTTTGCATCATGCCAAAGGTTCCATTCTACCCCTGGAGTGGCTATTGTCTCTCATAAGGAGAAAACATCAAAGACAAAATAAGTGTGATTCTTGAGAGCTCCCACCGGTTCAAATTTAAAGTTTTATTATCACGCAATGTAGAATAGAGCTTGATGGGGTAATAGGGAAGATTTAATTTAGCATAAGTTTGATGAGCTACGGGTTGAAGAGCTTGGAAGCGGCAAGGGAAGATGAAAAGGAAGGAGAAGGGCTTTTGAGAGTCGTTCCAAAGCGGCCATTCAGGAGAAAGGGAAAAGTGAAGAATGATGTCTGTTCATGTCTGTGCTCACATTTCCAGATTAGTTACTAAAGTCAATGTTTCTCATAAGAATGTACAACTTGGCACCTAGCCAAGGGCTCTTTTTCAACCCCAAAATGACCTGCTTGAGTGCTTCCTGAGTCCCCTTCTTCTCTGCTAGTTTGATTCGTTCCTCTGACAACCTCAGAGTCGTTTTTAGCACTCGAAGGCGAGTCTCATCACTACGATGCCAATCCTGAGAAACTTCTAGATAAAATTCATAGTCTTAAGGCTCCTTTCTCTCTACTTTTTTCATGCCGATAATTAATTTTTTATTACAGAAAAATCAATTTTTCGAAGAACAGACTCATCCTATGTCGATTAATGGCACACCACAATGAGAATAAGATTCAAAGTCAATTTTGCAAATAACGAAAGCACATAAAAGCTTTACCAACCGGTTTATTCAAGTCCGCTAGTTGACTCCTTTCGATCAACTGTATATACTTCTCCAAACTTTCCACCGTAATTTTCTCTTCAGTTGAACCTCCAAAAAGCTCATTAGACTCTCTTTTAGTGCATTCTGATTAACGGTTGACTCTGTGTTGTGAACAAAATATGAAAAGCTAAAGGTCGATGCGAATCGTATATAGGTTGAATTTATACTTCATTTCTAGTTCTCCTCCTTCCTTCGACTGCTTTTCTTTGAAACACCAGCGAGAATCAGAACCCTTGAAACACTAGCGAGAATCAGACCCTTTGAACCACTAGCGAGAATCAGAACCCTTGAAACACTAGCGAGAAACAGACCCTTTGAACCACTAGCGAGCATCAGACCCTTTGAAACACTAGCGAGAATCAGAACCACTATGTTTCAAAGGGTCTGATTCTCGCTAGTATTTCAAAGGGTCTGATTCTCGCTAGTGTTTCAGAGGGTCTGATTCTCGCTAATGGTTCAAAGGGTCTGATTCTCGCTAGTATTTCAAAGGGTCTGATTCTCGCTAGTGTTTCAAAGGGTCAAATTCTCGCTAGTGGTTCAAAGGGTCTGATTCTCGCTAGTGTTTCAAAAAGTGTGATTCTCGCTAGTGGTTCAAAGGGTCTGATTCTCGATAGTGTTTCAAAGGGTCTGATTCTCGCTAGTGTTTCAAAAGGTCTAATTCTCTCTAGTGGTTCAAAGGGTCTGATTCTCGCTAGTGTTTCAAAAAGTGTGATTCTCGCTAGTGGTTCAAAGGGTCTGATTCTCGCTAGTGTTTCAGAGGGTCTGATTCTCGCTAATGGTTCAAAGGGTCTGATTCTCGCTAGTATTTCAAAGGGTCTGATTCCCGCTAGTGTTTCAAAGGGTCTTATTCTCGCTAGTGGTTCAAAGGGTCTGATTCTCGCTAGTGTTTCAAAAAGTGTGATTCTCGCTAGTGGTTCAAAGGGTCTGATTCTCGCTAGTATTTCAAAGGGTCTGATTCTCGCTAGTGTTTCAAAGAGTCTGATTTTCGCTCTTAGAACAGCAGAACTTAACGCTCTCAAATTCTGTAATCATTAAAAGATCAAGTAATGTTTGAATCCTCATATCTCTTTTTGATAATTTTAAGAAATAATGGAGAATGCCTTTATCAATAACTTCTTGAAACTTGTTTACTCAGAGCACCACAGATTTAAACCCATCAGCAAGTCTCCTACCTTTGTTCAACCTAGCCTAAAGCATACGTATCTAAACATGAACTGATTCTGACCAGGTCTTCTCAACTGCGCATACACATTCCACTGGCGCGCTGTGAGTGACTGTATGGAAGAGAGGCGTGCAAGAAGTTTACAGTAGTCCTCACTCAACTTGGCTCGCACCTTCTCATCATTTACTCTCGCCATTTGTTGACCGATCACTTCAAACAACTGAAACTCTTTCGCATAACTTGATACCAATCACTACATGGCTGTTATGATTATTTGACAGTGTCTTCTTCATGAGATATGAACGGGTCACATTTTCAAGTAACTCTCCACATTCTTCAATTCAACAACAACAAAAAAACATTCTTTGGCCCCTTTTTAAGGGAAATTTCACTGATACGTTCTACAATCAATCTAGTCTCGAAACACACTGGCAACAATGGCCATTCGTGACTCTACAGCCTTAAGAGCCTGTCACGGATGGAGCCGGATCATCCAGTCCAGAATCGAGCGCGACCTCAGGTGGCGGATAGAGGGATGCCTCCCTACGAATAATTCGTGCTGGGAGGTAGCGGGAGAAATCCCGCCGCGGACCAAAACTGGGTAGTATAGCTCGTCAAAGGAGGGCGATGCCGGACCGGCCTGGGCATGCCACCGGACAAAACATCAGCCGATACTCCGCTATACTTTTCAATGGCGAGTCGAGGCGCCAGTCAAATAGCCTCTTGCCTATCTCCGGTCAACGACAGGCGAGACGTCTCTACTCCCACCCAAAACGATGCTAGGCCGGCTTGACCACCCACTCACAAGGCCTATAGCATGAACAGGTTGCTACAACGATGTCCGCCTTCACAAGGTGCAGCATGACAGTCTCAGGACTGCAAAGGACATCAAAACCCTTCTCCGGACGCATCTTGTCCGAAGAACACGAGAACTTCTCTCATTAAAGAGAGTGTTCATAACCGAGTCTTCGATGCGGGATGCTTGCCGGCAACAACAACAACAACAATCAATCTAGTTGTTCTACATTATTCCGCACCAACTATCGAGTTTTCTCAAAGATATGCACCACAAGATCTTCAGTGACAACTGATCCGAAATGAAATCCCGTCATGAAACGTTTCTCTCTCTAAATCCTTCTCGATCGATACCAACTCTAGCAAGAACTCGCCTCATCATCCTTGACCTGCTTGCCCAAATCTGCCAATCGATGCAGGGCAACCAAAGCTGCCTCCGTCTCTTCAGTGTCCACGCAGAGCAGCAGATAGTTCTCCCAGACTCCCGCGTGGTCGTAATTGAATCGAAGGGCCTCCTACAAACACATCAAATACTATCTCAACTTCCTTATTCTCGTCGATGGAATGCATAACCCACCATATGTATAAGATTGAATTCCGTGCTAGCATAATCGTAATGTGTTCGACTATTGTGCGAAGAGTCCCAAGTTCGACTCCCACCCCGGACAGATCCACCCAAACCAAGGGGGTTAAGAAATGTTGGTAGTGTCTCGACTGCTGCTACACACTCCAGCAGTGACCCAGCGGAGAGCCACTGGTTCTACCAGGATAGGCCCGTCCCGTATCTCAGGAGAGCGCGTACCCTGCCGCGAGGCGGGAACAAACGCGTGAAAGATTATCATTTATTCTACATATGTAAATGTATGTAGGTAAAAGTGTTCATGACCAAAAGTCTTCGATGCGGGCTGCTTGCCGGCAACAACAACAACAACAACATATGTAAATGGTAGAAATAAATAAAAAAACTACCGCTTTTAGAGTGGAGAATGGTCTAGAATCATGAAAAAACAAGCTAGAGAACAAGGACACGGAGATGGGAGAAACTTGGCAAAAAGGTCAACTTTGTAAAGACTCGCTCGCTAATTCATAAATCAAGTTTCTCACTCACTGTTCCGCTCGTAGAGCAATCGTTATTCTCAACAGTGCAGTTTACCTATGACCGAATGATGGTCTTAAAACCGTTCTCAAGGTAAAGCCCAGCGAATACCTTCATTCTTACACTTTCGGTATTCAAATATCCAGTTCTCAAACTCCCATTGAACAAAATTTCCCCACTGAATATGTTCAATTCCCAGAAACAAAAAACCGCTCGAGCTCTTTCTTCAAATCTCGCCCCTTAAACGCAAAGTCTCCTCAGTTTTCTCTCACCTGCAGAATCCTCCTCGCCCGTTCCTTCTGTCCCATTCTAGTATAGGCCGCAGACAGATTGTTCCAGGCTTCAAAATGCTCTGGTTCCAGAGACACACACCGGTGGTAGGCAGTGATCGCCTCTGACAGCTTCCCTTCCTTCCATGCGCAAAAGCCCGCGTTGTACCAGATAGAGAGCTGTCAAACCGTAACATTGCACAAGCCGCCGTTTATCAGATCTCAGACTAACATCTCAATCAGTAAACCACTAATATCGAGATAATTCTTCAAGTATAACACATAGCCTTAAAATAGAATCGAGGTGCCTCCTAAACATTTTAAAAACCCCAGTTTAATGATGAAGCGCTTGCGCCCGGTTTGAGACGAGACGGCTGGGTTCGATCCCGCCTGGTAGAATAGCTTTTTTCTGTGCGATAGTTCAATCATTTGTCATCTTAACCAGGCTTTACTGCCTCTAAACTGTTTAACTGAGCATTTGAAGACTCCCCAGCACTGAGACGCGTCTCGAAGACTCATATTGATGACTATAGACATATGGGAAGATTTGTTTTGGAGGTCCATTGGGTCCGACGCCTTGCAGCGTCGTCCACAGTCGCACCACGGGTAGGTGACCTCCATCGCGACCAAAAGAATGATGTAAGTAAGGTTATTGTTTTCTGAGCCATGTCAAAGAAGACCTTGTCTACCCAGCCGGAGACCTACGGCGGGCAATCTACTACTACTACTATAGACATATTATTTATTGCAACAGCAGACAAATACACCAGAAATCATTCAATATTTCACACCTGAACCGGTTGGAGTTCCAAGCTCAGTCTCAGATGATCATATGCTTCAGAATAGTTCTTCCGCAGAAGTGCTGTCATACCCAGAGAACGACGCGCTCGTGAACATCGGTCTCCTGAGACCTACAACCAGGCTAATGATGAAGGAACGCTAGGCCTTTGAGAGAGCGCAAAAGCGTGTAATAAAAAGCGAGGATGCAGACGATCAGAGCATTTGTACCACTAGCTTTCCTGAATCGCGCATAGATTTGCGCATAGAATCTATACGCACTGCGGGTTAGAGAAACATACTGCCTAAACGAACCTTAAGATAATCCCTTTTTCATTCTAATTTGATTCACCTTCTTCAACTGTAATAACCAACATTTCTGCCCATTTACGTCTTTATGTTCTCAAATCAGTAGAGTTTCGACCTAGAAACTTTCACGAGTTTCATAAACACAAACTTATCTTCAGCTTACGAGACTCCAACTCTGATCCGATATTTTCCTTTTTTGACCTCTTCTATTAGCCAATCATTCTCTGTTCTTCGTCTCTCGCTCGCTTCTCATAATTCTAAACCGTCCCCGCTCAGTTACCGTACTTTTCATCATTTTCCAGATGTGTATGTGACTTTTCGTGATGAATGCTCCTAAACCTTGCCTCGAAGTCTATCACTACTCATAAAAACACCTGGATTGCTTTGTGGTAATGCTCCTCGTTTCTTGTGATGTCTCCCAAAGCACACAACAGGATGGGGTCATCCTCTCTCCCTTCCATCGCCAGCAACTTGCGAACCACATTCTCCGCCTGGATCATGGCAAATATTCCGGCTTTCGTCAAACAAAGACTGTCCATTTTTTCAGACTTTATATAAAACATTTTCTAATACACGCCTCATTCATATTTTTGTATCTCTCTGCACTATCTTAATCTTTCGATGTCAGAACTGGCCTCAAACAGACGCCTATAACGTCAAGTAATAAAAACAATATTTTTTCCAACAAGTTTTTTTCGTTTTTGTTACTTGTAATTTATTCCAACTAACATTTAACCAAGAAGTATTTTCCACTCACGCTTTTTTTTCGCTGAGCCAGACATTATAAAAACCTAATTACGAAAGAAGCCTTCTTTCTTCAACTTAATTAATTTGAATAAAAGCAATAAACGAGTTCAGCTAACGAACTCTTAAAACATCGATGCTCAATCCACATTTGTACATATTTGTTATGCTCATGAAACTTTGAGAAGATTCAAAATTTTTTTCCTTTTTCTGCCCCTAATTCAGTAATAGGGGTTATTGATAAATGAGGCCTCGTTTGCTTAGTAAAAGGATTCTCTCATAAATCGATGAGGTCTCTTTCTCCCATTAAAATAATCTTCCTCGCGGCAGTGATACCTGAGATGCGGGACATACCCAGGGGTTAAATAGTCTGCTGTCGGCGCGCCTCTGTTTTTCCAAATCATAAGGTGGGACCATTGAGTGAAAAAACCTTTTCCGTTTTTGGCGGGGTCTGAACCTTTTTCTTGCACACTAAAAAAACCCCTGGATGTACCTACCCTGGTAGAACCAGTGACTGCCCGCTAGATCACTGCTAGTGTGAGTAGCAGCAGTGGGGAGAGTCAGATTCGTTCCAGAGCACTACCAACATTCCTTAACCCTCTTTGTTGGGTAGATCTGTCAGGGGTGGGAGTCGAACTTGGGGTTCTTCGCACACTACCATTATGCAACGCCCAAACTATTCTCTCATTAATAAATTGATTAAGTGATAGCGAACCTTTTCGAGTTGCCCCATAACAGTGAAGCAATCCACGACATCGTCCCACATCTGCAGTTTCTCGTACACTATCAGAGCCTCCTGCCATCAAACAAGCGTCTCAATTAATCTATAACTCCCAATCAATACAGTGAGAAAACGAGAATGACTCAATGAAACAGAGAATGTACGAGAATCAAAATTCGACACGAAATGATCTACCAGGATCACTCATGATCTACCAGGATCCCTCATAGCAGCGTCACAGTTGCCCACTCCAATTTTTTGTTCAAGTTTCGCCCGAATTCTTCTCTGTTTTTCAGCGACATTAGTGATGGATGACCTATCCAGTTATCATTTGGTGATAACAAAGTGTTAATATGAAACTACAAATGTTTACCTACCAACCGATATAGCTAGAAAATTATAATGAAGGAACAAATGAAAATTTCACTTAATGTGCCAACTGATACAGAGCATGAACGAGAACTAATGAATAAATTGAAAAACATGAATGAATGTATAACTACCAACCGACACACACCCTAATGACCGCAGTATCTTCGCGAGTACTGTAGCTGCGTGCCAGTGCGGTCTCAGGCCGGCACTGAGAACATATCGAACTCGCTTCATTGCTTGCTCACTCGAAACCTGAATCCGTAAATTCAATGCTTCACAACGGTTATTGGCATATGTTGGACACAAGCCAGCGGAGGTTCGGTCCGAGCCGAGTGCCAGATTTTTTGCCCGTGCGATGGATTTCTTTCATTATGGACACAGGCCGTTATCTAAAAATAAAAGATGCAAACAAGCGTAACACTAACTAATACAAAATATTATATCAAAAACTATTGTATAAAACCAACTTCTTTGATGAATAAATGAACGATCAACTGCGACACTTCCACTTCCTTCGAGATGAATAACTTAATGAGTAACTGTGTTATACCTTCCTCTCTCCATTCATGATATGGTAGATATGCTCTGCTTGACTGGCCGCTCTCTCCACTCGTCGCTTACTTGTCCTCTCTAAATCCGATCGAAGCAGCAAAGTCGCGGTCTGGACTGCCCAGCCACCGCCGCTCTTCAATACCTGAGAACATCAATGGTCAAATATATTTGAAGCGCAGAGCATTGTTTGAAGCGCAGAGCATCTGCAGTACACTGGGATGATCACTACTGAGAAAGGGAAGTTCATCAGGGGTATTTTAGTGTGCAAGAAAAAGGTACAGACACCCGCAAAATACGGGGAAAAAATTTCACATAAGGGTCCTTATGAAGAAAAAAAACAGAGGCCTACGAAAAAAAATTTTTGTTCAAGATAAGGGTTCCCCTCATGGATTTGGAAAAAAACAGAGGCCCCTCGACAGAAGGTCTGAGATGAATATTTAAACCCTGAAGGTCATTGGTTCGATTCCCGCTCAATGCTTTGATTTTTGGAAGAGATTTTCACGGAAATGGTCCGTTCCTCTGTTATAGGGAGTAACAGGGATTCAGTTAAGCATGGGTTTGAAGACACCGGGTACTAGAGGGAGTAACAGGGATTCAGTTAAGCATGGGTTTGAAGACACCGGGTACTAGAGGGAGTAACAGGGATTCAGTTAAGCATGGGTTTGAAGACACCGGGTACTAGAGGGAGTAACAGGGATTCAGTTAAGCATGGGTTTGAAGACACCGGGTACTAGAGCATTAAAAAAGCTTTCTATTTCTAGTTGCACCTTCGTTTCACGAGGAATGCTGTGCATCGCTTATTTGTAAATTACACTCCCACCTCTTGTATATATGCATCACACTTCTCCAGCAACAACTCGTCATTCGGTTCTAAGCGCCTCGTGAGCTCGCATGTCGCTAAGATGGCCGCTGACTCCAATGCGGTGAGACGCCTTAACGGGTGTACTGTATCTGCCGCACCGGAAACACTCACCTGAAAACGTTCGGAGTCATAAATTTACAAAAATTTGAACTCTCGTACTTGAAAATGATCTACTTCTGATATAATCAACAAAAAAAAAGGAAATTTCCAGAACTTTCTCAACTCGAAAACTACCCGAGAAGCAAAATGAAATTTTCTGGAAAGAGTCTCTTAATTGTTTCTGAGACTCACCGATGGCAGGAGAGTGTCGTCCTCATTTGTACAATCGACTGGGAAATCAACATCTTCTTCTTCTTCTTCACTATCGTCTTCGGTGAACAGGTTCGAGGTCTGGAAAAACAAGAAAAGGCTCTATTTCTACTCTCTTTAAATTTTTTTCGAAACCAGAGAGACAGTTGAGAAAAAAAAGTATTTTCCCTTTGCGAAATATAATAATAAATTGAGTTATCATCAAGAACATTCGCTCTGGTATCTTAGTCTTCAAACTACATAATTGATTGAGACAACTAACAACAACAAAAATGAATTCTTAGGTCCAGTCATGACTCGAAAACGAGACTAGGCTGTCAAGCCTTACCGTTTCCAAGACGAGTTGTGCGAGTTCCTTCACTTGGAAACGTGTCCTTTTGCCCATCTTGCCTGAAATCTCTGATGCTATTTTTTTTTCACTCCTTAAGTCATATTGTTCCCGGGTAGAAAAAAACTTTTTTTTTTTGAATCTCAGTGTACCAAAAAACCACTACAAGTTCAATTTGAATGAATCAAGGCCCACCAACGAAAGAATTACAATGTTCACGTAATGAATCGTATAATTCATTGATTCGTTATTCCATTTTTGCATGTCAGGGTAATAATACAAAGTGGATGATTGTCACGGATGTGAGTTCAATTTATAATAATGTAAAGAGTTAAAAAATTATGATGATAATCATTGAGGATACATTGTTTCAAAGTCCATGAATCCTGGTACCAGTGCTAGGTCCCATGAATCCTGGTACCTCCTGCTAGGTCCCAAGACTCCTCGCATCTCCTGCTAGGTCCTACGACTCCTGGTACCTCCTGTCAGGTCTTATGACTCCTGGTACCTCCTGCTATGTCCTATGACTCCTGGTACCTCCTGCTAGATCTTGGTGTCCCCCACTAACCAGCCAAGTTGGTCCGCAGTCCAATTGCCTCCATGGCCGCTTCAATGTACTGCGTCGCCGCTTCGTGTTCCAGGAAGCAGAGAGAGAAGTGTGCCTTTTCTAGAAGCAACATCCCTCTCTCATTCGCCGTCAAGTTTGTGGAGCCAAGAATGGAAGCGGTCTGGAACAGGAGACCTCGTGGGGCCAAGAATGGAAGCGGTCTGGAACAGGAGACCTCGTGGGGCCAAGAATGGAAGCGGTTTGGAACAGGAGACCTCGTGGGATTCTACGATACGTGCCTACATATATATAGAACAAAAGACCTCGTACGTTCATAATATACCTGACTCTGCCTATAACGAAAGACCTTGTTAGACCCTACGATAACTCGAATACCTCACAGGATCCCATGACATTCACACTGCCTGGAACATAAAACCTTGCGGGATCCTACGGCACCTGCCCGAACCGGGTCACCTCAAGGAAATCCGACATTCACTTGAACGTGAAAGTTTATAAGATCCTACGACATCTATTCGAACGAGAACCTCGTAGGAGACCACGTCATCCATCCGGAAAAAACCTTGCGAAGTACCAGGAAATATATCCAATTGCACAAAACTTTCCTTTTGGCCCCAAAGAGTCAAAAATTGTCTGCAAATTGTACTCTCTAAAATCCTCTAAGTCTTGTTGCTTACATAGTATATCTAGAGCTCGAGGAACCTTTTGTTGAAATCAGAAATCTATTTTTTTACATGAGAGATTCAACAGCCTCAACACGTTCGGAGTGTTTCAACAAAATAGCAAGCCCACAGCATCCGGGCCCGGCTCACCCTTCTTGAATTATCCTTTTTCAAACTCAATTTTCTTATTTAATTAATAGAATTTACCAGTTGATCTGCCATTTCTTTCAGCTTCACAGCCGGTTCCATCAACACTGCCTGCCACACGAGAACGCAGCGAAAGCGCAAGCGATTCAAACACATAGTACTGCTATCTGAGTTATGATGAATCATTCATATCACCTGATATCAAATCCTTCATTTTTTGTGAACATAATCAGGAACGATCTTAAAGATACAAATTTACATGTATATTTCACCAGGCTCCATCCCTTTCTCTCTCTCACTCACTCATTCTTTTCTTGGCGCTTTAAATCGCCTTATAATAAGAGGCGTGCATGCGAACAAAATCTTCTAAGTTGGTTTCGGTGAATATGCACGGCGGTGGGGGTAAGGGGGAGAGCATAGGTAAACTGTCAACTCGCGTAAAATTTTCTAGAGCGACCGACCTACCGACCCTCTCCCTCACTCGAGCGACCGACCTACCGACCCTCTCCCTCACTCGAGCGACCGACCTACCGACCCTCTCCCTCACTCGAAATGAATGTATCAGAGTTTTCACAGCTAAATTGTAAGAAAAAGTCTTCATTACTCTACATAAATAGTACTTTTCATTAGCCATAACTCAGCCTCAACCGTTTTCGTAAAGTTAAAAGTGAAACATTCAACCTACTTTTGCGATCGACCTACTGAAAAATCGAGACCTATTTAACCTATGGGGGAGTTGGGTTAATAAAGATGACCGCTTCGGGAAGACCGCTTACGAGCGGAAGACGGATAAACTCATTTATGTTCTCTAAAAATCCTCATCAAACATTTCCAACCGAATCCACAATAAGGCCTTGATTCAAGATAGGGAATTGAATATTGATCAGGACGTACGACTTAGACCCCTCTTCGTTAACTCTTCGCATTGAGGAGCTAACGGGCAACAAAAATTTGGACTCTTTGCACAATGATAATCGAAACTAACCTTGAGTCACACTATGACATACACAACTCTTCTCTCTCTCTTTCTTATTCCAATTCATTCACTCACTCACAATAAGCTAATCAATAATTCACTCGCCTGGGTCTGCAGTCTGCGCACCGCCCGGGAACAGCAGTCGTTTGCTCAACACCAACCAAGGCAGTAGCCTGAATACCCAAAACTTCTCATCTTTGCTTCTGAACTTTTTCATTCACTTCTCAATTTCAACTAAAACCAGTTTTATACAAGCTCACCTGATAAGAAAAGCAAACTTGGTCCAGCTTTTCAATTTTGGAAAAAAAAGGTACAACTTACAAAAAGGTACAACTGTACTTCCCACCCCACCACTAGCTAAGCAGCCTCTTGGTTATATACACCGCCACTAGAAAGGTAGTCCATGCATATTCGTAATTTTTATTGTTCATTGTGAACCGAATCTCCAAGATACCTTGTGCACGAAATAAAGAATGAATGAATGAATGAACGATGACAATGAGTTAGTTTCAGTGAGGATGCTACATATTTGTATGAGTAATACAAATATGTATATACCTTTCTAGACAAGCATTGGGAGGATCTTACCTAGTTCGCGAGAAGGGCTTTATGAGGTCGAAAGACAGTTCTTCTATTGATTTCGCTTCCAGAAACGCCGGATGAGGACATTCGGAAACTGCAGAAACACTCAATCATAATTTAACCAGGTAGACAGTAACTACTTCCTAGAGCACTGCTTCCTCATAACCGAGGGTAGAGAAATAGAAACCTAAATAAATTCCTATTCACGCTTTTTGAAATCCTTAGCTTACATTCTGTATATTTTTTTATCTACATATTTCTCTGTTACGGTATCTCTGGGAGCTCACTGAAGATCCCCACCCAGAGAGAGCGAAAGTCTGTCTTGGATCGGGGGCGAAACAGACTTTCGCATTTGGTCTTCATAATTTACAGCAGAACTTCATCTTTCAAACAATATGCACTGTTTTTAATCTTTCTCTCTAATAATATCTATCCAATCGTATTAGGTGTGCACTGCAAGCGGTTTTTTACATCTTCAAATTCTGATCGCTGAGTACAACGGTAAGCAATGAGACTAGCGAGCAGAAGAATAAATGAATGGAATAACTCAAGAATGGAATAACTCAAGCCTAATTCCTTTCTAACGGACCTTTCTAATTCATCCCTTAGTTTCTGCTCAACTGCTTTTTAGCACGTGCTTACCTACTAACTACTTTCTTAGCTGTCCACTCAGAACTTCCTTAAACTCACTAGGTACTTGTTTGAATGCTGACCCAGTAATACTGAGTAAGTATCCGCTCTACTACCAGGCTGTTTTTCAATACCTTCGGAGGCGTGTACTCAAGAGACAACAGTGAAGACACCAATAACGCGCGTCGAACAACTAGGGGTAGACTTACTAAATTTTCTCGGTATTCTATAGATTTCACCCAGAATAGTACATGTGCCTACTACTCATTCAATCCCCCCTCTCGCCCGACCACCTTCGAGGCCCGTGAAGTTGGCTGCGATGAAAGTATTCAGCAGCTTATCAGCTGTAGCGACCATCTGTGGCTCTGCTAAGCGACTGATGCTTTGCTGCAAATCCTCCTCCGACGCTGCAGAAAGTAGCTTGGCGGCCGGTTCCATCAGGAATCTTCCCGATTCTCCTGAGCCGTTCATCGGAGCCTTTCCACAATATATTCATCGCTCATTTAGCAACTACTTATTTAGTACTTACTTAGCTGTACATTTGGTACTTTTTCAGCTGCTTGCATGGAATAACTGCTTGACCGTTCGGTAGGTAATTCCGCCAACTCAAAAGTTGCTCAATCCTTCGAATGATTGATAGACTCCTATCCGGTTTAGCTTTTTCTAAGAACGCACCTTTCAGAGTCTTGCACATGAAAATTCCCAAGCTCAGCCTCCCCCCACTCAAGACAACTTTGCATGACAGCGTCACCTAATCATTTTGTTCGTAAACATATCTAAGACTTACCCTGAGAGCTGATTCATTTGGACATTACAATAATTTCAACGTTTTCTAAATACTTGCTAATACCGGAGATTGACCAAACTTGCTAATACCAGAGATTGACCAAACTTGCTAATACCAGAGATTGACCAAACTTGCTAATACCGGAGTTTGACCAAACTTGCTAATACCAGAGATTGACAAAACTTGCTAACACCGGAGATTGACCAAACTTGCTGATACCAGAGATTGACCAAACTTGCTAATACCGGAGATTGACCAAACTTGCTAATACCAGAGATTGACAAAACTTGCTAACACCGGAGATTGACCAAACTTGCTGATACCAGAGATTGACCAAACTTGCTAATACCGGAGATTGACCAAACTTGCTAATACCAGTGATTGACCAAACTTGCTAATACCGGAGATTGACCAAAATTCATTTCCCTTCATCTTTCTAATTTCGCTAGATACATATTGTTTTATAACAAGGTTTTCTTGTGAGTGCGACTAAGCGAAACCACGGTAAAGCAGTTTAAAAATTTTATTCATCGAACCAAATCTCACGAATTCCACCAGGTGTCTGTACATGAATATACACCTGTGCCTCAATAGAAATCTGCACCTCAAGTTTAAAATCGGAAGTGATTTGAAAAGGTCTTCCGAATCGAACTAGTGAGTTAGTCTTTTGCAAAGATATGCTCAAAACCCTAGGAACTATAGGACACACCATTGTAATATATCATGGGCAAAAGTAAATCCACTGCGCGAAATCGAACACAGCCACCTCTTTCTCACCATTAGCGAGCGCGTCACCGCTGCACTAACAGCGACACAAAACTAACCCACGCGATAGTGCTCTATGTTATATACTATACCTTTTTTGAATATGAAAAAGTTCCTCAAAAACCACAATAAAATTAATTTCAAGCAATTCCCCATGAGGTTCTAGTCATTGATTGCGCTTCTTCGATAGCTTATCATAATTATTAGCGATATGTTTTATCAGGAATGAAAATTCAAGTGGAGATACTACGGTAATGAAGGAGAAAAAAATAATTATCCACTGATCAGTTTATGCGAGCAGAATGTTGAGACACAGCTAAATGAGAGAAAAGAGAGATAAAGAGAGAGAGAGAGAGTGACTTTGTGCTTGAGCTTTTACCGTGAACTCGTGGACCCCCTTTCAACGCCAAAGGAACCGCACGGGCAACAATCATCATCACACAACTAAATGGAATTTCTTATTCAGATCAGTTTTAGATTTTAACAAAGAATTTCAAGAGCAGACATAATATAACTTAAAGTTAGAGATATAATTACTACAACAATAAACATTATTTTCACTGAACACTTGCAAAGACGTTGTTAGAGTATAATTTATTTTTGAGGAAAGGAAGAAAACTTTTTTCAAAAAGGAAATGTACAAACATGTTACAATCATTCCAAAATACAACGTTTTTTTCCGACCAGTAAGTGTATTCCGACATTAATCATAAAAAACTTTTTGAAAGGAAAGAAATGCATTTTAATTTGACAAAGCCTCCTTTGTAATCCTCACCACTTTGTAACCTTTGTAATCCTCACCCTTTGTAATCCTCACCACCAACCTATCCCAAAAGGACTCCCCTCGACAGGACCTATGGGCAAGACAACAACAACAACAACAGAGCCTCCTTGTTTTCTATTAATTAAAGTTTTCCCAAATAGCTTAATCTTGTAAATTCTAAACAACAGAGGAGACATTAATCAACTTACAAAATGAAGACATTTGTTCGAAGCAAGCACCCGATTTTTTGAATTCTAAAAAAGAAACAAATCTTAGATAGTCCCTGCCTGATAAAACTTCAAAATTTTAAAAAAATAGCACTCCAAAAGTTAATAAATTCTGACGATTTTTGGATGCGACGACCGAAAATTTGATATATTACTGTAACTCATAGCCGGAGTATTACTGTCACTTTTTGAATCCTTTCAAAATCGGGTATATTTGACTGAACGCATCATCAATGTCCTTCTTGAACTTTGCACCTGTTATGACGACCTGCAAGTATTACAGTATTAACTTGATAATCTGTCCCTGGACCTTTTTTCATAATCGAAAAGCTAAATCTACAAGTTTTACAAAACCAAAGAGATGATGAAATGAGTTTCATCTCAGAAATTTCAACAACAAGCTTACTGTACCTTTCAACTCAAGACTCATCTCACCTTTCCTGACACGAAGATGAGCAGGACGACTTTGGGCTTGACCATACGGTAGATGAGACCCGGGAAAAGCTCCGGCTCGTACGCTGAGAATTGGTGATGCGTGATGCAGAGGCCTTCCAGTTGGATAGGGAACCGCACGTCACACGAACCAACCATGTTCTGTACCTAGAATTCAATTGAATTACTGTAGCTTTGCAGACGGGAAAAATTGATGGAGTAACCTGAATATCCGGAGTAGCTTGTTGGCTTACTCAAGTCCCAAGAATTTCTGATTCGAATTCGTTTCAAAAATAGCAGTTTTTGAAATATATTAGGCCGTTTTTTTTTAAAATGTTGACTGTGCGCAGTTTTCTTGCTAGAATCGCCTAGAAGAATCTTAATTTACCTCAACAAGTTTCAAGGCGTGTCAAAACTCACCTTCACCCTCTAACATCCCATGTGGAGAGCACTATGAACCTACCCCTGTCCTTATTATCCCATGGCGTTACAAAAAGGCTGATAAAATAGATAGACTAAGTTAAGGGGTGATTTATTGAAGAATACTGCTCTCCTCCATGATACAACATTGTAATAAAAATAAAAATAATTCCGCACTTAAGCGATTCCCTTAATACCGCCTCACGGCAGGCTGTGATTCGCGATTTGCATTCCAGACATATGAGGCCGTATGCATGGAGCAATCCAAAAGGATTATGAGCTTGGATTAGCAGTTATCCAAATTCATTTCACTAATCCGGTATGCATGGAAGCTATAATACTTTTGGATTAGAGATAATCCGACAAAATTTTTTAAAAACTTTTTTGGATTTTGTAATCCTTGGATTTGAATAATCCAGATTGTTATAATCTGTTTTCCATGCATACGGCCTATGTATGTAGGTCACCAGCACTGTTCAGAATTATTTTAAAAAAAGATTTCTTTGAGCGGAGTCTGAAATAATGACTAGCTTCCCCTTCTCCGCTCTTTATCTTTAGCTCGCTTCTCATTATTCCTGACTTTCCCGCTCAAAAGAGCGTTCGTTCTTTTCAAATTCTCAATAGTTATACTAGACTTTCGGTAAACTATGGTTACAGACTTAAAATGGTACAACTGAAAGCTGCTTTTTGGGTCATTGCTTGTGTGTTAATCTGGTTTAGGGCTAACTTCACAGAAATGGCCTTTCGATTCACTTTATTGAATTATTTGTTATTCCGAACTTGTTGCTTGATTTTGTAGCACGCTTTCAATGATAATACCAATTTCATTATTCGCACCGAAATAGTACCAAAGACACCGCATATTCGGTTAACTTTAAAAAAGAAGATGAATACCTTGAATTCCGTGAACTTGGCAGCAAAACCCAGCTTCTGGACGATTCTAGCATACTTTCTTGCCGCTAATCTGAAGGTTTTAAAGGTAGTTTTTAGAATTTTTTTAGATTCAAAATCTTTTAGAAAAACCTGTGGCTCTCTCAGTAACATAATCTCAACTCTTATTAGCAGAGGTTTCTCCCCACCATCCTTTTCTCTACTCTTATCCATTGCCAAATGAACCTTAAACAAAACTAAAATCATTATGCTTGAAACTATCGTAACTAACTTCAAACCATGAAAGCTTTCACCTGCAGTTTAGACTAGTCTTAACTATCGTAACTAACTTCAAACCATGAAAGCTTTCACATGTAGTTTAGACTAGTCTTAACTATCGTAACTAACTTCAAACCATGAAAGCTTTCACCTGCAGTTTAGACTAGTCTTAACTATCGTAACTAACTTCAAACCATGAAAGCTTTCACCTGCAGTTTAGACTAGTCTTAACTATCGTAACTAACTTCAAACCATGAAAGCTTTCACCTGCAGTTTAGACTAGTCTTAACTATCGTAACTAACTTCAAACCATGAAAGCTTTCACCTGTAGTTTAGACTAGTCTTAACTATCGTAACTAACTTCAAACCATGAAAGCTTTCACCTGCAGTTTAGACTAGTCTTAACTATCGTAACTAACTTCAAACCATGAAAGCTTTCACCTACAGTTTAGACTAGTCTTAACTATCGTAACTAACTTCAAACCATGAAAGCTTTCACATGTAGTTTAGACTAGTCTTAACTATCGTAACTAACTTCAAACCATGAAAGCTTTCACCTGCAGTTTAGACTAGTCTTAACTATCGTAACTAACTTCAAACCATGAAAGCTTTCACCTGCAGTTTAGACTAGTCTTAACTATCGTAACTAACTTCAAACCATGAAAGCTTTCACCTGCAGTTTAGAAGAGTCTTAACTATCGTAACTAACTTCAAACCATGAAAGCTTTCACCTGTAGTTTAGACTAGTCTTAACTATCGTAACTAACTTCAAACCTTGAAAGCTTTCACCTGCAGTTTAGACTAGTCTTAACTATCGTAACTAACTTCAAACCATGAAAGCTTTCACCTGCAGTTTAGACTAGTCTTAACTATCGTAACTAACTTCAAACCATGAAAGCTTTCACCTGTAGTTTAGACTAGTCTTAACTATCGTAACTAACTTCAAACCATGAAAGCTTTCACCTGCAGTTTAGACTAGTCTTAACTATCGTAACTAACTTTAAACCATGAAAGCTTTCACCTGCAGTTTAGACTAGTCTTAACTATCGTAACTAACTTCAAACCATGAAAGCTTTCACCTGCAGTTTAGACTAGTCTTAACTATCGTAACTAACTTTAAACCATGAAAGCTTTCACCTGCAGTTTAGACTAGTCTTAACTATCGTAACTAACTTCAAACCATGAAAGCTTTCACCTGCAGTTTAGACTAGTCTTAACTATCGTAACTAACTTCAAACCATGAAAGCTTTCACCTGCAGTTTAGACTAGTCTTAACTATCGTAACTAACTTCAAACCATGAAAGCTTTCACCTGTAGTTTAGACTAGTCTTAACTATCGTAACTAACTTCAAACCATGAAAGCTTTCACCTGCAGTTTAGACTAGTCTTAACTATCGTAACTAACTTCAAACCATGAAAGCTTTCACCTGCAGTTTAGACTAGTCTTAACTATCGTAACTAACTTCAAACTATGAAAGCTTTCACCTGCAGTTTAGACTAGTCTTAACTATCGTAACTAACTTCAAACCATGAAAGCTTTCACCTGTAGTTTAGACTAGTCTTAACTATCGTAACTAACTTCAAACCATGAAAGCTTTCACCTGCAGTTTAGACTAGTCTTAACTATCGTAACTAACTTTAAACCATGAAAGCTTTCACCTGCAGTTTAGACTAGTCTTAACTATCGTAACTAACTTCAAACCATGAAAGCTTTCACCTGCAGTTTAGACTAGTCTTAACTATCGTAACTAACTTCGAACCATGAAAGCTTTCACCTGCAGTTTAGACTAGTCTCAACTATCGTAACTAACTTCAAACCTTGAAAGCTTTCACCTGCAGTTTAAACTAGTCTTAACTATCGTAACTAACTTCAAACCATGAAAGCTTTCACCTGCAGTTTAGACTAGTCTTAACTATCGTAACTAACTTCAAACCTTGAAAGCTTTCACCTGCAGTTTAGACTAGTCTTAACTATCGTAACTAACTTCAAACCATGAAAGCTTTCACCTGCAGTTTAGACTAGTCTTAACTATCGTAACTAACTTCAAACCATGAAAGCTTTCACCTGCAGTTTAGACTAGTCTTATAATAGAAGATAATAGAAAAAGTTTTCAATTGTGTTTTATATCACAGCCACCTCTTCTGGCTGTATCACCATTACTTGGTGATTCCATTCGCTGACGATGCTTTTATAAAGCGAAACATTCGAAGTCCCATTCTTCTTAACAACGCATCAACAAGGCAAGACACAGATCAAAGTGTATAATAGATTATGTTTTTCATCATTTTATTGTCAGTCATGAAACGATCAGAGTCTATAATCTTTTTTCTATCTCAATTAAATTCATCATGCGGATCTACCCATCCTCGAACATCTAAAATCCATTTAAAGCTGATCCATAAAAAAATTTTTCATGGATATTATGAATATGAAAATATGGTTCCCGAAAGAAATTTGAATCTTTTTATCATTGTTTATCAAAATTATTTATCAAAAGTGTAACAAACCGGCTGGCTTCCTCACTCTTAGCCCCCGTGCAAAAGTGTAACAAAGCGGCTGGCTTCCTCACTCTTAGCCCCCGTGCAAAAGTGTAACAAACCGGCTGGCTTCCTCACTCTTAGCCCCCGTGCAAAAGTGTAACAAACCGGCTGGCTTCCTCACTCTTAGCCCCCGTGCACACCATCTTTCCAGAAGAGAAGATAAGCGCCGTTGTTCGCGGATCTCTGTAGAGGATATATAAAGAGTTTCTATTGTTTTTTGATTGTAACTAAATATTCATAAGTTACCTGCACTCGTCAAAAACTGAGAAACATGACCAATTATTAGAGAGGGGGACTAAGACGAATGGAAAGCGAGCGAAAGCTGAGGAGCACATTAAGAAGAAAGATTAAGATTTGATAAATTCCTTCCATTCGTCGTGGCTGAAAGCGGTCGACTCACTTCTCGCTCTTCATTTATATTTCCAAGAATGGAAGATTCTGGTCTTTAGTAGGATTTGGTAGCAGGCGCTCCCGGTTTGAGTCGAGATGGTTTTGGTTCGATCCCAATCGTTGGACTAGCTTTTTTCTGTGCGATGGTTCAATTGTTTGTCAAGATTTGGACACCTTGAGGCCGTAATGTACAAACTATGATCGACAATCCAATCTACATTCTACGATCTCATTCTTACTATACTCTCAAGAACCGAAGAATCACATTGGGTAGTTCGAATTAATGCCACTTCATGTCCCATGACATCGAAAATGAAGCGTTTAAATTGGAAAAAAAGAATTGAATATAAGAGTTCAGGACTGGGAACAACGCTCGCTTCTTAAGATCGTAGATCCCCTCTATAAAACAGTTGTTCAAAAGTTTAATTAATGATTGCTCTTGCATCAAAAACCTGATTAAACATTCCCTTTGATGCATTCAAATCGATTGCAAACAACAACAAAGAACAACTCTCATGTGTTATTTTTTAAAGTTCTCTCTCTCTCTTTTCTTCCTATGTTCCATCCCTCATTCGACTGGGTTACGGTACCTACCGTATCCGCATGATGACTGCCGCGAATCGCTTTGGATTGTACTCCGCGTTGCGGGCATGCAACGCAATCTTCTTCAAGTCAAGCTGCACTCCCAGATTGACCGTCGATACTATGTTCTACAAAAACACGGCTCTCATTCGCGATGGGAAAAAGACAAGATGATGTTCTCCAAATATACGGCTCTGATGTGAGATAAAGGAAGAACAAGGTATTATTGTTGTTTTAGAGAAGTAAATACGAGAATCTTAGCATAAAAATACAAATTCACTGTTTCTAAGCTATTCACAGCAGTCTGTTTCGCCCCAGCTCAGACAGACTTCTGTGCTCTCTGGTTGGGGGTCATCAGTGTGTTTCACAAAATACACGGCTTCCATCTATGATCATGAGAAGCCAAGCTGAGCCATTCATTATCAAATACTCAATATTTTGCTTGAAAAGCAATAGAATAAACACTTTTTAACGGAAAATGAACCACACTATTTAAGTTTACTCACGGTTTTGGAATCATGTGGAGCTAAATTACCTTCTCAAGGTGAAGCTACAGTACGTTCCAGAGCTGAAGCTACAGTACTTTGGTGGTGCTACAGTACCTCCTTTTAGTACCCTCTCAAAGCCTCACTTGTAAAGTGGGTGATGGAATCTCCATTGCTGACGCGGGAGTCGCTGGCATGATATTATGAGGAATATTGGAGGGCGGCATCGCGTGACTCCCCGAGTATATTGCATCTCCTGATAAGAAGCAACTGGTTACTGTAATATTCGGCCGACTTATAATGTCTCCATAATTTTTCTTGCGATACACATGAGAAGCGTGTATATGAAAAAAAAAGACTAATTAGGAAAGAATAACAAACTTTGAAGACATATCGAGAAAAGGCAAAGAATAATAAAGAATGTCATATAATTTTTTTAAACACTTTTTTTCGGGAAGCGCCGAGATTTTACCCGCAGTGCGAGCTGGAGAAACACCTTGATAGTCATAAATAGTAAAACTGGGCTAGAAGTTATAGTTTAATAAAGCCCTGAGGTATAGTTATACTAAGCCCTATATTTAGTGATGTGATCCATTCCAAAGTTGCTCTGATCCCTCACAAAATATAATTCATTCATCAGGGAGCGGTAAAGGAAGCGATCATCTCTCACAAGATGAAACTGACCCAAGCCAATATATTTGGAACAAGAGCGCGTTCCTTGTGCGGACATCAAAACAATTTACGATCACTTTTATAGAAAAAAGAAATTAATTTCTTCAAACATTCCCATTTGGACACACAAGGTATAACGAGATTCCTTTCTGACAGACAACTGGTTACTCTGTCACTTCAAGTGTCAAACGGACCACCTGCTAGCGGCTACTCTGTAACTTCAAGTGTCAAACGGACCACCTGCTAGCAGCTACTCTGTCACTTCAAGTGTCAAACGGACCAACTGCTAGCGGCTACTCTGTCACTTCAAGTGTCAAACGGACCACCTGCTAGCGGCTACTCTGTCAGTTCAAGTGTCAAACGGACCCCTGCTAGCGGCTACTCTGTCACTTCAAGTTTCAAACGGACCACCTGCTAGCGGCTACTCTGTCAGTTCAAGTGTCAAACGGACCCCCTGCTAGCGGCTACTCTGTCAGTTCAAGTGTCAAACGGACCCCCTGCTATCGGCTACTCTGTCACTTCAAGTGTCAAACGGACCCCTGCTAGCGGCTACTCTGTCACTTCAAGTGTCAAACGGACCACCTGCTATCGGCTACTCTGTCACTTCAAGTGTCAAACGGACCCCCTGCTAGCGGCTACTCTGTCACTTCGTGTCAAACGGACCACCTGCTAGCGGCTACTCTGTCACTTCAAGTGTCAAACTGACTACCTGCTAGCGGTGTCATCGGAACTTCTAGATTGACACCAGGCATCGCCACGCTCTGAGGATTCATTTCCTGTAAAATGAAACGTCGTCTTTGGTCATATCACATCGATCGTTATCCCTACAATATAATTACAAGTCTACTTTCTCTGCATTCCCAACTTCAAATTTGACTTACTTGTTAGACCAGGTTTGAGTCATTTCAATTCTCATCTCCAAACATTTCTCTTTCTGCTCCATTACTACTACATATAACCTCATTTCATCGCTTGAAAATTATTCTCCCTATCCCCCGTATCCTTCTTTTTCGCTGCAGGACCTTGCTGCAAAGCACTGCTGACATGATAATTGACGACAGATGCGGGGTTGATGTTCATGTTGGAGGAGGGTCCTCTGTCATGCGATTGTAAGTACATATGCGAGCCTGGGCCTTGCTGTGAGTGCATCATCGCTGCAAGAAACAAATCACTCAAAAAATCTACAGGAAACAGGCGGATTTCTGACTTTCCAACGATTTCACTCGAAGACTTTGATATTTTAAGAAGAATCTTACTGTTAGTGCAAATTTTTTAGAGGACAAAAAAGGTCTTACAGTTAATTCACAAAAAAGGTCTCACAGTTAATTCACAAAAAAGGTCTTAAAGTTAATTCACGAAAAAGGCCTTACAGTTAATTCACAACCCTAGCGCTTAACTGGGATCCGTATTTTCCTAGACAAAATTTTCATTATAATAACTAAGTCGACTCTTCTCTTGCTTCTTTCACTTACTTTTTGTGAAACTCTTTGTGAAACCAAAACTCACAATTGGGCATTTGTGATCCGGCTGTTATACTGGAGGCTGCCATGAGGGAAGATGGACCGAGGATGGAAGCGGGTCCCATCACTGAGCCCGGACCACCCATTCCCATCATGGAAGACGGGCCTGCAAGCAACGATTGTGTACTGTATAATAATAATAATTAACATCAGACGATACTTCCCCACTACTTTATAATGTCGAGTCCAAGCGGCATAAAAATAGAGCCTTTTGCCCTGCTCCGTTCAATGTTGTTGTTGTTGCCGGATGTAGCCGGCTTCGAAGAACGTCTGTGTACTTCGTTTCTTGTTCTTCTTCTTTTCTTTTTTTTCTTATATCTTCAAGAACGCTGCGACATCCAGCGGCTTGGTCCAGAGGTCGATTGGAGACAGCGCGGTCGGGTGGCATGGGCAGTTGAAGAGATGCGCAACGTCGTGAGGTCCGGAAGAGCAATCGGGACACACGTCGGGGATGGATTCGTCAATGCGGTGGAGGTAGTTGTTGATGAATCTGCTGAATCCCGAGCGGAGCTGGCTGAGCGTGCATCTAGTCTTGCGGGGTAACTCCTTCTCTTCTTCCTGGATAAGGGGCGGAGGTCTGCCTCCCAGGATGACGGCACCCTTCAACGATTGGAGTTCGTTCGAGACCATCATTGAGTGTACGGTGTTTGCGACTGATTTCCCATTGTTCGGATCCTTTGACATCTGTTTCGCGGCTTCGACAGTCTTCTTGCAGCTCAACACGAGGTTGTTCTTCATTGCGCGAGGGGGCGCCGGGCAGTCGAGGAGGCCGTGGTGGATGTGTTCTGGGTCCGACGATCTCGCGAGGTACTGCGCGGCGAGCATGTTCAGATGGGATTTGGTGCGCATGACCTTTGATTCGCGATGAATATGGTCAGTGTCGGCCATTTGATGATTCCCTGTCACGACGCGGAGTCCGGAGTTCTGAGAACGTTGGATTTTGGCGTGAGCGGAGTCCGAGAGGAAGGTGGACCAGGCGGGTGCGGCGTAGTTGCAGATCGCTTGCGAGATGGCTTTGAACGTGAGGCGGAGGGTTTCTTTTTGGTTGCCCCAGGTGCTTCCGGCTAAGGCTTTCAGTACGTTATTGCGCTGCGACATCCGTCTCGCGATGTCTTTGGCATGATGGCTGAATGTGAACATCGAGTCGTACGTGACGCCGAGTAGCTTGGCCTGGTTGACGGTGGGGACGGGTGATCCGCAGATTGATATGTCCAGAGTAGACTTGAATTCACGACTGAACGGGGTGAAAAGCATGAGCTGGCTCTTGGTCGGGGAAATGATGAGTGACCGTTCTTTGAGGAAGGTTTCAATTTTCGTGATGGCCCTGCGTAGATTTTCGGAGGCGACGTTGATGTCGGGATCTGACGCCCAGATCGTGATGTCATCAGCATACGAGATGACGTTCGTGTGGGCATCGTCTGTGGGAAGATCGCGGAGGTAAAGGTTGAAAAGCGTGGGCGAGAGGGCGCTGCCTTGTGGGACTCCGTTTCTGAAGAGTCTGGAACTTGATACCGAGTCGCGGAAGCTTGTGCGTCCTGTTCTTCCTCTAAGGTAAGAGGCGAGCCATTTTTTAATGTAGTTCGGCGCGGTTGTTGTCTCAATGAGGTCGATGAGCTTGACGATGTCGATACTTTCGAATGCCTTGGACATATCAATTGCCATGAGGACCGTTCGACTAGCGGGACGTTTCTGGTTAAAGCCGTCTGCGATGCTCTTCGAGAGAGTTACGAGGGCCGAGGTTGTAGAGCGTCTTGCCGTGAAGCCATGTTGGTGGTCTGCCGGGGGAATGTGCCTCTGTAGGGAGCCGAGTAATAGCCGTTCAATCACTTTGGCGACGGGCGAGAGTAGAGATATCGGACGGTAGCTGGAGCCTTCGGATGCTGGTTTGCCTGCTTTCAGGAGGGGTAGTATGATCGACGATTTCCATATCATGGGGATCCTGCCTGTGCGTAGGGAGCTGTTGACCAGGGAGGTCAGGGCGCTGATTCCTTTCGGACCTAAATTATGGAGAATTATAGGAGCGATGCCATCTGGACCAAGCGCGGTGGACTTCTTCGTGGATCTGATGGCGGCTGCTACGTCTGTGGTAGTGAAGTCCTCGAAGTCATCTGCGGACAGGCGGTGTATTTTCCTCATAGTCTTCCTGTTTTCCTTTGAAGTTATATACTGGACTGGACAAGTGTAGGCTTTGTTGAAGCGGTTCGCGATATCGGAGGCGGTCGTGATCGTCTCATTTCTGAAGGATATGGCGCAGTTCGGCGGTGGTCTTCCTTTGTTGTTGAGGATTTTGATGGTCTTCCAGAGCTTGTTGACATCTTTCTTTGGATCGAAGGACTCCATCAGTGCGCGCCAGATATCCCGTTTGTTTTTGTCGGTAGCTCTCCTTATGTTCGTGTTGAGATCGTTCAAAAGGTCGCTTGTCGGATTCGATTCTCTGAGTGTGTCGCGATGATGCATCCATTCTCGTATCTCTGTCGTTAGGGCGACTTCTCTCTTCTTGATCCGGCCGCGTGGGATTGTTTTTTGCTGCAGCTGATACAAGTATTCTTCGGAAGAGAGGTTCTGCTTGAACGGCTGGTAGATTGGGAAGAGGATTTTTGGACAGGCTTTCTTCGACGTGTTGCTGGAACGCTTCCCAGTCCGCTTTCCGGTAATTTGTGAAGGTTGCGTCTCTGTGAGTGTGGTTGAAATTGCTGCCTTCTAGTTCGATGATTATCGGAAGATGATCGGAGCTGCCTTCAGTGATAGTTTTCCATGACGTTCAATGAATGGGTCTCGCGAAGAGGATCGCCAAATGCGTTGCAAGTGTAGACGGAGAAATTTCCACGGACTTGAAAAGAGCCTCATAAAACTTTCCCAAAGGAATGCCCTTGACAGGACCTATGAGCAAACAACAACAATAAACTTCTAAACTGTTCATTTATTCAATTTTTATTCAATTATAGAAAAACAAAAATTCAGGTTTTTTGTGGTGATTCTCCGTTTCTTTTTAGACGCACAATAAAGTGAGAGCTCAGACAGGAAAACAGAAGAAATTTGAGCATTCTGAAAATCTATCATAATGTGTACTATGAACATACATTTCATCACGTTTTTGGATGACTAATTAAGCGCGATTTTGCACGTAGGAGAACAGGAAACTATGCTGATACTTGATTGAACTATCGCACAGAAAAAAGCTAGTCCATCGGGTAGGATCGAACCCAGCCATCACTTACTCAAACAGGAAGCGCGTGTTACCATTACACCACGGGGACACATTGCTATTCCGTGCGATAGTGTTTTATAAAAGGCTCATATGCCTTGTTCTCTTAGTCGCGTTCAATCATTTGTCATCTTAACCAGGCGTCACTGCCTTTAAACTGTGTAACTTAGAATTTGAAGATTTATGCTGATACTGTTTGTATGGATCGTTTACAACTTGATTCATTTCATATCATGTTTTAAAAAAAAACAATAGTTTCACTAGAACCAAAACAATCATCAATCGATAATCAAAAAAGATCATGGATCGATAATCGCCGAGAGTCGGCATCAATCAATACTCACCTGCATGAACCGAGCCAGGCCCTCCATGGGGCGTCTCACCCCCAATACCCGAGAGATGGGCGGGAGAGTTGATGTTCATCTCTTGTGATCAAGCTCACAGAAGCCGCCACTACAGTATGAATCAGGCTGCGCTTTGATGATGATCGACACCGTATGCCAGAACTTTCCGATAATAATCTGACGGTCAGTTATATCTTACATGCTATTCTCGATAGCATATACGTCAATCTAAGCGAAATTCACACTGAGAACCTCAGCTTTTTTATGCTTTTCATCAGGCGTTGAAGAAGTCGCTATCAAGCGGAGATAAAATGTATTCAACTTAGGAAAATCATAAAGTTAAATTTTGGAAACGAAATCTATACACACCAAATGATTGAACTATCGCGCAGAAAAAAGCTAGTCCAACGGGCGGGATCGAACCCAAACCATCTCGACTCACACCAGGAGCGCGTGTTACCATTACACCACGGGGACACATTATGAGCCTCTCATATAACACTATCGCACGGAACAGCAATGTGTCCCCGTGGTGTAATGGCTGTTGTTGTTGTTGCCGGCAAGCATCCTGCATCGAAGACTTGGTTATGAACACTCTCTTTAATGAGAGAAGTTCTCGTGTTCTTCGGACAAGATGCGTCCGGAGAAGGGTTTTGATGTCCTTTGCAGTCCTGAGACTTTCATGCTGCACCTTGTGAAGGCGGACATCATTGTAGCAACCTGTTCATGCTATGGCCTTGTGAGTGGGTGGTCAAGCCGGCCTAGCATCGTTTTGGGTGGGAGTAGAGACGTCTCGCCTGTCGTTGACCGGAGATAGGCAAGAGGCTATTTGACTGGCGCCTCGACTCGCCATTCAATGGTGGTGTAATGGTAACACGCGCTCCCGGTTTGAGTCGAGATGGTTTGGGTTCGATCCCGCCCGGTGTACTAGCTTTTTTCTTTGCGATAGTTCAATCATTTGTTATTTTAACCAGGCGTCACTGCTTTTAAACTGTCTAACTTCATTTGTCATTTGTCTTTATCAACTGTCAAAAATCAACTGTCAATCAAAAAGCATTTGAAGATTTATTATGGTATACCAATGAAGTGCCCCTCTCAGCTTATTCAAGCCCAGTTTTTGATACGTACACAATTTGCAGTCATAATTAGAAAAAGAGGTTAATCTTTACTCAATTCTTTTAAGAATAAATCAAGCGATTGAACGCTTCCACCAGAACGGCTTTTGGGTAAACAGAACAGCAATCAAAAATTGATTTTTTATCGAATTTTTCAACAATCGAACAACAAAACACAAATCAACATTGGAGTAATCATCACTCACATCGAAGTAATACAATGCTCACTCATTCGAAAACAACAACAACAATAACAAGGTCGAATCTTGGCTCGACACAAAACGATTTTCCGGGTTCTATACAGTCATTAGAGTGAAAAGTAGACTTATTGACATAGATCTTCTACTATTTCGTTCTGAGGCTGAATTCTCAAGTCTCTTTGACAATACTTGTCTTTCTCAACTAGTTCTTTATACAGTACTCCATGTTTCTTTTCAGGACCCTGCGTAACATCATATTGACCAGCATTTCTCAAAATTGACGTAAGCATCGTTAATGTGGAAGAGTTGGGACTGTGAACGGTCGTCTGAGAGAGGAACCTTGTGCCTCTCGGCATGTTCATGGTATGCTTGCAATCGTCGCCTCTTTGCAGCTAAAGCACAACCAAAAACATTATTTTATGAGAAAATTTCAAAATCAGAATAGAAAATTCTTATTTTTTACATTTTAAGTTGAAAAAATTGAATTTTTTCCCCAAATCCACCAAACCGTAAACTCTTTCAACTTCAGAACAAAAATTCACATCTTTTTCAAAAAACTTCTGAAATGCTACGTCATACTGAAACCAGCGAGATGTGGATTTCTTATTCATCTCTCAAAAAATTGTGGTTTTATTAATAGCGCATAGATTGCATCCACAGTGCGGTTAAGAGAAACATCGTTTTCCAAGATATCGTGACTACAGAGAATCAAACTTTTCGGCCGATTACCAATAGCTTTACGCAGTGGTTTAATAGTTACCGTACCAGCTATGTTGGCACATGAATTTTCGCGCTAAAATCTTTTAAATCTTCTCCTCCCGTTCTATTTTAAGCTTTACTCTACTTCTTATTACGTTTTTTTTAGCCTTTCTGCATCTCTTTACCAACTCGATCGGCGCGTACAAACATCCTTGCTTTGTGAGTTTACCTTCTCTCGAGTTTAGTTCTCTGACCCACACTGCGGGTCAGATCTATGCGCTAACCGAGAAAAGTAGTGATACAAAAGCTCTGATCGTCTGCATCCTCTTTTTTACAGCAAACGTTCTTGCGTTCTCTCAAAGGCCTACCGTTCTCTTATCATTAGTCGTCTTAATCTACACATTCTTTCTGCGGGTGGGAAGAAACAGTCTGGTATTGCCAATAAATTGGAGTTCTTGTATTGAAGAAACGCCAATACAAACATCCCATAGACCGGAAAAAACGATGCCGGACTGGCCGATGCCGAACTGGCCTGGGCATGCAACCGGATAAAAAAAAATAGCCGATACTCCCCTATACTTTGTAACGGCGAGTCGAGGCGCCAGTAAAATAACCTCTTCTCTTCTCCGGTTAACGAATGGGTCTCGCAAAGAGGATCGCCGACTGCTGTGCGAGTGTAGTCAGAGAAAATTCTCCGGACTCAAAAGGATCCTCACCAACCTATCCCAAAGGATTCCCCTCGACAGGACCTATGGGCAAACAACAACAACGTCATTCAACGCCTGGTTTGACCCTACCAGTAACATGAGGTTACGAACCTGGCGTCTCCCCCTCCCTCTCTTCGTCCAGTGTTCCAAACTTCTTTCTCGTCAGTCCCTCCCCGTAATCCTTCTCCATCGTCTGCTTCCAGTATCCCTCTGGGCCCCGCCATCTCACGAATTGCTCCGCCCCCTCTTGACTGACTCCGCCCTCAATGAAGCGTGCCCGCTTCGCAACATCAAGCAGCCAGTGGCGCTGGATCGTCTGAATCTTCATGGTATTTCGTATAAGATGAAAATCATCTCCACTCTGAAAAAGGCTAATCGCCAAGTTAGTGAGCAAAGCTTTTCTGCATCTAACTCTCTTGCAAATCTAAAGCGAATGGTTGTCATATATTCCGAAGTCTCATAAAATCAACCTTGATTTCCCATAGGGAGGATTCGGTCGCGCGGGTTGCTGTGAGATCTACCGTAGTCGCATCGAAAGGATCTTCGTCGAGTGAGACTGCAAAGCAGAGACTTTCCACACACGTAAACAACCTTTTCACAAATCACAAAATTTGAAAAAAACCCTTAGATGTATTCATTCAAACGTGCATTATGTTGGTTGAGATCATGAAATTAAAAGACACAAAAAATACCGTACCTATTACCATACTTAATACCACAGAGCTCGTCTAAAAAAGTTTTTCAAGCAGTCAATCGCTATGCGGCAGCTAAACGTAGTACTTCCATATCTTTAAACTCTTTTTTCTTATGAATATTAATACCTGAATCCTCGCTGTCTTAAAGTACTACATATATTGATTGACGAAATAGACCCACACCCCTGACAGATCAATCCAAAGCAAGAAATTTGCTTCAGCAAATATTGTCACTGCCTGCACGACTCTTATCTCTCCCCTATGAAAACAGTAACCCGGGAAGAAGTGATTGGTTTTATCACTTCAAGCTTGTTTCTCAACTCAAAAAAGCCCGTAAACTGCCCCGAGGCGGGACAAATCGCTAGAAAAATAATTACTTGGATTTTCCCTCTGCATGAGTGGCAACACACAGGGATGCCTGAGCTGAATGTTCCGCACGAGACCGAGGATCGACTCTTGCACGTGGAACGGAACATACAGTAGGACACGGCAAAGCCGCTTCGTGAAGGATGCCACTATGTAGGTGGCGAGATGACTGCAACACATCACAATCAGTGTGTTTCTCTAACGCACACTGCGTCTATGCGCAAATCTGTGCGCTGTCAAAAAAGGCTAGTGATACAAATGATCTGTTCGTCCGCATCCTCTTTTTACATCACACGCTTTCGCACTACCTTTTCCTCTCTCGAGGCCTGTCGTTCCCTCATGATTAGAGATCTTTTGACATATATATATATATATATCTGCGGGTAGGAAAAAACAGCCTGATCACAATTCAAGGCAAGATTTCCTTACTAATCAATATTCATGAGGTTGATCAATATTGGCCCTCGGCTAATCAATTCTTTTTCGTCGCGCAGAGTAAGTCCCGTGACAAAACAGAAAACCAGTCATCAAATTGAAGACTAGACAAGTAACATCAACCTCTTTCTCGGATAAGAAGAACCTGAAATATTACCAAGATGGGTAAGTGTAGATCAGAGAGACGTGAAAGATAAAAAATGAATCGCTACAGGGAAACCGTCCAAAGAGTGGCGGGTCAGAGCGGATAAGACGAGAGGTGAAATTAATTTCTTACTATTTAAACAACCGGTTGTTTTTTGTACAAAAATTACATGTTGACATTTTTTCTGATTTTATCTTATGAATCAAAAACTGACGCTATTTCATCAAGCACTTAGCCTAAGCAAACATCAAGAATTCTCTGTTAGTATAACATTCTCCGATTTCCATCGCAATCAGGGGCTACATACTCATGTCAGACCTTCTGTCGGCGGGCCTCTGTTTTCCAAATAAAAAAGGGGGACCCTAATTCAAAAAAATTCACGGGCCTCTGTTTCATTTTTATGAATAGGGGGGACCCATATGTGAGAAAAAATTTTTTTCCGCTTTTGGCGGGCGTCTGTACCTTTGTCTTGCACACTAAAAAAAACCCGATCACACTCTCTGGGGCTCTGTCCAAAGATTGCCGTTTTCTCAAAATCAGTATTATGATCCACACACACTCCTTCTACGGCTAGGGATGTTAATGATGTGTAGTCATTAGAGTTTGAAACAGATAGCATTCTCCTACAGCATCCTATGAGCCCTTTACTCCGTGAAATTTTCTTGCCTTAAACATCTCAACCAAAGCGATCAACCTGGAACGGAAGAATGTGTCCAGAATTTCCAAGAACTTTTTGGCATGATTTAGATGGAAGGAGGCGGGGCTTATCAAGCCGTACACTCTCTCGAAAAACATCGGGTATTCACTGAAAGAGAAACAAAAACTCAAAAGAAATTATCATAAAAGCCCGTAACTTTATCTGTCATTGAATAGAATTCAAGTGAATTCATCGGCTAATCAAGCAATTCCAACAAAAATTAGCATTTATATTAGCAAACCCACAATCTCTGGTAAAATACCACAACCGCTTGAAAAAATCATCTCGAATGTGAGATAAGCCTATAAAATGTCGACCTACAAATATGCATCACTCAAACCAATTCCTTCCTTATGAACTCACAAATTATACTGTAGGACCAGCTTGAAAATCCCTTCCAGCGCATAAATTGCATTAGCGCCGCCAAGATCAAATTGACTGAAAAAGAATTGCGCATAGAAATGCGGATTCGGCATGACTTCGAGAAGATTCTCCGAAATCCACTCCATCACTTTGAGCGAGAGGTTAGTTGGCATCTGGAATTTGCAGAGACTAACAGGTGTTAAATTCTGCGCCCGAAAGACGCAAAGAAAATGTTTCTGTAGCTAGAATTTTTGGCTTAGACCTGTACGCCCAAATCTATGCAATCTCCAAAAAACTAGTAAAATCTTCTCTTTGTTTGTACACCAATCTCTATTTTCGAATGCAAATTCTCTATTAAAAGTGTGTCCTTCCATCATAATCATTCTTTTTGATCTCAAGCTTCTTGCGCGGATGGAAAATGAGAACAAGGAAAAACAGGTCAAAAGAGAGCGAAATAGGCAATGGGAACAAGATTTCCAAGGAAAAAGACGCAATACAAGCCAAATCATCACTTTCACTAAGCCACAACCAACACGAAGATCACGACGGAAGAAATTATATCCCGGTTTACAGTGTGTTTCTCTAACCCGCACTGCGTATGAATTTCATGCGCAAATCTGTGCGCTGTCAAAAAAGGCTAGTGATACAAATCAGGCGTTAAATGAGACCGGTCTAAGGCATATTTTTACGCTCCGATCAAAATGTAGGAGGGATGGGGAAAGGCAAAAAGTGAGAAAAGAAGTAGAGAAAAAGTAAAATAGAACGAAAAGAGAAGAGAATGTAGATAATTCCGGGCACGAACATGTATGCACCAACATAGCTGGACCGGTAACTATTTAACGCCTGATACAAATGCTCTGATCGTCTGCATCCTCTTTTTACATTACACGCTCTCGCACTCTCTTCTCCTCTCTCTCGAGGCCTGTGGTTCCCTCATGATCAGAGATCTTGACATACATATATGTATCTGCGGGTAGGAAGAAACAGCCTGCCTGGTTAGTTTTTTTCATGATTTGATCTACTTGATTCGGTAGCTATTTCTGCACCCTTATTATAATGATCGGACATGACTAACCGGGATTTTTTTCCTCTTCGATAAAACTCTCGGTGAGCAAGCAGGGGTTGAATAGTAATCGGACTAGCTACGTTGGTGCATTCATGTGCGTCAGAAATGATCTACATTTTCTTCTCCTCCCGTTATATTTCATTTTTCTTCTGCTTCCCTTTCCATGAATGTCTTGTCGTCAGACACACGAAAAGAGTGTGTATATCAACAATGAAGGAACGGTAGGCCTTTGAGAGAGTGCGATAGCGTCTGATGTAAAATATAGGTTGCAGACGATCAAAGAATTTGTATCACCAGGTTTCTTGGAATGCGCATACATTTGCGCATAGATTCCCGGGTTTCTTGGATTGCGCATACATTTGGGCATAGATTCCCAGGTTTCTTGGAATGCGCATACATTTGCGCATAGATTCCCAGGTTTCTTGAAATGCGCATACAATTGCGCATAGATTCCCAGGTTTCTTGGAATGCGCATACATTTGGGCATAGATTCCCAGGTTTCTTGAAATGCGCATAGATTCTACATGCACTGCAGGTTAGAGAAACACACTGGTTGTCGTCATCGATTCTTTGAAAAAAATCTAACTTTGTGCTTGACGAAAGCAAGAAAAAGCTTTTCGTATGCTTTTAGAACAGTCTTCTTCTTTCCAACTTTGGGTCCTTCGCTTCCTAAAAAAATATTTCAACCTAGACAAGTTATAAAAAACTTTAATAACTACCGTAAACTATAATTTTTGGCACAATTCTTCCCATAAAGATTCAGCATATATGTATGATCCAATTACTTTTTGTTATTATGAATTATCATCTATACTCGACCAGTGAGTTAAATTTTAAAGCAAAAATATGGATAAATAGCGAATGTTTGCTTTCAAAAAACCTAAGTTTTAAAAAAGCCTTTTAAAAAAACCTAAGCTTTCAAAAAACCTCAATCACAGTGGGTGATTACTTAACTCAACTAATTAGCCTATATTCAGGTTTTTTTTGCAAATTAAACAGTAACTAACCCCTGAAAAGCTTGCGGAGAATAGTTTCTTCGGGATTCGGAACACATTTCAGGAAGGCGAAGAGATTCTTCCAATTGTTTGTACAACTTGCCTTCCAATTCTGGAACATTTCTAGTTCGATATTTCCAAGTTCGAACGACAAACTACATGAAAAAATCTCTTAATACGAACTGTTTCTGACCAATAACCAATAACTTTTCGAGTGCAAAGATTTTCAAAATCCTCAGAATTCAACATTCAATTTTTCCAATGTTTCGGAATTTCCCTACGAAAAATCTGAGAAATAATGTTTCCAAGCGCATAGATTCAAATGCTTTGCGGGGTTTTTTGAGAGCGCATAGATTTTCTTACCCGCAGTGCGGGTCAGAGAAACACCCTGTTTCTGACTTCTACCCACCATTCAAGCGACTTAAGCTTAAATCATCAACAAAAAAATATGCAAAATATTTTCTGTTAAGCTTTTTGTAATTTTGCCGAAAAATGCTGAAAACGTGAATAATCGCCACGATTTATCTAGCAGAGCGCCGAATTTTTAAAGATCTACCGTAAGATCTACCGTCTGTTGGCGAATTTCGCTCCAAAGTTGAACTGTTTTCATTCTACCGCTCCAAAGTTGAACTGTTTTCATTCTACCAAGTAAAACTCCTTTTCTTGAGAAAAAGTACCTGGTTCTCTTCTACATTCAGATCAAAACTACTAAATAGCAAAATAGCTGGTATCACGACATTTCGCACCATGACAACTCACACCCAAAATTTCACAATCAAAATAGTTCCATGTAAATTTTCAATGGAATTTCTGCTAAAGCTCAGGTAAAGATTACGTTAACGAGGCCTACGAGACCGTATACAACGACCAGCGACCAGGGGCTTTTTAGTTGGTCCGAAAATCCTACAGACGCCCACCGAACGCGAAAATTTTAGTATACAGACACTTGCCTTACATCAGGAAAAAATTTTCATGTTTAAATTTTTTGAGATAAAAAAGTTTTGAAAAATTTTCACCCTTTTTTAAAGAATAAAAAATTCTCATTAAGGGTCCCCCCTTATGAGTTAAAAGACAGACGCCCGCCGGCAGGCGACCGGTCATGACTAAATAACCCCTGCCAGCGACATCTTTAATCTTTAATTACAATAACTTTTTAAGAAATCTAAACAAAACTATAATTGAAGATATAAACAAAAACAATTGTGTCTGCCATAAATACCCTCACTTTATTGAACATAATTTAGGACACGTTTGTACAGGCAACACGAATATTGTCTCGGATCCTCTTCTTCGTAGTATTTTAGAAAAAGGTACGAAATATCGTATTAGCAGTGGTAATTCTACTAAAGAAATATTACAGAAGAGATTATACAATCAATTTTATCAACAACTGATAAAATTACAAGAAAATACAGCTTGAAAACAACTGATAGAAATCAACTAGCTAACCTTCTCATAAATAATAACCTCCCCAAAATCAAGAATTATGTATATAGATAGATTTTACTATTCGGAAACATCAATATATGGTAGAATTAAAAAAAATATTAACAAATTAAAAAAAGACTTTATAATTACTCCAATCGATAAAGCCACAAATAACTACGCCTTTATATGCAAAAAATTATATGTTAAATATATTAATGAAGAAATGAATACAACTGATGATAATGTCAAAACATATGAACCTACTTCTAACATCAATAGCTCCATTATTATCAGTAATCATATCAAACACACCTTACAAAACGGAATAAAAATAAATTTTGATAATACTTTTAAAATTCCCCAAGTATATGGAATACCAAAAATGCATAAAAATCCAATAAAATTTAGATTTATCACAGGAGCATACAACAGTAGCCTTAAACCTATATCTGTTGAACTACAACTCTTACTAAAACACCTATCTAAACATTTTAAAAATTATTCTAAACAAACTGGTGAGAGAAATGGAACTAATCACCTCTTTTCCATACTCAACACTAAACCTTTACTAGATATTTTCAAAACATTAGATAACAAACCTAAAAACATTTTCTGTGCAGATTTCACTTCATTATTTACAAATCTACCACAATAAGTAATTAAAGATAATATGTATCGAGTAATTACAACTTGCTTTAAAAATTGTGGATACCAAGCTATCTCAATTAAAGGCAATCATACACATTATACTAATGACATTAACCAAAAAAGAACTTATCTACCCATTCAAATATACAAACTTCTTATATATATTTTAGATAATAGCTATGTTACTTATGGTGGTGAAATATTCAAACAAAATAAGGGAATTCCTCAGGGCAATAACGCTTCACCACAAATAGCAGATCTTACTCTAGCTATGATGGAATTCAAATACATTAACAAAAATATAAATAGATCCCATAGTTTGAGGAGTTCTCTGAATTGTACATTCCGCTACATAGATGATATTCTTCACATTTCTGATAAAGATCAAGAATTTATAAAAATTACTGAAGAAATATATCACAACTCATTAACATTAGAAAGAACTAATCATAATAGTAGTGAGGCCGTATTTTTAGATCTCTACATAACCATTGAAAATGACGGGCATATAAAACTTAACCTTTATAACAAAACAGATGACTATAACTTCAAGACCCTCAAATACCCTCATTACACCTCTAACATACCTATCTACATTGGCCTAAACACCATATATACCGAGGTTTTAAGATTCAGTGATAACTGCACACGATTCGAAGATTTCTTGAGTAGAATCAAAATACTTATTAGAAGATACCGTGAAAATAAATTTCCAGATTTAACTATAATGGGTAGACTTATCAAAACACTGCGTAAAAATCCTAAAATTGAAGTTAAATATGACATTAAAAACCATATAATCATTTCACACTTTTCTAAACAATTCCAATAAATTATTTCTCTCCATATAATATGAAATATTGATAAAACACCCATCAATTTGATTTCAAACTCCTTAATCAATAACTTATTACTATCCATATACTCTCTTTCTCTTTTTATTCTTCCCATATCAGTTTCATTTATTTGGGTCAAAAGGTCATGTCATGTACAAATTAGTAGATCTATAACACATAAACATTGAACACTACAACAATCCCTTCTCCTAATATCATCACCATCCTAACTCACTCCTCTTCATTTCTTACACTTGTCATTTGGTGACAATACCGACGAAGGAAGACGACATGAACTTTCGGAAGAAGAGCACCAAAGCGAAGAATGGGAAAATGAAAATTGGTTTTTATTATTTTTTATTTTCTAGGTTATTTTTAAAATCTTTACTTTATTTAGTTTCTCCTTTCACATTTTAGGTTTGTTTTTTACTTTTTTTTCCGTTTCTTTTGCTTCTTTCTTTTCTATTTTTCGTTTCTTTTACCGTTTGCATTAACTTTATTATCATACTCTTTTAAATTAATTCCATTTAGTTAAAAAAAATTTTAAAATTTTACTCTCATTTCTTTACAATTGTACTCTCTGGGCACTCACTGATGAGCCCCACCCAGAGAGTGCAGAGGTCTGTCTGAGCGGGGGCGAAACAGACTTCTGCAATGTCTACTTTGCAGTAACATTTCACTTTTCTGCGTGCTTAAAAATATTTTTCACATGTTTATTCAACTTTCTCTTATATTAACTATAACTCATTTTTCTCTTTATCACCTTTCCTATAATAATTAGAACTTTGAAGAAAAATATTGCAAAGTCCGGGTGCAAGTTGTCGTGGTGCGAAATTTCGTGATGCGAAAAGACATGGAACCAGAATAGCTTCTCTAGCTACTTCCCCCGAATAAGCTTGAAAATTGTTTTCAGAGCTTTTTCTGGAAGCAGAAAAAGTTCTATACTCTTCTGAAATGGAATGCTTTGTGGCCGTCACTTAGCCAAACGGCTTTTGTTGATAGAAAAAAACATTTAAAACTTTACAAACTCCTAGAGCGATCGGACTATCAAAAAACCAAGACAAAAATATTAATTGTCAAATAATTTTCTGCTTTCTGTATGCGTGAGTTACTTTTTTGATATTTTATAGATTTCTGATATCTAACAGCGGACTTCGCTAATCGTAAAAATGACAAAAATACTCAATCTTGTGAAAGAGACCTCTAATTCCGTCGATTCATCTGATATCACTACGAAGAGATCCGGCGCCCCAAATACGGATGTGGTCATTCGTCGCATCTGCTGCATCGAGATCGCTTCACCGCTTCCCATATAACGAATCACAGCCTGAGAACACTCTTACAATCAGGGGTTAAATGGTTACCCTACCATCTATGTTGGCGCATACATGTTCGCGCCGAGAATGATCTACATTCTCTTCTCCTTCCGTTCTGTTCAACTTTTTCTCTACTTCTCTTTTCAATCTTTTTGCCATATTCCATTCCTTTTTCCACTCGCTCGGCGCGTACAAACATGCCTTAGACCAGAGGTTAAATAGTGACCGGATTGGACCCGTCGGCGGATACGTGTTAACACACTATTGACAAAAAACTCCCTCTTTTCTTACCTTTTTTCCTTCATCCCCTCTTCTTTTTTCCTTCAAACTTTGAGCGGCGTATACATGTAAACCTAAATTGGGTGGCTCCATTTAACCCCTGCCTTAGACCGGCCTTATTTAACGCCTGGTTACAATAGCAAACGGAGCAAACATATATATTAATTCGTCCTAGGTATTTCATGAAAGTCTACAATTTTCTAATAATCTTTCTAGAAAGAGACGCTATAAAGGAAGGAGCTCGAAAGCCGAATTTTGGCTCGATGGAACCAACTTTGGCAAGATTTTTGAAGGTTTGAGTTGGTGTGTATGGGGAGCCGATATTATCCTTTTGATAAGGGGTGAAGTTCGAAGCTTTCTGCCTGAGTTCCTGAAAGAAATTAAATTCGAGCGAGATAATGACTTTCAAAGTATATGAAAAAGTACCCGATTTGCAAGACATGGATAATAAAGGATTTATATCAATAAGAATCCTTTTGTATATTTCTTCAAGGCTTCCTTACGGTATTTGGAATAAAAAAAATAATTTGATACAACGATTTAGATTGATTATTAAAAAACAGTGAAAAAAACTTGAAAACTACTTGGTTTGTACAATTGAACACGATGAACACTTGCCGTGTTTGAATTTTTAAAAAAGATTACAAACCTTGACGGTTTGATCATTGTTTGAGACAATGTTGAGCCAGTCCTCCACTGTTTTCGGAGCTGCACTCATGTCACCGGGCCTCTGGAAGACAATTTTACTGTCATATGAAATAAACATGAATATTGAATTTTAAATAAAAAACTTGAAGACAACTTTATAACTATTGCACAAGTCTTGGCTATCTTTTTCAATTAAGAACCTGAATTTTGATAACTTATACTTCTTCTTTGTTATCCTCTCCTGCTTCTTCTTCCTCATCACTAGTCTCCTCCGCGTCTTCTCCGTTCTCCTCCTTCTCGGAGTCATTCTCGGCCTCATTCTCATCCACTTCGGAGTCGGAATCCGAAGGCTCTTCATCCCTTCCAAACTCCTCTTCTTGCACGGTCACTCCAATCGGCACTCGACGTTTTACCATCTCTAAAAGGGTTGCTTTGAACGAGTGAAGAACACCTTGGAAAGAAAAGCTCCAAAAGACAGCTCAACAATGCTAGCGTCCTTTTGGCCATTACTAAAGCACGCCGTGCTTGCTTGCACGCTGTGCACGCACGCTGCACGCTAAATCATTACTAATGCACGCCGTGCATGGGACGGAGTTAAGAATTTTCGAATGGACACAGCGTGCATTAGTAATGATTTAGCGTGCGTGCACAGCGAACACATTGTGCACGGCGTGCTTTAGTAATGGCCGTCCTTTTTCTAAAAATTGACCTTAAAACATGTCTGTTAATTTCTCTGCTAACACCGAAACAAACAGAAATTAGTTTTAAAAAAAGTTGGCGAAAAGCTAGGAAGTTGATTTTCGGTGTGGTTGGGGTTGAAGATTTTTCATACCTTTCGTTGTCTTCCCTTTGGCAATTGAATCTAACACCAAATATCGTCGGTCACACTAGAATTGTAGCTATTAGACTCGTCGAAAAATGACAATCGGGTTCCATCGCTCTGTAAAGTAACGTGTTACCGACAATCGTCTTCGTTTTGTATTCTGCTGCTTTGGTAATGACCATTCCGATAGTTTGCATCAAAAGCTGCATGAATAGTTGTAGAGTCTTGCCGCTCATAGCTTGCATGTGTCGGCATGCATAGCCTGCAGTTGGTTCCGCTATTCGAACGACAGGACCTGAACAAGGCTTGTGTCGCTCTACTTAACGAGGTTCTCTCTCAGTGATCTTTGAAGTCAGTCATGTGTTAGGAAGCGAGTTATGAGGAGAGGATTACAGAGAAGAGGGAGGTGTTCAGAACATAGGGACTGAACCGGAATGATTAATCAGCCTTTACAGCAGCCTGCAGTGAGAAAACTTAGGTGTTTGAACTCATCAGCATAACATGGGCTTCATAAACCTATAAAATAAATGTCGAGTTTCGACTCCTCGTCCTTCTACTCTAATTTCTTAAGAAATCATGTCGGCTCCCAAGCTCCCCATCAAATCAACTCCTGCTCGTCAGAGAAAACACCTTTTTTTATGTGGTATAACTGAACTCGCACATGCGACAGTCCTCCTTTGTGAATATTCAAGATCTAATTGCAAGGAAAAAAAAATCTATTTATTTATATATAAATAGACTACAAGAGTGCGAATTTCCGAGATACGAGACAAGAAGCCTATCCCTAGTGAAACATATAACTTACCATGTCCCTAGTGAAACATATAACTTACCATGTCCCTAGTGAAACATATAACTTACCATATCCCTAGTGAAACATATAACTTACCATATCCCTAGTGAAACATATAACTTACCATATCCCTAGTGAAACATATAACTTACCATATCCCTAGTGAAACATATAACTTACCATATCCCTAGTGAAACATATAACTTACCATGTCCCTAGTGAAACATATAACTTACCATATCCCTAGTGAAACATAACTTACCATATCCCTAGTGAAACATATAACTTACCATATCCCTAGTGAAACATATAACTTACCATATCCCTAGTGAAACATATAACTTACCATATCCCTAGTGAAACATATAACTTACCATATCCCTAGTGAAACATATAACTTACCATGCAACGATCTATGTAGGTTCATTCTGATGATACAAAACTTTTTTTGCAGGAATGGCCGCGTAGTGAAGGAGCTAGAGAGCACTCACAGGTATGTGGGCAGTTCGTTTTCGTATCAGATAGGGGAGGGGTATGATGTTTTAAAAAATTGAAATCGTAGTTTTTTGTGAATTTTCTATTCAACGGTTAGTCAACATACGCATTGATAAAGCGACGTGCTAGTGTTTCATTGAAAGATTTTGAGTTTTCGCCTTTGTTATACCTTCGAATGATCTTCTTCCTCGCGCTTGTTCCCGCCTCGCGGCAGGGTACGCGCTCCCCTGAGATGCAGGTCAGACCTATCCTGGTAGAACCAGTGGCTGCCTGCTAGATCACTGCTAGTGTGATTAGCAGCAGTGGGGAGAGTCAGATTCGTGCATGAGCACTACCAACATTTCTTAACCCCCTTGGTTTGGGTGGATCTGTCCGGGGTGGGAGTCGAACTCGGGACTCTTCGCACAATGGTCTATCACACTACCACTATGCCACGCCCGGACTTATACCTTCGAATGATATTGAAGTGAAATTTATTTAGGTGAACTTCGTTGACCTAATCTCGTTTTCCACTTCGATGTTGTCTTTTCACTACCGGGCGCAAATCCCCTCTGCTTGACTTTGAGACGTAATTAATAGGATAGCTCATCGGTATGTAGAATTTTTAGTAAGACTCATTTGGCAATTTGGAAGTTTATGAACAGTTCGTAAAGTTAAGAGATTTTTCATTAGTGGAAAGAGCTATAAAGTTCAATTTTTTTTCCCAGGCGAAGTCATGTCGGTCGACTCCGCCAATGTCACTCCTTCTGCTTGAAAACGGAGAGCTCGTGGGTCACTCTCGGATTTGTTTCCTTCCGAACAGGTGCTCTTTGGTGGACTTTGAGTCAGGGCGTTCCTTACCAACCGCCAATTTTTTCGAGCGCATAGATTTTCCAAATTTCTAAAAGTTCGAAGTCTTTTTCACAATGACTCATGAAATCCCCCGAGGTAAGAATCGAGAAAAAATCTCCGAGCGCATGAATTTGAAGGTTTTCCGGTGTTTTTGAGAAGCGCATGCATTTTTTTCACCCGCACTGCGGTTGCGAGAAACACCCTGAGGCCGTATGCATGGAGTAATCCAAAAGCATTATGAGCTTTGATTATCAGTTATCCAGCTTTATTTGAATAATCCGGTATGCATGGAAGCTATAATACTTTTGGATTACTGATAATCCGACGAAACCAGTAACCCTACTCTGGAGGTAGTTTATTGAATAATCCAAAAAGATAATCGAACGATAATTATATGTAGTGTTTAGAGTGCATTCAGTATTCGGCAGTTATAGGGTTTAGAGTGCATTTTAATGCATTTTAGTGTGCATTTTGATGCATACACTTGTATTTCCGCGTCCTTTTCGACAATAATCCAAGTTTAAGTAATCTGACATCCATGCATACCGATTTCCATAATCCAATTTTTTAAAAACTTTTTCGGATTTTGTAATCCTTAAATTATAATAATCCAGATTATTATAAACTGTTTTCCATGCATACGGCCTCTGCTTTGAGTTCTGGTATGAGCCTTGAAAAAAAGTTTGTGTAGCTCAGTGGAGCATAGCCCGGAGAGCCGTGGTGACAGGTTGGATTTCCGCCACTTCACACTATTTTTGAACAGTCCGCTCCTCTGTTCGGTATAAGAATCCGTTGCCTTTAACAGCGAGGAATAGTGTACTCTGATTTACATAGTGCATATCACAAAATACGATTCAACCCATTGGTTAGATTTAGTGTTTGTGTGTACTCTGATGTACAGAGTGCATATCACAAAATACGATTCAACCCATTGGTTAGATTTAGTGTTTGTGTATCGGACTTGTGACTATTTTCTGATGCTTTGCAGTTAGAATCCCGAACCGGACAGATCAATCCAAACCGGTAGCTTCAATTAGGTCGGTAGTACTGACAAGTCTCTGATCCTTCTCTAACACAAGCAGTGATCCGAGAAACAGCACGTTATCCAGAAAGCCTAAAAGCGTGTGATGTAAGAAAGAGGACACAAACACAAACGATCAGAGCATTTGTATCGATTTACTACAACCGCACTGCGGATGAAAAAAATCTATGTGCTCTTTAAAAACCCGAAAAACATTCAAATTTATGCACTCGAAAGAAGAAATTTTCGATTTTTACCTAGGAAACTTCCAAATCTTCGAAGAAGAAAATGCCAAACTCTTTTAAATTCTGGAAATCTATGCGTTTGAGCAAAAAAATTGCGGGTGGTAAGAAACACCCTGATCACGAGCTTTTTTAGATTGCGCATAGATTTCCCTCGCACAAACACCCTGGTTTTGAATAGACTTTTGTCATGAGTCATGATTGCAGAAAAGATGCGTCCTGGATAGAGTCTGTCATTGTGAAGCGGTCTCGCAGAGGGTCAGGCCTCGGAAAAAAACTCATGGAAATGACAGAAAAGACATGTCGGTCTTTTGGATTCGAAGAGGTTTTTTAGAAATTTCCCGAAAAAAATAATTAAAAGCAGTGAATCGGGGTTCATTCGTGGGCAGAATGTTTCTCTTACCCGCACTGCGGCTAAAAAAAATCTATGCACTTTGCAAAAAACCTGAAAAAAATTGAAATCTATGCTCTTGGAAAAAACTTTTCTCGGATTTTTCGTAGGGGAAATCCGAAACAATAGAAAATTTAAGTTCTGAACTCAAAAATTTTGAGAATCTATGCGCTCGAAAAAAGTTGTGCGGGTGCAAAGAAACACCCTGGTCGTGGGACTGATGAGCATACAGAGAAAATCTCACGGTATTTTTCCCGATAGAAGCGTTATCCCGCGTACTCAGGGGTTAAATAGCCATGTAAGACCTTATGTCGGCGGGCCTCTGTTTTTCCAGATCATGATGGAGGACCCTTATGTGGAAAAACTTTTTCTGCTTTTGGCGGGCGTCTCGAAATCGAGTCTTTGATGTGCGCGAAATATTTGAAGTAAGAGGGCATGCTAAGATCATCACAAAGGCGTGTTGGATAGTTCGACAGTATATATATATTGATTTGTTTTTCCTCAAATATATTTTCCGGTTTTCTCTTCGAATGCTCTAATAAATCCATAGTGATCTTTCGAAGTCTCGGTAGGAAAATTTTCCTCTTTTGGGTGTGTGTGTATCCAGGAATTAAATGAAACCTGTCTAATGCCGATTTGTACGCGCCGAGCGAGTTGGAAAAGGGATGTGGAAAAGCAACAAAAAAAGTGGAAAGAGAAGTACAGGAAAAGTAAATATAACGGAAAAGAAGAGAATGTAGATCATTCTCGGCGCGAACATGTATGCGCCAACATAGCTGCACCGGTAACTATTTAACCCCATGTGTATTTCATGAATTCATGGAAAACACACATACAATGATTTGAAAAAGTCCAAAGCCCCTTTTCAGGCGATTCTAAGCACGATGGACCAATCGGTCTTCTACACTCGCTGCGGGTACAGTATCATCGAACCAGTTCTTCACTATAACTCAGCCTCCTCTTCGTTTCTAATAGACAGAATCCCCAGACTCGTGGCAAGTTCGAGCGTTCCGATTGCGTTAAACAGTGCGGTCTTGAACGGAAATCCCGACAACAGCTTATTAGAAAAGAGTGCGGTTACGGTAACTTCAACGGGAGGAAATTCTACGTTGGAAACTTCGGGTAGTTTCAATGTCGTGCCACCCCCTCCTCCGAATATTCCAATTAAGATTTGCGAAAAACCGTTCAAACGGAATATTTCAACTGAAATTTTTATGAGCAAGTGTTTGGTGTAATTTCATGATCGAAACTTTGTTGGTGTTTCGTTTAAATGCATAATTATGTCTACGTTTTTACTTTCCATACAAGAACTACAGATTTTATTAGGTAATTGGTTGTTTTGTCGGTTTTGTTGAAATACTTGATCAGCCATAATCAATCAATACTCAAAGGCGTCTTATATTCGTTTCAGCTTTCACTTTAAGAAACCGGTCTATTTCATTTTGCACTGTTATATATTGCTGTAAATGTTTGCATTTTTGTATGTTTTATCACTCAACTGCAAGCTTTGAAATCGTTGTCATATATTGAACAGATTGTAAAAGCGATAAATGTTTTATCAATTTATGGGTTTACTAAAACCTTTATATGTAATATGTTAGTGGGCAATCAAGTAATAACATCCCGAAAATTTGGATAAAATGGTCTTGGAAACTAGAGTTTTTATAGCGATAGTAGGAAATTTTCGGGTAAGAAAGTAGTTTTTTCTCGGGCGAGATGGCCACTGATCGCCCACTCGAAAAGAATCGAGACCAAGTGAATTTTCGATCAATTTGAGTTTACATTCATTCTAACTGATATTAAAAAGAGATCAATGAATCATGAGTATGACATTGTACATCGACCAAGAGTTATAGACATCTAGAATTGTTTTTATGCTTACAGGATAAGTATTATAACACAACATGGAGTAATGAAATTGAGCGTCGAAAAATCTTCTGAGCAGATGCTAAGATTCTATGCGGAAAGAAGCGGCCTGTTCATCTGTTTGATTTCATTCCCGAACTCTTCATTTGTCTATCCCAGTTTATGAAAAACTAGTTTTCACAATCAGGTGCATCTTCCAGCTGGACCCAATGCTCGAGCACAATTTACAATCTTACCCGGTTCAATTACCGAAGTGGCTCAGCCTCACATGAGCCACTAGCCATCATCGCTACTTCTAGCCCGTCACCACGCAATTTTTCCCTCACAATATTCTGCAACAAGTCGCTGAAAGAATCAAAATTGGTCTAAGTGAGTTTTTAAAACGCGGTATCCACCTCATGTTGATTGGTTGTGCTCCAAGACCTTTCAAATCTTTAACAACAAAAAAACGCGCTCAAGATCCATCTTCACTTTTTCGCATTCGGATCAGCTTCTGAACAATAAAATAATTGAATATGGAAATTTTTCTTCTCAAATCTCATTTTAAAGCAGTTGAAAAGCGAGCGATCTCAGTATAAACTCTAGTTTAAAATATTTTGAAGAAAAAAACTTGAAATATACTTCCGAATCATTAAGCACTAACTAGGGTTACTAGTCTAGTCTTTTACTAGACTAGTCTTCTATGTCATCGCAGTTATATTTGATACTCTGAAAATTTTCTTTTTGGCTGCTTACAGCTATGTTGTCATTTCTTCAAAAATTCAGTCTTTTCATTGATCTTTTAAGGTTCTTCAGTTTCCACATATTTGAAAAGAAATAAGTAACCTCATCAAGTCTGGTCAGGTCTTCCAACCACACTTCTGACCAACATTTCCTCTTTATCCGTTCCAAATCATTCGCCAGAATCACAACTTTCTAAATGAGAAAATAGCGAAATGGCTGAAGTTATGTTGTTACAGTATTCCCTGATCATCTTTCCACTTGAGACCCTTTGGAGTGTATCCACGATCTTGTTACAGTATTCCCCGATCATCTTTCCACTCGAGACCCAGTCACCTCTGTTAGTCGCTTCTTCTCCTCTTCAGTATGCTTCGAAAAGGGCTGATCGATGAGATACGCATACGCTTCATATCCTTCTGCGTCAGCGCTAGGCACGCATCCTGCTGCAGCTGCTGCTTGCGCGAGTTCCGTGCGGTTCGAACCGATTAACTTTCCCGCCAAGTAAGACGATATATACAGAAGCTGGAAAAATTACAAATTTTTTTTTACGAAAAAGTTACAAAAAATTATGTTACAATAATCTATTTTTTTGCAATGTAGTGTACAAAAGTGTACAAATACTTCGAAAGTGTACAAATGGGGTAAAAAAACCCAGTTAGAATGCTAAGTTAAACTCATGGTAATGAATACTAGTGGCAAAAGACCAAGATATTCAACCAAAGAGTTCTCCTCTTTTTTTTATTCTCCTGAGCCGCTACTATGTAAAGAATCGTCACTCTTCATTTCCAACTCAAAGTCCCTTCGAAGTGCCTTGAACCCATGAACTTTTCTTCTCGGTTCTTTCCCCTCAATCCAGGTGTATCCTTATGACTTCTACATGACTTATGACTTCTACATGACTTATGACTTCTACATGACTTATGACGTCTACTTCCTTATGACCTCGAAACACACTGGCAACAGTGGCCATTCGTGACTCTACAGCCTTAAGAGCCTGTCACGGATGGAGCCGGATTATCCAGTCCAGAATCGAGCGCGACCTCAGGTGGCGGATAGAGGGACGCCTCCCTACGAAGAATTCGTGCTGGGAGGTAGCGGGAGAAATCCCGCCGCGGACCAAAACTGGGTAGTATAGCTCGTCAAAGGAGGGCGATGCCGGACCGGTTTGGGCATGCCACCGGACAAAACATCAGCCGATACTCCGCTATACTTTTCAATGGCGAGTCGAGGCGCCATTAAAATAACCTCTTGCCCTTCTCTGGTTAACGAATGGGTCTCGCCAAGAGGATCGCCGACTGCGGTGCGAGTGTAGACGGAGAAAATCTCTCCGGACTCAAAAGGATCCTCAACACCAACCTATCCCAAAAGGACTCCCCTCGACAGGACCTATGGGCAAGACAACAACAACAACTTCCTTATGACTTCTACTTCCTTATGACTTCTACATGACTTATGACTTCTACATGACCTATGACTTCTTCTTCCTTATGACTTCTACATGACTTATGACTGCTACTTCCTTATGACTTCTACATGACTTATGACTTCTACTTCCTTATGACTTCTACATGACCTATGACTTCTACTTCCTTATGACTTCTACATGACTTATGACTGCTACTTCCTTATGACTTCTACATGACTTATGACTTCTACTTCCTTATGACTTCTACATGACTTATGACTTCTACTTCCTTATGACTTCTACATGACTTATGACTTCTACTTCCTTATGACTTCTACATGACCTATGACTTCTACTTCCTTATGACTTCTACATGACTTATGACTGCTACTGCCTTATGACTTCTACATGACTTATGACTTCTACTTCCTTATGACTTCTACATGACTTATGACTTCTACTTCCTCATGACTTCTACATGACTCATGACTTCTACTTCCTTATGAATTCTACATGACTTATGACTTTTACTTCCTTATGACATCTATATCCTTTCACGCGATTTTTTGAAAGACTTTGCGTAATAAAAACTTCAAACTTCATATGATCGCAAAAGAGGCGTAATATTTCAAAACTTTCAAGCAATATAGGATTTTTTGAGCTCTCCTAAAAATATTTGAAAACTCTAAATTATAAAAATGTTCAACATTAAAATAATTTATTGACTAATCACATAAGAACATTAAAATATAGAAGATAAATACAACGCTTAAACTGACTCACTGATCAAATCATATTTTTTAGTTTATTCTGAGTAAATTTTTGAAGCATTTTAAAGAGACCTACCTCGTTCTGGCACCGTGCCAGCTTCGAGCAAGCTTTTTTCCTCTGGCATTCGAGCCTTTTTTTGTATAGTTCTCGTCGCTCAGCGAAGTGCTCGCTCATAATCTCGTTTGTGCTTGCATAATGGCGAAGTGCGAGTGAGGGCGAAAACAAGTTCTGAAATAATTCGCCATGTTGACACGCTTTTCAAGTCAATCAAAAAAATCAAGTTGGGTGACTCAAAAGGCAAATCTAGTTTATTTTAAAATTTTATACTAGTATAGTATTGAAAAAAGATTAGCAGAAAACATAAATATATCCGCATGACTTCCAGAGACTTTCTTAGGGTATTAAAATCAGATATGTGCATCCGTTATTCGAAAGAGAAGAGAGAGGAGAAAGAGAGAAGAAGGAGAAAGAGAGAAGAAAGAGAGAGAGAGAGAAATATAGAGAGAATACTCTCACAAGGAGAGAATCCTATCGCATATTACCCATATTCGCTATATTAAAGTCAAATTGCTGTATCGCTTTTGTTATCGAATTTATTCACTTATTTGACAATTGTTTAGCTGAGCTATTCATGCCTCATTTTCAATTGTAATTAAATTTGTGCATTATTCCATCGAAAGATGTAGATTATATATATATATATATATATGTATATATATATATGTATATATTTATTTATTCCTCTCACCATATTTCGGCAAGAAAACGTGGTCCGCAGTTTGAACATCTTGACCAGTTCTTCTGTTGTGGTTTGTGAAGGAACAACGTCCAATTCGAAGCGAACATTCTTCACCGTATGGAATTCACGCAATTCACTAGAATAAGAACATTCTCAATGATAATTCGAAGTTTCTGAGAATCGGTTGGTCAGTATTAAGAGCATTGCCCGGAAAGCAAAGTTCGCGAGTTTCGTTTCCTCCCAATCATCGACTTTGTTCCTACGTTTAGAAAGGTCTGACCTGATTCAGAATGCTCAATAGCATGTCCGTACTGCTTTTTAGATATGGTACTCATCCTGAGGAACGATAGCTCGTAGGTTTGAAATCAGGATTTTTAAGTATGGAAAAATCCATCGTACGGTCAATAATGGCACTCGGCCGGGACCGAACCTCCATTGCCTTTCCGGGGCTTGAAGATCGTTATCAATACAGCAACCGAGCACACATTGTCCCATGCGATTTCTTGCTATGTCTAAGGCCCAATGACCGTTCTTCCTAGTCACGCATGCTAATGAAGCAATTGCGTAATGAAAAGAGTGTAACTCCACAATCCATGATAAAGACAGAAAGATGATGGTAGAGAGAGAGAATGATGACACGCGAGGATATTTAAGCTTCTTAAAAACTTCAAAAAGTTATACTTCTTGCTTCGAGCGAGTTTTTTTTTAAAACAAGTCGACAAATTAATTGAATTTTGATCTACGAAGTTTGTTTCTTCTCTCAGCTCTACCTGATTAATGAATAGAATAATTAAAGAATAGAATATGTATACACTATTGTATAATAGTAACAGATGTTTCATTGTAATTATTGATCTGACAATATCGATCTGAAACAGTTCTCTCTCTACTCACAGAATGATTTTGCTTTCGATGAGCGGCAGCAGTACTTTCTTCTTATAAGCTGCCGTCCAGACGCCTACAGGCAGCTCTTCTATGATGACACGCGACGCGACCGCTTTGCTCCCCTCAGTACAGCGTTGCAATCGGCCAATGCACTCGAAAGACGTTGACGCGGCGTCTAACGCTCGAATCTCACCAGTGAATCCCACATGCGAAGGTTTCTGAAAAGGAAGTTGTTCTCTCTGATAGAAGTTGATTTATACATATATTCTTTGATTTATATATTCTTTGATTTATATATTCTTTGATTTATATATTCTTTGTTGGAGAACACGCGGTTGTATATCTTCTTCCACTCATCAGCAGAGATTATATCGGGCCAGCCAAGTTAGCGCATACATGTTCGCGACGACAATGATCTACATTCTCTTCTCCTACCCTTCTGATTTAATTTCCCAACCATTCTTTTCTGCTTTTTTCCATCCTTTTTACAACTCGCGCGACAAACATGCCTTAGACCGGTCTCATTAAACGCCTGGTCATCAGCATGTTTGAGCTTGGTCTCTAGCAGAGATCTGTGAATCGTGAGACCACACCGTCCAAACCATATTCTACATTATCACGTTTCTGAGTTCAAATTTCTCGCTAATCCTTGATCGGGAACATGGTTAGTAGGAGAACAGTGTCGAATTGTATGAATTATAGCACCCCTTCTCTATTTTAGAAGTATAAAACTAGAAATAGTATATTGAAAAGTTCTCGGTCCTACCAATATATGCTTGTTCCGCCTCTCATCCAGTAAAGAGTCATCCGCGACGCATGCTGCGACGCGTTCAATAACAGCTCTCGGGTCATGTGAGAGAATGACCGACTTCCATCCGGTCGCTATGCCTTTCGCTCCGTTCACCAGCACAACCGGAATCACCGGGCAATACCTGTTAACCTGTTTTCTTTTTGATAACTGCAAAGCTGTCGAGAGCTACAGTAACCTGGAAGACCAACCACTCTGGCTCAACCTGTACTCCTTCTTCTTCTCTGTATTCCAACAACGCATCATCTTCGATGGGAAATAGGAGTCGAGTTATTGGACTGGAAAAGGTGAAACTCAGATTTTTGAGAAGCCAAAAAAACCCAAACCACAAAGCTCATCTGAACTATCTATGGGGAAAATTGGAAACGACCACTCATTCAAGCGATGGATTTAGAAAAATGAGATGAGAAGAAAGCGATACGTGAAGAAAAGCAAAAAGATAGATTCTTTGTTTTGGTCCCCCTTCGCGCCCAGATCGGAATTTTTGAGCGAGTGCTCATAATTTTAATAATCCCGCCCCCAGCTCCGATGGTTTACCTGAGACATGCATGGATATAGCGAGCAGATGCAGCATCGCTTCCACCTGCCATTCGGGTACCAAACTGGCCGATGCCTCTGCAACCAATCCTCTCTCATAATCTTCACAGCACCAAAACAGTTAATAAGTGAAAAAGAAGTGAATTCAAGTATGATTCTAAACTTTTATTCGACAATCAACTCACTCTTGACGTTGTTAGAACATAGGCTTTCTATAATATGGAAATTCACTCTTTAGCTGAAAATTGTATTAAATAAGTGAAATGCAAGATCGAAACTGGGATTCGCATTCTACAAACCGAAAAGTCACCTTGAAAGTTGTAATTGAAGTTGAATTTTTCAAATCTTCACGCATATGGTGAATACCTGAATCTTCGCTTACTAGAATACAAAGTAACTCACCTCAACAACGGCATATTGTTCGCGCCGACAAAGGATTGGGACATGCGAACTACCGTATCCACGAGAGACTCCTGAAGAGAAAGACTTATTGAGTTTTCAATTCGTTCACACTCCACTTTTTTCGGGAAGTCAGTTACCTTGTCGATAAAAGTGACTTACTTCTATGATAAGACTTATTCCTTCATGAACTGCTTTTTGATGATGCATTGGACCCGTTTCGAGACGTGGACTACCCACTACAAAATTTATATAAAAGTTTGGATGACCTAATTGAAAGGCTAAAACATTTAGATGACCTGCATGAAGATCTAAATGTTATAACTCGAGGCTTACCAACATGGAGAAGAGGCCACTCTTTTACACTCTTTTACACACTCACATGGTCTTCAAAACATTATCATTTATGTTTCGCCACAGGACTAATATGACCTAGACTCAGTTCCCTTGTCTGAGACACTTCATGCCTCTGGGACCTACTGCGAGACTTGGATGATCTACTTACCAGGCTAATTTACCGTAATTTAATTTGTACGACCAACTTCTCCATGATGATAGTTGCACGTCTGCGCCACAGCTGCGGCCAATTGGGCTACTTTCATCTGCTTCTTTTCGCCCAGTTTTAAGCAGGTATACAGCACCTAAAAACGGCCTTGAAACGGACAAGCTCATCTAAAACCCTGGTTTATTTTCTGAGCAGAGAGTTAACCCTTCACGCCCAACAGTTCGCTAAACAGGTCACAGCCAGAAGCACAACCTTTCTTTGACTGGGCTTCAAACCGTCCATCACGTTTGGGATCGATCTCTGAGAATAAATTTATTCACAAGGAGTTAAGTTATACATTATTAGGAAAATGACTTTATAAAGACAGAATGTGAAGAAGAGAGAGAGAGAGAGAGAGAGAGAGAGAGAGAGAGAGAGAGAGAGAGTGGTCACAGCGAAAGATTGAGAGTAAGGTTTTTAAAATTAGATATGAATAATTAGAATGACTGTTCCACTGACTTTCAAATCCTGCAGTGCAAACTGACGCAGATCGCTATTAACAAATGCTGATAGCGATTTTGGACTTGGGGACTCTTTCACAGTATTCGTGTTCTCCTGAAAAAAAGAACTTTATCGGTCTCTTAGCTGAATTAACATCACAACAAAGTTTTTTCTTTGTCTTTCTACTCTTTTTCTTAATCTTCCTCTTTTGGTCACTTCTTTGTCACTCTATCTCTCTTTCTTTCTTTCTCTCTCTCTCTTTCTTACATACTGTACATGCTTGTTCGGAAGAAACTGCCGTCTTACTTGTTTTCAAATCCTCCCCTTGCTTCATATTCCATCGAACGTTCTCTTCATTAACCCACATATTCTTCAAGAATGATTCTGGACCTCTGAGTGTACAAAAACATTTCTTCATTGCCAACTTCCGTGACAAGTTTCATCCACTCTTTCCGCTCTTCCGCTCGTTCTCTCTCGAAAGAGATTGCCATGGCTTTGTCATCGGCTTCGCTGTCACAAATCGCAAAGTGCACAAGGTGATCGTTCATGCTTCGAAAGTACTCATGCGCTTCTGATGCCGTTGAAGTCCCTTCAAAGAGGAAGATCCTGATTCAGGAGAGCTCAATTTTATGAACTTTGCACTTCTGGGGCCGTATTCAGAGACAAAAAATATACTAAAATTTATGGTAAACTTTATATATAATAAGTTGTAGTTTCACCAAATTGGAATTCAGAGAGTAGACTTTAGGGTAAACTTTATACTAAAGTTTAGTAGGAAAGCTGAGACGCTCTCACCCGTCTTGTCTCTGAATACAGAACTGAGTTGAACTTAGGTCTACAATATACTAGGGTAAAATTTACCCCAGAGTTCATCTTAGATCTCTGAAAACGTCCCCAGAAATCACCGAAAACTATCAGAAAGACAAAAAACTGAAACACTTATGTATGATGTAAATTTTCCCAAAAAAGACTCTCTTCCCGAAAAAAAAGTATTCCTGTTCTGATAAATATTTGAAAATGTTTGGATCGTGTAAAACTCAAACCTAGTCCTTTGTAGTACTTTACTGCATAGGAGGCCAGAGTCACTGTATCCAAGTTTTCGCGCCAGGAGTCGAACTCTGCTTTGGTATAGAAGGGTAGAATTTCTCTACCGTTCCGGGCCTAGAAGATATGTAGAACATTATAACTAGGCTTCACTTTCATAAAAGTATATGATTCTCAAAAAAATAATTGAAAACTATTCTTTTTCCAGCGCTCTTTGGGTAAGACTCGCTTGATCAAATTTTTCTTCGATTGAAACTCAGTGAAAAATTATTTATTTTCATAAAGAAGATTGGCGAAAACCACATGGAGAATTATAATCGAAATATCCTTCATGAACTCTACATATATTCAGTTAGTGTCAACATCTGAAGACAAGTCGAAGATGGTACGGTACATGTTGAACGATCACATTTCCAATGTCATTGCTTCAGCGAATACTTACTTATCACTCATTACACAGTATAATTAGTGTGTTTGCTTTATATGAGACGCAATAGCTTCATAAGAAGTGGGCTGAGACAAAAAAGTGATATATGTAGCACTTTTGCAATGAGTAGTGTTGTAATAACAAGTTATCTACTATGTAGCATGTATAAACTGCAAACTAGCAAAAAAAAATTCTACGGCGACTGACCTACCGACCCCGTTCCTAACTCGAGATGAATGTATCAGAGTTTTCTCAGCTGAAATTGAGAGAAAGAATCTTCATTCCTCTACATAAATGGAATGTTTGTTTTGTTTTAAATAAGCCTCAACCGGTTTCGTCAAGTTAAAAGTTGAAATTTTGAGCCTAATTGAAGGACAGACCTATTGGAAAATCAAGACAGATTTTACCTATGGGGGGGTTTGGCTGGGTAAAAGAGAGATGGCTGGGTTCGATTCAACCTCGTGGAGAACCTCTTGTCAGTGACATACTTCCATCACATTCAATCTCAATCATGCCTCATTCCCTTCAAATTTTGTAGCTTAAAAAAACTTTTATTCTAAATTCTTTATTACCATAGGATAGCTTGTAAGGCCACCGCTTATATGAAATTATTAAATAGGAAGGAAAAGAATTGGGAACAAGACAATCAATTTTCGTTGGTGTCAACTCTTGCTGTTGACAACAGAAATTTCGGAAGGGCTATGAGATTCGAGAGGTTGATCTCTTCTATAGCCTTGCCAGATGCTTCGATATCTTGAATCTCTTTAAAATTATCTGTAACTTTGACTTTGTATTGAGTGTAAAAGTATACTTTATCTCAAGGTAGACTCGATGGTCACAGTTAAGTTTACATGTTATCAAATTGTACGTTCGAAAGTTCTAGTACTCTTTCGAATTGTTTATCTAGCTCTGTGACTGTTTATAACAGTGTCGAATTACTGAAATTCCTGCTGGAATGATGAGAGAATGTTCTCAGCCTTTGTTGACTATTTACTGCACTTTGCTAGAGTGAGCATTATTCACTTTCTTCAAATCAAAAAGAGGTCGCTTTTTAATTTTCTCTCTTTCCCTTTCAATTTAAACGAAGTACTGAATCGTATTAAATAGCTAGCAAAAAGTAATATTGCTGCTTTCGCATCCTTTTTTGTTATACTTTTCATCTTTTTTATACATCTACACGGTATTACGTTTTTCAGCTTTGTTTTCACTTTTCTCGAATGTTCAATCATTTCTCTGATCCATGTTCCCTCTCTAAAACTCTCGGTTCTGTTCTAGTTACCTCTCTCTTTCTTTCATGCTTTCTCTTCCTCTCTCTGTCTTTGCCTAACTATATCTCACAATGTCACTCCATCAATGTACCTCAAAACTATTATTTTTATTATATCGTGCTCTTTTTATTCTGAAAGAACGATTGATTGATGTGATCTCTTTGCCTTTAACGGTTAACTCACTTTTAATTACTTTATATTTCAGATGTTATCGCGTCATCTAACGCTTCCATTGATTTGTTTGCTCTTTCTGGCTGCTTTCAGCTGGGCACACATGATGCCTTTTACGGTTGCCTATTTTGCAAGTCATTCAACTGTTAAGAAAATAATTCACAACGAATCCACTCAAGCAAAACTTCGCACAATATAACTTAGGATTTCTCATGTCACCCCCATAAAAAACTAACTAACTTGCTCGGTACTTTTACACTCTAGAGACCAGAGGTTCAATGGCTGAATATCAATATCGAGGATTGACGCGAATAAAATTGGTTCTATAGCACCCTATGTATGCATGTGTAAGTCAGACGTATGAACTATCGAAACTCTGTTAGGGGGGTGTCGCTAAAGTTCAAAAGTGCTAGTTTCTCAAACTAATCTGTATATGCCCTTTGGGAAGACAAAATGACAAAAAAAGGAATTTTTATTTCAAACGCGTGGTTGGTGCGAAATTGAATGAACAATAAATAAAAGACGAAAGCTATAGCACCAGCTCCGTGTCACAGGGCCATAGGTAAAATATGTCTTGATTTTTCAACAGGTCTATCGCTCAAGAAGGTTGAAAGTTTCACTTTTAACTTCACAAAACCGGTTGAGACTGAGTTATTGCTTCTGAAACGTTCCATTTATGCAGAATATTGAAAATGTTTTCTTTCAGTTTCAGCTGTGAAAACTCTGATACATTTATTTCGAGTGAAGGAGAGGGCCGGTATGTCGGTCGCCCTAGAATATTTTTTTATGTCGGTCGCCCTAGAATATTTTTTTTATGTCGGTCGCCCTAGAATATTTTTTTATGTCGGTCGCCCTAGAATATTTTTTTTTCAGTTGGCATTTTACCTTTGCGCGGGGCGGAATCAAATTTAGCCGCATTTCTCTCAATCATATACTTTTTCAGATAAGACTTCCATTCAAACACACGGACCCGTCGATGCCCACTAACAACATGCCTTGAAAACCCGGAATCAAACACCAGCTTCTTAAACCGAATATGTTCTGGTCCCTTTTTTAATCAATAAATGTTTTTTGAAGCGATGTTGTTTGTAAGCTAGTACACAGCAGTGAATACATACATATGTATGTACATATGTAACTCTTTCTACGGTATCGCGACAGTTTGTTACACGACAGTTTGTTACACGCCCTTCACAGAATTTTCGCTTAAGCCCATTTAAATGTATGCTGACGAGGCCGTACGGCTTAGGAAAGAGACCGCATGAACAAATTTCTTACTTTCTTCATTCTTTGTCGATTCAATAACTAAATTTATCAAAAATACAGTAGTTAAAACACACTAAAAACAAAAGCCCCTGCAGCAAAGTATCGTGTAACAAACTGTCCTGTAACAAAGTGTCATGGATCCTCTTTCTACATTATAAAATGCAATAATTTCACGTCAAAATCTACAAACAAAAATTTTCCAAACACTTTATGCTGTCCTTTTTAAATACTATCTTTGTAATTCGATAAGGTTATTTCGTCCTTCACCCTGCTTCGGAATAAATTGTAATGCTCGCCTTAATCAGAGGTGTTTCGAAAGCAACAATGAAGGAGCGTTTCAAGAGGGAGGGCCAGAAACGCCAGAAGACGTTCAGCACCAGTCCTTTGATATGAGAGCCATCTTCATCCTGAACTCACCTAGAAACTGAAGGAGACCTAATATGAGAGAGAGAGAGAGAGAGAGAGAGAGAGAGAGAGAGAGAGAGAGAGAGAGAGAGAGAGAGAGAGAGAGAGAGAGAGAGAGAGAGAGAGAGAGAGGAAAAGATATACTTTGAAAGAGGAAGAAAAAAGGAGAGAGAAAGACAGAGAGGAGAAGAAAGAGAGAAAGAGACAGAGAGAGCGAGAAATAGAGAGGTTGAGAAGAGTAACAAGACCGATAGCGGGAGAGTCGGAGTAATTTGAAGGGAAAACAACCTGGAAGGGGTCTTGTTCTCATTCGGTGTAAGAACATGTGTTGTTTCTAGAAGACAAGAGCGAAATTCTAAAAGATCGGAATTGTCATTCGAAACAAGAGCCCAGAAAAAGAAAGCGAATCCTAAAAAGAAGCCTCACTTGATCTGTGAACAAGATGAGTCGACCGTATCGCAGCGTTTCAAAGTTCGACGGAATACCGTAGTCCACGCCAAACTGTAGACCCAGAATGTCTCGAAGAGCCGCTACCTCTGCGACGGCGGATGCCTTAATTAGATCATTTTGCTGATTGATAAAAATCTGAGACCATTACGACCAGGGGTTTTTCAGTGTGAAAGAAAAATGGACAGACGCCCGCCGAAGGCGGAAAATTTTTTCACATAAGGGTCCCCCCTTAGGGGTGAAAATTTTTGCCGTGTTGCATAGCACTGTAATTTATTTTGTTTTTCTTCTTCGTTTTATTCGAAATCTTAGAAAAAGAGTCTCACCGTTTTCACATTACTGATTAGTCGTTGACCATTCAAAATAAGCAAGTAAACTCCCATAAGGGCATAGATCCCAAAAAGGACTCTATGGAATTGCAGAACTCGCTTCCGGCTTAAATTGCATTGTTCTCCCTCGCTCTCAAAAATGTACTACTAGAACTTCTTCGGGAGATCATCTCTAATTCTAGCTTGCGTTGCCTTTAAGCTACTTTTGTTTCATTTCCTGTGAATAAGACGAATCTACCATACTTGTTTATGCTCAAGAAAAAAGATTGAGTTATTGATTTGACTAAGACCTCTTCTTCGACCATGCCGCTCACGTTGGCGAGTTTGCCTCGAAGTGGATAGACGCCGTACCTCAAAGTAACAGCTTTGCTAAGTACCAGATGTTTTTGATAAATGTATTTAATAAATAGAATAACGAGTTTTCTATTTGTTTTTATTCTTCTCCTTGTTTTTTCTTTCATTTCTATGTGTTGTCACATTTTAAATAATGTATGAATAAATAAATAAATGTTCCTCTAGCCTGTCTTGTGAATATAACTCATACAAAAGTATATAAACTAAACATAAACAGCTAGTGATACGCATTTTCTGTTTGTATGACATTCCATACTTTTCATGGGACACGCTCGGTCTCTTCCTCTTTAGACCGCCGTTCAGTCGAGATATAGTCATTTTGATACGCAAACACGGTTCTTTTGCAGATGCTCAGACTGAAACCTAGCTTACACTCTCTCAATCTTCCAGACTTCTTCTTCTTAGCGTTGTCCCGCGATGGCAGGGCCCGCTTTGTGGACCTTCTTTCTCCACTTGTCCCGATAGAGGGCATCTCTCGAGCTTAGACGACTGACTTTCAAGTCCGCATTGATAGTGTCTTGCCATCGCTGCTTCGGTCACCGACCTTCTACTTCGAGATTGTAGGCTGAGCTGGCTACAGTTTCCGGTGATGGTCTGGTGACATGGCCGAACTATCTCAGTCAATTTTCGCGCATCTTCTCGTCGATGGGGGTGACGCCAAATCTTCTCCTTATGGTTTCATTTAATAGGTGCTCGCGGAGAGAGATTTCCATGATCCAACGAATCATGCGCATTTCCAAAACTGAAAGACGTCGCTTAACTGTTTCCGTAGGTGGCCAGCACTTGGTTCCATACAAAGCTACGAGGCGTAATACTGTCCGATATATCTTGTAATTGAGGCACAACATCTTTAGGTGGCGTATGTAGTAAGCCTGTGACATCTCTCCATTTCATCCATGCTCCGTGACAGCACGTCAGAGTAGATGCCTCCGTTGCTCTGGAGATTCGATCCAAGGTAGTGGAAGCTGGTGTACTTCGTCAGTTCTTCGCCGTTCACCTTGATGGTGTCTTCGGAGGGTACTGTTTTCAAGTTCTCCGTCTTTGACGTATTCACACGTAGTCCGAACTGACTGAATCGAATGATCCAATCCTGCACTTTTTCCTGAAGCTCCTGTTGTATGGGCCTTAAAATGTACATTATCATGCGTGCGTGTATAGCTCAGTGAGGAGAGCATTCGCCCGGAATGCGAAAGGTCACGGGTTCTGTTCCCGTCACACCAGACGATTTTTGCACAAGTTTCTACGAACAATCAGCTCCTCTGCTCGGTATAAAAATCGGTTGCTTGAGATCAGCGAGGAGTAGGAAATACTTTCATTTACATGGGGGCCGAACCGGGATGAGAAGAGAGGATAAAAAGAGAAAAGAAGAAAACCCGAGCATGAGCCAGTTCGCAAAAACAAAGGCGCCTAGACCTCTGACCCTAGACCTCGAGAGACATCGGTGTTGAGAGGGATTGTATGGGCCTTAAAATGTGCATTATCATGTGTGCGTGTGTAGCTCAGTGGGGAGAGCATTCGCCCGAAATGCGAAAGGTCACGGGTTCGGTTCCCGTCACACCACTCGATTTTTGCACAAGTTTTTACGAACAATCAGCTTCTCTGCTCGGTATAAAAATCCGTTGCTTGAGATCAACGAGGAGTGTGGAATACTCTTATTTACGCTCCTCTCTCGTTTTCACTGCCAGGAACGTTGCTCGTGGCATCTACGTGGAGTAGCCGGACCCAATCAATTAGAAGTTCAGGCACTTTGTGGTCCCGTAGGGCGTACATGATGAGCTCGTGTGGTACTCGGTCGAACGCTAAGCAGAAAAGGTTTGTTTCTCAAAATCTCAAAAACCTTTTCTGCTTTGATGTCTCGAGTAAAAAAAAGTCCTAGTCTGTCTAACCATTCTCTCCCGACGACCTCTAACCCAGCTACCGCAAGCGATTTCGCAGAATCTCCTGGAAAAATATCACTATCTCGTATTGTATCATCAGTGCAACAGACTTAAATTGATAGATGCATCGTCTTATTTTGAATAATGCATTGATAAATAAATAAATAAAATAAATAAATCAAGGGTGCAAAAACACGATGGAATGATATTGGAATCTGCGAAATGAATGAGAAACCATGAAATGAACTCGGAAAGAATCCCTCAATCACTGGGATAATGAAGGGAAACCATGAAATGAACTCGGAAAGAATCCCTCAATCACTGGGATAATGAAGGGAAATCGGACCGAAAGCCGAGAATAAAAAACTGACGATGAAAATTTGTTGAACAACTCGGAAATTGTATTTCAATCAACCTACATTTTGCTATGTCAATGTCAAGGAGGTGAGGGGGTCTAGGGGTGAAATGTCAAGGGGTGAATCAAGGGGGTGAGGGGGTCTAGGGGTGAAATGTCAAGGGGGTGAGGGGTTTAGGGGTTAAATGTCAAGGGGGTGAGGGGTCTAGGGGTGAAATTCAAGGGAATGAGGGGTCTAGGGGTGAAATGTCAAGGGGTTGAATCAAGGAAGTGAGGGGTCTAGGGGTGAAAGGTCAAGGGGGTGAGGGTTCTAGGGGTGGAATTTCAAGGGGGTGAATCAAGGGAGTGAGGGGGTCTAGGGGTGAAATGTCAAGGGAATGAGAGGTCTAGGGGTGAAATGTCAAGGGGGTGAATCAAGGAAGTGAGGGGGTCTAGGGGAGAAATGTCAAGGGGGTGAGGGGGTCTAGGGGTGAAATGTCAAGGGGAGGAGAGATCTAGGAGTGAAATTCCAAGGGGGTCAATCAAGGGAGTGAGGGGGTCTAGGTGTGAAATGTCAAGGGGGTGAGGGGTTTAGGGGTTAAATGTCAAGGGGGTGAGGGGTCTAGGGGTGAAATTCAAGGGAATGAGGGGTCTAGGGGTGAAATGTCAAGGGGTTGAATCAAGGAAGTGAGGGGTCTAGGGGTGAAAGGTCAAGGGGGTGAGGGTTCTAGGGGTGGAATTTCAAGGGGGTGAATCAAGGGAGTGAGGGGGTCTGCGGGAGAAATCCCGCCGCGGACCAAAACTGGGTAGTATAGCTCGTCAAAGGAGGGCGATGCCGGACCGGCCTGGGCATGCCACCGGACAAAACATCAGCCGATACTCCGCTACTTTTCAATGGCGAGTCGAGGCGCCAGTCCAATAGCCTCTTGCCTATCTCCGGTCAACGACAGGCGAGACGTCTCTACTCCCACCCAAACCGATGCTAGGCCGGCTTGACCACCCACCCACAAGGCCTATAGCATGATAAGGTTGCTACAACGATGTCCGCCTTCACAAGGTGCAGCATGACAGTCTCAGGACTGCAAAGGACATCAAAACCCTTCTCCGGACGCATCTTGTCCGAAGAACACGAGAACTTCTCTCATTAAAGAGAGTGTTCATAACCGAGTCTTCGATGCGGGATGCTTGCCGGCAACAACAACAACAACAGGGAGTGAGGGGGTCTAGGGGTGAAATGTCAAGGGAATGAGAGGTCTAGGGGTGAAATGTCAAGGGGGTGAATCAAGGAAGTGAGGGGGTCTAGGGGAGAAATGTCAAGGGGGTGAGGGGGTCTAGGGGTGAAATGTCAAGGGGAGGAGAGATCTAGGAGTGAAATTCCAAGGGGGTCAATCAAGGGAGTGAGGGGGTCTAGGTGTGAAATGTCAAGGGGGTGAGGGGTTTAGGGGTTAAATGTCAAGGGGGTGAGGGGTCTAGGGGTGAAATGTCAAGGGGGTGAATCAAGGAAGTGAGGGGGTCTAGGGGAGAAATGTCAAGGGGGTGAGGGGGTCTAGGGGTGAAATGTCAAGGGGAGGAGAGATCTAGGAGTGAAATTCCAAGGGGGTCAATCAAGGGAGTGAGGGGGTCTAGGTGTGAAATTTCGAGGGGGGTGAGGGGTCTAGAGGTGAAATGTCAAGAGGGTGAATCAAGGGGGTGAGGGGTATAGGGTTAAATGTCAAGGGGGTGAGGGGTCTAGGGGTGAAATGTCAAGGGGGTGAGGGGATCTAGGTGTGAAATGACAAGGAGGTGAATCATAGCAGATGTAAAGCAAGAGCAGGGAGCGTTTAGATTTGTGAAGTTAAAATTTATAGTTATAAATGTTTAAAAAATTCTCAAAGTAATGCATACTTAAACAATTCAAGTTTTTTTCTACAACTCTTTCGTTTAATCTCTCCCTTTCACGTACGCGCTCTTGATTCTATGTTACTATAAAACGATATCATTTTGTCGAACTACCTTCTGTTATGAACAGCGAGCATTCCCGCCCAAACTTCTTTCCGGCTTTGGCTGCGTCCTGAACGGAAAATTTATCCTCATACTGTCACGGGCGTACTCCTGCTACGTTCTTATCTTAACGAATAGATACAAGAACTCTCTGCTAGAGTGGTTGGTTTAAGCTTGTGACAGTAAAGGTAGACCTTAAATCAGTGTGATGGCTCAAAAATACTACCGAAATCATGCTAGATTCATAATACAACTATTTATACGAATTGAACACATAATGTAAATTTACATTTGGTAGTGTGGTAGTGTATTTGACAATTGTGGCATAATGGTAGTGTAGTTGACAATTGTGCGAAGAGTCCCATGTTCGACTCCCACCCCGGACAGATCCACCCAAACCAAGGGGGTTAAGAAATGTTGGCAGTGCTCATGCACGAATCTGACTCCCAACTGCTGCTATTCACACTAGCCGTGATATAGCGGGCAGCCACTGGTTCTACCAGGATAGGTCTGTTTCGCATCTCAGGGGAGCGCGTACATTGCCGCGAGGCGGGAACAAGCGCGAGGAAGACGCTCAAAAACGCAAACTGTCTACTGAGATGTTGATCGCGTCTCACAACATCAACTACATACCATGTCACACTCACCGATTCTCACTCATGTCGAAATTTTATTGACTTTTAGATCATTCTATAACGCAGACCCTATTTTCCCATATAACCAAAGCAAGTAAGAAGAATAATGAAGAACCTCAAGTTTCGCGATAGCCAGCCTAGACGATTTGACCGGAATCGCGGTTGCCTGGAATGTTTAAAAGTCCCGAAAATTTATTTTTCCCGATGGCTTTGAGATAACATTTCCACATTAAGGTTTTCTCTTTTATCAGTTTCGTACTTTTTTGACCATTCGAACAGTCTCCTACTGTACTCCCTGACCATTCGAACAGTCTCCTACTGTACTCCCTGACCATTCGAACCGTCTCCTACTGTACTCCCTGACCATTCGAACAGTCTCCTACTGTACTCCCTGAACAGTCTCCTACTGTACTCCCTGACCATTCGAACAGTCTCCTACTGTACTCCCTGATTGACCATTCGAACAGTCTCCTACTGTACTCCCTGACCATTCGAACAGTCTCCTACTGTACTCCATGACCATTCGAACATTCTCCTACTGTACTCCCTGACCATTCGAACAGTCTCCTACTGTACTCCCTGAACAGTCTCCTACTGTACTCCCTGACCATTCGAACAGTCTCCTACTGTACTCCCTGATTGACCATTCGAACAGTCTCCTACTGTACTCCCTGACCATTCGAACAGTCTCCTACTGTACTCCCTGACCATTCGAACAGTCTCCTACTGTACTCCCTGAACAGTCTCCTACTGTACTCCCTGACCATTCGAACAGTCTCCTACTGTACTCCCTGAACAGTCTCCTACTGTACTCCCTGACCATTCGAACAGTCTCCTACTGTACTCCCTGATTGACCATTCGAACAGTCTCCTACTGTACTCCCTGACCATTCGAACAGTCTCCTACTGTACTCCCTGATTTTGAAGAATTCCCGGCAAATAGTGGAAGCTAATATTTGCGTCAAAACCTTATAAATATTTTGAGAATTTGATGTATACAACATTACATCTTCAATTTCTAAGTTACACAGTTAAAGGCAGTGACGCCTGGTTGAGATGACAAATGATTGAACTATCGCACAGAAAAAAGCTAGTCCACCGGGCGGGATACAACATTACACTTTCAAACAAAAGTCAAAAAATTTAGCTGAAACCATGACTCCATAACAAACTTAATATACCCCATATACCATTTCTTGAGGTCTCAATGAACAAGGATCGAACGAGTACCTATTTCTGAATGAAAAGTCAAGGATGCGTCGACATAGGGCCAAAACTCACATAGAGGTTCAATGATAATAAGACCTGGAATTCAATTTTTGACTAAATTTGAAATTCGAAACGATGACCCGATCTCACCATTTTAGTGGAGGATGCCACTCTGAGTTCCTCGGCAATAAGCTCATGCAAATCAACTTCCTCTGCCCATTTGACGAGAGAAGCAGAATCTATGGTAATCTAGAAAAAAAGAGAAAAATTTTGGCCTCAATTTAAAAATAACTTCCTCAAGAAAAAAATCGCAAAATCATCTGTTTAGTGTTGAATCCACCATCTCCGGAGGACATTGTGCAAGCGCTTCCAGAATTTGCCAATCCGCGCAGTACTCAGACTATCATCTAACACGTGATCGAACGAACCTTAGAACCAAAGTCAGCTGCTCTCGTGACCAGTTTCTGTTTCTGTTGAGAGTCGAATGTGGGGTTATCGATTAGGCAGTTGAGAAACAGGAAGAGGTGGCGGCTAATCTGAGAAAAGACCCTCATTATACTCAATAAGACTGCATTTCATCATGGGATTTCTCCTGAGTCTAAACCATCTTTCTATTAAGAACATGAAAGAAAGATCTACCACTAAAGATCAAAATACATGTTAAGATAGATCATAGACTTCTTCAAAGAACCTAAGAACTGAAACATTTTATTATACCATAGTCTCGAAACACACTGGCAACAGTGGCCATTCATGACTCTTTGCTTTCATTGATGGAACCGGATCATCCAGTCCGGAATCGAGCGCGACCTCATGTGGTGGATAGAGGGACGCCTTTCTACGAATGATTCGTGCTGGGAGGTAGCGGGAGAAATCCCGCCGCGGACCAAAACTGGGTAGTATAGCTCGTCAAAGGAGGGCGATGCCGGACCGGCCTGGGCAAGCCACCGGACAAAACATCAGCCGATACTCCGCTATAATTTTCAATTGCGAGTCGAGGCGCCAGTCAAATAGCCTCTTGCCTATCTCCGGTCAACGACAGGCGAGACGTCTCTACTCCCACCCAAAACTATGCTAGGCCGGCTTGACCACCCACACACAAGGTCTATAGCATGAACATGTTCTACAACGATGTCCGCCTTCACAAGGTGCAGCATGACAGTCTCAGGACTGCAATGGACATAAAAACCTTTTTCGGACGCATCTTGTCCGAAGAACACGAGAACGTTTCTCATTAAAGAGAGTGTTCATAACCAAGTCTTCGATTCGGGCTGCTTGCCGGCAACAACAACAACATTATACCATAGTAATGCAATATAATTTATTTTCTGTTTTCTATTTTCTTCACTGCTTTCTATAATAACTAACCAAATTTTTTCTCAAAACTTTTCCCGGCATCTTTTTTTGAATCCATCGGGTGAGAGCATTCATCAACATGCTCATGACGTAGTCGACGTGTGTGCCACCCTCAATTCCAGAATTGCATAAACTTTTGGGCTCGTGCATTTAACAAACTGAAACAATTCTTTAAAAACACATCAGAATGTTTGTCTAGCCTACACTGCGGGTACTAGCTATGCGCTACTCCAAAAAAAGCTTATGATACAAATTTCCTGTTTGTCTCTCTAGTTTCATTGCACGCTTACAGTATTTTTTTAGTCTCTCGCTTTCGTTCTTTCTCCAGTCTGCCATACCTTCCACATCCTTTTTTATCTACAGGGTGGCTCATAAATGTTCAACGACGTGTACTTCAGAAAGCAATCGAGCAAAAAAGTTCAGATTCATATATTCATAAGTTAACAGTCATGATAACATTGTGTCGAAAAATCATTCGATTCTGTCTGCTTTGACACGAATGACAGCTCTGAGTCTCTTCGGGAAGGCGTCGGTCACCGGACAGAGGTACTTGTCGTCGATCTTCGACCACTTTTCTGTAGAGCTTGCTTCAGACACTTGATATTCAAAGGAGAATTAGCATTAGTTTACTCTCCAGGTGTGACCATACTGAATAGTCTAGCGGATTGAGATCGTGCGAGGAGGAGGACCATTCTGAGCTGGTGATGAAGTCTGGCAGATGAGTCTTGCATCCTGCCCGTGTTCCATTGGATCTGTGAGCTGGCGCAGAATCTTGCTGGAAGATCCAAGATGTTTTTTCTGCAATGAAAAGCTTACCAGGGAAGCAATACGTTCTTAAGAATATGCGTGGCTTCTACGGATGCGGCGTCTCAGTTGCGGAGCCTCCCCGGACAACAACACCGATCGGGCCAAAAGCATCCAACCCCCCCGCTCATGCATCAACCGTTTTTTCGATTGAGGCTTGTGAATCACCTGGTCTCATGAGCCTACTACTCCTATTTTCTGGAGACATCGAACAAAACCCAGGCCCCCCTCCCCCACTTCCACGCTGGCCGTGTACCACCTGCGGTAGATCGGCCGCATAAGGATTTATTCGTTGCTCTCATTTGGACCCACACGGCACCCCGATGCAGCGACATACGCTCTAAAAAAGACTACGACCCAAAGACTTATCGTTGCTCGCGCTGTGGTCGTGCTCCTCAACACACTCCGCCTCCTTCCACTCGTCGATCTCATCCAGCTCCTCTCCCTTCTTCCATCTCACCTCCCACGTCCTCCTCTCAACTTTCTCACCAAGGGTGACAACAACAACAAGAATATACGTTCGGTAGTGATCCTGGTCGATTTTGACTCCTGCAATCATGGTTCGACGGAAACAGTGGAGTTTTTCATGGCGCGGATACTCCAACCCAAAACATGACTTGTGCTGGATGAGAAGCTCGATGAACGATTCTGCCTGCTTGCGTAGCTTGAGAGCCTCAAGCAAGCACTCAAGCATTTTGAGGGAGCCCGACACCTTTTGAGTCTTTCCTGCTTGTTCTTGAGAGTAAGGATATCAGCCTTTCGCGTATGATATGTTATAAGCCTCAAGTCCTTTTTAACAATTCTTTGAAGAGTTGGCCGCGACACGTTTATCTCCAAGGTCATCTTGTTTATGATCCGCCTGGCATTCCGACTAACTTGCTTCCTGCCTCGATCTTCTTAGGAATGCGTATTGAGCAAGGCCGACCACTTCGAGTTGAGTCAGCGAGTGTGCCAATCTCGTTGAACCGTTTGAGTGTTCTCCAGACGAGATGACGAGAAACGTTGGTCTTCAGCGATGCGCGAATTCGGTCGACCAAGTTTGTGCAAGTCCACGATAGAAGAACGTGCTTGATGAGCAGCTACCGTAATTGTGAAAACGGACTGATTGAAATGAAATTTTCGCCAGGAAGTTTAAACACGTGTAGAAAGACCGCATCAGAAGAAAGCACGATATGCTCTATTGATTGATTTACGAACATCGAAACTATTGTTTGCGTATTTATGGGTCACCCTGTTCATCTTCTGCGGTTTTTTTTGCGTATTTATGGGCCATCCTGTTCATCTTCTGCGGTTTGTTTGCGTATTTATGGGCCACCCTGTTCATCTTCTGCGGTTTGTTTGCGTATTTATGGGCCACTCTGTTAATCTTCTGCGGTTTGTTTGCGTATTTATGGGCCACCCTGTTCATCTTTTGCGGTTTGTTTGCGTATTTATGGGCCACTCTGTTCATCTTCTGCGGTTTGTTTGCGTATTTATGGGCCACCCTGTTCATCTTCTGCGGTTTGTTTGCGTATTTATGGGCCACTCTGTTCATCTTCTGCGGTTTGTTTGCGTATTTATGGGCCACCCTGTTCATCTTCTGCGGTTGGTGAGAAGCAGCCTGAAGCGCTTCTAAATCTTTACCTGGTATGTGGCGATGTTGTTGACGAATGACACATGTTGTGGACCAAGATCATGCGAATCACCAGTTTCTATCTTTGGCTTCAAGGCAAGTGCGAACTCCCATCGCTTTGTTGGCTGTCGATAGTACATATCTTCTCTGCTACCTTCAGACCCTTTTCTTATTTTTTCTGTTTCTCCGAGAACATGAAGCTTGGCGTAGTTTAGAAACGAATTCGGCTGAAAATTAGTCTAATTAAATTTTAACGATTTTAACCACTGTGTTTCGAGAAAATTTTTGACCATGAAAACTCGATAAAGAGAATTGAACTTAAAAGATTACTTTGACGCTCTTATCCACAGAAATAACTATTTTATAAAAGCTTATTCAGTTTTTATTTATTTTCTAAAGCTTCCTTAATCATTTCGTCCGTGCGTAGCATACGGTTGATGTTCGTGAAAATCGTGCGAAGGGTCGCAAGTTCGAGCCCCTATCCCCTCCCCCTTCCCATTACCTGGACAGATAAATTCAAACCAAAAAGGTTAGGAAATGTTTGTAGTGCTCTTGCTTGCATCTGGCTCTCTTCACTGCAGCTACACTATAAGCAGTGACCCAGTGCGAAGCTACTAGTTATACCCCAATAGTTTTGTGGTTATACCCGAATATTTTACTGGTTATACCCGAATATTTTACTGGTTATACCCGAACATTTTTGTATTGAATCTTAGGTAAAAGTGTAAGTGAAACGGGAAAAAGTGCGAGGCAGACTTCACCGTAACCCTTTTCGGTGAAATAGATACCATAATCCTCTCTCCGTTGAAGAATACTCGCACGTTCTTGAGCGTCGCGGAAACGTCGCGTGCGCGTTTATCCATCAGGAGAACAATTTCCTCTGTCAATGATTCAAGTTGGAAGCGAGAAAGGTCTGGCCGGAAGCGCACACGCGTGAAGTCAGGCGTCGCGGCCTTTTTGACGATAGCGGTGGATCGCATCGCCATGTTGTTGCTCCAGAACTGCAATTAAATAAGTAGAATTACTGTTCTCGCCTAGTTGGATACAGTAGTGTATATCTTAATTGTCTTATTGGACAATTTTCAGGCGTAACATATAAACATCTTCGAAACAGTCAAATCATTCAAAACAGCTATCGGTAAGCTATAAAACTATCCTCATATTCTCGATTCCAGACCCACTTACCTCTTTTTCCTCAACTTACCTCTTTTTTCTGACTATGAAAAGTGTCACGCCTTGGTGTTGATACGAATCACTCCTCTACTATTTGATCCCCTACCTGCCCCTTCCGAAATAACCCTTGCGATAAAGTATTATTATTATTATTATTATTATTATTATTATTATTATTATTTCTTTCCACCCTTTAATCGCTGTTCTGGGTCGGTATAATATTGAGTAAAACATTGCTCTGACACGGAATTTTTTTCAAAAATGAGTTACGTTTTTTAAATCTTTATAAATCAACGCTCTCCTGTCTCAGTGTTCTCCTCCAGGATATTTCTCCGACCCGCACTGCGGGTAAAAAAATCTATGCGCTCTTCAAAAACCCCGAAAAACATTGAAATCTATGCGCTTGGAAACAAAATTTCTCGGATTTTTCGTAGAGAAAGTCCAAATCATTAGAAAAATTGAATTTTGAACTTTGAAATTTTAAAATTCTATGCACTCAAAAAAGTTGTGCGGGTGCTAAGAAACACCCTGTTCTTCTCTCTCTCGGCCCATGTTGGCCAACACGAACAAAAAATAGATATTCTTAAAAGCAAAAAAATTTCAAAACCGCATGGGCTTTCTTTGTAGCTGCCATTTTATGGGTTGGGTGGCAACTGCTAGTTCATAAATTATAGAATTGAACGTACAAGTTTAGCGAGCTCAATTATCTGCAACTGATGACAGATGTAAGTTAGGGCATTGTTTTCTGAGCCATAACCAAGAAGACCTCGTCTACCCAACCGGAGACCTTCAACGGGCAAACCAGACGGCTTTAACCAGAAACGTCCCGCTAGTCGAACGGTCCTCATGGCAATTGATATGTCCAAGGCATTCGAAAGTATCGACATCTTCAAGCTCATCGACCTCATTGAGACAACAACCGCGCCGAACTACATTAAAAAATGGCTCGCCTCTTACCTTAGAGGAAGAACAGGACGCACAAGCTTCCGCGACTCGGTATCAAGTTCCAGACTCTTCAGAAACGGAGTCCCACAAGGCAGCGCCCTCTCGCCCACGCTTTTCAACCTTTACCTCCGCGATCTTCCCACAGACGATGCCCACACGAACGTCATCTCGTATGCTGATGACATCACGATCTGGGCGTCAGATCCCGACATCAACGTCGCCTCCGAAAATCTACGCAGGGCCATCACGAAAATTGAAACCTTCCTCAAAGAACGGTCACTCATCATTTCCCCGACCAAGAGCCAGCTCATGCTTTTCACCCCGTTCAGTCGTGAATTCAAGTCTACTCTGGACATATCAATCTGCGGATCACCCGTCCCCACCGTCAACCAGGCCAAGCTACTCGGCGTCACGTACGACTCGATGTTCACATTCAGCCATCATGCCAAAGACATCGCGAGACGGATGTCGCAGCGCAATAACGTACTGAAAGCCTTAGCCGGAAGCACCTGGGGCAACCAAAAAGAAACCCTCCGCCTCACGTTCAAAGCCATCTCGCAAGCGATCTGCAACTACGCCGCACCCGCCTGGTCTACCTTCCTCTCGGACTCCGCTCACGCCAAAATCCAACGTTCTCAGAACTCCGGACTCCGCGTCGTGACAGGGAATCATCAAATGGCCGACACTGACCATATTCATCGCGAATCAAAGGTCATGCGCACCAAATCCCATCTGAACATGCTCGCCGCGCAGTACCTCGCGAGATCGTTGGACCCAGAACACATCCACCACGGCCTCCTCGACTGCCCGGCGCCCCCTCGCGCAATGAAGTACAACCTCGTGTTGAGCTGCAAGAAGACTGTCGAAGCCGCGAAACAGATGTCAAAGGATCCGAACAATGGGAAATCAGTCGCAAACACCGTACACTTGATGATGGTCTCGAACGAACTCCAATCGTTGAAGGGTGCCGTCATCCTGGGAGGCAGATCTCCGCCCCTTATCCAGGAAGAAGAGAAGGAGTTACCCCGCAAGACTAGATGCACGCTCAGCCAGCTCCGCTCGGGATTCAGCAGATTCATCAACAACTACCTCCACCGCATTGACGAATCCATCCCCGACGTGTGTCCCGATTGCTCTTCCGGACCTCACGACGTTGCGCATCTCTTCAACTGCCCATGCCACCCGACCGCGCTGTCTCCAATCGACCTCTGGACCAAGCCCCTGGATGTCGCAGCGTTCTTGAAGATATAAGAAAAAAAAAAAAAAGAAGAACAAGAAACGAAGTACACAGACGTTCTTCGAAGCCGGCTACATCCGGCAACAACAACAACAACGGGCAAACCACAACAACATCTACAACTGGTTTTGGTAAAACTGTTCGCTCAGGAATATGAAGCAACTGTCTCTGGAAAACATGGAAATATCATGATCGAATACATCTGAAGTCTGAACCAGATCATATATTACACGCAACATTGTACGATGTGTCGCGAAATAAACAATAGAAAACCTGTTCGAATGTTTTCCCGGAATGGCTGCTAGCTGTCTCCACTGTAAAGTGCTCCGAGAAGATGTTCGCCAGCTTTGCGCCATATCCATTTCGGCCTCCTCAAAATCACTGGATCATCAAGACGATTAGAGGTTAAATAGTCATGTCAGACCTTCTGTCGGCGATCCTCTGTTCTTTCAAATCATAAAGGGGTACCCTTATGTAAAACAAACAACAACAAAAAACTTCGCGCTCCTCTGTTTTTTGTAAAAACATTTTTTTAAAATCCGTTTTGCGAGAAAAAAATTATTCCACCTTCAGCGGGCGTCTGTACCTTTTTCTTGCACACACAAAAACTCCCCGAAGACGACAATTGATCAAATCATCGCACGGAAAAAAATGCCTCCAAGAGAGCGAGGTAATTGAGCCTTTAAAATAGCACTATCGCACGGGATAGCAATGTGTCACCGTGGTGTTATGGTAACCCATTCGCTACGGTTTGAGAAGAGATGGCTGAGTTTGACCTTGTTCCGGAGAACCAGCTTTTTTCAACGGTTTAATCATTTGGTGTTTTAACCAGGCGTCACTACCTTTAAATTGTGTAACTAAACGTTTTAAGGGGATATTAATCTGCTTTTTAACTGACCAACAGTCTTCGTCTTGCAGTCATCATAGTTGGAAGACGTCCATAGGTGGCCGAACACCAACGTCGGAATGTAAATCTGCTCAACTTCTCTCAAAACTTGTTCCCCTTCTGATCCTCTCAGTATGCTCCCATCAGCATGACCCATTGGAAGCATCGATTGATTTGAATCCGCCTCATAGATCTCTATTGGCAAGCCAGCACCATCATTCCGAATGGTGATTTCATTGCGCTCCCTGTATTCAAAAAACGTTGATTTTCACCAGGGAAAAGTATACCCAAAATACCCGAAAACCCAAAAATGTACCCAAAAAAACGTTTGTGATACCCAAAAAACTAGGCAAATGTTTTGGGACAGCATCATATAAAAAGATTCTTTCTTGTTTTCAGGACATTCTCAACGACCACCGTTTCAATTTCAAATGTCCTTTTGTAGTGCAGAGGTTCGTTATACAAATTCTTTTGTAGTGCAGAGGTTCGTTATACAAATTCTTTTGTAGTGCAGAGGTTCGTTATACAAATTCGAAAAAAGTTATCGAAATCGCTCGAAAAACTTGTTTATCTACATCTTCTTAATAAAAAAAAGAACTGCCTACAATATTACCCTTTGTATTATTCATGTGTATTAGTATTCATATAAATATATGCTCTTATTACCTTGTAACTTTTGTAATTATGAGAATGCTTTTATAGTCTATCGAAACAAACAAGTCGATAAGTCGTTTACCAATGAAACGAACCTATCGATATCCACTCTGATCTCCGTAGAAATAATCTATCGAAACAAACTAATTGATAAATCGTTAACCAATGGAACGAACCGATCGATATCCACTCTGATCTCCGTAGAAATAATCTATCGAAACAAACTAATTGATAAATCGTTAACCAATGGAACGAACCGATCGATATCCACTCTGATCTCCGTCGAAATAATCTATCGAAACAAACTAATTGATAAATCGTTAACCAATGAAACGAACCGATCGATATCGACTCTGATCTCCGTCATCCCACTGTCCCTTTGTTTATTATCCGCGGCATTCACTAAGATTTCGTCGAAAATCTTCAGCAGTGCCGGAGGGAACGTCAGTAATCGTCTGCGGAACGTTTCACTTCCTCTGTCGTAAATCCAGACCTGAGGAAAAATAGAGCAAAAAATTCATCGACCCTGGCAGGACTCGAACCTGCAATCTTCGGCTCCGGAAACCGACGCCTTATCCTTTAGGCCACAGGGCCAAGTACCACCCTTTACTCAGATTTGTGTCAAAAAATAACTTCGCAGTAACTACTGACTAGATCTTCAACAGGTAGTGTAGTTCCAACGAATGTATCTGGCCTTTTCAAGACATGAGCGATTGGGTCGAGTCGCTCGTATATTGTTGAACTAGAAGCGAACCGGTGACCAAGGGTTGGGGTGAAATAAGGTGGCGCGTATGGTGCACTCGCCGAGTAGAGCAACCCTGCAATACAGTTTCCTCGACGTTTACATGTGGCGATGGACCAGAAACTTGTAATCATCAAAGATCCAGATAAATAACTCATTCCCATTCATTCTTGAGATTATTGCTAAAACAGATGTTTCTAGGTTTTTTAGGTAAACCATGACGATTTCACATGTAGACTGTCAAATTCGCTTTTATCACATTCTTGACTTAGACTCGATTACGTCTAAGAGTTTCATCTTGTGATATTCATCAAGCCATACATAGTTGCCATGGAACGAGGAATACTGTACATTCATTAGGAATACTGTATACCCATTACAGGAATACTGTACATTCATATATTCATTAAAACTTCTTGTTCTAAATCTCACAAAGCCTGCTTCTTTTGCGGTATCTTTCTCCCTCTTTCTTCCGCCTAGTTATATACGCAACCTTATTTTTTCTTATCCTTGTGAAAATGAAAGTGGCAGGATAGCGTAAGCAGAAGATTCGTGAGCAAATGTCCCCTACCGTACCCCACGCGTTCCACTTGTTCCGTCGGACACGCGTCAAGGCATACGATATGCCTCTGGTTGAGAGCGCGACAATGCGCACAAGCATGCAAGTTACGAGAAAATCCGCTTCTCGCTCGAAATCACAGGCTGAGGTAGTCAGGACTCAGTCAGAAAAGAACATATTCTTTCTAAGTACTCTCGCATCTTTTGAGGATGCTAGTATGTAGGACGCATCTACTTTCTCTCTCTACGACACTAATTTGAGTCTTAGATCAACTGAAAAGACTCCAAGTCCATAGTGAAACATGCCGAGATGTTCAGAAAACGAGAGATGATTGTCCAAGTATCTCAAATGATAAAAGTTTTTCTACTTTAAAGAAAAAACTTTAAATTTTATTTTACTTTTTTAAAAGCCTCTGATACATACGTTTTCCGCGGGTCGATTCGTCAGTAATAACCTCGATTCTTGTTAACGTGCTTTTAAACCACTGCGTTCTCTGAGATTATAAGGTTCATTTATTGTCAACTTGAAATTTTTTATCGCAATGAAATAATAACAAAAAATTTAATTTTAAAAAACTGCGTTTATATCAAAAAATTAAATTGCATAGCGAGATCGAACATTTTCCCAATTTTTCAGTGGACACATAACATTTTGGTTAACCTAAAAGATATCGTCGAAAGAAAAGAGATCAACCTGTTCCCAATAGCTATCCAAGTTTTTCGAAATTTCAATTTTACAAATTTTCATTAAAATACTAGTTACAGTTTGCTATCGAATTTTTTAAAAGAATATGTAGACGGAATTCATTTTCTTGAAACTTAGTTAAAGTTTGGTATCCGATTGGTTACAGTTTGGTATTCCTGGAATGCAAGGCTGTATTGTACCTCATCATGTCTCGAAACACACTGGCAACAGTGGCCATTCGTGACTCTACAGCCTTAAGAGCCTGTCACGGATGGAGCCGGATCATCCAGTCCAGAATCGAGCGCGACCTCAGGTGGCGGATAGAGGGACGCCTCCCTACGAAGAATTCGTGCTGGGAGGTAGCGGGAGAAATCCCGCCGCGGACCAAAACTGGGTAGTATAGCTCTTCAAAGGAGGGCGATGCCGGACCGGCCTGGGCAAGCCACCGGACAAAACATCAGCCGATACTCCGCTATACCTATCAATGGCGAGTCGAGGCGCCAGTCAAATAGCCTCTTGCCTATCTCCGGTCAACGACAGGCGAGACGTCTCTACTCCCACCCAAAACGATGCTAGGCCGGGTTGACCACCCACTCACAAGGCCTATAGCATGAACAGGTTGCTACAACGATGTCCGCCTTCACAAGGTGCGGCATGACAGTCTCAGGACTGCAAAGGACATCAAAACCCTTCTCCGGACGCATCTCGTCCGAAGAACACGAGAACCTCTCATTAAAGAGAGTGTTCATAACCAAAAGTCTTCGATGCGGGCTGCTTGCCGGCAACAACAACAACAACAACAACCTCATCACGTCATAACTAGGGTCAATCGATCAGTAAATCAGGGACCTTAAATAAATAAGAACTAATTTCTCAAACCGTGGGTTTATAAGGATAAAACAAAATTACATGGAGAACAAAACGAAAAAAGAACAGAACGCATTTTACGAAATTAGTGAACCAAAAAAACATACAAGTATGCAGGAATGAATATTTTTCCTATCATCATAATCACGAGATCATTAAACTTACATTTTCAAAAGTTATTGAAACACAAAAAATCGTGCTTTCGATAAAGAACAGTACAATGAATCGGATCCTTTCTTATACAATCAGCTTTTTCATTTTGGTTTTTTTGTATCTACTGGAGTCCTATTATAAAGCAATTATGCTTCATACAGTATTCTCCCGCACCCTACAATATCTTTGCTCTAAGGACATTTTCGTTCTTACAGTAATTCTGTTATTCGCGTCTACAAGAGATCTCCTCTGCACGTTGCCGCCCCGCATAGACATTTGATGCCACGTTTTCTGTCCGTAAGAAGCTCGTAACTGTAGTCCCAGGACAGCTCCTGCATACAGTAAGACAATCATATTGTTTAAAATTTACCGTAATCACAGTTTCTAAGTCCAGTAAGACAATTTCAATACTATACCAATTAAGAGTGTGAACGGATACGACATTTACCGTATTCATTCACACTCTTTATGAGAAAAACCCCCCGATTTTCCGTTTACAGGGGAACTCAGTATCTTTTTATACCCAACCAAATTGTTATTTTCAAAAAAAGGTTAGAACCTGGTTTTTTTCTGTTCTCTTCAGTTCATAGGTTCAAAAAAGAAGCTAACACGGTTGTCAATATAGATGGAACTCAATGAAGTAGTTTTGTCCAAACCAAACCATTTTCTTCCATGCTCGGTCTTAACTCATCACTTCCCAGTATTGAGAGAGGTAACCAGTGTGTTTCTCTAACCCTAAAATCTATACTCAAATCTATGCACTATCAAAAAAAGCCAGTGAAACAAATGCTCTGATCGTCTGCATCCTCTCTTTTACATCACACGTTCTCGCGCTCTCTCGAAGGCATGCCGTTTCCCTCATCGTAACCAATATTCTATCGGCTTCTCTCCTCACCACCAAGAGTATAGCATTTGAGCGCCAAAACAAACACTTTTCAAGATTCATCTTATGATGGATAAATGAATGTATGAATTGAACAGTTAATGAATGTATTTATGCATGAATGTATGAATTGAACAGTTAATGAATGTATGTATGTATGAATTGAACAGTTAATGAATGTATGTATGTATGAACCTCTCCCGCTTTGACGAATCGATTGGTGAAGAAGGAGACCCAGGGCAGCCGGAGGTCATGAGTGTCCACCAACACATGCTGCACAATGCAGTTAGGCTCACACGAATGGTTCAGGAACCTGACCGGATCGAGGGTTAGCTAGAGTCTTTTGAAGAGACAAAGAAAGTAGAGAGGGGAAAGAAAAAGAAAGTTAGAGAGAGAACGAATTAAGAGAGATAAATAGAGAGGAGAGGGAGAGCTAGAGAGAGAGAAAGAATTAAGAGAGATAAGTAGAGAGAAGAGGGAGAGTTAGAGAGAGAGAAAGAATTATTAGGAAAGAGAAATAAATAACAAAGAGATTAATGGCGAAAAAAGTCTTTGCAGTATTATCTAGGAGCCAAACTATTGGCTCTAACAACCTCAACCTTTCTTCAACTCAGTTATAGCTCGTCAAAGGAGGGCGATGCCGGACCGACCTGGGCATGCCACCGGACAAAACATCAGCCGATACTCCGCTATACTTTTCAATGGCGAGTCGAGGCGCCAGTAAAATAACCTCTTGCCCTTCTCCGGTTAACGAATGGGTCTCGCCAAGAGGATCGCCGACTGCAGTGCGAGTGTAGACGGAGAAAATCTCTCCGGACTCAAAAGGATCCTCACCACCAACCTATCCCAAAAGGACTCCCCTCGACAGGACCTATGGGCAAGACAACAACAACAACTCAGTTATAATATAGTGACCTGCTACTCCTATGCGGCGAATACGTACATGCGCATAGGTATGTCTTGATTTCTCGAGAGGTCGAAAAAAATGTCACCAAAAAGAATGTTACTGGAAACTGGAGCAGAAGAGATAGCAACGACTATCACCGAGAGGAAAATCTAAGTTCAATTTTTTCGGGTTGAGTGGCGGATACGTACATACACCCATTTGGAACGACACATAATATCCCTGATTCAACTCCATTTAACTGTAAGTCCTTCATAACAGAAAACCAAGTAGATCTGTAATTTATTTTTCTGAAACCTAGAGGTATCAAGATCCGAACTCGAAACCTTTTTTGGCTCGAATGAGATCAACCTTACCTTGTTTTGGTCTCATGATGCGAACCTATAGAAAAACAATGAACATAGAATTGATTTTACAAGTACGCAGCTTTTTTGCGTTTAGGCTTCACACGCAATGCGGGTACAATAAACCCTAGAACCAATACTTGAAAAGTAGACCAGAAAAAACGGCTTTAAACATAAAAAGCTTCTATCTAACCTTCCAACATTCCCCTCAGATTTAGCATCCACAATATATAAAGAGGGCAATTGTGCTTTGTTGAAGTAACGCTCAAAGAAGTATTCATTCTCCTTCTCCGGTTCCTCAACATACAAAAACACAATTTGCAAAAAACTTGACAGGGGTTTTTAGTGAGCAAGAAAAAGGTACAGAAGCTCACCAAAAGCGGGAAAAAACTTTTCATCTAAGGGTCCCCCTTATGATAAGAAACAGAGCCACGCGAAAAGATTTTTTTCGTTTTACATCAGGGTCCCCTCTTATGATTTGGAAAAATAGAGGCCCGCCTGAAATGACTATTTAACCCCTGTTGTACCTTCCGATACATTGATGATTTAATTCATATATCAAACAAATTAAATGAGTTCATTTCTTTTACAAAAGAAGTATATCATAATTCTCTTACTTTAGAACAAACTAATCAACAGAGATACAAAGCTGAATTTCTTGACCTAGACATAGAAATCTTAGAAGATGGTACTACAAAGTTTAAACTATACAACAAAACCGATGCATACAACTTTAAGGTTATAAAATACCCCCACTTCAGCTCTAATATACCCATCAACATTGGTCTTAACACCATATACAGTGAAACTTTACGTTTTAGTAATAACTGTAAACACATAGAAGACTTTCTCAACAGAATCACTATGTTAATAGACTCTTACAGGTCAAATCAATTTCAAGATCATATAATATTAAGTAGATTAATTAAAACTATTACCAAAAACCCATCAATATCACTAAAATATAACACAGTACCCATCAATATCAATCAAAAGATCATTGAACAGTTCCAAAATATTGAGTATCATCATTGATCACTCAATTCCCTTCCATCCCTATCTTTTTCTGTTATTAAATATCTCATCACTAACTACTTCATACGCTATTGACCTTTCTTTTGCATCATTGATCACTCAATTCCTTTCCATCCCTATCTCTTTTTCTGATATTAAATATCTCATCACTACTTCATACGCTATTGACCTTTCTTTTTTAAGAAAATTCCTTTTTTGTTTATGTTTTTTGTTTATGTTTTTTGTGATGTTATCGTTATTACATTTTAGTTTAATAATTTAATTTTTTTAAAAATTTACTTATTATTTCTATATCACGGTCTCTCTGGGAACTCACTGAAGAGCCCCGCCCAGAGAGAGCGAAAGTCTGTCTGGGCTCGGGGGCGAAACAGACTTTCGCATTTGTTATTCATAATTTAAAGCAGATCTTTATCTTTTAAATACTACGCAATTTATCTTTAAAAATAAACCCATTATGCACCTTCACAATGTTTCTCTACTCTAATAATTATTCATTCATTCTTTTTCCCAAAGGAGTGTGAATAAATGAATGCAAAAAAGGATTACACTGCGAGCAATCAAAAACGCTCAAGAAGCTCTGATTGGTTTTTTTTTTCAAAAGTAAGAAGCATTGTGACGCTTTTTGATCTAAAACAACGATCTTAAGATCAAAAAGGACAAATTGTTTTCCCGAAGAAAACCGCGATCATTAACTCATGAACTACATATGTCTGCTCTTCTCCAAGATCTACCGTCAAAAGCCATTTTCACTGATTCTTAAACGGCAAATACCAAAGGAAGAACAAAGGAAAACGCCGGAAGGCCGTGAGGCTGAGAAGCCTTTGGATATTTTTACCGAACAAGCAACACAATAATAACACACTTCTACTGTTTAACACTACGGACAACACTTTCAGTGTTAATGACAGCTATATTGAAAATTACTGTGTTATCAGTGTGTTGCTTGGGTGGTACAAATAACAAACGGCCTCTCAGCCTAACGGCCTTTCGACTTCTTCCTTCGTCCTCCCTTTGGCATTTGCCTTCTTAAACATATAAATCTGTTTGGAAAAAAACATATAAAAACAAGAACATTGAGTTCAAAATAATTCTTATTTCGCACAGTGTTTAAATCGCGAGAATTGTTATAATGAATGACTCTTCGAATGCAAAACTTATAAAAAAGTATGTTGTGTTTTTCCGTCTTAATTCAGACACGCGTTTCATGATTTCATATCTAAAATTTCTCTGCATTTCTGGTCTACTTTCTGGGTTATAGATTAGAAAATGCAAAAAAACAACAACAACAAAAAACCAACGTTCTCGTTTTCAACTTGCGCTGGCAAACTGCTACCTGAAAAGTTTGAAATCGATACATACTCTGAACCAAAGTTCACCAAATGTCTAGAGTAAATGTTGAAAAGAGTAAAAGAACCAGGGTGATTCTTAGCACCCGCAGAAATTTTTTCAAGCGCAAAGATTTTTCAAATTTTAGAGTTCAACATTCGAATTTTTCAATGATTTGGACTTTCCCCTACAAAAAAACCGAGAAAAAATTTTTAAGCACATAAATTTTATTGTTTTCCAAGGTTTTAGAAGAGCGCATAGATTTTTTTACCCACAGTGCGGGTCAGAGATACACCCTGAAAAGAACTACCGCTCTCCGAGCCGGGGGGGGCCTGGAATAATGAGGAGCGGTCTGAAGGCAAAACGCGGAGAAGGGAGTGACTCCCTCGCTGAAGGGAGTGACTCCCTGGGGGGAGGGAGTGACTCCCTGGGGGAAGGGAGTGACTCCCTGGGGGGAGGGAGTGACTCCCTGGGGGGAGGGAGTGACTCCCTGGGGGAAGGGAATTACTCCCTGGGGGAAGGGAGTGACTCCCTCGGAGAAAGGGAGTGACTCCCTCACTCCAGACTCCCTCGCTCCAAGAACGGTCGTTAACCAACATTCTCAGCAGTGCTGTTGACCTATGCTCTGAATCACTCAATAAACACAACCTATACTTTTTGCTAAACTCCTCATCTTCCGAAAGAGCCAAAATTAGACGGGAAGAGCAATTATAGGCGTATTGGCTGCTCATTTGTGAACTGCTAGTGATTCAACCGAGGTGCGGAGAGTCAGATTTGTGAAAGCCCTGTTAACCTTTCTTGCACCTTGGTTCAAGTCGATCTATCGTAGGAGGGGAAACAAAATTAGAAATCTACGAGCAGTATTAAGACATCCTTATCAATAAGCCACAGCTGAACCGTTTGAATGAATTAAATTTTGAATAGAGGCCCAGCTGTTGAAGATCGAGTGAGCAAAGCAACGCCAGCCATGTATTCACTCCTCCGTGCTGTTCCCATCAACGACCCAGTTATTCTACTCAAGTGCTTTTCCACATATATACTTATCTAGAATTTGCATCTTGTTTCTGGAATCCATATTATAAAAAAGACTGCAAAATTATCGAGAAAGTACTTGAAGCTTTTACTCGTATTGTATACTACCGATGCTTTCCTAATCCTGATTATCCATGCACTTCCTTCTTATTCTTGTCGATTGGCTAACCTAGGTCTTTCTTCCTTGATAGACAGGCGGAAAGTCGCGGATCTTATGATGGGTTGGAAAATTTACAACAATAGTTCCATTGTCGCAAAGGAAAAGTTCTTCAAATGGGTTCCGATTACACGGACAAACGTTAACGGTTTGTATGTCGAAGCAACACAGAATAAGGCCCGTTTCCATTGTTTCTCATTAAGGGTAGCACGTATGATCACTAGATTATCGAGAGATGTGTTGAATGTTCCGAGTGAACACGTTTTCAAAAAAGCTGTCATCAATATCATTGATACACTTTAGTCTTTCCGTTTCGAATCAGCAGACATATGGTTGTAATTCTTAGACACTATGACGCGCTCTGTAATAAATTGTTACAAGAATTGTCTTAGATTTCTTTTCTTTTTTTTCTTTGCTTCTTAAAGACACCATTGTTATGTTTGTTTTTGCACTGACAAGTGTAGATAAAATATAATAGTCCTGAACAAAAGATGTGATCTGGTAGATCGAAGCGGAAGAAAAACTAGAAACTTCTAAAGTCTCTGTTAGTCAAGACAGATCTCTTTTCTTTCTCTCTCTTCCCATCTCTCTTTTCACGGCCTTAGACACTCGTTTCAAGAAAACTTCTATAACAATTAGGTGCTCTGCTTTTCCCTAGCAATATCCTTTTATTTTAAATGAAAAATTTTTTGTTTTAAGTTGGATATAATCTGAAAATGCTAAATAAAGCATATACCTTTTTTGAAAAAAGTATTTTTTTACGCTATGTATAACCTTCATTCTTTCCTCCGACTGTAGCATCGGCTTTCTGGAGTACTCGGCGATTCTGAATGTTAAGCCTTGTGGCAGAAAAAAAAAAGTTCTAGTACAAATATTTTTTTTAATGGCTTCGTCTCAGCTTTTCTTCTTCTTCTTCTTAGCGTTGTCCCGCGCCGGCCGAGGTCGGAGTAGGGTCCGCTGTACGGCTTCTAGCTCTCCAGAAACATCTGTCCGTTGCGTCTTCCGAGTGGAGTCTTGCAAGGCGCAGGTCTTGGTTGAGCGTATCTATATATCTTGTCTTCGGTTTGCCTCGAGGGCGTTTGCCTGGTACTTCCATGTCAAGGGCGTGTCTTGCGATGTTGGTCGCGTCTCTTCGCATCACGTGTCCATACCATCTAACTCTCCCTTCTCGCATCTTGTCTTGTATTGGGGCAACGCCGAGTCTCCCTCTCACAATCGTGTTACGCACACAATCTAGGCGAGTCAGTCCTAGTGTCCAGCGTAACATTTTCATCTCATTCGTGTGGATAATGTTCTCGGTTACACGCGTTGTAGGCCAGGTCTCCGTCGAATAGAGAAGCACGGGACGGATCGCTGTTTATACATCTTTCCGCGTATGCCAGCTGTGATATTCCCATCACAGAGGACACCTGTAGCTTCTCTCCATTTTATCCAAGCTGCATTTACTCTTTGGCGTGCCGCCGCATTTGTTGACGTGTCTGAGGAGATGTCAGAACCAAGGTACTTGAATTCGGAGGTCTTCGGGAGCGGTTCACCGCTGATGTGAACAGTTCCTGTCGTTTGCACTCCGATTTCCTGGTACTCGGTCTTCTTGATGTTGAGGCGTAAGCCATGCCTACTAAGAGCGTCATTCCATTCTTGGGTGCGTTTCTCGATTTCGGCACGTGTAGGAGCAGCAAGGAGAATGTCGTCGGCGTATGCGATGGTTGACGGAGCCGGAGTCAGTAGAGGACGCGTGACGGTATCCATAACCAAAATGAAGAGAAGGGGAGACAAAGCACTCCCTTGGTGCACTCCAACGTTTACTGCGAATGGCTCTGTGATGCCGACCGGAGTTCTGACAGTACTCTTTGAATCATCGTACATCGCCATTGTCCATCGAATGTACTCTTCAGGAACATGATGATCGCGCAATGCATATGAAATAAGATCATGAGGGACTCTGTCGAACGCCTTTTCCAATTCGAGGTAGGTCAGATGGAGAGGTGATCTTTTCTCTGCGTGCTTCTCGACGAGTAAACGGAGTGCAAATATTGCATCTGTTGGAATTACCGACACTTTGTACCCCGTCACTTTGTACCGCGACACTTTGTACCGCGTACGGCCTCGTTAGCTAAGCCGTACGGCCTCGTTAGCTAAGCCGTACGGCCTCTTTATCGTAAACTTTTACTAAGCCTAAGCGTTTTTTAATGTAAAAATATGTTTTAATGTAAAAATAAAACGCGCGGCCTCACTCAAGTCGCGGTACAAAGTGTCGCGGTACAAAGTGACGGGGTACAAAGTGTCGTATACAAAGTGACGCGGTACAAAGTGTCGTGATACGCATCTGTTGTGCCTCTTCCGTTCACGAACCCGCATTGCTGAACTGGAATATCGACGATATCTCGTATGCGTGAATCCAGTATCCTCTCAAATATCTTCATAGTGTGGTTGAGAAGAAGTATTGGACGGTAGTTGCTGCACACTCTGGCATCGCCTTTTCCTTTGAAGACTGGAACGGTCGTGGAGTAGCGCCAGTTATGTGGGATTTGGCCTTGCTTTACGATGGTGTTGAACAGGTGCACGAGATGTGCTAGTCCAACATCATACGCAAGTTTCCAGGCTTCGGTGGCTATGTCGTCCGGTCCAGCCGCTTTCCCAGTCTTCATCTTAGAGAGTGCCTTCTTCACTTCCTCGGCCGTGATGGTTGGCACGGGTACTTGTACGGCGTGGGAAGTCGGGATGGGAGGGTGCTCAAACTCTTGGCCGCTCATTTCTTCGAAATGTTCGCGCCACCTGTTTCTGACTTTTAAAGGGTCAGTGACGAGCTTTCCTTGTTTGTCCCTTATCGTGGCTGCTCTCTGGATGTCCAAGGTGTTGCGGTGTCGAGCCTTGGCAAGCCGATAGATGGCTTTATCGCCTCCTGGTTGGTTCATCTTCTCATAGAGATCGCGGAAGTAGGAGGCTTTTGAAACTGCGACAGCTCTTTTGGCGGCTTTCTTGGCTGAGCTGTATGCAGCGCGGTCGTCAGCCTCATTTGACGTCCTCCATCTCTTGTACGCATTCTTTTTCGCTTTGATCGCATCCTGAACTTCGGAGGTGAAAAACCAGGTGTCTTTCTCGATTCTTGGCTTTCCGGGTTTCGTCTTTCCGAGGATGCTTGCGGCGGGTGCTCTGATGCTGTCTTCAAGAAGCTTCCAGTGTTCATTTATGTCCTCTGGAAAGTGCTTGTAGAGTGCAGGAGGGAGTAGATTGCGATGGATGATGTGCATGAGAGAGACGTTCTGCTTTCCCAGTCGAGCGCCACCATTTGACACATGTGCATTCAGGATTACGAGAAGGCTGTTTCTTCGACTTCAATACGCTGTAGTCCATAAAGAGAGGGTGGTGCTGAGATGCAACATGGTCTGATGGAATGACCTTTGCATCTTTCGCGCTCCGCAGCTTTGCTCTCAGGATTAACCAAAAGTCAATTTGACTCTGATTTCTTCCGCTCTCGTATGTGAGTCCGTGAGATCGTCTCTTTTTTTAAAAAAGGAGTTCACGACTGCTAGATCGCATCGAGCACAGAAGTCAAGTAGCCGTTGACCCTCAGCATTGATAGTTCCGATTCCATGTCCTCCATGTTCTCTCTCACGACCTTGTCGATCTGAACCGATGTGAGCGTTAAAAATCTCCGCCGATCAAGATGTCTTCATGAGACTCTCGGAGTTTGATAACTTCCTCTAGAAAGTCGTAGAAGTCCTCCTTATCAGCGTCGCTACATCCTTGTTGAGGTGCATATGCTGAGACGACAAGGAAGTGGTTGTTGGACGAAGAAATTCGGACGGCCATGACTCGATGTGTAGAGCGAATGACTTCGGTTACATCATCAGCAATTTTCGAGGAGAGGATAATGCCAACACCATTTCTTGTTGATGACGTGCCTGTCCTCGCATATTTGACGGTCCTAGCGGACAAGGTAAGACCGCGTCGCTTCCGGGGACGCCCTAGCTTTGGTGATATAACTTGAAGCCATGGTTTACAATAAGGGTATTCATGCGATCGGCCTGTTGAGTGGATGGTCAATCCAGCCTGGCATCGCGGAACGTGTTTGTCGGGAGTTCCTGCTAATCCTTGACCGTAGAAAAGCAGAAGATTAATCGAAAAGACGCCTCGACTCGTGTGGCCTGGACTTACCCCTCTCCGCCTAGCCATCTGACGGATAGAACCACTGCCGGAAGTGGACTCGTCCAAAGGGGGCCCAATTTTAGCCTCACTCAGAAACGCCGTGATTCCGGAAATCACTGTAGTAGGGCTGAGTGAGTTTAGACCTTTCCACCGACTTTGAGGTATTGGGGCTAGGGAAGGTATTGGGACTAGGGAAGGCTCAGCTCTTCTGCTTTAATGAAACTTTTTTTTTTCATTCTCAAGTTGAACAAATTCATTCATGTTTCTAACAAGATCACATAGATCACAAAGCTTCGACTTGTACACGAAACTTCTCCTTTTCCTTTTTTGTATGTCCATTTTAGTTAGTTAGTACTTGGAAAATTAAGACTTAAATCGATTCGTGAAATTTAATAAATAAATTTAATAAATACAAATTTAATAAATACAAATTTAATAAATACAAATTTAATAAATACAACTCCAAAATCAAAAAAAAACTGTAAAAGTCCCACTATGTTTAGTGGGACCTCTATGCTTGTTCACAAATCGTAAAATGGATTCGTTCTTGCCATCTGTGAAACACACCTTCTTTTTGCTAGATCCTTCAGTATCATCTTCGCCATCTTCGTCTGTTGAGTGCATGTCTTCGATGTAGTCCTCACTAGACAAGAACCCCTAATTAGGTGAGCTCTCTTAATCTTACCGAGAATTCTTGCTAACTTCTACTTGGGTTTGGCTCTGAGTAAAATGAGTCATATGAGGAAGATGATTAAAATGCGAAGCCTCATTCGAGCCCCCATTTTACTTATATCTCTCATCACAGCCTCTTTATCGGTGAAGTTTCTGAACATTTCACTCATATAATATTCAGCTCATCTAAATACTCATCATATTTACAACACAAAAAAACGTTTAAGAAATATAAATTTAAATGTAAATATTAGTTATGACTCACTTCCACCATAATTCAGCAGGAGGTGCCTCTCCGAGGAAATATACACAAATTAGTCTCTTATTCACAGCCAATTTTCTCTTCGAGTCTTCAATCTCTTCACTTGAACAATTTGGTTCCATGGCTTTTCGCACCGCGACAACTCGCACCCGGACTTCGCAATATTTTTTCTCCAAAGCTCTAATTATGTGGGTGGTCGTTGTATACGGCCTCGCTAGCGTAATCTTCACCTGAGCTTTAGCAAAAATTCCATAGAAAAATTACATGGAAATTATTCGAATGTGAAATTTTGGATGTGAGTTGTCATGGTGCGAAATGTGAGTTGTCATGGTGCGAAATGTGAGTTGTCATGGTGCGAAATGGCGTGATACCGAACTATTCGGCGCATTTTCCCATACTCTGGCAGTTAGACGTTTGATTCGAGTTGAAACAGCATGAATCACATTAACAGAAGGCATTGTTATAGTCATGACTGATGACTACTATAGTCATTACTGATGACGGTCATATTCATAACTATAAGACTCACTCGTCGACATCTACGCGCCGCTCGATCCTGGCCACTTCTTCGTCCACGAGTTCGTCACCGAGTCCGTGGTCGTCGATGTTGTCAATGCCCGCGTCAACTTTCGCTAACTCAACCTTTAAAAAGGAATTTAATAGTTTCTGGTTTTCCTGGTATAACAGAATGGGCCTTTGTTTGACTTTTAGAATTCCCCCATTGACCACAGGCGTTAATTCATTCCCATGACAAAAATAACCATGGCGAGTTAAATCATGCAGAGTTGCAGATTCATGGTCTGCATATCTTCCAACCATATCCAATTTGAGCTCAAATGAAGACGCAAAATGATTCCCATCCCTGGTATAACACCAAAATTAGAATGAAACGATTTCACCCCTGCTAGGATACCCAAGTAGGAACCTAATGATGCTCATCCTTGACAGAAGAAACTAGAACCAAACTATTGCCACCCCTTATAGATGACCCAAAAAAGAAACCAAAGAAACCCATCCCTGATTGCAAACTCAAATTGGAACCAAAAGATTCTCACCACTGATAGGAGACCCAAAAAGGCCAAAAATGATTCCCACCCCTGATACCAACTAAAAAACAAAACAAGTGATTCATACGACCAGAAGACCCAGAAAGGAACCAAACGATTGCCACCCCTGATAAAAGACCCAAAAAATTCCCCCTCCCACCCCTGATAGTAATCATTTATCGCATTGAGTTCATTCACCAACATAAATTCATATGTGGAATGAGTACACAAACGTGACACTTTAACAATTAAAGTGAGAAAATCATCTTTGGAAAGAAGAGAAAGTCACTGAAACAGCAGAAGAAGAAAAAAACAATTCATGAATCGGGTAGTTTTTATTTAGAATAGCTATAGTTCTGAAATCATGACTTTAAAAGATTTTACTGAATTCGCTAAAACTGTTCCATTTGTTAACAATTCTAATTGAAAGAATATTAGAATGCGCTACATTATTCAGTAGATCCAAATCCGCAAAGTACTCGTCTCCCTCTTTCTGCTTCTCAGCTAGTTCATCAGTCAGAATAGCTCCGCTGTAGTTGCAGACAAATGTACCTGCAAGCAAATTTGGTCATTCCTCCACTTCAAGCAAATCATTCCGCCATTTCCGTCACCTTTAGTTGAGAGGTCATTCGTTTTTTTCCTCTCATAACAAAACATACTGATTTCTGACTGCATATTGCTAACTAGAAGTAAAGGTTTGTCATCTCTCGAGAGTGTGGGTCCCTTATGGGCTCTTTCTCACCACTAAATACGGGTAATAGGAACACCTTCACCCGCAGTGGGCTACATTTTAACCGCAGTGCGGGTTGGAGGAACGCATTGTTGGCCCATGGTTCTATCATATTAGGTATGTACCTCATCTCCAGGAAGCACGCGCCTGCCGCGACGCGGGAATGTAAAAATCAGTTAGCAACTAACCTTTCGGCAAGTCGCACAGCGTCCGCACGCCCCATCCCATTTCCGGCGTCTTCATCATCTCAACATATTGATTTCTTCCGATAAACCCAACACCCCCTTATCCTCGATGTTGGCGCACTTCTACATTTGCGTGCTAGCAAAGACCCCTACTTTGTTGTTGTTTCCGGCAAGCATCCCGCATCGAAGACTTGGTTATGAACACTCTCTTTAATGAGAGAAGTTCTCGTGTTCTTCGGACAAGATGCGTCCGGAGAAGGGTTTTGATGTCCTTTGCAGTCCTGAGACTGTCATGCTGCACCTTGTGAAGGCGGACATCGTTGTAGCAACCTGTTAATGCTATAGGCCTTGTGAGTGAGTGGTCAAGCCGGCCTAGCATCGTTTTGGGTGGGAATAGAGACGTCTCGCCTGTCGTTGACCGGAGATAGGCAAGAGGCTATTTGACTGGCGCCTCGACTCGCCATTGAAAAGTATAGCGGAGTATCGACTGATGTTTTGTCCGGTGGCATGCCCAGGCCGGTCCGGCATCGCCCTCCTTTGACGAGCTATACTACCCAGTTTTGGTCCGCGGCGGGATTTCTCCCGCTACCTCCCAGCACGAATTATTCGTAGGGAGGCATCCCTCTATCCGCCACCTGAGGTCGCGCTCGATTCTGGACTGGATGATCCAGCTCCATCCGTGACAGGCTCTTAAGGCTGTAGAGTCACGAATGGCCACTGTTGCCAGTGTGTTTCGAGTTGCCAGTGTGTTTCGAGTACCCCTACTCTAATAAGCCCTTGCAAATCTCATTTGTAAATCACGACTTTATTTATCCTGGATTCTTTTAAATCAAGAACTGTCAGAAAATGATGAAACGACCGCTCACTAAAGCGGAAAACCTAAAATGAGGATGAGCGAGCGAGTCTTCACATTCTCGTTATAAATATTGCTCAATCTTCCTTTTATTCCTGCACATAACTTTCTGCACGCTTTAATTTTCTAGACTCCGCAACCTGGATCGGTACTGGTTTTTGGCAATTACCGAACCTGGAGAGGGACTTTGATGTCATTCTGGACGACTCTGTTCCAGCATCGGTTCTTGCTGCATTTACAGTTGCTGTTGCACTCATAGATGCCAGCTTTTGTTTCACGTACCAATCGACGGTAGTTGTAGCGGCTGTCAAATGTCAAATAACAATGTCATTTAACTCTTCAAAGGCATTGCCAAGTGTTTGATAAGGATTGAATTGATATGTGAAAAAAATTGAAGAAGATTTTCTAGTAATAGTACAGAATTTTAATGGAACCGAAAAAATGTCAAAGGGAACTTCGGATATTTAGATAAGCACGCTATCGACATCGCTGAAATGTCAAAATTTAGAAAAAAGTTTTTATAACATTTTTTAAACAGAAACAATTCTCAGATGAAATCGTCCAAATAATTTTCAAAACTTCTTGATGCTACTTGAAAAAACGAAACCCTTCTCACCCCAATCCTTTCATTTGAAAAGTGGAAGCAAGCCGCCTCGACATTGTAGCCGTCAACTGTTGGCATTCACACTTTTTAGGATCACTGCAGTTATCTGAAAAGAACAATTGATAGACATACTGTAACTATTAATTCAATAAGAATACTGTAACTTCATACTGTGAGTTAACTAGATAAAAGTGAACACATGTACAAAACACGTAATTGCTCAAATGAAATAGAAAGTAACCTTTCCTTTAAGCTTCAATGCTACACGTAATCGGAAAAAAAGACTTCCAATGATAATTTGAGCGGTTAAAATTTTTTGCTTCAAAAATTTCTCAAAAGACAGGTTCAACCCGCTTACGCTTTTGACGTTAAGCAACTCTAAGGCAGTTGCCGAAAAGCGTGCTTCCAAAAAGCGTGAGGACGTCAGCGATGAGAACTCGACTTAGTTGATTTTTAAAATGCACTACTTGTACATTTTATTACAGTTTCGTTTCTAAGCCTTACGATCTCGTTAGCGTAAACTTGACCTAAGCTTAAGCGAAAAAAAGTTTTTAAGGAAAAAATATCTATATATAAGGGAAAAAATTTCATCGCTGACGTCCCCACTCTTTTTGAAGGACGCTTTTCGGCAATTGCCCAATTCTCATGGCGTCCTTTCCGCTACTTCTATCCTGGGCGTTTCTTACCACCCGCACAATTTTTTTCGAGCGCATAGATTTTCAAAATTTCTAAAAGCTCGAAGTGTTTTTCGCAATGAGTTATTCAATACCCTGAGGTAAAAATGAAAAAAGTTTCCGAGCACATAGATCTGAAGGTTTTCCGGTGTTTTTGAAGAGCGCATAGATTTTTTTCACCTGCAGTGCGGGTAAGAATAACAGTCTGCTTCTGTCTGCTATTAACCTGTACAAGAACATCCGCTACAGAATTCACTCGAGACCGTGGAAAAGTCGACTTCGGGTGTCGCAGGGAAGCGACTTTTGCAGTAGCAAAACTGTAATTTTCATTCTCATACTGTAACTCTCTAGACCATAGACGAGTCGACCGCCCCTTTATTCCTTCCATCAAGGATCAGACATGCTATCAACTTCCTGCTTGTCTACTCAATGGAATCTTAAAAGCATGTTGAAATAATTTCGGTTTAACATCAAGACGATTCCAGAAAAAAATGTTGTTATGTTCTTGTTCTTCTCTCCACTTTGACTTTTAACCGCCAAAGTTGCCATCCGTGCGACATGTCAAACTGACAGGTTGAATTTGCTCATTGTTGACTTCGTTGACAACGGGAATGGGGCGGCCTTCTTTGCCTGAAACTGCCAAGTTCCACACGATCAAGCAGGGATGAAACATCAGCTGCGCTTGTTTGAGAAATCGACCGCTCATTTGAGGAGCAGAGAAATGAGAATGAAAAAATCTGAAGAAAATCTTCCAACCATACCGCTACTCTTCGTGAGCTACTTGGCCTCAGACATCGCATCTTAAGCTCCGTCAGAATCGCTTATCAAGTAAAAGAGATACAATACGACTGTAGAAAAAGAGAGATCAGTGAGATAAGGTAACCCAAAAACTAGAGAATCTTAGAAAACTAGGACAAGAAAACAGTCGACAGAGAACCTTCAGCAAAGTCGTCCTTCTGAATGAATTCCATTGGTATCGTAGCTATGGCAGCTTCATTGATTTCAGGCACAAAGGTGAAGAGGTCGATCGTCAGTTCTGATTCCGTCTCCTGCACATCTTTCAGTCTATTTTTACATCTTTTTCTCTCCCACAAAAACTAAATATAAAAAAATTACATCGAATTCAAGTAAGAGAGAAAGCGTCTAGAAAAACTCTCGAACTCAAAGTAGAAAGAAAATTTGAATCGCATGCTTCAAGTATCTAAAGAGCATGCCAGTACTTAGCTTTTAAAAAAAGCGTAACAAAAAGAAACTCACAGGAACTATAAACTATCATTCGACTAAAGGGTAGCTCATGTTTTCGGCAACCAATCTTTCGGCGTCTATAATTCTATTTACAGTGCACGCTGAGCTCTAATTTTCACAAATTTTCTTCTCAAATGTTTTTTTATTACATGATCAAAATTTCATCTCATTTGATCAATTCTAAAAAGAATGGTGGTCGCTCATAGAGCAAGCTCTATCATTAAAGGACTTGCACAAACTTGGTCGATCAAATACGCGCATCGCTAAGGATCTCAACGTCTCTTGCAATCTTGTCTGGAAAGCAATCAAACGGTTCGAACAGTTCGGTACACTTGCTGACTAGCCCCGAAGAGGTGGTCCTCGATCAGTGCGCACCCCTAACAATCAAGAAAAATGTTCGAAAAGCTAATTCTGAACTTTTAAGAAAACGTGAGTCTCAAGCTATAGATAAGCCCGAGGGAATCCATAGATACATTAAGACTATTCTCAAACCTCACCAAGCTATTCCGGATATTAAAGAAGATGGCTCGACTATTCACGAGTCTTCCAAAAAAGCCAACATCTTTGCGAAAGAATTTGCGAAGAATTTTTCTGGTCACATCGAATCTATGTTGGAGTCTGAATTTGAAAGTTCGAGTTCGACATACGACGAAAATGTAGATATCGACTTCCCCTCGTATCTTGTATAACGTTCTTAAAAAATTGCCCCCTAAGTTTACACAATTTACTGAAAATATCAATCAATTCGTTCTAAAACACTGTGCAATATCTCTTGCTCTACCATTCTCTCTACTATTTCAGCATCCATTTTTGACCGGTCAAATTCCTAACGAATGGAAAATGGGCGAAGTTGTACCAGTTTATAAACGCAATGGGGACAAATTATTAGCAGAAAATTATCGACCAATAACGGTCACATCTGTGATTTGTCGTGTTTTCGAAAGAATACTTGCCAATCATCTTAGAATCAACTACAGTAGCATTATTTCTCGGGGTCAATATGGCTTTCTATCGAAAAGGAGCTGCGAACTACAGTTACTCAAAACAATAAGTGATTGGGAGGTAGAATTGAAAAACAAAAGGCAAATAGATGTTGTTTACTTCGATTTTTCTCGAGCTTTCGATAAGGTTTCACATCTCAAACTGGTTCAAAAACTTCAAAAACTAGGAATAGCTGCCAACATTGTTAGATGGGTCTCAAATTTTCTAACTAACAGAACTTATAAAGTTCGAGTTGACAAGGAGTTTTCAAATCCATTACCTGTGATCAGTGGCGTCCCTCAAAGCACCGTACTTGGTCCACTTCTTTTTTTATTTTTCATTAACGACATAGAACATGAAATAACCTCCAATGTTAAATTTTCCCTCTATGCAGATGATTTGAAAATCTACAGCCCTGATTCAAACTCCTTACAGAGAAGCATTGACAATATATTCAACTGGTCTTTAAAATGGGAATTACCTCTCGCAAAAAACAAAATATTCTGCTTAAACCTGGGTTCCAAAAATCTAAAACTCAAGTATTTTATAGACAAAGACGAAATATGTTCACGTAGTTTAGTTAAAGATCTAGGGATATACATAGACTCTTCTCTAAAATTCGATAGGCATATAGAAGTGGTCCGAGCAAAAAGTTTAACTAAGGTTTCTCAAATTTTCAAAGTATTTAAATATCTAGATTTACAAGACTTCAGATCTGTTTATTTAACTTATATAAGACCCCTATTAGAATACGCCACCATAATTTTCTCTCCTCATCCCTGTAGCGAATTGGCCAGAAGATTAGAATATCCCCAGAGAATTTTCCTTAAAAAAGCCTCAAGAAGATGTAGAGGCTCCACATTGAACTATCCGGAAAGACTAAGACTTTTTGATTTAGAATCCTTAATTGTAAGAAGAGCAAGGTATGATCTATATTTCTTGTTCAGATTACTTTTTGGTGCTTTAGATTGTGAAGTATGCAGGCGTCAAGTATCATTCAGGACATGTGCTAATCTCAGAACCTCTGCCAGATCGAGCTCACTGCGCCTACTAAATGAAGAGAACTACAGACACAATCAATTTTTCTTCTACCGCGTCGTTGCTCTCTGGAACACAATTGCCGATGATAATTCCGAGATCAAAGAAGTCGAAGCCTTCGTCAAGATCCTAGAAGACTCCCCGCTGACCCAATACATAAGCCTACCTTCCTTTTTGACGACATTTCGAGAAAGCGTCCAAGAAAACCACAGTTCCAAAATTCCCTCTCAAGTTCCCCATCATCCATGACAGCGATAGCCATAACAAGCTATCCTTTGATGATAAAGCTAATTCAATTCAAGATTAAAGCCATGAGGAAGCGAGTCTGTTGTTGTTGTTGTAGCCGACCGGATCTTCTATTCGGCATCGTCGTCGGTGATCGGTAATTTGAGAAACTTTGCAGCTTCTACTGGGTCGGTCCAGTGAGACCTAGCCGTCAAACTAGGCGGCCTATCTGGACAGGAGAAGAGGTGAGTGGTTGTGTGTCCGCTTTCGAAGCTATATGTCCGCGAAGCTTTATGTCCGCGAAGCTAAGCGAGTCTGTCGAAATGCTAGGCGTAGCATGAACAAATGGCCTCCGCGATGAACTTATCACGCACGACTCTTCAAAGAATCGTTGAAGAGGATTTGAGTCTCCCCCCATATACTACTAAAAAGGCTGCCATACTAGCTCTGCATAACAAGGAGGAAATACTCAAAAGGTGCCGTGCACTAATCCTCAGGACGCGCCACAATTCTCACCCCTTAGGACAGTCTTCTCGGAAGAGAAGATGTTCACTGTGGAAGAGGCCTATAACCCTTAAAATGAGCGAGTGCTTGCTCGGGAATCAGAGGCAGCCAATGAAACCCATAGAATCGTTCATAGAGCTTCCAATCCTGCACAAGTCTTGGTTTGGGTCGGAGTGTCCACCACCTGCAAACCTCCCCTCGTTTTTGTCGAACCAGGAGTCAAAATTGACCAGGAATACTACCACCAGCATATTCATATAAAGTATTGCTTTCTCGGTCTGCTTCCCCCTACCGTAATACACCTTGGGTCTTCCAGCAAGATTCTGCACCTGCTCACAAGGCTATCGGAACATAGGCGTGGTGCAAGGCTCATTTTCCATACTTCATCTCCAGCGCAGAATAGCCCTCCTCATCGCTCGACCTCAATCCGCTGGACTATTCCATGTGGTCCTACCTTGAGAGCAAAGTCAATGCTCATCCCCACTTGAGTCTGGAGTCTCTAAATAAAATGGTGGTCGAAGATCAACGACAAGTACCATCCAGGGGTTTTTTAGTGTGACAGATTACGGGACAGACGCCCGCCAAAGGCGGAAAATTTTTTTTTCACATAAGGGTCCCCCCTTATGATTTCTCAAACAGAGGCCCGCCGAAGGCGAAAAAACTTTTTTCACATAAGGGTCCCCCCTTATGATTTCTCAAACAGAGGCCCGCCGAAGGCGAAAAAACTTTTTTCACATAAGGGTCCCCCCTTACGATTTGGAAAAACAGAGGCCCGCCGGAAGCGGAAAAAAATTTTTCACATAAGGGTCCCCCCTTACGATTTGGAAAAACAGAGGCCCGCCGAAAGCGGAAAAAAATTTTTCACATAAGGGTCCCCCCTTAGGGGTAAAATTTTTTTTCTTTTTTTTCTCACATAAGGATCCCCCTTACCTTTTTTTTCACATAAGGGTCCCCCCTAAAGATTTGGAACACAGAGGGCCACCGACAGAGAATCTGTCATGACTAAATAACCCCTGGTACCATCGTGTAGTGATCGAAGCGTTCCCAAAGCGACTCCGAGCTGTCGTTCGTGCCAAAGGAGACCGAATCCAATGATTTTTCGACCAAAGCTAATGAATAAACGAATTTTAAAACTCTTGCTCTCTTATGCACCGAGATACACGTTTGTAAACGCGTTTTCGAATAAATGGGCTACCCTGTATTAACAAGCTCTTGTGAGAATATTAACACCAAGCTCCTCAAAGACTAAAGAAAAAAGTTCCTGAGTGACTAGTAAAACAAGCTCATTTGATACTATCAACATTAAACTCCTCGAAGACTATTAACGAGAAAAAAAACCGGAAGAGGAATTTAAAAAATAATATTACAATAAATTTCGAAAGAGAAGGAGAAATAAATGTATTTAATTAGATAAATGATCTAAGTAAGTCCATTGTTTCCTGAGCCATAACCAAGAAGACCTCGTCTACCCAACCGGAGATCTTCCTGAGCCATAACCAAGAAGACCTCGTCTACCCAACCGGAGATCTTCCTGAGCCATAACCAAGAAGACCTCATCTACCCAACCGGAGATCTTCCTGAGCCATAACCAAGAAGACCTCGTCTACCCAACCGGAGATCTTCCTGAGCCATAACCAAGAAGACCTCGTCTACCCAACCGGAGATCTTCCTGAGCCATAACCAAGAAGACCTCGTCTACCCAACCGGAGATCTTCCTGAGCCATAACCAAGAAGACCTCGTCTACCCAACCGGATATCTTCAACGGGCAAACGTAAACAAAAACTATTAACGAGTTCCTCCTGAGAGATTATTAACGACAAAAATTAAGGAAACTATTAAAGACAAGCAGCTTCCAAGCAAAAATCTCTCGGAAGCTTTAAAAAACCATTTTGATGAGACTCCTCAGATCCACCCAAACCAAGGGGGTTAAGAAATGTTGGTAGTGCTCATGCACGAATCTGACTCTCCCCACTGCTGCTAATCACACTAGCAGTGATCTAGCAGGCAGCCACTGGTTCTACCAGGATAGGTCTGTCCTGCATCTCAGGGGAGCGCGTACCCTGTTGCGAGGCGGGAACAAGCGCGAGGAAGAAGATGAAGATGAGACTCCGCCTAATCTCACACTACAAACCTCGAGGTATCTCTCAATCTGGTCCATATTCATGAGGCTCCGCCCACACGGTGCCCGATAGTAGATCTCTTTCTTATTCGCCGTCTTCCACGCCGGCAACGTGTATTCTATCAGCTGAAATCATGCTTTTCAGCCCCCTAAATTTCTAACCGGCTTTTATCTTCGTAAAGTAAGAATCCTCAAATACCATAAAGAAATTATTTGAATTTTTATAGAAGACCGAATATACCGGTTTCATTCTACTGCAGATAAGCTTCTTTTTTAATTTAATATCCGCAACATGAAACCGACGGTAACAAAGTGCGATGATAAAATATTAAAGAAACAACCCGCACAGCATTTTAAAAATGAGCCATACTACAATAACTTTTTTCTTCAGTTTTACGATTAGAGGTCTTCCTCGCTTGCAGATACTCTCCGTTCGATCCAGATGAACTTTGGGTCTGAGAACCAGTTGGCTCGACTGACCCAGAGAGAAAAAAGGGTCTCTCTGTACCCTTAGCAATACCCCTCTGTCCTCGCCTTCCCTTTTCAAAACTTCTCTCGACCAACTGACATGACGTCTCCATCCACAGAGTATAGGGATGAAGAAGGGCGATTCATTGTGGAACATCGAGTTGTAAGGACTGTGGTCGCTGCCCTGAATGTATGATATGACGTCCATTGATTGCTTTTTTGGTACCACTGACTCGACCCAAATTAGTAGAAAATTATTGAAATCTATTGGCATACTAAGGTTTGTATAGAACCATGCCCCTCATGGTTGCGTTTGAATCGTTATCATTACGTAATTAATAATCGTAATCGTAATCAATTGTAATCATTCTTTCCCTTCCCCTGCCCTCGAGGTGGTTGTGTTTGCTAGTCTCCACTCTTCAACTGCCCCTTGAAACCATCAATCCCCTTCCCTCTCCCTTCATGACTTCACTTTAAACCACATGTCACTACTTCCATCGCCTTCTTTCTTCTGAATCCTCGTTCTTCTTATCCACTCCACCATAATTTGTCATGAGGTCGCTTCGGCTCCCAAACACCCCATCAGATGAACTCTAGCTCGTCAGAAAAAACCCCTTCCTGCTGTACTTGGTACTTTTAAACTCGCATTAGCGACATTCCTCCTCTGTGAACACTCAAAATGTATTTGCAAGGAATAAATTCATTCAAATACTTATTTTTAAAAAAATTATTGCGCTTGATCCCGCCTCGCGGCAAGGTACGCGCTCTCTGACATGCGTGACCGACCTACCGTGATAGAATCAATACTGGTAATTCATAGTGTGTAACTGAAAGTTTGATCCAACGGTCACTCGAATTAAACCAGTGTGGTACATTTGAAGTGAAGTTCCACACGCCAACTCACCATCAAGCAGTCCCTCGAGCAATTTCTATGCATCTGGACGTGCGAGACTTCTTTCTCTTCCACGAATTTGTTCACCACAGTCAGCTTGAATTGTCATAGTTATTCATGAAGAAATAACTCTAGATCTTAAATCCTAGTTACATATATATATATATGTAACTATTTTTCTACTATATATGTTTTCTACTAGAATTCCCTCCTTTTTCTTTAATTGGCTTTCATTTCACCATTTTAAAGTTTGAGGCCAGAAAGACGTCCATGAACTGATTGCAATGTGCAAATGAGCTAGTTGAACGCCCAGGACACCCTAAACATTATGAAATTTCGTTCAGAACATTTGAGAAGAATAGGGATTATAATTTCCTTCGCCCTTGTTCCCGCCTCATAGCAGGGTACGGGCTATCTTAAGATACGTGGCAGACTTATCCTGGTAAAACCAGTGGCTGATCTCTAGGTCACTGCTAGTATGAGTAGCAGCAGTGGAGAGGGTCAGATTCGTGCAAACACTACCAACAGATCTCAGCATTCTTGGTTTCGTTCGATCTGTCTAAGGTAACGTCTAGCTTGGGGCCCTTCGCACTTTAGTCAAGCTCACTACGACGATGGTGCGGGGTTTCAAGAAAAAAGGGGTGGACGAAATTAGGGCAGCTGACCTTGCTCTCAAACTTCTTGGCTTTCCGCGGTGGCTGCACGGAAACGACGCGTGACGCAAACTCTAGCGCCATCGACTTCGTTGACTTGCGACACTGAAGCATATCAAGATTATCAAGAAGTTTACTTCTAAAGATTGCCAGGAGCCTAAAAATTCTTGCAAGCCCTATCAACATCTTTTAACCAGTTCGTTCAAATAAATCAGTCGAAAGTCGGGGTCGTATGTGAGATTCTTCCTGAATAGTCCTTCTCGTCTGTGTTATTGAAACCAGGGTGTTTCTTAGCACCCGCACAACTTTTCTAGAGCGCATAGATTTTTGAAATTTCAGAGTTCAACATTCAGTTTTTCCAATGATTTGAAATTTCTCTACAAAAAAATCGAGAGAAATTTTTTTCAAGCGCATAGATTTTTTCTACTCGCAGTGCGGGTTGGAAAAACACCCTGATTGAAACATATTCCTAGGCAAATCATTATTATAGATTAAAACCGACGTACATGCTGTCTCTGCCTATCTGCCAGATCTCCTTCCGATATGTCCGGGACAGCTCCCTCGAAGCGCGTCATGCCGTTGTTGTGCTGGCGCCGAAGCCTCCGCGAGATGGGCGTCGTCGAATTCGCAGACCCCTGAGAGGCTGCGGCTGCGGCTGTCTGACTTGAAGTCGAACACGACATAATCTGACTCTGCTGCAAAACACACACAGACGATCGAGTGAGCATGGAATCAGGGGTTAAATAGTGACCGGATCGGCCTACGCGGCGGATACATGTATACATAACTAAATCACAAAACTGCATACAAAAATTATTTTTTCTTCAAAACTATTATAGCTAAAATTTTATAATTTGAGATTTTTTTCTTCAGTTTCAGCAGTTGCTCTGGAAAAAAAGGTAGTTGGCTTTCAACTCTGCGCTGTACTCTATTTGAAGGTACGGTAGCTCACTAAAAGTAGTACCCCAGGAGAAGAGGAATCCTGACTTTTAAACAAAGTTCTAAATTCAGCTCAAACGTGCTATGACTTCCTTCAGAGTTCAAGCGATACGAACATTAGAAAAAAATTGAATAAATTCCTCCGCTCCACATGCATGTCCGCGCCGGTGACCGGTCATGAAAAAGAAAAATTTTTGGGCGACTTTTAGTTCTAAAGAGCTTTAAGAAGGGTTAAGAAAAGCGCTCAAACGTGCTATTCGTCCGGTGAACATTAATCTATTCATACAAACGTAAAAAATTATTTTTTAAAATTCATTCGCTTTACATGCATGTCCGCGCCGAAACCGGTCAAAAATATTTTTGAAAGCTTGACCTTTTGTATGACATGTGGACAACATGAAGATTTCGAAGTGAATTTTTCCTGTGTGATCGTACTTCTTTCGATGTTCTAGTCGTATAGTTTATTCGTGATTTGTATAGAACATTTCTAATACCACTTTTTCAAAAACCTTTTCATTGATAATTGTAATCTGTGTCACTGTTCCACAACGAAAATTGTTTTTTTTTCTTTATTACAACATAACTTCGCAATATTCATTTTTAATAAGTTATGTTCAAGTTGTCCACATGTAATACAAATGTAAAAATTTACATGTCATACAAATGTCAAAAAAACAAAACAGTAAGCAGTTCCAACAAGTATTTTTTTTAATTCAATTTTTTCGGCGGATACATGTAAACATCAATTTGTCCGGTCGCATTTAACCCCTGCATGGAATTCTATTCAAAGATTTCATTTGCGTTTGCAGCATTGAATCATCTCATCTCTCTCGCTCTTTTTAGCAGAGACTCAGCAGAAAAAGAAGATAGAAAATAAAAGGCATAGAGATTGGAAGATATAGAAAGAAATAAAGTAACTAAGAAAAAGAAAGAAAGAGATACAAAGATAAAGAGAGAAAGACTACAGAGTTATAAAACGTGATAAATATTGACAGAGAAATAAATAAAGAGAAGTATACATACATATTGTCCAAGAGCAAAGCCAACACCTCATAACGCGGATGAACCCAAGCTAAAAATAATTCCCCCTTTGCAATTTCGGCCTCCGACAACTATGCCGATTCCCGACGAAGCTGTTTCCCATCATAATACAGTAAGCCTTCCTAACCATTTGGTGCAATCTGGGCGAGCCGCGGTAGATCAGCTCGTCTGTATGAATGTGTCTCTCACACGGATAGTTCGTGCAGTTCTTCGCGTCGGTCCTGTGAATAAGTAATGCGAGTTCTGAATTGCTTAGCGGAACTTTTGTTCTTGAACCAGTGAAGGAAATCGCCCCGGGCGGTTTATTCATCTTATTACTAACGATTTGAAACATAGATAGATATGACAGAGAATAAGGGCTCATAAATGAACATGATCAGTTTGCTCCTGCGTTTAATGACATCCATACAGACAGTGAATGGCAATTTGTTAAGTTTCAGAGACAATCTCTTTAGCGTTTTCAATTATAAAATTTTTTGAACGTTGATATGTCGTCTTCAAATATTCATTTTCGAGTGTCGAGACTCTATAAGGTTACTGTAGATTTCTACTATATTTTTATGGTAAATTGCAAATCTTTCGGATTAGTAATTGTATTGAGAGAAAATGCCGTAAAAACGTTGATTTATACGAATTATCATCTCTGTTCTGTGGCCTCCGTTCCATCATCGGAACGTGTCAACTCTTCTAATCAAGATCTCTCTTATCGCTCCCGTCTTTCCGATTGTCGTTCTTTGGAAGCCTCCGAACTAGGGGTTACCGGACCAGCTATGTTGGCGCATACATGTTCGCGCCGAGAATGATCTACTTTCTCTTGTTTCTACTTCTAATTCCCTCTGTTCTGTTTCACATTTCTCTACTTCTCTTTACACTCTTTCTGCCTTTCACCGTTCCTTTTTCTACTTGCTCGGCGCTACAAACATGTCTAAGACCGACCTCATTTAACGCCTGCTTCTAACGATGCCTGCTATCATTATCTTCATTTCATAGCCAATCAATAACGAAACAGAGTATAACTAACGTGGCTGGGTTGAATCGTAGCAGAGCCATGCAGCGATCTACGTCTATCACAAAAGCTGAGTAAGGCTGTCCATTTCGTTGCGAGATCTAAAAATACCTTCAACTGTTTGTTTTGTTTTTCTTGAGTTGGCTTTCGGGTAAGTGTTATTCAGATTAGTCATATGTCAATGCTTACTGTGAGTTGAGTTAGTCAAATATCAATGTAAAAGTTCATTCACTTCTCGTCTCAACCGAGCCTCGCCCTTTAAACAGTGTAATTAAGTGTTTCTTGAACTTTTTTTCTCAATTTTCTGTGTTCATTGCGTATTTCGGAGTTTCTCCACCCAAAAAACATTCGCTTCAAGACCATATGTGAAAGAAGGCCATCGGAACTATAAAAAGACCACATTCCTATCGCACGGAATAACAACGCGTTTTTGGAGTTAGTTTATAAGCACTTGTTCCGAGTGGATGAAAAAGAAGTGGGCTGTATACCGACTTTTCGAGAAATAGCTTATGTATTTGCAACAGTTCCTTACTGTTCCCTCTCAACTAAGCGTTTCTGCCATTAAACTATGAGACTGAGCATTCGTTGGACGAACTCACTTTGAAATGCGACATTCTCTCAATAGACTGATTTAAATCTTTGGGCGTGTCCCTTCTCTCTTATTAGTTGCATCACTTAGGTAGGTATCGCTATTATCAATATAGCTTCTTCTCCACCTGGCACTTCATTGTCCTTATCAACCACATGATTGAAAAGCTTCAAATAATAATTCGATCAGTCTCAAGTTCAATAGTTATTTCTTCTTTAAACTTGCTTATTCAAGTTTTAAATAGTTCATGGGTGCATTTTCCAAGAAATGTAAGTTCAATTCGCTCCGAAATAAAAAGCATTCGCTCCTCCCCGAATCGTTCACAACTTTCGAAAGGTGAGCAATGCTCCCTTTATACAGAGAGGCTGTTATACATTCAACTTATTCCTCATCCTACATCAACATACCAGAGCACAATTTTGTTTCTCTATCTCTCTCTCACTTTCTCTCTCTCTCTTTCTCTCTCACTCTCTCTCTCTCTCTCTGCCTCTCCATCCCCCTGCCTTAAGCACTTGTTCATCTTTTTTGACAAAATTCTTCTTGATCTTCCACAATTTCTTGATCACACCATTCCGGAATAGCTTTGTCTCTCTCATTTGTGATAGATAGCTGGAGATAGAGAGAGAGCGAGAGAGAGAGACAGAGAGAGAGAAAGAAAAAGATCATACTTTTTTGAGCTATCTCAAGTTTGTTTGCCTCACTTCATTACCTCTCTTGGCTCTATCGTATATTAATCGCTTTCATCAAACTTTCTGTTTGAATGCTTCGTTGTTGACAATTATGTTGTTTTCTTATTTTAGATGAACTCGCGCCAATTCACGCTCCTCCTGCTTTGCTTGCTCTTCGTGGCTGCTTCCAGCGCACCACAACTACTCTCATTCGCGGTGAGAAATCTCATACGCTCTACTCGTAACTGTCCTATAGAAGTTCATTTCTGTTTGTGGAAGTTTATTTCTATTTCACATAAGACCACTCGATCTAGAGTACTTTCACGTTCAATGCTACCGAGAATACGTAACTAATTCCTAGAGTACCTCTTGAGTTCTCTGAAAGTTCACCCACAAAGTCCAAGGTTTTAAAAAAACAAAGTGAAATGCGTCTTAAAGCTGAGTTCAAATATATCATGAGCCTCTTAAGGGGAACTACGCATTGATGTCGAAGAATGACTACCGTCCAGCTCCTCCGGAGGATGAACCCTTTTTCACGTGGTTGCTGCGAAAATTCTCCAATATACAGCTTTAATTCTATATGGAAGACCTGCATGCCGATGACCTCCCACAACCTCTGAGCGCATTCTATGTGATCATTTCCGATCTTCTATTCGCCAAACCTTCCTCATAATATAAACTTCTTTTTTAACATCGGTGATTCCAATTTTTTTTTTTATAAAAAGGGCTCTTTATACGAAACTTAACAACTCATGACAAAAAAATAAGTCTTTTAGCCAAAAACTAAGAGCGTTGGTCTCTGTTTGAAAAAATATTAACACGTTTCCCCCACTTTAAGTGGGACTTTAGAAAAACTTTGTGTGTGATTACAGAATCGGCCAAACTTTGAACCTCAAACTCGTTTAAATATTTTAATCAGACAGAGCCTTTTTTGCTAACTTAGAAATTACCTTGAAGACTTCCAGGTTGAAGCAAGTATCGCAAGTGAAATGAACCTTATTTTACCAATTACTTCCAGGTTGAAGCAAGTATCGCAAGTGAAATGAACCTTATTTTACCAATTACTTCCAGGTTGAAGCAAGTATCGCAAGTGAAATGAACCTTATTTTACCAATTACTTCCAGGTTGAAGCAAGTATCGCAAGTGAAATGAAACTTATTTTACCAATTACTTCCAGGTTGAAGCAAGTATCGCAAGTGAAATGAACCTTATTTTACCAATTACTTCCAGGTTGAAGCAAGTATCGCAAGTGAAATGAACCTTATTTTACCAATTATTTTATAAACAATGTATTTTGTAAATTATACTTTATTGATACTTTTGCGATAAATATTGATGTTTTAAGGCAATCGTTCACGAAGAAATTTCTTAGCACTTGGATAAAAAGTGCTTAGAAAAAATATAAATAAATTATGGACCCAATGGCACACTCGGGATATACATATGCATTCTATGCAGGGGTTAAATAGTGACCGGATCGGTCCCGTCGACGGATACACGGATACACACACTATTGATAAAAAACTCCCTCTCTTTTCTTACCCTTTTCCTTCATCCCCTCTTATTTTTTCCTCCAAATTTTGAGCGGCGGATACATGTGAACCCAGAATGGGCGGCTCCATTTAACCCCTGATTCTATGAGAAAGAAATAAACCTCATCATAAGCTTTTTTGATGCATCGTAACGATTTGGATTCCAACTTCTACTTTATTCATATAAAAATCTTGTAAAACGTTAAAAAACTTTTCTTTATGGTTTAAATTATTTTGGCTTTTCGCTTTGAGGGAGCTATATGTATTAAATATAACATCAAGAAAACCCATTCATACTACCTAATTCCCATTTCGAAGAGTTTAAAACTCAACGGTTCAACAACGAAGATTTTTTTGGAAAGATTAGGAACATTTTCAAATAACTTTTTGCTTCTTTCCTCTGTTCTTCTTAATAATTTCGTTCTTCAGAACGGTTATTTTCTTTTTCATCGACACGAAACGAAATTGTCTTTGCCTCCAGCGTTAATTTTTCTGGAATGGCTGGTCGAAACGGTTGCAGCGACAGTATTTCCTTGTTACAGTATTCCCTTGTAACATTATTTCCTTGTTACAGTATTTATGTTGTTGCTGTTTCCCCGTTAATACTTCTTGCGCGGTTAAAAAAGCAACAACAACATAATTTTCAGAAGGTGGACTCTCCACTGGCCAATCTTCCTTCAGATCTTTCTCAGTTTTTGTTCTGTTTTGAGGTACAATCTATTCATTCAATATATTACTCGGTAAACGAAAATTACAGAATCTCCGCGTAATCACTGGTTTCAATGTGCTGTGGTGGACTGACATTAACTCGCTGACCAATGTTGCCTTTTTTCATCCTGACTATCTGCCAGTCCGGGTACGCGCGGAAGTAACTCGTCAGGAAACTGCAACGAGGAAAAAGAGTGCACACTCCAATCGCCACCCCCCCCCAAACACAAGGGAACGAGATGGCAAAGAAAAAGAGAGCTCATAGTAAAATAATACACAGAGTCAAAATAAAGGAAAAATGGTTAGATAGGAGAAAGAGAAAGCATGATAATGGAAGAGTGAGAGCAAGAGAGAAATAAGATAAGATAAAGCAAAAGTTAAAAAAGTGAGTGAGTGAGTGAGAGAGAGAGAGAGAGAGAGAGAGAGAGAGAGAGAGAGAGAGAGAGAGAGAGAGAGCGAGAGGAGTGCTGTTGTTGTCTTGCCCATAGGTCCTGTCGAGGGGAGTCCTTTTGGGATAGGTTGGTGGTGAGGATGCTTTTGAGTCCGGAGAGTTTCTCCGTCTACACTCGCACCGCAGTCGGCGATCCTCTTGGCGAGACCCATTCGTTAACCGGAGAAGGGCAAGAGGTTATTTTACTGGCGCCTCGACTCGCCATTGAAAAGTATAGCGGAGTATCGGCTGATGTTTTGTCCGGTGGCATGCCCAGGCCGGTCCGGCATCGCCCTCCTTTGACGAGCTATACTACCCAGTTTTGGTCCGAGGCGGGATTTCTCCCGCTACCTCCCAGCACGAATTCTTCGTAGGGAGGCGTCCCTCTATCCGCCACCTGAGGTCGCGCTCGATTCTGGACTGGATGATCCGGCTCCATCCGTGACAGGCTCTTAAGGCTGTAGAGTCACGAATGGCCACTGTTGCCAGTGTGTTTCGAGGAGAGGAGTGCTGAAATCAAGAAAAGAGAGACAGAGAAACAATGAGCATAGAGAAAGGAAGAGATACATAGAACAGAGGGAGATAGAAAGACCAATTCAAAGATAGGTAACTTAAACATCCAAAAAACCGACGTTTTGCGCTGATTCGTCGCTTCAGGAAAGCGCGCATTAGGCGCTATCAGGGACGCAACTCCAACCTCAAAACGAATTGGAGATGGAGATGTTATAATAATAATTATAATAATAATAATAATAATAATGAAGAGTGAGAAAGAAAAGAGAAGGACGGTCTACATAAGCTCTATTTGAATCTGGGGAATTAATCCGCGAGAAATCGATAATCTCGACTGCTTTTCAACATACATATGTGACGAACCAGCACTTTTAAAAACTTAATCCGCGAGAAATCGATAATCTCGACTGCTTTTCAACATACATATGTGACGAACCAGCACTTTTAAAAACTTAATCCGCGAGAAATCGATAATCTCGACTGCTTTTCAACATACATATGTGACGAACCAGCACTTTTAAAAACTTAATCCGCGAGAAATCGATAATCTCGACTGCTTTTCAACATACATATGTGACGAACCAGCACTTTTAAAAACTTAATCCGCGAGAAATCGATAATCTCGACTGCTTTTCAACATACATATGTGACGAACCAGCACTTTTAAAAACTTAATCCGCGAGATATCGATAATCTCGACTGCTTTTCAACATACATATGAGACGAACCAGCACTTTTAAAAACTTAATCCGCGAGAAATCGATAATCTCGACTGCTTTTCAACATACATATGTGACGAACCAGCACTTTTAAAAGCACTTTTAAAAACTCGAGAAAACCACGTTTTCGAGCCAGGGAGCCTAAAATAGTAAGAAGCTATTCCTTGCGTGTTTTGTACTTCTAGGTCGCTTCTAATTATTTTAGGCTTACCCGCTCGAAAAACAGTACAAAAATGTTTCACATTAATTGCTAGTTTCCTCTGTTGAACAATGCTATTCAAACTTGGTTGGTTATTCTCTTAGTTTTTACCCCTTTTCTCAACCTTGTAAAATCGACAAAAAATTGAAATAATTAATCTCGCTCTCTCTATTTCTCTCCAACTCTCTCTATTTCTCTCCAACTCTCTTTATCTCTTTCTATTTCTCTCAAACTCTCTTTATTTCTCTCCATCTCTCTCTATTTCTCTCCAACTCTCTCTATTTCTCTCCAACTCTCTCTATCTCTCTCTATCTCTCTCCAACTCTCTCTCTATCTCTCTCCAACTCTCTCTATTTCTCTCCAACTCTCTTTATCTCTCTCTATTTCTCTCCAACTCTCTCTATTTCTCTCCAACTATCTTTATCTCTCTCTATTTCTCTCCAACTCTCTGTATTTCTCTCCAACTCTCTTTCTCTTTCGACCAACCATATCAATGGACTCTCTTTCATTCCATTTCTGCTCCTTCAGTACGTAAATGTCACTTCTTCTCACGTAATTCTCGAAGGCATCATCGAAAAATACCTGAATAATACCCTTTTTAGTTCACTAAATCGCCTGAGGCGGCATGTCTACTTCTTTTTCTGTTTTATCGCTTCTTTTTCTGTGAGAGATCTGCCTGACCCATCGTTACCAGGATGTTACTCTGACCCGCACTGCGGGTAAAAACTATGCGCTTTCCGAAAACACCGAAAAACATTGAAATTTTTGCTCTTGGGATAATTTTTTCTCGGATTTCTCGTATGGAAAGTCCAATCATTGGAAAAATTTAACTTTGAACTCTGAAATTAAAAAAAAAATTATCCAGTCGCAAAAAGTTGTGCGGGTGCTAAGAAACACACTGACCGTTACCACATCAAGTAATCACAAAACATAAATCCTTTCTAGCGTTTTTTTTCGCTATAGTTTACACTTTTATTAACTATATTTTTTCTCTTCAATTCCCCTATAGGATTTGAAGCCCCTTTGAAAAGTGACTATTTTCAACGACCAAAGATCGCTTTGACAAAATTTCCAAAGTTTTTTGAATAATGAAACCCTGTCGAATCTGAAGTAATATTTCTACAAAAATAGGACTGATACCGTCATATCGGAGAGTAACTAACCAGCCATTGGTCATGATTGGGATCTCTATGGGTGGCTATGGTGCCAGAGTAGAAGGCAGCCGGCTGGTCCGGCTCGTTCAAATTCACCGAGAGTCCGCACACACGGATGCCCTCACTGTCCATCTGAAATTATTTACCCCATGAATTGAACGAGTGGTCAGAGCTCCCACCCGGTCAGTGCAATGTTACCGGTTCGAAACCTACCTCAAAAAGTCAATGATATAATAATAATAATAAAGCCAATGATAATAATACCGCATTAACTTATTTTCATTGCTGTTCTCAATTTTTTATCAACATAACAATCAGTCACTATAAAAACAAACTAATTCAATGTTTCGAAAGTTTTTCTTAAAAAGAAACACATTGGAAATATTCGAAAAGAGATCCACATTGGCAAAACGAAAACCTAGACTATAATGAACTTTTTAAAAAAACATTCAAAACGGATAGAGTTGTTGTAACTTCTTTCAATTTCGAAGAACGCAGTCTCGAATTTTTATAAAGACCTTTCAGAGTAAGTCTTCTCATCATCTACCGATCGAGTCTCCACAATAGAACATTACCGGAATGGGAACACTCAGCAGAGCGATCGACGCTTCCGGGACACTTTTAAGTTGAGAAGAGCTTTCGAAGCACACATTGCACATTCCATTTTCCAGCTGGAATACATCACATTGATTCAATCACTATCAGCGGTTAAATAGTCATGTCAGACCTTCTGTCGGCGGGCCTCTGTTTTTCCAAATCAGAAGAAGGGGGGCCCTTATGTAAAACAAAAAAATTTTCGCGGGTCTTTGTTTTTTATTATTACAGGGTGGTCCATAAATAGTGTTACAAATTGGAATTGTTATACCTTTTTTCAAAACAGAGAAAATCTTCTCAAATTAACATTTTTTATCAACAACATAAATTTCAACATTCACGCAAAAGTTCAGCTCAAACGATCTCCTTTTGCCCGAACTACAGCTCGAAGTCTCTTTGGGAACGCCTCCACCACTGTACGAAGGTATTCGACTCCGATGTTGTCCCATTCTGCCTGAAGGGCATTCTTCAGGGAATCAATATTTGGGTGGGAGCGAGAGTTTACCTTGGACTCCAAGTAGGCCCAAACGGAATAATCGAGCGGGTTCAGGTCGGGTGATGAGGCCGGCCATTCTGCTGTTGTGATGAAGCCGGGAAAATTTTCCTTGCACCACGTTTGAACCTTTGTGGGCTGGTGCTGAGTCTTGTTGAAAGGTCCATGTCCTCTGATTGAAATGCGATTGAGACCATGGATGGAGCACGTCTTGCAGAACATGTTTCAGATAGTATTCCGTGTCGATCTTGACGCCTTTCTCGACGAAAACAAGCGGTGTTTTTCCTGTTGCGCAGATCCCCGCCCAGACCATGACTTGAGTTGGATGTGCACTGCGTTGGACCGTTCTACCCTTGCTATCGGCTTGCTCTGCGTCCTTCGCAAGCACTCTGACGTTTTGGGAGTTGTGGACTTCTTCCACGGTGAACAGCTTTTCGTCAGAGAACACCATATTGAAATGTTCGCCTTGTTGCGTACGACGAAGAAGGTCGCGACATCTTTTGACTCTTTCCGACTTGTTACGAGCCGACAGAAAAGCGGCCTTCCGTGTACGATACGACCTGAGTCCCAGCTCCTCCAAAGATGTGCCAAGCTCCTCGAATCGTTTGATCGCTCGATACACTGTCATGCGAGGCAGGCGAAGCGTTTCAGCAATGCGAGCAGGGGCGTGGCCAAGAGTGTGTAGGCGAATGATCGCAGTTCGCAAGCGATTCGACGCTGTCATTACCCTAAACATCGATGGATTCAATCGAAACTCACTTGACACGTATAAAAAATTACGGGGAATCGGAAAAAACAAGAAAAGTGACCGCTACGTGCGGTCACTTCCTCAGGAAATGTTCTCAAACATTTTTAACACTATTTATGAACCACCCTGTAGAGGGGACCCTTATGAGAATTTTTTTTCCGTTTTCGGCAAACATCTGTACCTTTTTCTTTCACACCAAAAAAACCCCTGATCACTATAGCTCTAACGTTTTCTAGTTGTCATTCGCCATATTATTCATCTTTTTCTTAAAGGCCGACAACTCCCTCGTCTTCTTTATTGTTCATATTTTTTCCTGACTTCTCTAACGAACCAATAACTTAAACAGCACAAATACCATGTTTAAAATAGGTATACTTATAAATCTTTTAGTTCTCAGTTACACAGTTCAAAGGCAGTGACGCCTGGTTAAGATGACAAGTGATTGAACTATCAAATAGGTCAAAAATATATTAACATTACTAGCGTTCACTTTCTTATTATTCCTATTATATCTTCCTCGCGGCAGGGTACGCGCTCTCCTAAGATGCAGGACAGACCTATCTTGGTAGAACCAGTGGCTGCCTGCTAGATCACTGCTAGTGTGAATAGCAGCAGTGGGGAGAGTGCATGAGAACTACCAACAATTTTTACCCCCTTGGTTTGGGTGGATCTGTCCAGGTTGGGAGTCGAACTCGTTACTTTTCGCACAATAATCGAACACACTACCATTATGCTACGCCCGGACATTTTATTATTCCTATTATACAAATATTAACTATATTTTAATATTCATTTTATTCGATCTGTCATCGTATAATTTATATGAAGCTATATGAAGCACCATAATTCATAGAATCAGCCTTAATCGTTTTTTGCGTTCGTGTTTCTAGTTCGGTTCGAGCGAGTACTCAGGGGCCATATTCATAGTCCTTGGGTAAGGGTAGGCTACCCAGGGTAGGCCTACCCGGGGTTAAGCTACCCTACCCTCAAAATCCGTATTCATAGCGGAAGGGTAAGTCAACCCCGGGTAGGTTACTCTGGGTAAGCATACCCAGGGTAAGTTTAAGTGAAGCGCAGCTAATAAAAATAGTAGGTTCAGCATGCAGCGCAGTAAAGGAAAGTATCGTAGTAGGAAATCATTTCTTTAACATTCATCAACTTTTTGAACATATTTTAAATATATATTTTCTACTTAGTTCGATCAAAATTTACCTGCATGCTTGAAAACTCATTGGATTTTTCTCTCTCTCTTTCTCTCTTTCACTTTGACCAAATTTTTTATATAAGCAATGAGCCAGAACTGATTTGTAGAAAGACGAAAACAAAATTTCTCCGAGTGCCTAGAATTGAATGAATTTTGCTCAGTTTTTGAATGTATTTTAATCCTTGCTGACCCGTTTTGGCTCTTGTATAGTTGACCAGTCACCGCGTAGAAGTTTTAGTCACTTTGGCAGTTAACAAGTCATGTACCGCGGACATGCATAACTGCCAAAGTCACACGTGTTCAGTTAGCCAGTCCCCGCACGATTATGAATCCTGTTTTCGGCGAGTTTAATGTTTTTTGGCGCTTCTACAGGTCATTGGGCGCTTCTATTTTTTGGCGCTTCTACAGGTCATTCGAACGGGTCAGTCGAACAATTCGAACAAGTCTGAAAGGTCAGTCAACTTTCTCTCTTCTTGTGTTTAAAGTGTTTAATATTTTGGCTCTTATATACTCACGGGCATACCCTGCGTCTTGTCTTGCAGACATTGGAATACTAGACGAAAAATTGGCTTTAAACGCTACGGTTTCGAAATTTTTCTTCATAGGTGATCATTTTGAGCATCAGAGACTCCGGTTCTTGAAAAAATTTTTTTACATCAATAAATTATTTTCACATTAAATTTTTTTTAAATCAACAAATTCTTTTCATTAAAAAAAAAACATTTAGGCTTAGTAAAAGTTTACGCTAACGAGGCCGTACGGCTTAGGCGAACGAGACAGTATCAACAAAAAAATGCCACTCTGCACTATCTGGCGTCTAGCATGCCCGTGAGTATATAAGAGCCTATTTTTTGATTTCTTTTAATTGTGTTTAATGTATCTAAATACATCAAACACAATTGGCACAATTCAAATGGGAAGCTTCGCTTTACTTGGGGGGCTCTTTTCGGTGCGTTTCAAAAAATGTTTAAAAAATACAAAAATGGTGATTTTTCTTATGCGGTCTTGTTCGGCTAAGCCGTACGGCCTCGTTAGCGTTAACTTTTCCTAAGCCTAAGCGTTTTTTAAAAAAAGTAAAACTAATCTTTTAAAAAGTTGTTTTTAAAAACCCCTCCTTAAGTACAGCGCCCCCTCAGGGTGTTTCCCTGACCCACGCTGCGGTAAAAAAAATCTATGCGCTCTCCAAAAACCCCGAAAAACATTGAGAAAAAAATTGGATTTTTTGTAGGGAAATACCAAATCATTGGAAAAATTGAATCTTGAACTCTGAAATTTTTACAAATTTATGCGCTCGAAAAAAGTTATCCGGGTGCTAAGAAACACCCTGCCCCCCAAGTAAAGCCCCCCAAGTTAAAAAGAACCACACAATGTATCATACGGCCTCGTTAGCTACTGAACTTTTTTGAACCACGGTCTGTCATCAAACGGTAGTACTCACTAGACTATTCAACATTGAAGAAAATAGGAGCAGTGTGTAGAAAACCATATAATTACTAAAAGCGGCATAGGTGAACCATTGGAATACATAAGAAAGGGTACGCAAACCAGTTCCATCTTCTCTCAAAGATGTGGTTCGCGATAGGTCAACTGCACAGTTGAGGATTGATGTTTCAAAAGACTGTTGTATGGGCCTTATAATGTGCATTATCATGTGTGCGTGTGTAGCTCAATGGGAAGAGCATTCGCCCGAAATGCGGAAGGTCACGGGTTCGGTTCCCGTCACACCACACGATTTTTACACAAGTTTCCGCTAACAATCCGTTCCTCTGCTCGGTAAAAAATCAGTTGCTTGAGATCAACGCGGAGTAGGGTATACTCTAATTTAGAAGACTGCTCGATCGCGGCGCGTAGAATGATGAGAAGTGAGCGAGTTTTCACAGTCTTGACTCCTTACAAGTCCAATTCATGTCTACTGTGATCTTCACCTCTTCCTCGCTACTCACTGTTTCAGACCACATCCCGCTCGAAAAGCTGCCGTATTTTAAATTTTTTTGTTCACGTTAGATATATGACATTCACAGAAGAAATTCCATGGGTTTTATTTTATTTTTGTATATTGATTTTGTTCGCAGATCTACCTGGGGGAAGCTCAGCTCTGGTCGAAGATAGAGAGCGGCCGCGTACCTGCGCCGGCAGAATTACTGCAGGTGAGCCGACTTTTGCCAAAGCTGATACCTGGTTTCATAAGACTAACTATAACTCATGATTGGGGACCGCTCAAGATAAGTTTGGTCAAAGTGATATTGAAAGCTCATTTCCTATTCACGCGTAGTTTACGCCAGGGTGTTTCTCAGCACCCGCACAGCTTTTTTGATGCGCATAGAATTTTAAAATTCAACGTTTAGATTTTTCAATGATTTGAACTTTCCGTACGAAAAATAAGAGCAAAAGTTTTTCCAAGCGCATAGATTCCCTTGTTTTTCGGGGTTTTCTGAGAACGCATAGATTTTTTTTACCAGCACTGCGGGTAAGAGAAACATCGTGGTTTACGCGCTCCCTTTAAATTAGATAGAAACGTAAACTAGATTTAGGGGGTGCTCATTCGTGAACTGCTAGAGTTCATAGCAGCAGTGAAGAGAAATTGCAAGAAGTGAGATGTTTTCTCTATTATTCATAGGGTTCGTATAAATCGAAAAAACATTGTTTTTCTTGAGTTCATGTAGATTAGAAAGATTGAGAATGAAACACAGCCTGCTTTGTATCCACTTACCGATTTTTCAGCATCTAAAAAGCGACGTTAATTTTCAAGCCTCCGGTGTAGGAAAAAAACTAGAGTATCAAGTGGTTAGGTTTTTCTTTTTTTGAATTTCCCAAGATGAACGGTTATTATATGGTTTTGAAGAGAAGTTTTGATGTTCAATGTATGAGCAAGAAAGCAAAAGGCATAAAATCTGTGTATACCGTATTTTGTATTGAGATAATCGACACCCAATTGTATTGAGATAATCGACACCCAATTGTATTGAGATAATCGACACCCAATTGTATTGAGATAATCGACACCCAATTGTATTGAGATAATCGACACCCAATTGTATTGAGATAATCGACACCCAATTGTATTGAGATAATCGACACCCAATTGTATTGAGATAATCGACACCCAATTGTATTGAGATAATCGACACCCAATTGTATTGAGATAATCGACACCCAATTGTATTGAGATAATCGACACCCAATTGTATTGAGATAATCGACACCCAATTGTATTGAGATAATCGACACCCAATTGTATTGAGATAATCGACACCCAATTGTATTGAGATAATCGACACCCAATTGTATTGAGATAATCGACACCCAATTGTATTGAGATAATCGACACCCAATTGTATTGAGATAATCGACACCCAATCGCCGACGGAACTCACATTGCCATCCGGGCGCCCGAGCTTTCCAAAGAAGACGCCTACGTTTGCAGAAAAGGAGTTGGTGGGTTATGTGAACTTTTAATGAAAAAGTAATATTGAACTGCTTCGAGGGGGGGGATGCTGCGTTTCAATTCGGGAGCGGGGGCACGTTTTACTCCGGGGGAGGAGCAGGGCTTTTAAAACGATTTGGGGCGTAGTGTAAAAATTTGCCACTTTAGAATTTTTGTTGCAATGAAATATTTTTCCTATTCATCCTTTTTTTCAACTTTTCGGACCGCTGACGCACGACTTTAACTTCAAAAATATTCTCAGGTCAACACAGCATCAATGTGCAGGCAGTGTGTGATCACAATATGAAGTTTCTCAACGTTGACTGCACATGGCCAGGAAGCACTCACGATTCATTCGTTATGCAGAACAGCGCCGTCTGGGATGCTTTCGAGAGTGGCCGACTAAAAGGAATTATCCTCGGAGACTCGGGTTATCCGCTCAAGAAATGGCTCATGACGCCTCTGACGGAACCAAAAACAAATGCAGAGCGCAGATATCAGGCTAGTGTTAATATTATTATGCTCATAATTACACCCCGTCAGCGAGAAGAGGAATGAGGAATTAAGTTTGAACGAAATTTCATTATTTCCATTACAAGTCAGTTTTGTTGTTAAGGCAGCACACACGAGCACTCGATCCACAATTGAACGTTCGTTTGGTCTCTTGAAGCGTCGATTTTCGTGTCTGCACAGTGGGCTACGAATGGACTTGAAGAATGTGCCCAATATTATTGGGGCATGCTTTCTCTTGCACAACATTGCAAGAGATATGAATTTGCCGGACTTTGCTGATGTCGATGTTAGCGAAATTGTCCCTGACACTAGGTTATCTCAGCCTGATGACAGCAGTTATCCTAAGAGATTTCGTGATGAGTTGATACAAAATTGTTTTTCCAATTCCTAAATTGAAACGTGATTTTGCTCAGTGCATGTTTTTTATCGAACTTGAATTTTTTCATTGTTTAAACCATCAAGTTATCGAGCTAGAAATTTTTCACTTTATAAATCGCTTTACTACAATTATTTTAGTTCTATGTGTTTGATAATGTTTAGAAAATATCGTCATCAATAAAATTGTCGATAAAAAATTTGTGTTTAATTTCCACCATTGGAAACAATTCATTAAAAAACAATCACCAAAGCAGTACGGTTTCATCTTGCGAAAAATTCGATCTCCCATCATTTTTTCTTAAAGAATCAATGTGCATCAATCAAAAACATCAATGCGCGGAATAAAAAAATGAAATGAAATGATACGTGTTTAATGTTAGTCGAATAAAGGAAGATGAAAACCCCTTCATAATTTATCCGTGCAACGTAAGAATTCAATTAAACTTGCACCATTAAATTCGTCTCATCAAGACGTATGAAAACATTAGTTTTCTAATGATGTCTTGAAAATAATCAACTTACCCCGTAACTTACCCTGGTCTGGAGCAGGGTAAGCAAAAGGGCTACCCGGGTAACTACCCCGGGTAGCCTACCCAGCACTATGAATACGAACTTGCTGGGTAGCTACCCAGGGTAGCCAGGGTAACCTACCCGGGGTAGGCTACCCAGCCACTATGAATATGGCCCCAGGAGTTAAATAGTTACCGGACCAGCTATGTTGGCGCATACATGTTCGCGAAGAAAATGATCTACATTCTCTTTTTCTTCCGTTGTATTTTGCTATTACTCTACTTCTCATTCCACTCTTTTTGCCTCAAGCCATCCCTTTTTCAACTCGCTCGGCGCGTACAAAAATGCCTCATACCGGTTTAAAGCCTGCGAGTACTTGGAAATAGATTGAAGAATCTCTTCCTTTCTTAACTGATGCTACATTGTTAATGCATGCGTCTTCGCTTTCTGCATCCTTTCTGGACTGTTATTTCTTCAAACATATAATCAATTTCATAGTCCTGCAGCACCATAATTCATACCAATCAACACATTTCTATTCATATTCGAGTTCCTGATGAAGTACGTGCGATACGGTAGAACGTAGAGATACGGTAATGTAGAGTATTGTTCAAACGGTAAGATCTCAACGTATCCCAATCCTTATAGATGTAGAGGACGCCCTATAACACCCTGCTACCTCTTTCTTTCAGTATCTTAGAACTGACCCATTCCTTCTTACAGTAATCCAGATCTGACACAAACCATTTTACAGTACCCAGAACTGACCCCAGCATTTTTTTTTCAGTACCTCAGAACTGACCCCTTTTTTAAAAAATAAACCAGAACTTACCCATTCCATGAAGACTGCCTTGCGAAACGGCGCCCTGCAGTGATAATCTTCTCTGGCCAGACATTCCTCGCCCGGCTGAATACTCAGGAGCGAGGGGTTCAGAATTGGCGGCGCATTTTGTACGGGTCGATGCGCAAGGACGTTGAGTACCTCAGGCTCCGCATCTTCCTTGAATTATTAGAGTTATTAAGTCTAGATGATCGACACTCCAGTCTACAGTACGTTATCAACCTCCGCATCAAGAACCGGAGAATCAGATGGAGTCGTTCAAATCAATGACGCTTTTCCATGACATCAAGAACAAAGCGTTTGAACATGAACTCAGCAGTCTCCTGATAAAAATTCCAGTCTCCATCTATCTCTCTCTAGTTCTCAGCGTTTTCATTGTCTTGTTGTGCTTCTTGAAAGTTCGTTATAACAAAACAAACAAACAAACTTCAGCGTAGTCCTAAATCTCCTAGCATAATCAAAAAAAGCGTGTGGCCTTGAAATTCTTAGAGTTCTACTGTTATCGCGGGTAAAAAGCTAAAACATAAGGGAAACGAACCTTCTGTTTCCAGATTACAATTGTAAGCCAAAACTAAATCCTACAATTTCCACATACCCACGTCTCTAAAAACCTAGTTTTGCTTGTGATATAGCCGACCTCATGGTACAAACGTCAATGTTTTCGTTCCCTCCGAACACCAGAAGCTATTGAATCATTGTAATCGTTTCAGAGTCTTGCTTATAAAAATTAGTTTGCTGGCCCAGAGGTCTTTTCAAAAGGGGTCTTTTGAGATAGTTTGGGGTCTAAATTCGAAATAATCTTCGTCTATACCCCCACCGCAGTCGGTAATCCACTTCTCAAAACCAGTTTGGTTATCGGATAAATACAATAAGCTATTTTACTGACATTTCGACTCTTCACTACAAAATAAAGGAGTTATGGCTGATGTTTTGTCTGACTGCATGCATGGGCCGGTCCAGCATCGCCCTTCTTTGACGATCAATACCACATTCGCTAATATAGTGCATACTTGCTAAGATATCTAGTAAGTACTTTCTAAAGTAATTAGTAAGTTCTCACCTCATCAGCGATGAGATCTAATTCCTGTGTCAACATTTCCTCTAGGGAGAGATGACGGAGAGCTCTCGCCACATACGCTTCATCTACCTGAACATTATCTAGCTTAAGCATTTGCTGAAGCATTGAGTAAGCATTTACTGAGATAACAAGTTAGTACCTCCTGTGGTAACTTGTATCTTCTTGCTAGAACATTATGCGAGAACTTTCTGAACTGACGCTTAGAAAATTACTTACTAATAAAACCACAGAAACTTGCTATAAAATTGGTTTTTTTATACATAGTAATATTGTTAAACTTTTTGGTGTTTTCATTTCATCAATCTTACTGTAACGATGTGAGCGTTGAGGATTGTGATTGAGAGTTTTCGATTTTTAACGCTTCATGACAATAAGCGAGAACGAATTCTGAGCGAATCATCGTATCATTTCTTCTTCCTTCGATTTTTTTTTCAAGTTGACACTATAATTTGTCAGCTTTTCAGCATAGTGACTCCGTCAACCATCAGATACAAATCAGGGTGTTTCTTAGCACCCGCGAAACTTTTTTTCCAGCGCATAGATTTTTCGAAAATTTCCGAGTGCAACATTCAATTTTTCTAATGACTTGGAATTTCCCTACGAAAAATCCGATAAAAAAGCACATAGATTTCTATGTTATTCGGGGTTTTTTTGAGAGCGCATAGTTTTTTCACCCGCATTGCGGTTCAGAGAAATACCCTGAAACTAATTGGAAACACCCAGATTCATAGCTCATCAGCCTTTGTCAAAAAGTGAAGCGACATTGGAGCGGAGAGGGGGGAGGCTTTCGAATAATAGATCCTGGGTGTTTCCTAGCACCCGCGCCACTTTTTTCGAGCGCATAAATTTTTTAAACTTCAGGTTGTTAACATTGACTTTTTCCAATAATTTGGACTTTCCCTACGAAAAATCCGAGAAATTTTTTTCCGAGCGTATAGATTTTAATGTTTCTGGGAAGCGCATAGATTTTTCATTCGCAGTGCAGGTCAGAGAAACACCCTGAATGAATCTCTCTTTTTTCTGCCCTTCAACTCCCACTTGCTTCTCATTATTCTAGACCCCCGCCTGAATGAGCGGTCGTTTTTAGAGTTTTAGACAAGTTCTGCCGCGCCTTCAATTTCACTATGTTGAAGTAACCGCTAACATCAACTCAGCGCTATACTGGTTGCGTCAGTTGCAATTCGACGTTTATCAGTTATAATAACACTGAAGATTTTATCAACTAGCTCGCACTAGTGTGAACTCCCTCATGAGCACACGAACTTTTTTATGGTGAAATTTAAGGCGTGGCTGGTGAGCTACTTAAAGATTCAGTCAACTAACAGCAAAATAAAACCCGTTCAATTTATCGATCAGATAGTTCTTAACTGCGAGATTTAGATAATACTTTGCCTACCCTGCTACGACCAGGGGTTAAATAATCATGTCAGACCTTCTATCGGCGGGTCTCTGTTTTCCCAAATCATAAGGGGAGACCCTTATATATAACGAAAAAAAAATTTTCGCGGGCCTATGTTTTTTCATCATAAAGGGAGAACCTTATGTGAAAAAATTTGTCCGCCTACGGCGGGCGCGCGTCTGTACTTTTTTCTTGCACACTAAAAAAACCCTGGCCGCGAAGAGGGAATAAGAATATTATAGTTGAGAATAAGAAGGACTCACTTACCATTTCCGGCAATTTATGGTCTGATAGGAGTCCATTAATATCCGTCAGATACTTGACAACTTCCGCTGACATTCCCGTCAAACTTGACTGCAGATTGCCACACAAACGATCTCTGAGACGAATTTATGACTGTTGAGCGAGCCTTCAAGATATGACTAATGCGCTTCATTACCTTATAAAAGCACTTCGTCAGTGATTTGTTCTACTTCTTCAATTTGTTTCTGCATGTCACAAAGTTTTTTGTGAAATTTTGAAGCGGAAAAAGATCTGCGACTTATCTAAAGTAACTCTACAAAAGTATGATATGTCGAGGATCCTTAGGATTTCTTTCTACAGATTTCTACTAGTTTTCTTAGTCCTGCTGTTCTATTGAAAGAACTTCCCTTCAGAAAACGTGTCCTATTTCAATGATTTTGTGTTGCGTGACGCGATTTTTAAAGCAATTTCAGCTTCAGTAGGATTTTTTAAGGGAAAACCACATTTTTTTCGGTATACATATATCAACGCACTCTCAGTATTGAGCGATCTGACTCTCCCCACTGCTGCTAATCACACTAGCAGTGATCTAGCAGGCAGCCACTGGTTCTACCAGGATAGGTCTGTCCTGCATCTCAGGGGAGCGCGTACCCTGCCGCGAGGCGGGAACAAGCGCGAGGAAGAAGAAGACATATATCAACGCACCAAAAAGTATGACATCACTCATATAAAACTCTTCTACGGAGCGGATTCGAAACCAGTGTGTTTCTCAAACCTGCATCCCGTGTCAAATCTATACGCTATCTAAGAGAGTGATAAAAATGCTCTGATCGTCTGCACCCTCTCTTTTACATCACACGCTCTCGCGCTGTCTCAAAGGCCTGCCGTTCCCTCATGGTTACTCATCTTGAAATACACACTCTTTCTGCGTGTGGTAAGAAAAAAAGCACGATTGGAACAAACCGTCTTCTCATGCCGAGAGCGATTCTCTACTACTAAACCACCAAGGACGCATTTTTATCGGCACATATTCCATCCCAATGCCTTTATTCACTCGATTTCTTTACCCTTCATGTTTTCTATAGTCACTACAAACTACAATACTGTTTTCTATAGTCACTAAAAACTATAGTCACTACAAACTACAATACTCTGTAGAGGCTAGAAAAACTGGTATTCTGAGAAGGTTCTACTGCTTACACTGTATTGTCCATTTGTTGATCTAAATATGTGCTCTCCTCTTCCTTGATTTTCTTGACGAGGTCCAATGTTTCGCTCGCTAGGTATCTCGTATTTGTCAACTGCAAACAGGTTGGTTACGTTAGAAGACCAAGTATTCAGCTACCGCGCATACAAAAGCTCAAACAACGAGTAGGGATCGAACCTGCAGTTCCCTTTTTTCCCTAGTTTTGTTCAACTAGAAATTGTTGAAATCATTAAATAACACTTATCGACACTTGTAATTCTTGACTTATTCTTACTTGAGCATTCGTTTGCCAGTATTCACGTATATGTGCAGATCATCTTGTTCTCAAATATCATTTGTGCCAGGAACACACAATGACAGAATGAATAATGAATGAATATAATGAAAAGAACACACAATGAAAGAATGAATTAATGAATATCTTGCGAAGCCATTATATGAAGAGCCCACCTTGACCATGTCCCACTGCACTCTGGCCGATTTTCCACGAGTTGCCTCCAAGTGGAGTACGGTAAGCAGGATACACACATCATACGGACGAAGTAGAGAATCCTGAACACTTTGAAAACCTTTCTCATTCGTCATGAGTCATGCCGTGTCATGAAAGTCATCAAGTCATAAGTCAAGAGTCATGAATTATGATTTTTCATGAGTCATGAAGTCATTAAAATTCATGTCGTGAAGTCAAAAATGGAGTCATGAAAAAACTAAAGTCATGAAAGTTTTTTGTCCTCAAGAAATGTTTTTAAAAAAACAACTTTTTTTCTCCTCAATTCTTTCGCAGAAAAAAAACTAAAAAGCTCATTCTCAAATACTTATGAGAACACCGTACGCAGACAATCGCGGCGGGATGCTGACTGCCTCCACCCTCCTTTGTTGCTTCTCGTAGCATGAAATCGTGGACTGCAGCATAAGAAGTGTGATCAAGCTGTTGCTCCGTCAGAAGAGGAACGCAGTCCAGAATGTAGTCATCTGAGTAGTCGACAAGTCAGAAGTTCGTAGTCATTCAGGGAGTCAGTGAGAACCCGCACTTATTCGAGGATAACCAACATTGGGAAATTCAAGAAGCTCTTGTTTTAGTAAAGACACCATGAAACCTGGATGGAGTGAGTTATTTAAGAACTATTTGTTTCGTTTAGGCACAATGACCGTCTACGATTATTGTGCAATGGGTCTGAAGTTCCATTCTAACCACGGGTAGATTCACTCAAACCAAGGGTAATGAGAGATTTCGGAAGTTCTGGTACGTGTTTTACCGTATCTCCGTTCCCGCACATTGGTTGAGAGTAATCATATGTTCTATCACTTCATGTCTCTACCTGATGGAGAGGGGAGTGGCTTATGCAGCTTATCTGTAGGCAGGTTTGAGCATATATTATAAAAAAAGAAAGAAATTCTTTCTCAAGAACTCAAATTGAAGAATTAAGAGCGGTCTAAAGCTCTAGATTTACTTAAATCTGAATGATAAGCAAGTCAGGAATCTTCTTTCATTCGATTGCGGGGAAATTTGATTCGGTTCACTACTATAATTAAAAAAACGAGTTCGAGAAAAAATTGTTATTCTTATGTAGGACTTGCTTCGAAACATCTATCAAGTCTGTTGGACTCCTTACGAGCCAAGCGACTACAATAGTCATTTGGTGTAATTGAGAGACCATAATATCACTTTTGCCGCTCATTTCCTCCCCGCAGTTACATTAATACACCGCGCAGTTCTACTAGGCGGCTAATGTGTATCGAACTCGGACCGAAAATATCCATTGTTGCGCTACTTCGCGATCGACCAAGGTCAACACTATCCTTCTGAGTCTGTTAGACCTATTGAATTTTAGAAAAATCATATTGTTTTAAACACTTTGACTATATAAAAAAATGGATAAAACATAGACTTGCCTCGGTCAACAGTTCAATAGTTACTTTACATAGAAGTAGCGTTTTTGGTTGTAAATCTTAACTTATAAAAACCCATTAGATCAAAATCACATCAAATCCGATCGATACCATGCTTTGACTCCATTTCTCACCGTTCGTGAATGTATGATATAGCAGAGCCATGCGGCAAACTACTCCATCCAATGAGAAATGCTTGGCCATCACATTAACATCCTTGGAATTCCTGTGAAAGTCAGTATATATATATAAAGAAATAAATAAACATATATATCAATATCTCTAACATCACTAGCCTTTCTGGATAGCGCGTAGATTTGCGCATGTATTTCATAAACACACTGGCAGTGACGCTTGATTAAGATGACAATAAATCAATTTTCTACATCCCATTCTGGTCCCATCCAAGATCTTTCGATTGTAACTAGCCGATTTGTTTAAAATACATACCTTTTATATTCTCAAGATGACGAATGATTGCCATCTTAACCAGGCATCACTACCTTTAAACTCTGTAACTTAGCATTTGAAGATTTATCTGCTAGAGAGTATTCCCAACCAAAAATGTAACTTTCTCTTTAAAAAAAATTTCAATGCAGAAACGATAGCTTGGCGACGAAGTTCAAAATAGAGCTAAATACAGATCAAAACTCAACCTGCTTTAAAAAAACCGTCAACTAACCGATAGAAGGCGGCAATTTTGGGACACAGTTCCGGCTTGAACCAACAAATCTCCGGCCTCTTCAATCAATTAGCACTTTGTTCTGTGAGATTCAGATACACATATTTTCTGCTTATACGTATATTCAACATAATTATTAAGAGTACACGCGAAAAAGGAGCTTAAAATTAAAACTTCCACTTTTTGAGGTTACGAATTTTTTCGAAAATCATATTTACCACTTTTTTCTGGTTCCAAATTCTCATAACTTCTTGCGCGAGTCATTTTTAAAAGGCATTTACCGAAAGGCGTGTGAGCGTGTTTGAAGAATGCACTACTCGCACCAAACACAAGCTCATGTTGTTCATGACTACACTTTCTGCTCAAACTACTAGACTAATTTTCCTTTTCATTTTTTTGTTTCATGCCAAGACTCTTTCAAACAGCTTTCGAATGATTCGCTTCAATTCAATTTAGAACGATTTAAGCACTTTTCGCGTTTAGGCCCCTCTACCAGAAGTTCCATGGGTCATACGTCTGACTTATTTAGATTTACAAAAAAAATATTTTTACATTAAAAAATATTTTTACATCAAAAAAATATTTTCAAATAAAAAAAACGCTTAGGCTTAGGAAAAAGTTTTTGCTAACCAGCCGTACGGCTTAGGCTTACGAGACTGTATCAAAAAATGCCACTCTCATCTGACCCAATTGAACCTATACAATATACACTTGTGAGCAGAAAGTGTAGTGATGAACAGATTGAGTTTGTTTTTGGTGCGAGTGGTGCATTCTTCAAACACGCTCACACGCCTTCGGTAATTGCCTTCTAAAATGCAGGCTTTTCAGCACACCCCACTCAGAAAGTACAAATTTTGACTTTTTTGATTCATGTGACCGGAATGAATATGGGTTAGGCCAGTTTCTGGTCCATAGCTTCGAACTGACTTCGATCGGAAAGGGTATTCTGAAGGAGAACAAATCAGTTATGCGTGTAATGTCTGACAACTTGGGGAGTGATAAGAACCTGAAAACAGAAAAATCACCCTGAGATAAATGACCATATCATAAGGTTGATCAATATAAGAACATGCAAAATTTGAATCACCCCAGAGTATTAATTATTGTGATGCTAACCAAAGCATACAGTAACCAAAACATGATAGACAACAGTCTACAATTAAATACATCAATACAGCAGCCAAGAGTCAGCTAAACGAAAAAAATTGGGTCATTAGGTCGGTGGAGTGCCTTGAAAGAGAGAAGCTCAATTAGTTGTAAGCTGAAGAAAGGAGGTCCAGAGCCGCCTTCTCTTCAGTAGTCTGTGACTACCTTATACAGTAGTGTAAAACCGCTTTCTCAAGGCTCACAGTAGTTTGTGTCCACCTTACCAGAAATTACAGTTGTCCGAAAAGGTCTTGTCAAAGCTTACAGTTAAAAAAGTAACCAGTAGAATAGCTGCTTTCCGTATTTAATGACTGCCTCCCGGTCCAATAACGGTCGATTCCAGATGGCATCAGAAACCTAGGCAAATTTCTCCTTGATTTTAACCCTCTCAAATTCATCTGAAAACAAAAACTTATTGTGTCTTTGGAAGCTCGCGAATTTTCATAAAACTTCTTCAGATCTTCAATTTTTTTGGATTTACCCAGATAAACCCTAGAAATTCTTATAGGAATAGGTGATAGAATAAAGCAGTTCTGAAAAGTTTCAGAAGTTTTCCAACATTTTCATCGGTCGACACGAGTCTGTCCGCTATGCGTAATTGACAGTCGAGTTGGTCCATGAATTCTCGCTGCAACTTACAATTAAATTCGAATTTTTACAGATTAGAATGGCGCTATTCCAACAAGAAGACTAGTTAGAGACGCTCACGCTTCAGAGGCCGTATGCATGGAAAACATTTTATAATAATCTGGTTTATTATTAAAAATCCAAAAAAGAAAATTTTTTGGATTATGGAAATCGGTATGCATGGATGTCAAATTACTTAGATTTAAGTTACGTGCACTACAAAATGAATTATAAACGCCGAAAGATTGGTTTGCGAATATATGGGCCACCCTGTATATACCTTTCTCTATTTTTTGACTAGTTTAGTCAATGAAGCGAGAAAAAAAATTAATAATTTGAAAAAAAATTTTCATGCGATCTCTTTACTAAAACGTACGCACCCCCTCAGGGGGCCCCCTCAGACGACCACTTTCGATAGACAAGGCCGGCCCGCAATATTTTGCATAAGATGTGCATGCATGCACGCAGGTACGCACGCACGACGCACGAACGCATGCGAATCAGACTACAAACTTCAAAAGATCTGATGGCTCTTTCTCTTTCCAAACAAAAAAGTGAAAAAACGGCCCTTATCGATTTTCATTCAACATTTCGCGCCTTTTAAAATTATTTTCGAATCCGCAGCCTTTTTAGCCACTTTAAGGCGGGACCGTTTGAAGTAATAAAAATTGCGTCCAAACTTAATTCCTCCTTTCTCCATTGGGTGACGGGGGGGGGTGCGTAATTAGCGTAACCTTTGCCTAAGCCTAAGACAGTGAATAAAAGCTGAAAACAGCTAAGCTAATTTAATCAATTAGACTGGATAAAACTAAAATATTATGGCTTATTGTTCTATACGGCCTCGTTAGCACACAATTTACCCAACCTTGAAAGGAAAAATTATTCAAAATTGATCTGCCCCGTCCCCCCCCCAAGTAACAAAGTGCGGTAGTAATATTCATAAACTTCTTAAGTAGTAACAGCATGCTGTTACTGTGGAGCGATTTAAACAAAAAATCAGAAAATGTATTGAAAAAATTCCAAAAGTCAAACAAACCGGAACAGTGGAATCCGTGTTCGGGTTGCTTTCCGACATAGCTACACGATCCTCAAAAGATTAATTTGAGATTAGCAGGTACTTGCCCATATCGACGTAGGCTCTGCTCCTCTTCCCCCCTCAAGGGGGGGGGAGTCACGGATTTATGACTAATTTTTTGATACGGTCTCGTTAGCCTAAGCCGTACGGCGTCGTCAGCGTGAACTAAGCATACGCGGGCGATGCTGTAATATAGTGGTCCCGTCGAATTCGCATTTTTTGCATCAAACTTTTTCTAGGGTTACTTTACGAGCTAAAAACGATTCTGAGAAGTGCAAAGATGGATCTGAAGTGTTTCAGTAAAAATCATCTGTATTCAGCTATTATTCACTGTTTTTTTCCTTAGGCTTAGGCAAAGGTTACGCTAACGAGTCCGTACGGCTTAGGCTAATGATAACGCATTTTCTCATATTATTAATTTTTTCTCATATTATTAATTTTTTACTCATTTTTTCTCATAGAAAATTTCTCATATTATTAATTTTTGTCAATTCAATGACTAAATTTGTCAAAAAATAGTGGAGACGTTTTTTAGAGGTACGGGAGAGCGCAGGAAGCTAAGTCAGACAACGTTAGTTCGCTAGGCTCAAACACTTCAGATTCAGCTTCGCACTTCTCAGAATCGTTTTTAGCTCGTAAAGTAACCCTATAAAAAGTTTGATGCAAAAAAAATGCGAATTCGACGAGACCACTATATTACAGTTTTGCCGCATAAGCGAATTTTGAAGAGCCGCTTTTGAACCTGGAAACCTAAACCTAAATAAAACGTGATTCATCTTTAAATTACTGTATAAACATGTTTGCACCAAAAAAATCTTTATTAGAACATGTGAATTTAAAATAAAAATTATATCAAATATTATCATCTGACCTAGCGAACAAACGTTGTCTGACTTAGCTGTCTGCGCTCTACCGTACCTCTAAAAAACTTCGCGAGTATTTTTTGACAAATTTATGGAACGTTAGAATATCACTTTTCACTCTGCTAAATGTTTGTTTGAATTTCCCGCCAAAAAGGGAAGCTACGCAGTTACGCAATTACGGCGGGAGTAATTGGCGGGAACCTGACGGGAGGAGGTGTTTGTTTGCCGTCTTCAAGGAGTGAAATGTCGTCATCGCAAGGATCGTCTCTCAACCAAGACAGTTTGGAACAACTGTTAGCAGTTCTTCGCCCTCATCTGGTGGCGCCGCTCCAGAGAGTGGAGAGGAAACATTCCAATCGCCGTTGCTCGTTGCGGATAAAGGTAAGAAATTACGTCTAGTAATTGATTTGTCTCATTTGAATGGTTTTCTTGCCAAAACCCTCTTCAAATACGAAGATTTGTCTTATATGTGGTTTTCTCTCCCGGTTGGAGGTTTTATGGCGGTGTTTGATTTTGCTTCGGGTTTCCATCATCTGGCCATTGCCCAGAAAGACAGGCATTACCTGGCATTTTCGTGGCATTACCACGGATTTGAGAGGGTTTTGCGGTTCGCTGCTCTCCCTTTCGGCCTAGCTCAGGCACCTTACGTATTTTCAAAGATGTTCCGACCATAAGTCGTGAAATGGAGAGGGCAAGGCATTACCTGTGGCCTGTACTTAGATGACGGTATTGTCATAGGGAGGACGGAGGAAGAGTGTACGCAATTCGTCCAGGTGGTTAGAAGAGACCTGGAGAGTGCCGGGGTTCAAATGGCAGAAGACAAGTGCTGTTGGAGTCCTAGCCAGCAGGCGGTGTGGCTAGGGTATGAAATAGACTTGTCCATAGCACGAGTCACGGTTTCTGATAGACGCAAAGGAAAGGCGTTGAAAAGAATTAATAGTTTGTTGGTCGAACAATCGCCCAGTATACACAAAAGACAAGTGTTCCTGGGCACCCTCCATTCATGTCATTTGGTTCTAGGGGACACGGCTGCTCGTCGATCCCGAGCGGTGTCGAACGTGGTGGAGAATGCGGTACGAGAGGGAACATGGACAGGTGCAGCGGTCGCACTCTCGCTGCAAGAAAGAGGTGAGTTGGAGTATTGGCGAAACGAGTTCGCGGTGGGTTGCGGGAGAGATTTGATAGAATCAGAATGGAATCCGTCGGTTACAATAGACGCGGATGCGTCAGCAGAGGCATTAGGCGCAGTTCTTAGGTTAGAGAACAGCTCTGTAACAGGTTCGAGGGTCCTGAGTCCAAAAGAGCGTGGTTTCTCCAGTACACATAGAGAGTTGTTGGCTATCCGGTTTGCTTTGTTTTCATTCCAAGAGACCGTGAAAAACTCCCAGGTCCTAGTTCGCTCCGATTGCCAAGCGGCGGTTCAGATTTTGAAACGATGCTCAGCTAAACCACAACTCCATGAAATTTCAATGGAGTTAGAGGACTGGGCTAACATTTTTTCTGTTCAACCTCGGTTTGTTTGGATTCCCAGAAAGGAGAATAAGGACGCAGACGAGGCTAGCAGATGGTTAGATAAGGATGATTGGGGAATTCAGCAGCAAATATTTGATAAGTGCGCGAGGCGTTGGGGTGCTTTCTCTTATGACATGTTCGCAGATGAGAGAAATGCTAAATGCAACATATTTTTCTCCAGAGGTGCGTGCCCCCGTTCAGCAGGGATCGACGCGTTCGAGCAAGAAGAACGATGGCAGTACCGGGATAATTTTCTCTGGTTGGTGCCGCCCCTGCTTACTGGGACGCACAATTAGCTTTGCTAAAAAGTTCAAAGCTAGAGCTGTGTTAGGGGTTCCATTTTGGCCTAGTCACCCAGCCTTTCCCTCTCTGTGGAATGGAAAACAATGGGCAAAATGTGTCGTAGATTCCATCACTTATGGAAAGGGTGCTAACATTCTCGTACCCAACACAGAGAGGGAAGGGGCTTTTGTTGGACAACGTGTTGCTTCAGATTTTGTATTCCTAATGTGCGATTTCGCAGAGTGATGAAGAAGTATATAACTACTAACGCCTTTATGCATCTAGTGTTTTCCCTCACGTCGGTCAGTAATAAAGGCCTTCCCTCCGTGTTCGGGAAATTCAAACAGCTGTTATGTGGTAGCCGAAGGGAACTTATGACCGTAGGCGGAAACATAAATGTTTGTTTGAATTTCCCGCCAAAAAGGGAAGTTACGCAATTACGGCGGGAGTAATTGGCGGGAACTGCGTAGGTGTAAGAGTTGCCATTCTAGGCAACATTGCTGACGGGAGGAGGTGTTTGTTTGTCCACCCCCCAGCCACCTTCATCAAGGTCTGTTACAGGAAGAAAGCGTGCGGCGGTAGACGAAGTGGAGAAGGGTCTCAGGGACGCGGCAAGAGAGGATCTGCTACCGTACCTCCAGCAGTCGATGGTGGGCGGTCTGGCCCACCGCTCCCTACAAGCGTACAAGATGTCGTCATCCCAGCGGAGAGACTTCGCGGAAGTCCTCTCCCTTGACCCGGGGCCCCCCTCTCACTGTGTATGTTCTTATTGCATAAGATAGCCAAGGGTAGTTCGTTTAGTAGTTTGTCCCTGGCCACGTCAAGTTTCGCTTTCGAAACTGGTACAAGAGTGGAAGAAACGGAGTTAAGAGACGTGGTGGTGGCGTTGAAGAAAGCCACGGGGAAAGCCAAGCCACCCGTTGCACATGCAAAGGCGAGAGAAGACGATATCAAAAAAAGCTGTGCGAATGGGGCGCACGAGAAGATGCGACATTAGAGGATGTCCGCATCGCCTTGGTCGGTTCTCTGTCCTTCTCGGCACTACTCAGAGTGGGCGAAACAACAGCGCTGACCTGGGGTGATTTTGAGGAAGAAGAGACAAAGGAAGGCACCTTTCTCAAGGTTCACGTGAGAAAGGCTAAGAACGACCAACTGGGTAAAGAACACGTCACTCGAGTAGCGCTTAAAAAAAAGATTCTCTCGGCTTGAAGATATACCTTCGTCACAAAACTCACTCCCTCTGCCTCCCTTCCATTGCCCTATTTCGATCATTCAGCACAGGGAAAGCCCTCACTCCGGTCACCATTCGCAAGGAACTCGCTCGTGCTTGTGTGGCGATCGGAATTCGCAAGCTGACTCCTCACGAGCTCAGAGGGGGAGGAGCTACAACGTCAATCAAGAAAGGGGCGTCGCAGGAGCAGGTGCTCAAGAGGGGAAGATGGAAGAGTGCTGGAGGAATGGCACCGTATTTGGAGGACTCCCTGGAAGGCCAGGGTGGAGCTCTTTCGCTCTAATTAGTAGCTTAGCTAACCATTCTGGAGCTTATTTCTCCTTTAATTGTATCACGTATCACAGCGTTCACCTAAATTTCTTTCTTCTTGATTCTTCTAAATTTTATCACGTATCTTTCAAAATTTCTCGGTGTTCTTATTGATTCGGTTTTGTGTATTTTGTTACTTCCTCGTTGTTTTCTCCAGTTATCAGGGTCGGCAAATAAGCCGCGGTTTCCTCAGTTATTTGTTGTTATTTTGGTTATTTTGTCCTCAGTTATTTTGTCCCTTGCTCACCACATTTCACATGCAATTCGGTGTCATCATATGAATGTTTCACATACAATCATATTTCACATGCAATTCGGTGTCATCATATAAATGTACGTGTTGTGTCTCGTGGCTCTTCATGGCACGGACGTCTGTTGTGTATGTATGTTTTCCCTCACGTCGGTCAGTAATAAAGGCCTTCCCCTAGTGTTTTCCCTCACGTCGGTCAGTAATAAAGGCCTTCCCTCCGTGTTCGGGAAATTCAAACAGCTGTTATGTGGTAGCCGAAGGGAACTTGTGACCGTAGGCGGAAACATAACTGATTTTATATAGACTCCTCCTGTCGTAAACTCCATCCGTCGTCCTATATAACCTCTGTTTGAATACATCCGCCTTAGGGATGTTAAACCCTTACTGCAGTGAATAAACCATGAACATGATGGATACGTTTTATTCGTGCCAACATATGCAGTGAATAAACCATGAACCATGAGGTTCAAACATCAAAACAACTGGCCAACTTGTATTGTACACGTGAATAATCAGATAATATTGAGATCACACATGGTAAAACTTGAATAAAACAGCAAAGGATACGCAATGCATTCATTTTTTGAGAAAACATTTTTTAAAAGAACAGTGGTAAGATAATGCGCTATTTTATATCTCACCTAGATAAAAAGTAGCTACAACACACTGATGGCATCCCGTTGCCATAACAGTCTTCTATTCCGTGTCTTTATATATATAGTGGCTAAACCCTGAGGTTTGATTAAGAAAACTTGTATTGAACACTAATGCAGATAAGGTTCACACAAATAACACCCGTATTGCCTTCACATTGGCATTACTCCTCCTTGCGCCTGAATTGAATCCTTAATGTATGGCGCCATCCCTTCTCTAGACTGCCACCGTCCTCTCACTTGTACTTCCTCCCATGCCGCGCCTTCCTCCAACGCTGCCGACGCCCCTCCTCCTCTCAACTGGTGCGGCGTGAGCTTCTCCACACCCGCTTCTTTACAGGCTCTCTTCAACTCTTTCCGCAGATGGTCGGTAGATAATGGGTTGCCCGTAGAAAATGATGGGAACAAAGGCGAGTACTTTCCGCTTGGGATCGACTCCTTATACTTGTCCCACAGCTGTCTTCCTTCGGAGCCTGGTGCCAGTCCTATGAAAGTAGCTCTACCTTCTCCTTGTTGGTCGTTTTTTGCTCTTCTGACTCTCACTTCTAATGTTTCTCCTCCATCTACGACATCTCCCCTCAATAACGCTACTGTCTCTGAGCTTCTCAACAATGCGGAGAACATCAAGGCCACCGCCACTCCTATCCTCCAATCTTCTCTATCAGCTTCTTCTCTCAACGCCCACCTAATTATCGTTTTGACTTCCTCTTTACCCGCATGCTTATGATGCTTCACTTTCCTCGTTCTCGACATCGTTGCTTTGGCGGCATTTATGATACTCCTCTGTGCATTGTTTTCCTGCTCCATACCTGTCGCGAATGCGAACCCTGCCGTTGCCACCCCAATCGAACTCGCCGCTGCACCTTCCGTCACCTTCTGCAGAACATAGGCAACCAGCGACATTGGACACTCCTCGTCCAAACCCAATTGCGCCGCTAGCTCCCTTCTTTTCCTCTCTGACGCCTCGTATGCGACCTTAGTACTTCCTGCTATCGCACCTAGCGCGACCTCGTAGGCTACATCACTCAAACTCTGCGGCAGCATAGCTTTAACTTCCTCCAGCCTTCTTCTCTTTTCTCCTGCAACCACACTCAAGATACCTTCAGGGCGGGTGGGTGGGCTTTCCACTCCAACTTTAAACGCTCTCCTTTAGGCACACAAAACGTAGACTGACTATCCTCCTTCCCTAAGAAACCTCTCGCGTTCTACCGCAACGCGACCGCTACGCACCTACCGTCCCTAAGGCCCGTATTCAAACACCAATTATATAGACTCCTCCTGTCGTAAACTCCATCCGTCGTCCTATATAACCTCTGTTTGAATACATCCGCCTTAGGGATGTTAAACCCTTACTGCAGTGAATAAACCATGAACATAGACCAAGGTAGAGACCGTGAATTTACACTTTTCAGAACTTACATAGACAGAACACGAATTCCGATTTCGCCCTTACGTCGCTGAACGGTCCCAAAGCATGAGTTCCTGGTACTAGGATACTTGCCCCTTTCCCGTAACAAAGTACGTCCTGTACATACGGTCCCCATGTTTCGCCTCTCTTCAACATACTATACCATGGACTACTTTGCCACAAAGGCACTCCCAAAATCACTTTAGATTTACACTCTCTCGCCATACGTATACTTTTCACTATTAATGAAGTCGGCGGAACCAACCACAAAAGAAGTCCTGACTTCCATACTTCTTCCTGCACGAATGCGTCGACTCCCTTAGTGCTTGGGACCTCCCTCCTGGAGAAAAACTTCTTACACTTAGTATTTCTTTCATCTGCAAACATGTCTGCCACTGGCAATCCCCACTTTGCTACGCACAATCTGAATATCCTCTCCTGGATTCCCCAGTCATCATAGTCCACAACTCGACTTTGTAAATCTGCCTCCGTATTCCACTCTCTTGGAACCCATGAAACATGGAAAACCGCGTTCATTTTTAATCTTTGTTCTTCAATAGCGATAGCAATCTCATGTAAGTCTTCTTTTCTACTTCCTTTTTGAATTATCGCAACCGCCGCTTGACTGTCTGACAGTATCTTCACCGTACTTCCTTTTAACTCTTTCTCGAACACTTTAACCCCAAACCAAACGGCTTTCAATTCCCTTTTTGCACTCGATTCTTTCCTTTCTTCTTCTGATAAGTTTCTACCACCCTTTCTGCACACTCCTTGCTTCTTGAATACCACCCCTAATGCTACGTTGGAAGCATCGCACTCAATCGTTATGCCCGCCAACCACTCTCCTTGCAACAAGCTTCTCATAGGGTTTCCCCTGAACCTCTCTATCCAATACTTTATCTCACCTCTTTCATGCTCTCCCAATTCGACTCTCATCCTGTCCTGCCCTGTTCTTCTGGCTTCAGCTACTACCGCCCCCATATGTCTCGTCCGGAGACATGCTTCCGGACCTAAAACAACATGGCATGACTGCACTGTGCCAAGCACCTCCTCTCTTTCTTTTATCGTCGGCCACACGCTCGCCGCAATATTGTTTAATCGCTCTAGTGCCTTCTGTATTCTTCTGTCCGAAGGCATAACTATGCCTCGTTCCAAATCAATCTGATATCCTAGCCATACGCCCCGCTGGGTTGGCCTCCATTTGGACTTGTTCTCCTCCACGTGTGCGCCTGCTAGCTCCAGGTCTTTTCTCACCACCTCTACTGCCCTGTGGCATTCGTTCCAAGTTTTTCCCCATACTATCCCATCATCCAAATACATACAGCAACTGATGCCTTCCGCTCTCCACTTCCTCACCAGAGTTCTGAACACCTTAGTGAAAACATATGGGGCTGATTTCAAACCGAACGGCATCGCCGCAAACCTAAACTCCCGCGTTCTTCCTTCTATTTTCCAATGAAACCCAAGCCACTTTCTATCTTCCTTCGCAATAGCCACATGATGGTATCCTGCTTTCAAGTCAAAAGTTGCCATAAACCCATTCACCGGCAGATCATACCAGATTGTTTTCAAATCCTCGTATCGGAACGATGTATTATTCAACAACTCGTTAACACCTCTTAGATCGTGGATCAACCTCAACTTTTCACCTGTCATCACCACGTGTAGTGGCGCGATCCTCCCTCTTTTTTCTTCTATGACTGCCGTCTTCAACCATCGCAAAACCTGCTCTGTCACGAACTCCCTGCTTTTTGCCGTCGATGGGTTGTTACTTCCTGTTACTAAAACACTCGTACTTTCCGCTATTTCAATACCTATTCTAAAGTTGAGCCTATACCCTTTCTCTATGACCCCCAAGACAAACTCTGACGCACCAATCTCTTTCCAAAACTCAATGCAACTCTTCATGTTCTCAAACGCGACTGAGTCATTTAACCGACCTCTCTTGTCGACACTGTGACTTGTAGTGTCCAAATTGTCCGCATCCAAAGCATGGCCCAGGCGCCCTTCTCCTGTCTTCGAATCGGGACGGCAGTTCTGGTCTACCACCGTCCCTCTGTTGAAAGGGCATATACCTATTGGGTCTTACTTGCTCTCTTTTCATCTTTCCTCCACCAAGACTAGCCATAGCAGCAATCATCGACAGATTGCTATCCCCAGCCGCTGTTTGGAAAGCTTTCATCTGGTCCGCTATGGCGAAAACACCCGGGTTCCTTTCCGCTGCCACCAGCAAGGCATTTCTTTCCTTTAATTCATCTATGGCTTTTCCTATCTCCTCTGGTTGTCCCGCTTTAGCTTTCTCCAGGAAATTTAAAACTTTACAGTTAAATTCTAATTGGGCTTGGTGGCTTATACTGGTCACTTTGGGGGCCTGATGGGTTGGGGTTGCACTCAAGTGTGGCCGTAGAATCTCCACCAGCTGCTGGATTCTCTCCTCATTCATCCCCGTTTCCTCCATATTCTCTGTAACGCTCTTGTAACGAATTGCGTTTTATCTTACGAATAATTGCGAGAACAACTGCCGAATAATACACAATGTATTTCCTGCGAACAAGAATCTTACTTAAAAATTACGTTTGATATTGCCAGCGATTGCGATGACAACTCTAATTAAAACACAATGTTTTCCTGAGAACGTGAATCTCTCCTGAACATTGCACACACAATTATAATTGACAACTTTCAAAACAAAACTCCAAACTTTCCACTCCAACTTTAAACGCTCTCCTTTAGGCACACAAAACGTAGACTGACTATCCTCCTTCCCTAAGAAACCTCTCGCGTTCTACCGCAACGCGACCGCTACGCACCTACCGTCCCTAAGGCCCGTATTCAAACACCAATTTTTTCTGCTCACTGATTTTCTGCTATCTGGTTTTTTTTTGAACTCTCTCGCTGCAAGAAAAAAAGACATCGCTGCTCATGTCTCGAACGTTATATTTCTCTCACTAATTGTACACATTTTAGGTTCTTTCTTTTTACCGTAGTAATGTTTTCGTGGTGAGACACTGGAGCGTTCAAAAAAACCAGATAACAGAAAATCAGTTAGCAGAGAAAAAAAATCAGTTAGCAAAGTGAAAAGTGATATTCTAACGCTCCATTAGTCATTAATTTGACAAAATGTTTTAATTATATGAGACATTTTCTTATGCGGTCTCGTTAGCCTAGGCCGTACGGCCTCGTTAGCGTAACCTTTGCTTAAGCCTAAGCGAAAAAGTAAGGGATTAAAAGATGAAAGGAGATGTTTTTCAAATGATTTTTTTTCACATACTCAAACACTTCAGATCCAGCTTCGCACTTCTCAGAAACGTTTTTAGCTCGTGACACTAACTTGTCCATACTAACTATGCGATACCCAATTACTCCGTATAAACGCTGAGGCGAACGAGTGAGGGTGTCTCAGCTTCTTATCTGACCCACTCCAGAAAATTAAAGAATCAGAATATCGCACCTTACCAGCACTGGCAAAAAAAGGAAAGACCTTTAATTGGAGCAAAAGAATCAGAATAACGAGAGGCAAGCGAGAACGGGCAAAGGAAGGAGAGATTATAGGTCACCGTGACAAACTTTCTGACACGTACTAGCGAACCAGGCAGGAGATGGAATTGAGGCTAGAAACTTTGGTACGACTTTACCCCACGCCTCACTGCGTCTCTGACTTTCTGGGTGTGGTACAGCGCATGCAACTCTATACCGTTTATAAAGCAGAGAAATAGCAAAGGTTCTAAGACCGAGCCTTGTGGTACTCCACTCAAAACTGGAAAGTAATCCGAGAAACTCTCACCGACACTTACGCGAAAAGATCTGCAATTCAGGAATTCTTCGACCCATCTCACAATACACGGGTTGATTCCAAAAGCAATAAGCTTATCTAATAATTTTCCATGAAGCACTTTATCGAATGCTCTGGAAAAGTCGAAATAAACGATATCTAGCTATCTATCGTGCTCATCAGTCAAGGAAACTTCCCACTCACTTATTGTTTTGAGAAGTTGTAACTCGCAACTTCTTCTCGAGAGAAAACCATATTGAGACTTGCAAATGACATTCCTATAGCTTGATAACCACTTAAAAGTATATAAGTTTTCTATTGATTATTCTAATGACTCTTCCAGGCGGATATCAAATGATAACTGTTTACATCAACGTAGCACTTGCCACTCTGGGGCACTGTAGATATCTTATGTCCAGTTTGACCCTTCGATCTTCTCCCCTGTCGATTCTGTTTTTTTCCCGTCAAATGGTCGAATGAATATTTATCAGCAAGATTTGAATAATTGAACGAAGCTTGGCAAGACTAACCGAAGACAGAACATGTTAGTAGCTCGATTATGGAAAAATCGAATCTTGATACGAAACGTCATGGACTAAACGTAGTCTAGCTGAGAACAGTTCAGAATTTTTTTTGTCAAACTCTTCTCGAACTTAAATCAATAAGAGAGACAAAATTTATGTTACATTAATTGTTGACAAATTTTGTTGCCGGTAGTTCCCAAAACGAGCCAACGCAGAGCAATAATAGCGTATTCCCATAGGTAAATTTGATCCTCTATGCTTTTGAACGCCTGTTAAAGTTCAAGTAAGACGGGTTGTCGCCAATATTCCTCGGGATTTTCTCGCCGGTTGTTATTGAAACGAGACGACGCGAATTACTAGGAGCGTATTTCATTAGTAATTACTAGGAGCGTATTTCATTAGTAATTACTAGGAGCGTATTTCATTAGTAATTACTAGAAGCGTATTTCATTAGTAATTACTAGGAGCGTATTTCATTAGTAATTACTAGGAGCGTATTTCATTAGTAATTACTAGGAGCGTATTTCATTAGTAAAAACAGCACCGTTTCCTGAGAAAAAGTCAGCGTATCGACCTCATGTTTTGATGTATGACATCAAACCTTTTCAACAATTAATTTTTAATAATCATGTTAAAAATGGTATATAACATATTTACAATCTTTCTCAAGAGTCGAAGAAAAATAATATGTCTAAGTCAGTATGTAAAAAATCATTTTACTACTCATACAATATAAAAAAAACGACGCCATTTTTTATAATATAATAAATATATAATGTATAATATCTAAAAATTATATTTATTACTGTTAAGCGGTATTATAAAAAGAACGCTTTTCTACGGACCTGGCAATTCAATCTGGACAGCATATTTGAATCTTTAAAAAAAAGTTAGATTACATTAATAATAAAACTAGATTTTCTGTGCGATAGTTCAATCATTTTTCATCTTAACCAGGTGTCACTGCCTTTAAACTGTGTAACTTAGAATTTAAAGATTTTTCATCCATCTTCCATCTCTCTTCTGTCTTAATCGTGAATTCTAGAGTTACGCTCCATTCATGACGCAATCGCTTGATAAGCATGCGTTACTAAGAGAACAAGGTATATGAGCCTTTCATATAACACTATCGCACGGAATAGCAATGTGTCCCCGTGGTGTAATGGTAACACGCGCTCCCTGCTTGAGTCGAAATGGTCTGGGTTCGATCCCGCCCAGAGGACTAGCTTTTTTCTGTGCGATAGTTCAATCATTTTTCATCTTAACCAGGCGTCACTGCCTTTAAACTTTGTAACTTAGAATTTGAAGATTACAATAAGTGATTGGAAACAAACTCTTAAAGATTATACAACTTTAATACCACTTTTTAAAAAAATGGATAAGGGCGTTTTTTTCTCTTCGTAATTATTGAACAGGAATTTCAGAATTATAAAACAATTTTCCTTGAACGTTTTTGTATACCTGACCCTCGGACATTATTTTGCAGTATGTCTGTACCACTAGTTTTCATGAAGCAATATTAGCTGAAACGAATCCTCTAATAATTTTAACTCATACCCTTTTTCACCTTCTGCGTTATTGAACTCAAACCTGCTTTTAAGCAGTTTTTCTCATACCGTGAGCGTAACTGTGTGACAATTTTAGAACGAACCATTTTCGAATTTCGCCATTTTCACAATATCTAATCTAACTTTTCTAATAATCTAATACCGGTATTATCAGTAATTCTCACTTTTCGACGTTTACCTTGATTACCCTCATCAATAACAATAGGTGGGGTGCTTCAAATAAGTTCAAGTCAGAGAACATCACAAAGTCTACTCTTTCTCATCCGAACTTGATTATTCAAGTTTCAAATAGTTTTCAATTGCAGCTTGCAGTTATCACAAACTGAATTGGCTTACTAATAAGACGCCTTCTTACGTTTTGTTCTTACAGAATTGACAAGGAGAATGGAGGTACTATTTAAGCTTTACTGAGAGTGAGCATTTCTAACGAAATTCTGTGAATTTAAAATTTGTTTTATACATTCGACCATTGTTACAATAAAAGCAATCTTTATCTTGCTTAATCTCCCTTCTCACGCATCTTTCTTTCTGAATACTTTTTTTCGTTTTTTATCTCTTTTCTCTTTTTTCTATATCTCTGCCTTACATTTTTGCTCATTTCCACTGATCAACTTTGATCTCGCAACAGCTTACCCATGTTCACAATCCTGTCACCTTCAAATAGGTCTATATCGCTTTCATTTCAGATAAAAATTACTTTCTGTCTAATCGTTTCTTTTTCTAAATCTTTATTACTTCTTTCTTATTATCCGGTCTACTTTTACTTAAACAATTCTGGAATGGTACTCACTTTCCCTCTATTGACTGTATCAAATCTCCTCAAGACTTCTTCTTTAGTCATCAAATCTCACTTTAGATTGTGATTCGAAGTCAAAACAGGAACCAAACTCAGTCACTGATGAGTTCCCGTCTACTGACTCTCTTATTGCTTTGCTTGTTCTTTGTGGCAGTTACCAACGCAGTACTGGGAAACTATTTACTGGTGAGTCTTTCCTTGGAGTTAAGTTTTTCTTCTTCAAAATTTGTTTATATTACACCTAGCACTATGAAAGTAAATTGTCTCCATATATGATATTCCAAAGCCTGAAAAAAACTGGTAATAAAATGGAGCCAGCTCTCTGAGTTGAAATTTTGCGACACTTTGACTCGCGATTGAACCTCGGCACTTCTTTGCCAAGCACCCTATTCTCACCATAGACCATAATACAGCGTAGTATAGCTTATCAAGAGATGGTAATGCTGGTTTTTCTTCCGCAAGCAACCGGATAATCATACTTCAATGGCGAGTCGAGGTCCCAATCCAAGAGCTTCTTGCCTATCTTCGATCTATGTTAAGTTGAGAACATAAAAATTCCAGCCAAAACATTGCTGCGCTGGATTTCACAGCCACTCAAGTTCTATTGCGAGAAGAAGTTGCTACGAGAGCCTCATTAAGGGCATTAACAACATTTGATTTACGCAATTATCTCAAGAGAACAGTAGATGCTTTTTCGGTGTGAGCTACAGTAGACAACATATCCTAATGCTTTTTCGGTGTGAGCTACAGTAGACAACATATCCTAATGCTTTTTCGGTGTGAGCTACAGTAGACAACATATCCTAATGCTTTTTCGGTGTGAGCTACAGTAGACAACATATCCTAATGCTTTTTCGGTGTGAGCTACAGTAGACAACGTATCCTAATGCTTTTTTCGGTGTGAGCTACAGTAGACAACATATCCTAATGCTTTTTCGGTGTGAGCTACAGTAGACAACATATCCTAATGCTTTTTCGGTGTGAGCTACAGTAGACAACATATCCTAATGCTTTTTCGGTGTGAGCTACAGTAGACAACATATCCTAATGCTTTTTCAGTGTGAGCTACAGTAGACAACGTATCCTAATGCTTTTTTCGGTGTGAGCTACAGTAGACAACATATCCTAATGCTTTTTCGGTTTGAGCTACAGTAGACAACATATCCTAATGCTTTTTCGGTGTGAGCTACAGTAGACAACGTATCCTAATGCTTTTTTCGGTGTGAGCTACAGTAGACAACATATCCTAATGCTTTTTCGGTGTGAGCTACAGTAGACAACATATCCTAATGCTTTTTCGGTGTGAGCTACAGTAGACAACATATCCTAATGCTTTTTCGGTGTGAGCTACAGTAGACAACGTATCCTAATGCTTTTTCGGTGTGGGCTACAGTAGACAACATATCCTAATGCTTTTTCGGTGTGAGCTACTTCACGTGAATAACAACAAACCTAGAATACGTCCAGCTCCTCAGGCAATGTCAAACTAGACCCTCAATTGCCAGTTAGATTCTTGACTGTAAGCCAGAGTTCTTTAAAAAGAGTATTCAAACATATTGAATTTTCAGGAAGCCGTCCATAAGAGGCACCAGGAGCTAGGGTATGAGAACTTAACAGAAAGTTATCGTTCCAATTGGACCCGTTTCCTTGAATTACTGGGTTGGAGTTGATTCAATTCAGCAAAACGCAGTGGCTTTCGATAAAAAGTTCCATTGTATAAATCCAGGTCGAATCAGTTGTAACTTTGCTATTAGCTATTAGCTTTTTTTTTGTTGTTGCTCAGACAATGTATGTAATTATTAGCCATTGTTATTATAACAATAAATGATTTTCTTCAGAAATATTTGATCACCGGTTTGCTTCTCAGCAGCCGCAAACGTGAGTGGGTGGGTACATCAAAAAGTTAAATTTTGACGAAACGGCACGCTTCAGTTAGCTGTTCAGCAAGTGGGAGCTAAGAAAACAAGGAAAAGCAATATGAAATGATTTGTATCACATTCATTAATCACCTGATTTTGTTCAACAGCGCATCCTTAACTTCACGGTCTCTAACTGATTATGAATAACCGAAGAACATGGAAACGGAATCGTTAGTATATGTGACGCTTGATGAAGCGTTAGAGCTTGAACCTACATTTTTTGAAAAGAAAAGAAAACTAATTTGAACGGGTCCGGGCGTGGCATTATGGTAGTGTGTTCGTTTATTGTGCGTAGAGTCCCGAGTTCGACTCCCACCCCGAACAGATCCACCCAAACCAAGGGGTTGAGAAATGTTAGCAGTGCTCATGCACGATTTTGATTCTCCCCAATGCTGCTTTTTACTAGCAGTGATCTAGCGGGCAGCCACTGGTTGGTTCTATCAGGATAGGTCTGTCCCGCATCCCAGGGAAGCGCGCACCCTGCCGCGAGGCGGAAACGAGCGCGAGGAATATTACTCATTTGAACGGGGCCTACAATACTGAGAAAGATTAGAGATGGGAAAAGTAGGAAATTATTCGAAAGTGACTTCGTTTTTCAGTTTACAGCCTAAACTTGGTACCGTCACATGTGTGAAAATCTCTGACTTAATCCGCATGAAGAATTCTTAAAAAGACAGCAAGCTTTCCTTCTTCTAACGTTTTTACTAATGGAAATCAGAATTCACTTTGTATTATAGATATCACTTCCTAACTTTGCCCAATTCGACGCGCCTTTAGCTCGCAGCCGGATAATCGCCAAGCTTTGGTCTATAAAGTCTTTTCATTTGAGCTTCTTTTGGCTTTGTGGTGAATTACACTGGATGTTCAAAAGGATTAAGACCTCTCCTTCTTTATGCGGAGAAGCGCTCGATGGTTCGAGCCACAAGAATTCTATGTAGTAAGACGGTTTCTTGCCTCTAGTCTTCGAACTTAGCCGAATCAAATTACTAAGAGCATATTCCTATAAAATTCGAGCTTCTGAACGCCTATAAAATTCTCTGAACGCCTATAAAAAAGTCTTCAAAACAAGCCGACGCAGTTCATCAAGAGCATATTCCAATAGAGAAGCAGCCTCATCATGTATTTGATGTATGAATGAACAAATATATATGAAACCCGCTCAACACTGTTGCCTACTCATCATATTATACATATTTACAAACTTTAAACTCTCTCTGGAGTCGATGGAGAATGATATATGAATAAGTCAATATGAAGAATAAGCACTATATAACTCATTCAACATAAAACGAAACCTTTGATATTACTGCTGGAAAGGCTATCCTTATGACCTGCCAATCTAACCTACGCATCATATGTAATTTATCATAAACATGCAACGAAATTAGATTACAATAAGTGAAAGAAAATCCCAAAACGTCAATGATTAAACAATGTTAAAACCACTTCATTAACAATTTGCTGAAAGGCAATTCTTGAACATAAGTTCCATGATTCTATTTCGTGGATTTTGCTTTGCAGCATGTCTGTCTGTTCCGAAGAGTGATAGAAAATGGATGATAAATCTTCAAGTGCTCAGTCACTGGAAGTGACACCTGATTCAGGCACTGACTGGTAGAAAACGAACATTAAATAACCCATCGAACGGAAAAAGCTGATCCACCGGGCGGGATCGAACCCAGTCATCTCTTTTCAATCCGGGAGCAAGCGCGTTACCATTACTCCCTGCTGTGCTATTCCGAGGTGGCTGGGTTCAATTTCGCCCAGAGGACCAGCTTTTATCGTGCGATAGTTTTTTGAATTGTCGTCTTAATCACGCGTCACTGCCTTAAAACTGTGTAACTGGGCATTTGAAGATTATTCTAAGCAGTTTTCCTCATACTTTTAACGTTACTGTGTGACATTCTTGAAACAAACTATTTTCGATTTTCTCCAATTTTCAAAATATTTACTCTTACTTCTCTAATAAGCTATATCTCTAAAGCTAGTATTTTCAGTATTTTCAGTAGTGCTCACTTTTCGAATTATTTCTTGCTTATCTTCATCAAACACAAATTGGAGTTCTTTAAATAAATTAAAATCAGAAAATATCACAAAAGGCTCAAGTTAAAATGTTCTTTCTCACCCGAAATCGATTATTCAAGTTTAAAATAGTTTTAAACTACTCCAAGTACTGAAAAGTGAATTGGCTTACTAATGAATAATAACTTTCTGCCTTTTCATGTTTTCTTTTTTTTTAAATCGAGAGGGAAAGAGAGCTGTTGCTATTTAAGCTTTACTTGGGTGAGCATTGCTAGCTTTCCAATGATAGGCTGAGAACTTTCCCATTCTTCATACACAAAAAATACAACAAAAAAATCCTTTGTTTTTCATCTAAATAGAGCTCTCTGAATAGATTTATGTCGCCTTTATTTTCTTCTCTCCCTTTTTTTTCTATCTATATATCTGCCCGATGCTCTCATTCATTTGACCTTATCCTCCTGGATTTCGCAACAGCTTCCACATTAAATTTTTTTATAAGTATTCAATAGATCGCCCTTCTATTTATAAGATTGAAACAAAATATTTTTGTCGAGTATTCCCCTTTTTTATATTTGTCGGTTCCTTTTTACTTTTCCGGTAATGTTATACACTGCGCGTCATAATTATGCTCGCACCCTATTTTTTCAGGTTTTTCGGAAAAATAAAAAAGAATTTAGGCTGTAAGATATATCAATAGTTCAATACTGTTTCAGAGTCATTGTCTCTGAATTTGGTGTAAATTGATCGACAAATAAGTTTTTTCACAATCTTTTATTGATTTCCGACCGCGTCATAATTATGCTCGCACCGGATTTTCACATCAATAACAGCACAGAAACGTTTTTTAGCTCTATTTTAGTAAGTGATTGGCCCACCAGATGACTTTATGACACTGAACACACCATTTGGCATTGAATCAACTAGGTTATGAAGCGTCTGTGGACTGAGAGCCTGCCAGGAGTCCGCTATCGCGTCTTTGAGCTCTTGTACACTACAAAACTGTTTTCCATTTGCATAGATCTGACGCACAATGATGCCCCAGAGATTCTCAATAGGATTGCAGTCAGGACTGCATGCCGGCCAATCCATGACATCGATTCGCTTAGACGCAAACCAAGCCTTTGTCGAATTGCTCACGTGAATGGCGGCGTTGTCCTGCTGAAAGGTGTACTGTGCACGACCACGCTGCCGCAGGAATGGAACCAAATGAGTGCCTAGAAGCTGCTGATAGTCGTCTGAGTTCATACGAGTCGAAATAAAATCTAGAGCGACCGTGCCGTTGTCACAGAACGCACCCCAAACCATGACGGTGCCACCCCCGAAATTGCGTTTCGAGAAATATAGGGGATCTTTGCGTAGATCTCACCAGTAGTGCGAGAATCCATCCGGCCCGTCCAAATTGAATTTTTTCTCGTCCGAAAAAACCACCTGAAAGGTTATTAATTACTAAACTGACCGAAGAAAAAAAAAATAAAAATTAGACCTTTTTCCAGTTTCGTGCCATGTTTTCCCTTGCGTTCTGTGACAACGGCACGGTCGCTCTAGATTTTATTGCGAGCATAATTATGACGCGGTCGGAAATCAATAAAAGATTGTGAAAAAACTTATTTGTCGATCAATTTACACCAAATTCAGAGACAATGACTCTGAAACAGTATTGAACTATTGATATATCTTACAGCCTACATTCTTTTTTATTTTTCCGAAAAACCTGAAAAAATAGGGTGCGAGCATAATTATGACGCGCAGTGTATGTACTATAAAGATCTTCGTATCTGCAATAAGAATCTCTCTCTTTTTTTATCTTTGTTGTCATCTTAAGCAACGTTGGACTGAGACTATAATGAATGAAATCCATCGCACGGGCGAAAATTTGGCGCTCGGCTGGGACCGAACCTCCGCTGCCTAACCGGGGCTTGTAGAGAGTTAACCAATAACCAATTTGGTGTATTTGTTGTATCACATGGTTATCTCTTTAAACTGCTTCTCCTTCAGATTGTGTTTCGAAGTCAAAACGAGAGTCATCCCGATTCACAGATGAGTTCCCGTCTACTGACGCTCTTATTTATTTGCTTGCTCTTTATGGCAGCTTCCAGCGATACAATAGGAGACTGGGTTCAGGTGAGTTCAGGGGCCGTATTGACTGGGTTCAGGTGAGTTCAGGGGCCGTATTGACTGGGTTCAGGTGAGTTCAGGGGCCGTATTGACTGGGTTCAGGTGAGTTCAGGGGCCGTATTGACTGGGTTCAGGTGAGTTCAGGGGCCGTATTGACTGGGTTCAGGTGAGTTCAGGGGCCGTATTGACTGGGTTCAGGTGAGTTCAGGGGCCGTATTGACTGGGTTCAGGTGAGTTCAGGGGCCGTATTGACTGGGTTCAGGTGAGTTCAGGGGCCGTATTCAGAGATCTAAGATGAAACCAGGGGTAAGTTTTACCCTAATATATTCTAGACCCAAGTTCAACTCAGTTCTGTATTCAGAGACAAGACGGGTGAGAGCTTCTCAGCTTTCCTACTAAACTTTAGTATAAAGTTTACCCTAAAGCATACACTCTGAATTTAATTTTGACGAACCTACAATTTAGTATGAAGTTTATCATAAATTTTAGTATAAATCTTTGTCTCTGAATACGGCCCCGGCTCTCTTTACTGTCTTGTTTTTTCAAAGTTTAAAAAAAATATAACTCATAATAGTCCGGGCGTGGCATAGTGGTAGTGTGATAGACCATTGTGCGAAGAGTCCCGAGTTCGACTCCCACCCCGGACAGATCCACCCAAACCAAGAGGGTTAAGAAATGTTGGTAGTGCTCATGCACGAATCTGACTCTCCCCACTGCTGCTAATCACACTAGCAGTGATCTAGCAGGCAGCCACTGGTTCTACCAGGATAGGTCTGTCCTGCATCTCAGGGGAGCGCGTACCCTGCCGCGAGGCGGGAACAAGCGCGAGGAAGGTTATTATATAACTCATAATAGAACTGAGAAAATTAATTCTCTACATGTATGACTCTAAAGCCTAGAAAAGCTGGTTATATGTAGACTAGAGCCAGCTTTCGAAGCCGAAATTCAGTGAGTCCTCAGGAAGAGGATACATTAAAACTTTCTTGCAAAGCTCCGTATTCCCGTCTTGAACAATCATACCGGGTACTACATATAGCTTATCGAAATATGACGATACTGTTTGCACCTTAGCAATCCACCGGATTAACATCCGACGATACCCCGATATACAACTCACTGATGAGCCCCACCCAGAGAGCACAGAAGTCTGTCAGAGCGGGGGCGAAACAGACTTTTGTGAATTAGCGTCATCGCGGTGATCGATAGTGATAGTGCTTGATTATTTTCTCCCTTCATTCTTTTTTTTCATAATATAGCTTATCGAAATATGACGATGCTGTTTGCACCTTAGCAATCCACCGGATTAACATCCGACGATACCCTGATATACAACTCACTGATGAGCCCCACCCAGAGAGCACAGAAGTCTGTCAGAGCGGGGGCGAAACAGACTTTTGTGAATTAGCGTCATCGCGGTGATCGATAGTGATAGTGCTTGATTATTTTCTCCCTTCATTCTTTTTTTTTCATAATTTAGCTTATCGAAATATGACGATGCTGTTTGCACCTTAGCAATCCACCGGATTAACATCCGACGATACCCCGATATACAACTCACTGATGAGCCCCACCCAGAGAGCACAGAAGTCTGTCAGAGCGGGGGCGAAACAGACTTTTGTGAATAAGCGTCATCGCGGTGATCGATAGTGATAGTGCTTGATTATTTTCTCCCTTCATTCTTTTTTTTCTTATTATAGCTTATCGAACGATGACGATACTGTTTGCACCTTAGCAATCCACCGGATTAACATCCGACGATACCCCGATATACAACTCACTGATGAGCCCCACCCAGAGAGCACAGAAGTCTGTCAGAGCGGGGGCGAAACAGACTTTTGTGAATTAGCGTCATCGCGGTGATCGATAGTGATAGTGCTTGATTATTTTCTCCCTTCAATCTTATTTTTTCATAATATAGTTTATCGAAAGATGACGATGCTGTTTGCACTTTAGCAATCAACCGGATTAACATCCGAAACGATACCCCGATATAATTTCGATAGCAATTCGAGATTCCAATCGAACAACTTCTTTTCTCTCTTTGGTCCACGAAAGGTAAGAGAAAGTGAATGAATAAATGAATGAATGAAAGAATGAAGAGAGACTCCAGCTCAACTGACCTTATGCCCGACTGAACAGCTACTCAGTGTATATTGCAAGAAAAAGTTGCTAAAACGCTGTCTGCTCCCACAAGAAGGAGAATGAGAGTCTCATCATGGACATCAACAGCCTGCTTCTTTTGCATCTCACTTAAGAAAACAACAAAATAACTTTAAATTTGTCCAGCTTCTCAGACAATCTCCAACTGAATCCTCAAGTGATCGATGTAAGCCAGCTAAATTTACTGAAAAACAGTTTTTGAGAAATTAAATCTCTAAGTTTTCAGGCAGAATTGTATAAGAAGCAGGAGAGAGAGAAACAGCGCACGGTTTTCGTTCCTAACCCTTCACCTTGGACACTTTTCCTTCATGCAATCGGCTGGATATGATTCAATTCCATGTAAAGTTGGTGCTGAGTTAAACGCATTGGAGGAATATCCGGAAGACAATACACTTATTTGCTGTGTCGTGCCTTTTTAAATGCGCTGTTGAAGAGACAAGATGGGTCCAAACGTTTCCGGAACGTTCGGACCCATCTCATCTCTTCAACAGCGCATTCAAAAAGGCACGACACAGTAAATAAGTGATTCAATCCAACAAAAACAGTTGCTATTGAACAAAACTTTTGTTTTATGAATCCAGAACGAATCAATTGTAACTTTGCAAATAGCTCGTAACTTATTTTGGAACTCATTTCATCAGACAATGTATTCAATTGTTTTCTATTGTTTACAATAAATAATTTTCCCCGAAAGTATTCGATCACCGGCCTGTTTCTCAGCATTTGCAGACGTGAGTGGGTAGATCAAAAAGATCGTGAGTGGGTAGATCAAAAAGATCGTGAGTGGGTAGATCAAAAAGATCGTGAGTGGGTAGATCGTTTTCGACGAAACGCACGTTTCAGAAAGACATACATCAAGTGGGAGCTGAGAAGACAAAATAAGCAGTATTATTATCTCCATTAACCGCCTTTTTTGAAAGTCCAGCATAAACTCCACGTTCTCTAACTGCCATCAATAACCGAAGAACATAAACGGAATCGTTCGTATAAGTGGTGTTATATGGCTATTGATTTATTGTTTCAATTGATGAAACGCTAGAGCTCGAACCTGCAATTTTTCCACAACAGAAATGACTAATTATTCGAGCAGGGCCTAGGATAATGAGATAGGTCAGAGATAGAATTTAAGGGAATAAACCGAAAGTGACTTCACATTTCAGTTTAATTTCTAGCAACAAAAGTTCTTTAGCAAGAATAGATCAAAAAACCTTACTAATATAAAGTTAAAACGTATTAAGTTAAACCGTATACAAATTTTTTCATTCAAGGTTTGATTCAAAGTTTTTCAAGCTTTAATTTTTAAAAAATTGAATGAACAAGTTTTGAATAGTTAATAACTGCAATACTCGAGCTTTGTCAAGTCGATTGGGTCTCCAATAGAAATGGTTTGCCCCTCACCTACCGAATACTTTATATTTTTAGTCTAAAGACGAGCATTGCTTATACCTTCCACAGAAAATGTTACAAAACTTATTCCTCATTCAATGTTAATATATAAGACGATGCTGGGAATAATTTTCGCCAAAATGCTCAAAATGTTGTTCCTCGGGCAGATTTCCCTTGAAAAACCAAGCTTTTCCATGGCAAGAAACGGAAAAAAGCGCCATGATGAATGGCAGCAAATAACATGCGTTTTGACGGGCCTGCCAAGAAAAACCGTCAAAAAACAAGCTTTCTACTTTGTACTCGTTTTGTCACTGCCAGAATCCGGTTTTTCTTTGTCCTTGTTTTGTCACTGCCAAAATCGGGTTTTTGTTTGTCCTTGTTTTGTCACTGCCACAATCGGGCTTTTTTGTAGCCCCTGCAACTCCTTAGCCTCATTTCTGGAATGATGGAGGATCGCTCTCAGGAACTCTTTGGGGAGTGCCAATACTAGGCTTTGATCTCATCCAAAAGGCAGAGTTGCAATACCAGCAGCTACAACGCCCACAGACCAACCATTTCTAGCGACGTACCCCAACCGAGTTTACTAAAATCGGTTGGGGTACGTCGCTAGAAGTGGTTAATATGTGGTCGTTGCAGAGCTGTGTTCAACGGACAAAAAGTGTTCAACAAAAGAGCCGAGTTTGGCAGTGCCAAAACATGTCACAAAGGAAAAACAAAATTGTCCGTGATTTGGCATGAACAAAACTTGGCCACAGAGTCATTCATCATTTGGCACTGCGAAATAGTGGCCGATTCTTCGTCCCTATTTTGGCAGCTAAAAAAAAGACTAATATCGGAATTTCCTTCTCCCAAGTTCGCATACTCGAAATCTTGGCAAAACAAAGTTTTTGGCTGAGGAACAACATTTTGAGCATTTTGGCGAAAATTATTCCCAGCATCGTCTTATATCCCAGAATCTTCCAATATCTATGTTCTTACTACATCCTATGTGCCCCTTTCTGTCTCGCTTTCTTAAAACTATTAACAACTAATGATGACTATAACTATTAATAATAACTATAACTATTGATAACAAGATTCTACTTTCACTAATGTTCGTCTATCCCATTTCCTCCGCGTCATATATTTATTTATTCGTACATTCGTGATGAATGTGACAACACATGGAGAGCGCAGCAAAGGAAACATGTATAAATAAACATTTAATATATATGGTGAAAGAGTCAAGAAAGAATTAACGTCGTGAGGGTACAGGTGAAAGGAAAAAAACAAGGAATGCAGGAATCATAGAAGAACTCAAAGGTATGTAAGTCCAATGCATCTAGAATATTCAGCGATATTAGTCCAACTCTAAAGTTCTGCATGGTTTGGATTACGAAAACAATGACAGGAAATTTAATCGAAAATCTGGATCTCCTGTAAGCAAAAAAGTGAAACAGAATGTTCCATTTCGTATGATTTATGTGGAAGGCGAAAGTAGAAGAACGACCATTATGCTAATTGAACATGTAGAACTTAGAAATGGGCACGTCAGTAGAGCTTTTGATAAATTTGAAAGCTAAGAGAATATCAGCTTCCAACCGTCTAGCATACAGAGATGTCAAATCAAATTTATAGTTCTGCATCAATCGTTCCTCGTAACTACAGCACCTACACACACACAAAAGGATGAGTTTGGGAAAGTATGCTAAAAAGGCATAGTACATGTGATTTATGAATAGTAACAATTTAAAAGTATTCCTGCGCATAAGTATGAAAGTATGCTAGAAAGGGCATATAATCAATGAATGAATGGTATACTTTTTAAAAGTATGCCTTGTTGGCTCTCTTCCTTTTCTTGGCACTTGTACAATCTGCCAACCCGGTTGACTGAGGTTGCTCTATATAAACTTATTGTCTCGATAACTTCATACGGGAAAAGCACGCATACAAGTCGTATCGTGTGAATCATTTAACCGAGCCATTCTGGAAGAAAGGCATCGGGAAAAAGTTTTGATTGTGAAGCGCTCACCTTGAAAAGGGACCTTCGGAACGCTTTTCAGGAAAAAAGGCCCTTCGGGAAAGTCACAAACAAAGAAAAAAAAAAGTTATTTGTAGATATTAAAAAAAATTAAAATACAAAATAAAATATAAAATAATGAAAATACAAATAATTTAGTATATTTAGCATACTTTCATTGTGCAGACAGCATACTTTCAATGTATCCCTAGCACACCTTCATTTTATTACTATTCATACTTTCAAAGTCTGAATAGTAACACTTGTGTGTGGAACAATTTGGAATACTTTTAAAGTATATAGTTCTATTTTCATGCTTTCGAAAGTATGACTACTAATACGATTTTTTGTGTGTGTTGTATCTAGTGCACAACGGAAGTGGAGCAGTTTTAAAAAAACATGCTGAACTCGCTCCAGTTTTCTAATCAATGTAACTCTATGTGGTGACCAAATAGCAGATGCGAATTCAATCATAGGTAGATCATATGCTTTATAGCATCTGATGTAAATAGTGTATCAGTAATTTTTAAAGCTCTCGTAAGCAGCTGCTCGATGTGTTCACAAAAATTTTTACATGAAAATCCATACCAGCAAAGTATGGGAAGCGTAACGATACGCTTGAAAGTATTCCGAGGAAGACTTTCTCAAAGTATTCTTTCATACCGCGAAAACATGGTTTTTCATGGAATCAAAGTATTCTAGGCATACCACTGTTTGTCGGGATACTACACAAAAGTATTCTTTTTCATGCCTCGAAAGTTTTTTTTCTCATGAAATCAAAGTATTGCAGGCCATACTTTGAAGTATGCCGTTTATTTTTTTTCCTTGATTTTGTGTGTCAAGATTCTTTTTTGTTTGTTTCTTTCTGGAGTCAATTTTTTTATGATTGAATCAACAAATTTATTTTTTAATAACAGCAAACAATGTTTTAACAGCAAACAGCAAACAATACTTTTTTAACAATTTAAACAAAACTAACAATAACAATTTTAACAACAATCAACAACAATTTAATAACAGCAAACAATAACAGCAAACAACAGCAAAATTAATAACAGCAAGGAACCGGGGAAATAATTTCGAGGGCGTTCGATTTACCGACTCCTCACCTCGGAAAAAAGTTTTGATGACAAAACATAGGTATTTATTTAAGTCTTCTATGAATCGAATTGCAACAAATGTCCGGAATAAAAACGAAAAGTTTACAAAACTTGAGAAAGAGACCCAGATAATCAGGCCGAAAACCGTGATAGTGGCGCATGTGAAATCGCCAAGTGCGCCTTGATCCGAAAATATGTGGAGCAGTGCAAACTCTGCAAACCAATTCGTTCTCGCCGCTCTGCATATGCGCCGTAGAGCGAACATGATATGAGAGATGAAGATCTTCTGAGAACTGCTGCTCACAACTCGCGAACGGACAGCGGAACATATCTTGAGAAAAGCTTTCAGAACATATCAATTTATACTGCAATTTATACTTTCAGAACATATCAATTTCAGAACATATCAATTTATACAGCGGAACATATCAATTTATACTGCCGGTCTGAATCAGAACGTTTCTTACCACCCGCATAATCTTTCCCGAGCGCATAGATATTGCAATTCATGCCAAGAAATTTAAATAAAAATCACTTTTTAGGCTTGAAATTTCCATTCTCTTTAATCCCATTATCTAAAGGTACCATTATCTCTTTATTCTCCCCAAATCGCACGCACCTCTGAACAGAGACTCGAACATGGGATTTAAATATTATTGAAAGCGTGAAATTAAAAATTAAAAGCATGGGAAATTTAAAAAGCAAAATGTATAAAGTTATAATACACCATAAAAGCATGATTGTGACCCCATGCATGACACAGGTGAAAGTTCAACGGTGTCAACTGTAAAAAAGAAGAATTTTTTGATACAGTACTTGAGTTTTAACGTTACCTTGGGTCACGCTTTTGATTTTTACGATGAGGCATACTTTCACAAGTATTGTATTAAAAAATTCAAAGTATGCCTCTTTAGCATACTTTGATATTGTTGAAGGGATATCGCATTGTGGCTGCCAGGAATACTTTCGAAATATTTTATTTCATGAAATGCCTTTATCCTTTTGAGCATACTTCCCAAAAGTTATGCTCTTTTTTTTGTGAGTGGAGCACGAAAGATAATTTGGTGTCGACATAGACTCCCAGATCTTTTAGATCAGCTCTCTGCCTTCTTCAGTCACATCGAAGATCGCTTCAGGCAAGTTCTTTTTTGCCATTGTTGATCTCTCGAGAAAATAACGAATGTGATTATAATCAGGGCTGGGCTTTTTTGGTTGTCGGTTTTTTTTGTTGATTTTTTGACTTTAAAAAATTGCTTCAAAAAGTCGACAAAAACAAAAAATCAAAATTTTCACCAAACTTTCTAGTGTGTTTGTAACCAATTTTGGTTACCTTTTATCCTAAATAACTATAAAATCGGTATCGCGACAGTTTGTTACAAGACAGTTTGTTACACGACAGTTTGTTACACGCCCTTCACAGATTATTTCGCTAAGGCTCAGTTAAAATGTATGCTGACGAGGCCGTACGGCTTAGGAAAGAGACCGCATGAAAAAATTTGTCACTTTTTTGATTCTTTGTCGATTCAATGACTAAATTTGTCGAAAAATACAGTAGTTAAAACACACTAAAAACAAAATCCCCTGACCTCTATTAATGAAGTATGGGCGAAACTGTAATATAGTGGTCCCGTGGAATTCGCATTTTTTGCATCTAACTTTTTCTAGGGTTACTTTAAGAGCTAAAAACGAATCTGAGAAGTGCGAAGTTGAATCTGAAGTGTTTGAGTATGTAAAAAATCATTTGAACCTGGAAAAAAGAAGAGCTGCTCTCGAACATGGAATTTAAAAAAAATATGGCATGTAGTACCTAAAGAAGATGTGATTCATCATTAAATCACTGTATAAACATAATTGCACAAAATACCTTTATTGGAACTTGTAAATTTAAAATAGAATGATAACAATTATAAGCATCTGACCTAGCGAACAAACGTTGTAAGATTTAGCTGCCTGCGCTCTACCGTACCTCTAAAAAACGTCTCCACTATTTTTTGACAAATTTAGTCATTGAATTGACAAAAAATTAATAATATGAGAAATTTTCTTATGCGGTCTCGTTAGCCTAAGCCGTGCGGCCTCGTTAGCATGACCTTTGCCTAAGCGAAAAAACAGTGAATAATAGCTAAATACAGATGATTTTTTTACATATCAAACACTTCAGATCCAGCTTCGCACTTCTCAGAATCTTTTTTTAGCTCGTAAAGTAACCCTAAAAAAAGTTTGATGTAAAAAAAGCGAATTCGACGGGACCACTATATTACAGTTTCGCCCGCACTTGAAGCTTTTCTTTGTTAAAATTCTTCTAAGCATTCATCTTACTTGCTTAACCAGTGTTGAAAATAACAAACGTTTTTCTAACAATTCCAGACCGTTGAAAAAATGATTGATAATGTTGTTGACATTGTTGAAATTAAATATTTCTCTAGAAAATATTATACCCTCATTTTCTTTTAAAGACGCGTATCATCACTTTAATGTTATTGATTTACGAAAAGTGCCGACTGTTGGATCTATTGAATTGGTCGGGGTTCATTTCCGGTTTTTGAGATTCATCAACTCATTTTTTCTCCTAAAAATGTCAACAAACATTTTCTCCAGGTTTTATCAGTTAAAACATAACAAAATGGATCAATAAATGGATGGTAAAAATTTTATTTGAAGAAAACAACTTTTTGATTTTAAGAAATTTTTTTGCCTAGCCCTGATTATAATAGTGCACTACTATACAATGAAAATGATGATTATTACTACAAACCTGCTTAAGTTTTAGGCCTATTATTTGGCTTAAAAAACTCAAATAAATTGAATATACCTTTTTACTGTAGCAATTGGCAATCTGGCCTTAGAAATATTATTTGATTAACTCAGACCTTCATTCATTCCTCTACTAATCCTCTTCCTTTCCGTCATATGAGTTGTTCATACAAATCTTTATCAACGAGTTGTTAATAGTTGAACAAGGCTAGTTGATCTCAATCGGTCAAAAATTCTAGGAAGTCGGGAAAATCATGAACAAATTGAATCTTTATGGGCAACGTTTTGAGTAACCCTGGTATAATCTAGCATACCATGTAATATCATACACTGCTACATTGCACAATCTACGCAAGATCTTTCAACGGTCATGTTTTTGCCAATTTGATAAGTACAGGGCCAGTGATAGGGCTCACTGGATTATGTATTACAGCATAAGAGGAGGGAGGGGGGGGGGCTTAATAACTTTTACTGTAGTTTATCAAAGGCTGGCCATATTGGAAAGTATTACTGGCAAGTTTGCTCAATTCATACATAACAAGCGACTTGTTATGCAGCTTGGTCGTGAACTAAACTTTGAGTACTATAGTACTTTGAGTACTAAACTTATAAAATTTTATTGCGAACCATCCTCAAGAAATGTAGAGGGTTCTATACATATTCTAATTGGAGCAATAAAAGAAAAACTTTAATACAATACTACTGCTAGCCTCGTAACAGGCTTCTAGCACAATCTAATACTAATCTATGACGAATTTACTTTTAAAAAGGAGTTATTTGGAACCGAACAACCAATATCATCATTTAAGACTCAGAAAAGCGTAAGTAGTAAAGATAATCCCAAAAATTGAATAGCCTATAGTCTCGTCATCAATGAAAAATCTATCACTCATTTTGTTGTCTTTACTTCAAACATTTTAAAGTGATTAAGGATGAAGTAAAAGTGCGTTATGGAAAAACACTGTATCACGAAAAAAGCGGAGAAAAAGTGCGACTTAAGGGAGAGATTTACAAGCGTAATCATGTTCTTGGGCGGAAAACCAAAGAATGCTCATTAAAGCGAATACGAATGTACATAATACATTATTCTCTACAAACCAATCTCAAGAAAAACAAGGATCATGACTTTTATTTCACGTGAAAGTACAGTTAATTTTCTGCGTAATCATGAATGATTTATAAAATAATGAAGAAAAAAACACGATGAAAATTTATGCGCACTAGAGCCATAAACATAAAGCTTGTAACGAGACTACAGTAATCGAATCATTCTACAGTACATTTTGTTCTGAAGCGATAATAACCCGTTACCAAACTTTGAATAATGATTAGATCAGTGAAAAATATGAATTTTTGGTGGAAGAAACAATTAATTGCTAATTCACTACATACAACAACACTCCTGCTCTGAGAGAGTTACTCGCCGCTGATTTTAATTTAATATTACAGTTCCAATTGATCAAGTCAATTTTCTGGTTGTTCTTAGGAGACTGCGTAATCCATACAATCACCCAAACAGAAGAAAGACTCTAAATCAAGCAACACAAATTCAAAGTATATACATAAACAAGAGGAAACACGTTAACAACAAGCTTCCTTATTATTTATTCTGATTTGAAAACACAAAATGAACAATCTGCCTATTCATACTATTACATTCTGCCTATTCATACTATTCATAGTTCTCGAATGAATGCGGAGAATGCGCTTCCTGTGAGATGCTTTGCGTCTTCCACGAGAAAAGATCTCGGAAACTGTAAAACATACGGTTCATATTGATAATCACAATGCTTTTCGAGTAAGAACGCTAGTCATCAGCTGATGTTTAGTGACTCTAGACTCAGTTCTACGTCATAAGATATCGTGACTTTATAAATAAATTGCTGCCAAAAACTTATATAATCATTGATCTTTTATCATCAATCTTATCCAATAATTGTTTCCCGCCTTCGATGAATCTCCATCCAAACCGCCACTGACCTTTGAAGTACTGGAGCGGTTAGTCGGTTGGCTAACAATATCATGGACACCACCGCAAATGCAACATTATACGCCAAGACCAGTTTGAAATTACGCAGCCAGTGCAGGGAAGTATAACGGCCGAGTAGATCGAACGTCGTGAGTCCTGCATAAGAAGTACGTCAACAAACGCTCAGCTATACAGTTCAAAGGCAGCATTGCCTGCTAAAGATGAAATATGATTGTACTACCGAAAAACTAGTTTAGGGGCGGGATCGAGCCCAGCCTTTTCTCTTACTCTGAACAAAAAATCATGACCTACAATTTTGATATAATATTATTTCATCAGGCTTCGAGCCTCAAAAGATATAACTGAGTATAACACTATCGCACGGAATAGCAATGTGTCCCTGTGCTGTAATGGTAAAACGCGCTCCAGGTTTGAGTCGAGATGGCTGGGTTCGATCCCACCCGGTGGACTAGCTTTTTCTTGCGATAGTTCAATCATTTGTCATATAACTGAGTATTTCGAACTTATAAGTATTTGGCTCAGAAAACAATTTCTAATCAAACGTGGCTGAGCCAAGTTTTGCCCGCGTCGCTTTTCCGAACTCAAAAAAGCGCCCAGTTAAAAAGGAAAATTCGTATCCCTAGCTTTTAATAGAAAAATCATAAATTTCAGCGTATAATCTACACCTTGGCCACTTCTCATTTGAAAAAAAACAGCCACTTGTTAACTGATATGTTTAACACTTATAATAAAAAATCTCATTCTGCTTATCAAGTATCAAAATGAGTATCCGCAATCATTCATGCTAAATTCGCTTCTTAGAAGTGAAGTATTATTCAAAATGCTTCCAGCTCTATTTGCGATTTGTAATTTACTCTCGCATACAAAATGTATCACTAGGAGTTCCTCGGAATACTACCATCTCTAGTTCTAGCCATGGGTTAAATAGTCATGTCAGACCTTCTGTCGGCGGGCCTCTGTTTTTCCAAATCATAAGGGAAGACCTTGATGTAAAACAAAAAATTTTCACGGTCCTCTGTTTTTTCTCATCATAAAGGGTGACCTTCATCGTGAAAAAGTGACCTTGCATTGCCTTTGAGCTACTTTCATTTCAAAACCTGTGAATAGCACCCATCATCCATTTACCATGAATATGTATTTGTGCTCAAGGAAAGAAGAATGATCGATGTGAAAATATTTTTTGAAATTCAGTAGCCGATACCACGTATACTTGCCTAGAATCTTACCGAGTGTACTCGCCAGGACCGGTATGGCAGAAGAGAGTACAACAATGGCGACGCAGTTGAGTATCAACGCCGTCATGCTGGTTTTCCCCTTCTGCGGGCAGATGGTTGACACGACTGGTAACGAGTAGAAGCCCACCAGAGAACACATCATCAAATGGCTGCAAATTATGTATTATCAGAAATGTCTAAATTTTTTTTAATTCTGAAGTTTATTGACGTGAAACAGATTCCCATTTAATTACCAAATGACGGCTGCAGTTTAAAAAGGCTGCAGGCATAGGGCTGCAGGCTCTACAAAGGACTTTCAATTCTTGAATAAACGACGTTTGGAATAATGAGAAGCAAGATCCAAGCTAACGGCAATTATTTGTATTTTATTTATTCATACATCAATACTGATGTGACAAAACATAAGATAACTCATACAATAATTAAGAGAGAGAGCTGCTCATTATTATAAACTTCCACGCTCAAAAAACGGTTGCTTCTTAAAACTGCTGCATGATAAACGTCATTGGATGGAATACTCGTAGTTGGTAACTTCTTGTCGCGAGGCGGGAACAAGCGCGAAGAAGATCACAGATTGTATGAAGACGATTTAGTTCATAGGGAGCAGTAGTATTGTGAGATATTGTAAGAATTGACGCAGTATATCTTTGATATAAGAAAATAATGAAGATGTCCCTTACGCGACAACGATTATTTCCAAAACCACTCCCACGATACCAAACGTGTGTCGCGATGATACCTGGAAATTATACCATAAACAATTCAAGCCTGGATAACTAGTTAACCATTTAATCACATCAAAAAGAGCGTATTTAACTAGTTATTGATTACATAATTACGAGTTTCTCTATTTTGTTTTAATTCTTCTCCTTGTTTTCTTCTTCTCTCATTTCCATGTGTGGTCGGTCACATTTTAAATAATGTATGAATAAATACAATTAGTTTGAAATATTAATGAAATTTTACATTTGCATCTGAGTAGTTCGAATTTTCATTCCAAAAAAAATCTGAAACGTGAATCTACTGATTATTTTTATATAATGTCATATAAACGGGAGTACCGTACATCGAAAAATTACCATGCACCTTATATATCCTAAAATACCGTACCTCTATGAACTGTGCGTAGGTTGGCAGCGCTCGGTAGCCAAACCAGAGCTTTAGCATGTTAACCATAACTAGGATGACTGACAGTGCCTGAAACAAGAAAACTTCATGTTGTTGTGACCAGCAGAGAATTTCATTGAAAAGTGGGAATGCTTAAGCCCTCCCATTTCTTGGCTTGCTCTGCTTTATACTTCTGTGTCCATTCAATTCCGCGTCAATTCCACTATTTTAAAAGACCCACGCTATCTGGACTAAACTAGTTTTTCTTGCCAAAACTAGTTTTTCTCTCTTTTGGAATATTCCTTCTTTCTGGAGACTTCGGGGTTCTTGACAACGGGCGACAACTCTTAACAAACTCTCTCTCTTCTTCATGATTAGCTATTATTTGAAATATTGATGACATCCGTATAAATCTAAGAAACTCGCCAAAACTTGACAAACTTCTTTTTCCAAATTCAATTTCATCAGTTCAAACTTGAAAACAAGCGGAAATAATTTTCTCGCACCTTTTCCGACGGGGTAAAATACGTTACACCTTGCTATTTGATAAAGACCTATCCCAGTAGAACCAGTGAATGCACCCTTGGTCATTGCTACTGTACATGTATGCCAGAGCAGAGGGTGAATTTGAATACACTTGTACACTTCACTCGACACTTTTAGATAGAATGCAAATTGCGCCAAGCCGTTATGCAAATTTTACCAAGCCGAATAATTTACCAGAAAATTTGATAACTTGTAAGACTGATTTCATACTCGAAAACGCAAACTTGAATGAAAAAGTCTTCATAATGAGAACAAAAAATTCAAAATTACCATTCAGGTAAACTGACCGTAAGAGCAAGCAAGGCGAGAATAGCTAAGGCGTACTTCATCGATCGATACATACTCTCGTACCTTGAAAATGAAATTTTATTACAAAAAATCCCCTTTTTCACACTCTTACTTAAGAGAATTACTCTTATCAAAACCCTTACTCTCTCTAAAACACTTTTTTCCTCATTACACTTCCTTTAGCTGAAAAACTTTCTTTCCTTGAAGCACTGTATTGTCCAATAGCGACATTATAGCACGGCCTCACCAGTGGGAACGGTCAATGTTTTATTATTATTATTATTATCTTTTTTATCATCGCATTGGATGGATGATATGGTGAATGGGAAAATATAGAGGAAGAGAGTAATTGTGACGGGGTTGAGTTGTCTTCTACGAATAACGGGGTAGGGCAAGCATCATAATTGGGAGCTGTTTCAAAGCAGAAGTTCCGGGGGAACGAGTTGCAGAAGAATGATGAGCATTTATCGAAAGAAGTTTCGGTAGCGGCCGTTCATGAAGGAGGGAGGAGAGAAGAATGGTCATCATTCTTCTGCTACAACCTCAGATACTGACCAACGTAGAGACTTCCTCTTGAGCGGATTCCCCACTCTGCTCCAAGCCCTTATCGGCGAGGACAAGGTTCTGGCTAGGATCTCTGATGGAAGGCTCACGAAACCTGAAAACAAAACATTGCTTTGATGAGGATTCTAGTCATTCTAGTCAGGCCTTGACTGCAATTCAGGCCAGCGTCTCTCATGAAAATCTTCATCATCGAATACATCATGAGAACTGGCGAAAAACCATTACTATGAATTTTACTAACCCTGAATCTTACAAATACAAAACTATTACTATCCATTTTGCTACCCCTTAACCTTCAAAGATTAAGTGAACTTTTTCATTCTATTCCGAATCGACCCTATCAATCGATTCAGAATTTCAATTTTTTGACGTCCTAATAAACAATATGTATAAACAATATTTTTCTAATTTAATTCGACTGACGTTCATTCTCGAATGATGACCCCGGTGGTAGACTCTCTGTTGACCTACATATGGACTCATCTCCGCGAGCTGCAATTCTTTCCGCCCTCTCTATGATATCTTTCCAGAACGCTCATTCAGGTATTTTACAGTAACCAGTCAAATCCGCGGACTTCCTACTGTAGGGGAGTGAATGACTTCAGAACCCAAACTACTCATCCATCGATCTCAAAGCTTATTCATCTGTTTTCATGTTCACTTTCAATCATGGTGGACACGTACGCTATTTTCTTAATCATTTCATGAGGTCTCTGCGCACATCTCAGCCTTTTAAAGAATTTAAAAACTTCCAATAACTTTGAAGAACACACGCATGGTAATGTCGTGGTCCTTACATACCGTATCGTGAATGAAAATACCGTAATCCTTCTCACCGTAATCATTCTTCGGCCGCAACCTCATGGAGTGATAGTTTCCGATGCTGAAGCCATGTCGTGTCCCATTACTCCTGGTTCCGGGGCTTATCCGCTTGTTATTGTTCAAACTCAGGCCATTCATACTGTAAGAGCCATTTGAGAGGCTATTACCGTACTCCAAGCGAGAAGCTGACCAACAAGAGTCGAGCAGATCCGTCGAGATATCTTGATCTGTCGACTGAGAAACAGACCGAGATCCCTTGAAACGTTATTCATTTGAAAGTATCACGTGCTCAATAAAAAAATTGAACTGAAGTCAGAACTTCACTCCCAGTGTTTAAATATTAATCGGAAAAGCTATGATGGATCGATCATACATGTCCGCACCGGGAATTATCTACTCTCCTTACTAATTCCCTTTCCATCTTATCAGCACTCCCCACACCTTTTCCAAACCGAACGGCGCATACAGAAATACATCACCGGTGAACATTTAGCCCCTGTTTACTCCAATCATTTATACTCTGAAAAGTCTTACAAAAAGTCATACTTCCATCAAAGTTATACTTCAACAAAAGTAAAAGCTATACTTTCATGCGTAGTTTTCTCATTCAAAATTCTAATTGCGAATGACTCCAACCTGTGCAAGGTCAGTGACCACACTGAAGACTTTGGTAAATCCAAAAGGAGTGGATAAGAGTAGAATGAGAACACCCAGCAGCGAGACTATCGAATACAACAAGGGGATGTTCAAGGAACTTAGTCCTGGAACGATTTCAAGTGAATGATGGAACCAGGGTAAACCAGGAACCATGTCTTTCGGTAAAAAAATACTGCTGAGTTCGACTCTGCTCAATAAACTGTCTTTTGTCCCTGCATTAGTTGACCAGGGTGTTTCTTAGCACCCGTAAAAAAATTTTCAAGCGCATAGATTTTTAAATTTTCAGAGTTCAACATTAAATTTTTCCAATGATTTGTACTTTCCCTACGAAAAAACCGAGTACAAAAGCGCATAGATTTTTTTACCCGCAGTGCGGGTTAGAGAAACACCCTGGATGGATCACATCTATAATTACACAAACTTAGAATGGTGAAAACAATAAACTGTTCCTTTTCAATCGTTCAAAAGCGTGTAGATGAAATACTTGAAAGGAAACGGCAGATGCAAGAGATTAGGAGCGTAGAGAATGTCATACAAACAGAAAAATCGCCTCAATAGCTTTTTACAATAGCGGGTCAGAGAAACACCTAAAACGATAAGAATTAAAAAAACAATTTTTGTAATTATATCAACAAAAAAACACGATAATAATACCAAGAATTTAGTTTACCGAATTTAATTATTTTTTATGTGTTGACATTTTTAATTAGCAACTAAGCAAGAAACTGTCACAATTTCTACCAGGCCTAATATGTTCTTCAAAATAGGAAGAGAGCGTTTCCTATCTATTCGGTATCAAGCTCAAGCTCAAAAATTTTAAAATTAATCTCAGAATAGGCTCAAAAATCGAAGATGTGATTTGATAGCAACTTTCTACCGTAAAATGGGACTTTACAGCCGAAAACAGAACGAATAAAAGTTTTTTTACTCAAAAAATTTTCTATTTTTAGCAGTGGAATGGGAAAAAATAAAACTCTAGCGAAGAACGGAGTTCAAAAACAGAGAATAGAGCTTTTTACCCAAATTTAAATTTCAAGTTAACCAACCAAAGGAGAAGATGATATTAGTAAAATTAACCAACCAAAGGAGAAAGTGATATTAGTACTAGTAGAAAGGAGGGAGAAGAGGAGATCAGCGAGGCACAGCAAGAGAACCACCAAGAGAGCGCACACCGCCAGAGTCTCCCAAACTCTTTGCAGGACACCCTGCAAACCGACAACTTTCCTTGCTACAGTCTAAAAACGAACACAGATATAAGGTCGCTTGTAGCAGACTTCGATTTGAGCTTTGATTGGTATCTGTTTTTATTCTAAGATCTGAACTTTACAAATCTCTTATCTTTCGATAATTCTCGTTATCTTATCCAGCAGATCCTTGTGAATACAGATTCACGCTTTTTTAGGCCTCTGTTTTTGTAACCAATCATGCCAACAAAAAACCTTAATCAATGCTCGGGAGAAGAAGCTAGATACTTCGAATGAACATCAGAAATTGAAAGCCTTCCTTCCCCCTTCACCAGTTTGCTTTAACCACCCGAAAATGCAGTCTGGATGAAATCAGACTATTTTTAAAATTGAAGATCACGTTTTTGTTTGTTTTTGGTACATAAAATTTAAGCGAACGGAATGCTTCGAAGACAGACAGTAATAAAAACAAACAAAAAACAACCAGTCACCAGTCAGAGATGGTTGGGTTCGATCCCGCCCGGTGGACTAGCTTTTTTCTGTGCGATAGTTCGATCATTTGTCTTCTTAACCAAGCCTCACTGCCTTTAAACTTTGTAACTTAGCATTCGAAGATTTAAACAAAAAAACACTTGTCATTAGCGTCTGACAAAACCGAATATATTTAAACCGCAGTGCGGATGAAGGAAACCCTTTGCCTCATGTGCCTATGTGAAAGGGTGACGATATTGAAAGTACCCCTCAGGACTACATATCTCACCCGCTTTTGCGTATTGAATCCTTGGGATTCTATGAAGAAGTAGGCGAAGGGAAGAAGAACGAATAGGGAGAGATTTGAGAGGATGAAGACGTAATCCCACATCGAGTGGATTAGGGATGAAGATAACCATTGCAAGTAGTAGCTGCCGGGGTACCTTAACTTTCAAATAATGAATGAATGAATATGTAAATTAAGAAAAACTGAATAAAGATCATTTCCAAAACAAAATCATTTCCAGTTTTTTTGTAGAAAGGGCAGAAAAGCTACAGTAACCTTTGTAACAACTCCGCACCCAAAATCGAAAATGGTAATAGCGCAATCGATCCAATCGCCACCGCCAATGAGAATGTACACATCCAAATGCTGGAAAATCAAACAGTAATTTTCTACAGTTTTTATTATTAGAGTATACTCAAAAATCTTTTAAAAACTGACTTGAATATGATTTTCCATCGGTTGAGGAAATGATCAGACGAAAAACTCTAACTATGTTTTTGGTTCAAAAGTATGCGAACTATCAAGTTTTTTTCGTGTAAAACTTTGAGGTTCGAAGATATGAAATCATAATTTGACTGAAATGTTTGTATGGGTACCCGAAGCTTTGTAAGAATATTTGATTTACAAATAAACTCGTGCACTCAATTATTCAAGAATATTTGAAGAGGAAAAAAACTTAAAATTATAAAAAAACAGGAAAAACTCCGTAGTTTTTTGAGAGTTATTTTTCTTTGTTATTTCCAGTCTCTTTCGGCTGACTTTTGTTTGAGGAACAAGTAGACCAGAAGGATCTATGATTCGGCCAGTAACTAAATAAGAGGCTTTCTATCCTTGCTATATAACTGATATGAGCATGTCGGGACCGGCACGACAGTTCAAGACCAGCAAATCGACTGTTCGCGCTTCCATTATCCAAAGGAAACGGACAAAAACTAATGGGATACCAGTCAAAATGTTTTCTGGCATCGACCAAGTTATACACGCTTCTTCAAGAGAAATCCAAGTCAGATATCAGCAGGCTGGCTCATCAGTTCCACTGAGTCAACGCTAGTTTATTTTATTTGATGAATGACTTTATTGGCATTACTATTGGTTCATGTGTCCGATTCTACTATACAGCGTCGGCAAATCCGAATATTCGGACGTAGGCCGGTCAAGAAACCACAGATCACTGAGAGAAACAGACAGATGCGCCTTTAAGGGGTTAATGACTACCTTCACTGGACTTTGTAAGGGGTTAATGACTACCTTCACTGGACTTTGTAAGGGGTTAATGACTACCTTCACTGGACTTTGTAAGGGGTTAATGACTACCTTCGCTGGACTTTGTAAGGGGTTAATGACTACCTTCGCTGGACTTTGTAAGGGGTTAATGACTACCTTCACTGGACTTTGTAAGGGGTTAATGACTACCTTCACTGGACTTTGTAAGGGGTTAATGACTACCTTCACTGACTTTGTAAGGGGTTAATGACTACCTTCACTGGACTTTGTAAGGGGTTAATGACTAACTTCGCTGGACTTTGTAATGGGTTAATGACTACCTTCACTGGACTTTGTAAGGGGTTAATGACTACCTTCACTGGACTTTGTAAGGGGTTAATGACTACCTTCACTGACTTTGTAAGGGGTTAATGACTACCTTCACTGGACTTTGTAAGGGGTTAATGACTACCTTCACTGGACTTTGTAAAGGGTTAATGACTACCTTCACTGGACTTTGTAAGGGGTTAATGACTACCTTCACTGGACTTTGTAAGGGGTTAATGACTACCTTCACTGACTTTGTAAGGGGTTAATGACTACCTTCACTGGACTTATGTCCTCTGGAGCGATATTTTGATAGGAACTTATGGTATGCAACATATTAGAAGACCTGCAGGTTTGAGACATACCCTAAGTAGAAGATTTCCTATGTCAAACACGGAGGAGGAATTGTCGTGGTTTGGGACGCATTTCATGCCGGCTTTGTCGGACTATGCACAAGATAGATGGTGTAATGGGTAGAGAATACTATCAAGTTATCATGGATAACATAATGTTATCTTATAAACGTGCTAACATGGCTCGAGAATGGTCGTTCCAACAAGATAATCACCCGAAACATGCTTCGGTATTGATCAAGAACTGGTTCGTTAAGAGAAGCTTCTGGGTATGCCGAGCCCGTCACCTCATCTAAATCTTACTGAGCTTTCATGATAAGTGCTGAACAGAGCACTCAAAGGCAAAACTGCAAAAATTTATGCTGAAAAATTTGTTCAACTTTTAACAAGCTTGGAGAGATCTCCCTAAACGAAGTTTGGAGAGATCTCCCTAAACGAAGCTTGGAGAGATCTCCCTAAACGACTCCGGCAAATCTAGTGGATTCCAGGCCTCGTAGATGTAGATGTAAATAAGAGTATTCCCCCTACTCCTCGTTGATCTCAAGCAACGGATTTTTATACCGAGCAGAGGAGCGGGTTGTTCGTAGAAACTTGTGCGAAAATCGTGTGGTTTGACGGGAACCGAACTCGTGACCTTTCGCATTCCGGGCGAATGCTCTCCCCACTGAGCTACACACTCACACATGATAATGTACATTTTAAGGCTCATACAACATAGAGCCATCATTGAAACAAAGGGCATGGCAACTAATTTTCAACAATATCATGATAATATATTATTGTTGTTTTCCTTATAGTTATTGATCGATTGATATAATTTTTTCCTCAACATATTCCTAAAATGGTTATTTCGTCGTTTTTTGGAGAAATGTCGATATTAAAAGTCAAAATTACAAAAATAAAAAGTTCGGTCTATCATGGTTTCTTGATTGAAAGGATCGCTGGAAAAAATGAGTTCGAGGCTTACATTCTGAAAAAGCTATGTTGAAAAGCACAATCGTTCATATACTTATGAACGGGACTGTATATAATCCGTCTTAATTTCATCATAATCTTAACTTTCATCGGTAATTATTTCATACTTCAATACCTGAGAGGTTTTTTTCATTAAAAATGGTTTAATATTACAAAAAACCTTCAAATTCTAAAGAAATTATTTAATTTAAAGGCAGTGACGCATGGACTTAAGATGACAAATGATTGAACTATTGCACGGAAAAAACTAGTCCACCAGGCGGGATCGAACCCAGCCATCTCGTCTCAAACCATTGCACCACGGGGACACATTGGTATTCCGTGCGATAGTGTTACATGAAAGGCTCCTGTTCCTTGTTTTTATTTAGTCTCGCATGCTTCTTAAGCGATTTCTTCATGAATGGAGCGCTCCCGATTTTAAAGCTGGAAGATGGATGATAAATCTTCAAATTCTAACTTCTTTCATCACAAAAAACTATATCGAAAGGTGATGTAACCTCTTCAAGCTCGCTTGTATACACGAGATGTTTCCATTCAGCGAGGTTACTGTACAACGTTAATGAACCAACTACAGTATCCCTAGGTGTACATACTGCCACTTGAATGGAACAACTAACGATATCCTATATACAATGTAGTCCTCCTCTCCTGCGTAGAGAGAGTCACTGTCGGTGCGTGCTTTGTAGCGTGAGATCAGCCAGAAGGAGAAAAGATAGAGAAATATCAATAGCAGAAGACATACCTAAAAACTTCATTTTTGCTTAGAAGTGAAGCAATGACTTTTTTAGTTCAAAAGTTTCATGAATATCTAAGATTTGATGTTCTTTTCGCAAATTATTTTTTTGGTTCAAAAATAAACTTGATCTCTCAACTATGTTAAGGATACTGTACAACGTTAATCGTGTACCTACTGCATCTACATACATCTACTACTTTGAATTCAATTCATAACTTCTCCTTTAAAAACAAGTGTTCATCAAACAACTCATTTCAGCTAGAAAACTCTGAACAACAGCAACAACTTTGTGCACTCAGGACCCTTTTGCAGTAGACTTAGATTCATTATCTTTCCTAGATTACTGTAGATCTTAGGTCACTGTAGCTTAAAGTTACTGTAACTAACAATGTTCTCCCTGACGAATCCATGAAACTCTCGCTCTTGCTCTTCGATTTTCGCCCTTCTCACATCTTCATCCTCTTCGTCTTCGCTGCCATCTATCCATCTCTCCAGACGCTCTTTCACTGTCCACACCCAGCCACAATCCCAACTGGAAAACAGTAGCTCACAATGAAGATTTATAGATTCAACCGCTATTCGAACAGGGACGGTCTATAATGATGAGCAGCGAGCTTGCGATAAAAGACAGAAGGGGAACAGATTGGGCCATATAAGATGTCAAGACTCTGAAGACATGCTTACTTCTCATTATTCTGGGCTCCTCCATTTGTAGAGCGGTCGTTTTAATGTTAGTTTTCATGTTACTTCCACGATATCACACTTCGTACTCGCGACACTTTGTACCCCACATTTATACGTGACGTGAAAATTAGAAGGGGGTTTCCGAGAGACTTCCAAACTTCGTCAGGTGACGTTTGAGTCTCATCTGTGATCGAGGCACTTCTCTACTGGGGGGGTTTACTTTGTGGGAGCCAGGTTACTTTCACTGATTTTTTCACTTACGCTCAATATGTATGCTAACGAGCCCGTACGGCTTAGGAACGAGGCCGTATAAAACAATTGGCAACAAATTTTTAGTTTTATCAAGTCTAATGGAGTAAATTAGCTTAGCTGTTTTAGCTGTTATTCATTGTTTTTTTTTCTCGCATAGGCTCAGGCAAAGGTTACGCGATCGAGACCGTACGGTTTAGGAAGGAGAAATCATGAAAATTTTTTTTAAAAAAAAACAATTTTCTCGATTTAATGACTAAATTTGTCAAAAATAGAGAAAATGGTGGGAAAAACACAGTAGTTTAAACACACTAAAAACAAAAGCCCCCGCCCTTAAATAAAGTTCGGGTCTTCCAAGTAAAGTGCGGCCCTCCCATTAAAGTTGTGCCGTGATTTATCATCGTCTTCTACAACGGTCTATAGATGTTTTGTGAACATTGCAACAGTTGTAATCCAACTCCGCTTCAAACATTCTCCTTGTTCTTTTATTCTATGTTGGTCTTCTAAAACAGCAAAATTATTCAACTCTGAAATCACATTTGAAAAACGTTGAACTCGTTGACTTAAAACAGCATAATCATTCAATTCTTCAAAAAAATGTTGGGTACAAAGTTTCGAAGTATTGGGTACGAAGTGTCACCATACGAAGTCTTGGGTACGAAGTGTCGCGAATACGAAGTGACCGGTGATCCTACTTCCACAACCACAAAAACAGTTCCTATTTTCAACGCTTCCTTTTTTTCAATTTTTACTTTCCGTTCTCGTCTCCAATTCATCCGACGGCTCTAACGAAGCCAAAAAGCTGATCTAGATGATCAGAATCGTATAATGTCTTGTATTTTGATATAGTTCTCCAGTGTTGTCGTTTTGCCGAGAGAGATCTTTTTTTCTCGAATGAAACACATAGTGACGTTTCAATTAAAACGTTACTGAAAATAGTTGCACAAAACCAATAACTCAAATCTTAATTCAACAGTACAGAAGTCTTTATGTTGGGGCTCTCGATTCTCTTCCTTATGGAAAAAAGTATTTCAGAATTTTTTTCAAACTTCTACAACTGTTTTGATCATATGACACAAAAAGTAGACATACACAAAACTTCCATTAATTTCCCGTTTCAAACTATGCTGTACTTTGCACCTTAAAAAAGAGAAAATCACTCTATGATTGTAATTTCGCTTCACCAATCTTCTTATCTTAGAATAACAACAACTTGTTTTCGTTCTTTCACAACTCCCGTTTTTCTTCAACCCTCGTGTCTCTCTATCTCTCTCAACCATCTAATAACATTGCTATTTCTAGATATGACCTCTTTTTTTTAATTCTGACACATAAATCTTCTCTTCAACCACTAAATCGTCCCTTTCTATAATGATCTTTCTCTATTTCGACCTCTTTAAAGCTATACATAATAGTTACGAAGAAATGAAATGCTTCTTGTTCGACATATTTTCGTCTGAAACTGCGTTTCATTTTTCACATTGTACTTCGCACTTTGTCATTTTGACCACGTGTCTTTTACATTTTCAGTTCGAGAAAACGTGTGAAAGATTCACACATGAGAACAGTAACAATGTTAAGAATAATTGCATGCCCTCTTATCTCCGAGATGCTTTGATCATCACCACGCCGGTTTCATTCTTCACTCTTTTTATCAAGAGTCCATCACGTATTTTCACCAGGGTGTTTCTGAGCACCCGCACAACTTTTTTCGAGCGCATAGATTTTTAAAATTTCAGAGTTCAACATTCAATTTTTCCAATTATTTGGAATTTTACTACGAAAAATCCGAGAAAAAAATGTTTCAAAGCGCATAGCTTTTAATGTTTTTCGGGGTTTTCGGAGAGCGCATAGATTGTTTCTACCCGCAGTGCGGGTCATAGAAACACCCTGATTTTCACGCTCAGCATAGTTTCACAGGAGTCACTCCAAGTGTTTAACAATTTTTTAAAAAGAATTCACTGCTCTTTTAGCAAGGTGCAAAGGGCGGGGGGTTTGGCCATTACTAAAGCACGCCATTAACGCCAGTTCATTACTAATGCACGCCACTGCGCGGGAAAGAGAGAAAGAGTGTTTGACGCACTACTATGTTAATTTTTTGATAAGGTCTTGTTATCCTAAGCCATACGGCCTCGTTAGCTTAAACTTTTGCCTAATCCTAAACAGAAAAAAACATGAAAAACTCGAAAAAAAAATAAATAAAGCGCATGGAACGAAGTTAAGAATTTCACCGCGCAGTGGCGTGCATTTGTAATGAACTGGCGTGAATGGCATGCGTGGCGTGTTTTAGTAATAGCCGGAGTTTTGAAACATTGAGAAGCGAGCAAGAGGTAAAGGACAGAGAAGAAATAGCTCTCATTATTCGAGACCCCTCGCTCAGAGAACGGTAGTGCTTCTATGTATATCTTTCACCGTTCTGGTGATCTGTGACGCAAAAGCTTGATGAAATTCTCACTTCTCTAGTTACTATTTTCTCCGCAAGACCTTAACTTATGAATCCCCTTGAAGTGGGTTCATAAGTTAGAGTGTCCCTTTCCTTCACAAGCTTTTATCAAAACCACACTGGAATGTATGCCTTTGATCTTCCCAAGCCCGTGCAACATAAAATCACTCCTAATTGATATTACTAGTTCATCACTGTTTGTAAACACTGGCTGTTTTATTTAAAAAACAAACACAAGAAAAAAGAAATAATTGAATTTTTAATGAATGTATATGTACAAATAAAAGTCAAATCATACCCTTTCGCACAAGAATAACACGGCAGTTCTTGTTTTGTTTGAACAGCAGCCATTAGTGAAACAAACGCAAAGACTGAGAGAAAAAGAAAGAGAGACAGAGAGATGAAGACAGAAAGAGAGAGAGAGAGAGAGAGAGAGAGATAAAGACAGAGTGAGAGAGAGATGAAAAGGAGTAAAACGAAAAACAAGAACAATAAACAAGAGATGAAATGAGGTGACATCAGACGATATAGGGAAAAGATAAAATCTGTCGTTTTGCGATATAAAAAGACAACGAAAAATATAGAGAAGAAAAAAACTATGAAACTTTTCCATAGAAAAGAGTATTAGTGTCAATAAGATGGATAGAAAATTGTTCGAAACAGTGAATAGGACGAACGAAATCCTTCAATACAGAAGAGTTTTTTTTCGAACAAATTATCCATCAAAAAATTACCCAAATCCTTCATTTAAACAACTCTTCTATAGCCTAATTTCAATGTTTATTGAGCTTTAAAAATAGGTCCCTATTGATCTCGACCAACTTCAATCTTGTTATGGATATAAAAGGAAGTCTAACTAATTAAGTGTTACGTCTACCTATTTAAAAAAACGTATGAATGATGGGAAATTTCTATTTGATATAGTGAAAGTGAAGCTTTTACCTTTTTTGAGCAGAACCAGGGGTTAAATGGTTACCGGACCAGCTATGTTGGCGCATACATACTACCGTACCAGCTATGTTGGCGCATACATGTTCACGCGGAAAATGATCTAAATTCTCTTCTCCTTCCGTTCTATTTTACTTTCCCTCTACTTCTCTTTTTACTCTTTTTGCCTTTCCCCATTACTTTTTCTACTCGCTCGGCACAAATATGCCTTAGACCGGTCTTATTTAACGCCTGAGCAGAACTTCTAACTTTTTTGAGCAAAATGGCTACCTATTTTAATGGAACTTATACCAAAAAAATTAACGTCTTTTTTTGTGAAACATCAACCTAATTTTTAAACATTGTGGATAAAAAACAGAAATCTATGTTTTACTGAAAAATTTAGCTGCTTACATTTCTCATCGTCGTGAGTGTGTTAAAGAAACAATCACTTGAAGGAGAAAGGGTGTAGCTTTTTCGTGTGATTAGAGAGTACTCTCTGGTGCCCTATGTTCTCCCTGTTTTTCCGCGCAAATTTGAACTCATATTGAAATAGCAGTAGAGCTTACTTGGTGCCAAAGGTTTGTGAAATAAGTTAAAAGATGTTCAACTTCAGAAAAATGCTCCAAGCTCTAGCTATCTAGCATACAAGAGTGAAAGAGAGCTTTCAGAGACAGTCATCTGCGAGAGGGCATAGAGAAAACAGCTGATTAGTAACAAAGGATCTTATTTTTCAATGTAACAACTTACAAATTCTAAAGATTCTGAATTAGTGTTTCTTTATTTTAGTTCTACCCTCCCCTCTCCTTAGGGCACCCTCCTCCCTTTAGGGCCCCTAAGTAGGTCCTCTTTTTCCTTTAGAACCAATTTATCCTCCCTGCTTAGCAAAACCCCCCTTTCCCCGCCCCTTCCTGGATATTTGCTTGTTGAATTGTATTTATTAGATTAAGAATTTTTTTCATTGAGATTCCGTGTTAAAAAACATTTATATAAGTTACTCATTTGAAAAAGAAGATAAAAATCGAAATTGTTCCTTGCAAATGTTTTTAAAATTAGGTTGACGTGTCATAAAAAAGGTTGACGATTCAGTTTTTTGTAGAAGTTTCATTAAATTAATTGGAAGTTCTGCTCGAAAAAGTTAGAAGTTTTGCTCTAAAAAGGTAGAAGTTTCACTTAAATAGGTAGACGTGTCACTGATTTAGGTAGACGTTTTTTTTTAAATAAAGTAGATTTTTTTCGAAAAAGGTAGACGTTTCATTAAATTAGATATGTCATTGAAATAGGTAGACGTGTAATTGCCGTTCTTTTTCAATTCCACAATCTTGAGGCTAGAGGTCATTCAACCTTTCCACCTATCAACCCGACCCTTATACAGAGTGGTCCATAAATAGTGTTACAAATGTTTGAGAATATTTTCCGGGGGAAGTGACCGCAGGTAGCGGTCACTTTTCTCGTTTTTCCGATTCTCCGTCATTTTTTTACGTGTCAAGTGAGTTGCGATTGAATCTATCGATGTTTAGGGTAATGACAGCGTCGAATCGCTTGCGAACTGCGATCATTCGCCTACACACTCTTGGCCGCGCTCCTTCTCGCATTGCTGAAACACTTCGCCTGCCCCGCATGACAGTGTATCGAGTGATCAAACGATTCGAGGAGCTTGGCACATCTCTGGACCGTCCAAGGCGAGGTCGTCCTCAAACTGTTCGCATGACACCACTCATCGAAACCGTTCGGAGTCGGATCAACCGAAATGCACGACGAAGCATCAGACAGATGGCGCAGCAGCTCCCGATGAGCCGAACTTCATTGAAACGAATAGTCAAGGAGGAGCTGGGACTCAGGTCGTATCGTACACGGAAGGCCGCTTTTCTATCGCCTCGCAACAAGTCGGAAAGAGTCAAAAGATGTCGCGACCTTCTTCGTCGTACGCAGCAAGGCGAACATTTCAAGATGGTGTTCTCTGACGAAAAGCTGTTCACCGTGGAAGAAGTCCACAACTCCCAAAACGTCAGAGTGCTTGCGAAGGACGCAGAGCAAGCCGATAGCAAAAGTAAAACGGTCAAACGCAGTGCACATCCAACTCAAGTCATGGTCTGGGCGGGGATCTGCGCTACAGAAAAAACACCGCTTGTTTTCGTCGAGAAAGGCGTCAAGATCGACACGGAATACTACCTGAAACATGTTCTGCAAGACGTGCTCCATCCATGGTCTCAATCGCATTTCAATCAGAGGACATGGACCTTTCAACAAGACTCAACACCAGCCCACAAAGCTAAAAAGGTCCAAACGTGGTGCAAAGAAAGTTTTCCCGGCTTCATCACAACATCAAAATGGCCGGCCTCATCACCCGACCTGAACCCGCTGGAATATTCCGTTTGGGCGTACTTGGAGTCCAAGGTCAACTCTCGCTCCCACCCAAATATTGATTTCCTGAAGAATGCCCTTTAGGCAGAATGGGACAACATTGGAGTCGAATACGTACAGTGGTGGAAGCGTTCCAAAAGAGACTTCGAGCTGTAGTTCGGGCAAAAGGGGATCGTTTGAGCTTAACTTTCGCGTGAATGTTTTCATTTATGTTGTTGATAAAATATGTTCATTTGAGATTATTTTCTGTTTTGAAAAAAGGTATAACAATTCCAATTTGTAACACTATTTATGGACCACCCTGTATATACGGTTACCTAACACTTACCATGCTTTTTACTATTACCGTATAGTAGGTAAATGAGCCTTTTATATAACACTATCGCACGGAATAGTAACGTGTCCCCGTGGTGTAATGGTAACACTTGCTCCCGGTTCGAGTCAGAGATGGTTGAGTTCGATCCCGCCCGGTGGACTAGCTTTTTTTTCTGTGCGATAGTTCAATCATTTGTCATCTTAACCAGACGTCACTGCCTTTAAACTGTGTAACTTCGCAAGTTTTTTTTTTTTAATTTATGTTTTTACTTAATTTAATTTAAATTTGTCAGTAGGAGTCTTCCTCGTGTTGTCACATTGCAAAATGTACTTCAAATAAATAAATAAATATATTACCGTATACAAATGATACCACCAGAAAACTTGCAAATCAATTTAGTTTATAGCTTCATACTAACATCATCTCGATGATAATCGGCCACGTCTTACATGCTACCGCCCAGCGAGTTGTCTGTAACCAAGTAATGATGATGAAAATTCTCACAAAACCACCAAATGACTTTTTTTGGAAACTATTTTCAGGAATATTTTGAAAAAATATATTCAGAGAAATGTTGTTCTCAGTAAAAATCAAGGAACACTCAACTACACAATTAAAGGGCTTAGACACCTTGTTATTAAGACATATTTGCAGTAAAAATGATGTAAGACCTATAGTTCACCAAAGGTCTAATTAGTGTAACTGTTGAAAATTTAAAAAGAACGACCGCTTTTCGAGCGGAGGAGTCTGGACTAATGAGAAGCGAGCTGAAGGTAGAGAGCGGAGAAGTCTGGACTAATGAGAAGCGAGCTAAAGGTAGAGAGCGGAGGAGTCTGGACTAATCAGAAGCGAGCTAAAGGTAGAGAGCGGAGGAGTCTGGACTAATCAGAAGCGAGCTAAAGGTAGAGAGCGGAGGAGTCTGGACTAATCAGAAGCGAGCTAAAGGTAGAGAGCGGAGGAGTCTGGACTAATCAGAAGCGAGCTAAAGGTAGAGAGCGGAGGAGTCTGGACTAATCAGAAGCGAGCTAAAGGTAGAGAGCGGAGGAGTCTGGACTAATCAGAAGCGAGCTAAAGGTAGAGAGCGGAGAAGAGAGAACCAGTCATTATTCTGGAGTCCATCGCTCAAGGAATGGTGGTTTGTTTTTAAATTCACAACAGTGCAAAATTATTAGCATATCAAGAATTGAAAACCCCCAAAAAAACTATAAAGTTTTTCTTAATCGGGTTTTTAGACTCGTCTTGGGTAATAATGTTTCAGAAAAAACAGGTAACTGGAAATTTCAAGTGTTGACTCGTACCTCCCCCGTGTTTTGGCCGTAATAAACGGTCCACATTTCTTGAGATTATTTGCTGTCAGGCTCTGAACAGGTCTAGTTAGTGCAGCTTAACACTTGAATATTGAACGCACTACGCCATAGAGAACTTGGTTGTCTTCCCTCGAGAGTACAAGGGAGGAAAGAAGCTTAGTTATATAGGTAAGAGAAACAGCCAGAGTGGGCAAGAGAGACATGAAGACAGAGAGGGAGTGAAAGAAAAGGGTGAGAGGAAAAAAACTATTAAAAATGAAAGTTTAAAAAATGTGTCGACAAGATATTGAAAGACTGATACTCGAGCGATAAAATTGCTATAAAACGTCGACTTGAAAAAAAGTTGACAAAATGAGCAGGAAATAATCAAAAAAGGGAGAATGAGGCAAAAGTTTTACAAAACTTTACATTGAGAAAAAATTCCGAAATAGAATCAGAGAAATATTCTTATGAAGAGAGAATTAGAGAAAGAAAATGTAACTCATTATACTATCGTTATTGAGTTGCACAGCGTGAGAAAACATACACAAACCTAAGTAGCAGAAAGAGAAAGAGATGTATAGAGAGAGAGAGAGAGAGAGAGATGTATAGAGAGAGAGAGAGAGAGAGAGAGAGAGAGATGTAGAGAGAGAGAGAAAGAGAGAGAGAGAAAAAGAGAGAGAGATGTAGAGAGAGAGAAAGAGATGTAGAAAGAGAGAGAGAGAGAAAGAGATGTATAGAGAGAGAGAGAGAAAGAGATGTAGAGAGAGAGAAAGAGATGTAGAAAGAGAGAGAGAGAGAGAGAAAGAGATGTACAAAGAGAGAGAGAGAGAGCAGATGAGAAAAAGTAGAGAGAAAATTGAAAAATTAAAGATAAAAAACTATGAGAAGCGGAAGCTGAACAATGCTTGGATATGATCACTGATTATTCAATATCCTTTTTTCAAAGCGGAATTCACAGGCAGTGCAATATTTTTGAGTGGTTCTCTCTTCTTTTACAAAAACTGATCGAGAAATGAAGGCCACTCGTTTAAACGACTCTATCACACCCGCTGGTATTGCTAATCTTCTATTTCCTATGAAAAACGAAAAAAAGCGAGATCCCGCGAGGAAGCCAACAAAATGTTCGGTCTGACTTCCGGAATCAAATGATCTTTTATCTCGCGTAACAAGGGCAGGAGTTTGAAATTCGAAATTTTGTTCACTTACGCACATATACTTTTTTTAAAGATGATTTTCTGTTATATTTTCTTCACCTTCAAAAATTTTATGGGGAACGGGCGGTCGACCTAGAGAAATTCAACAAGTTCGGTGAGCTATGTTATCAATGACGAAAACTTGGAGTAGCGTGACTTACATCCTAGAGAAATTACTTTGCAAGTTAGAACACATCATAAGGAACATAGATTCCGGACAAACAAGTAAAAAATTTTAAACAAGAATGAAGCTGAAGTTAGACAGAGATTAGAGAAGATTCATCGTCGAATCAAAAAAATATCAGAGGACGAGATATCATACCAAATAAAGAGAATACAGATTTGTAAGATTGATCATTATCAAACAAGTCAAGAGAAAGTATTCTGATAAAAAGATAAAAAATTCCCAGAGCATACAGCCACTTATAGGTTGGCAAAACATGTTTTCACCTCAAACTACTGATTTATGGTCACGACAAGCTTTTGTTTTCTTGGCAGACTGAGGACAGATGAAGTCAAAAGGCGGCATGGTTAAGGTGGGGATAGGAGGGCGGGCGATAGGCCAGGGGATGTTGTGAGCCCCTCTCCGCGGCCCCAGGCGTGATTACGCGAATATTAATCAGTAATTGGTTAAATGAGTATATCAGGCGACAAACGGACGACCAAATTGTCTACATTCTTGACAAGCGATTTTTCTACATTCTTGAAAGACTTATTTGTCCAAAACTGAACGACTGATATGAGAGTTCAAAAAACAAGCTCGTTACTGAAATATTGGGAAAAGGAGCACCGGAACTGAAAACTAAAGTTGGCGATTAAATCAAAATAGGCTTGAAGCATGATTCAAATAGGGGTTAAATAGTCATGTCAGACCTTCTGTCGGCGGGCCACTGTTTTTCCAAATCATAAGGGGGGACCCTTATGTGAAATAAAAAAATTTTTCGCGGGTTTTTGATTTTTTTGGGGGGAACCTTATGTGAAAAAAATTTCCGCTTTTGGCGGGCGTTTGTACCATTTTCTTGCATACAAAAAACCCTTCGCTTGAAGCATGATTCAAAGTACCTTAAATAACTTGATTGTAATTATCTATTCCGGTACCTTAAATAACTTGATTGTAATTATCTATTCCGGTACCTTAAATAACTTGATTGTAATTATCTATTCCGGTACCTTAAATAACTTGATTGTAATTATCTATTCCGGTACCTTAAATAACTTGATTGTAATTATCTATTCCGGTACCTTAAATAACTTGATTGTAATTATCTATTCCGGTACCTTAAATAACTTGATTGTAATTATCTATTCCGGTACCTTAAATAACTTGATTGTAATTATCTATTCCGGTACCTTAAATAACTTGATTGTAATTATCTATTCCGGTACCTTAAATAACTTGATTGTAATTATCTATTCCGGTACCTTAAATAACTTGATTGTAATTATCTATTCCGGTACCTTAAATAACTTGATTGTAATTATCTATTCCGGTACCTTAAATAACTTGATTGTAATTATCTATTCCGGTACCTTAAATAACTTGATTGTAATTATCTATTCCGGTACCTTAAATAACTTGATTGTAATTATCTATTCCGTTCGACAGCTTTGTTACCTAGGTATAATATATAAGATCATGAATCTATCGATACTATGACCTCCTACATGGGCAATTTAACTTGAAGTCATAATCCATGAATTCTAGAACTATTTATCGGTCACTATTCCCAATTGAGTGGAAACTAACATCAAGTAGTCGCAGTACTCTAGTAGCTGAAGTCATCGTATTGTCCTCTTTCGAATCTACCACCTTATTTGGTCAGCGAGTTACTTTAATGTGTCTTTACGTATTGAAATACCGCATTAAGATGCATTCTCCGCCTCTTACTCCATTTGGTGAACAGAGTACCCCCCTATAGTTTTTGTACCCCCCTATAGTTTACAAGGAGGATAAAGTTCAAAGTTTCGCACAACTCACGATGATACTTTCAATGTTGCTTGATAAAAATCAAAGCGACGATAATAAAATTAGGCGTCTTATCACTTTAGAGGGCAGTAAATTCCTAACACGTAACAAAAGCCACTTTTCACTGTCATTATATTTGCAGGCAAGAGTTTAGTTACCCCGTTTGACGATTTGAAGGCTAACAGGCTAATTCTTATCGCCCGCAGAGAAGGTGTGCAGTTTAAGTCACCAGCACTTGTCCATAATTCAAAAACGACCGCTCGGCCAAGCGGGTGCCTAGAATAATGAGAAAAAAGCGAGAATTGAAAGGGCAGTAAAATGAGAGACTCATAATTCCAAACCCTTGCACGAATAAATTGTAATTTAAAAAAGTTTCACAAAGAATTTTTAGAGAGAGACCAAAAATATACGATGAAAATAAGAGAATGTCACACAAACAGAGAAACTATTTTAATAGCTTTCAGGATAGCGCATAGACCCACAGTTCTGATTAGAGGATAGCGCATAGACCCACAGTTCTGATTAGAGAAACACACTGAGGCCGTATGCATGGAGCAATCCAAAAGGATTATGAGCTTGGATTAGCAGTTATCCAAATACATTTCACTAATCCGGTATGCATGGAAGCTGTAATACTTTTGTATTAGAGATAATCCGACAAAATTTTTTTTAACTTTTTTGGATTTTGTAATCTTTGGATTTGAATAATCCAGATTGTTATAATCTGTTTTCCATGCATACGGCCTCTGCTGAACTTTTAGTACATTTCACTCAGGCACACAGGACCTAGTTTCATGAAGTCGCTGTTCTTAAGATACTCAATAAGGGCGTGAGAGATGTCGATGATGATTCGTCGGACAAATTTATATACAGGATGTTTCTCTCTCTGACCCGAAAAAAAAACTCTCTCTCAAATTTTTCACTCGGATTTCTCGTAGGGAAAGTTCAAATCATTGGACAAATTAAAAGTTGAACTCTGAAATTTTAAAAATCTATGCGCTCCAAAAAAGCTGTGCGGGTCATAGGTTACCAAGACAAAAAACCTCCCGGCCCCCCGCCAGGGAAGTTAATTTTTTCTCACGTTCATAAGCTTCTATCCGATGCAGATTCATTTCCTCATGTTTTATCGTTGTGTTTGATAAAGTATGTAGCAGTCCATTTGCCATTTCATTTAAGTTGAAGAAGTTACGGTCAAAAACTCAATTGAGAAAACATTTCCAATAACACTCCGCTGTAAACTTTTTTTCATTACTTGAATGTTAATTTAAGAAAATACAATAATAAACCGAATTTGTACACAAAAACCCGCCCGGCCCCCCGCCCGCGAAATTTTTTTGACAAATTTAGGTGACCTATGGTGCGGGTGCAAAGAAACACCCTGTTTATACACAGATTTCAGGCAAGATATTCAACTTCTGATATCATTCGTTAAGGTGTTTTCTGTCATTAACAAATGTCTGCTTTAAAAATGAAGATAAAACAACTGAAGACTGAAAAATCTCAGGTATTATTTCGAAACTTACTTGTCGTTCGAAATGGCTTCAGTTGACGAAATCCCGTGTTTCAGGGAATCCACAGCAGCCAATGTTTCTGGAATGAACCAATGTATGAAAGACTTCCGGCAAGAGATCTCTTCAATGTCACAAACCAGATCTGTGGGCGACGCACAGTTCAGAGAACAAACAAACAGCCTTCATAACGTTTTTTTAAAAATTTGTTTCCGCTCGTCCATTCGTTGACGTCCGCTCTAATGCTATTACATATACGTTGAGGAATGAAAATAGTGAGTTCAATCAAAGAGAAGACTTCCATTTAAAGCCAATGATAAAATTAAAATCGCTAAAGATGAACTTGAAGTTCAACATTTTGTTGAGTAATCAAGAACATAACGTCTAATTGCCTTTCGAAAGCTGAGAATTGAATTTTGAAGAAGAAAAAGGTGGCTAATCAAAAACTTGATAATCAATTATAAAATCGCGGTCTTCTTGATAAGAAAATTCAGATGAAATCAAACAATGTTTTGGACAATCTTACAACAAAAAATTAATTTTCTCCGCTTAAATTAATGTGCGATTTGAGCAAAATATCTGATAAATAAAACAAAAGTTTCAGAAATTGACTCGATAACACTTGATTAGACTCCTCATGGGTTTTGCAGCTAATCCTTCCGTGCAATGGAATTATCACTGAATCTAACGTGAGACTTTCTTGAGATAGAGAAAGAAAGAGAGAAAGGCATAGACTGATAGGGAACGAGTCTTGAAGAAAGAGAGAAAGGCATAGACTGATAGGGAACGAGTCTTGAAGAAAGAGAGAAAGGCATAGACTGATAGGGAACGAGTCTTGAAGAAAGAGAGAAAGGCATAGACTGATAGGGAACGAGTCTTGAAGAAAGAGAGAAAGGCATAGACTGATAGGGAACGAGTCTTGAAGAAAGAGAGAAAGGCATAGACTGATAGGGAACGAGTCTTGAAAGTACTCAGAAAGGAGAATCAAGTTGAGTAGTTTTCGCGAAAGTCAACTGAACATTTACTTGAAAGTTTATGTACATGCATATATTCTTCAATAGGGATTTTAAAATGTCATGGCTATTAATTACATCAGATAGGGGGTACCTAAACTGCAAAAATGCCGAGGATCGAGGAACATTATCGAACTGAGTTGAGTTCGCAACCTGAATCATCTTATGAAAAAAGTTGTAATGAAATTCTGATGTTATTAATAGTCATGTATGTTTCTCGGAAACACTTATGAGGCGCGCGTTGTAACAACAATATAAATTGTATCTGATTCATCAATGAGTATCATATCTGCGAATTGTTCCACTAAAAACGAATTCAAAAATGCGTAAAAAGTAATAAAAAAATATTGGAAATGTCTTTATTGAACACGCTCGATAAAGCAGTGCTTTCAAAGTTAATTTCATTAAAGCAAAGAATCCGGACGTCAAAAATAGTTTTTTTTTTCAGAAAAAAGAGAATAGATGTTTACTTGAAAAACATTGAAACACAATGTTCTAATTAAAAGTCCGTCAGTTATGTTTGAAAAATTGGATTTAGAATTTAAAATAGTGTCACCGTAAGCAAACACGCTAATGTTTGCATCTCGTTTGTTCAACAATGGCAGATGTTGTATTTTGCACTAACAATAAGTAGCAAATCACCTGCGACAACTGAGTTTCCTTATTATTTTTTTAGGTTCAAATCATCGTTAAACTACGAGAGACTCAATTTGATTACTGCTATGAAAAAAAAACAAAGTACAAAAAACTAAAACTCAGTTTTGAAAAATCACGTGCAATTCACGTTGGAGAAAACACAGTAGCCGCACTTTCGTTTGAGAAGTTCAAAATGAATTAATTTTTCAAAGTTTTGATGGAATGTACGACTTCAAACAGCTATTCGTGGGTAGTTTCACCTTTTGCGCTTTCTGTTTCCAATCAAATATAAACTTTTTTCTGCATTTTGAAACATTTTCGCAACGTGGTTAGAAGGAAAATGGTACTTTTTCTGTTCATCGGATTTTCGCGTCGCGGCCCCCTTCGCGCCGTACGGCCTCGTTAGCTAAGCCGTACGGCCTCGTTATCGTAAACTTTTACTAAGCCTAAGCGTTTTTTAATGTAAAAATAACTTTTTGATGTAAAAATAAAACGCGAAGGGAACCGCGACGCGAAAACCCGATGAACCGAAAAAGTGCCAGGAAAATGGAGTCTTACTCGATGTAGTCTAACTCAAACAAAGTGTGACTGCGATCCATTCGTTAATCTACATGCGTTATGTTTTTGAATTGTTGGTTGTTAACATTTATAGAGGTATTTTGTCAATATTAAATTTTTGTCTGTCACTTGTGTTGAGTTGAAAAGCTAAAAACGATGTTCCATAAAAAAAATTTGTGAACTAAAATCAGTATTTACTAGCGTCCGAGGCACTTATGCACTTTAGGAACTCCTTTACTAGAGGTTCAATGGGTCATACGTCTGACTTTCATGAGAGCACACTTGGATATATAGGGTGCTATAGAACCAATTTTATTCGCTTCATTTCTCGATATTGATATTGAGCCATTGAACTCATCTGACCCATTAGGTACTTTTTCGGTTAATCGGGCTTTTGCGTCGCGGTCGCGTCGCGGCCCTCGGCCTCGTTAGCTAAGCCGTACGGCCTCGTTAGCTAAGCCGTTCGGCCTCGTTAGCTAAGCCGTTCGGCCTCGTTAGCTGAGCCGTTCGGCCTCGTTAGCTAAGCCGTTCGGCCTCGTTAGCGTAAACTTTTCCTAAGCCTAAGCGTTTTTTTTTAATGTAAAAATAATTTTAATTCCACGGTTAAATCCGGTTTAAGCGACGCGAAAAGGGCCGCGACGCAAAAGCCCGATTAACCGAAAAAGTGCCACCCATTAAACCTCTGGTCCCTAAAGTGCAAAAGTTCTGCGTCCGAAATCAGTCGTTACTAAGGTATACAAAGATGACGGATGCAATAGCGGCTATGTTGGACGAACTCATGGGTCCCCAACGGAACGCGGGAGCCGATGAAAAAGTGGGCCTTTTCTTTTCTAATAAATAGTTCGATTTGTCCGGTTTTTTTATACATTAAACAATGAAAACTTGCCAGAAACAATGAAAACTCGGCTCTTATATACTCACGGACATACCCTTGTCTTGCAGACATTCGAATACTAAACGAAAAAATTGCTTTAAACGCTATGGTTTCGAAAATTTTGTTCATAGGTGATTATTTTGAGCATCACAGAGCACGCCGTGCACGCTTTGCACGCCAAATCATTACTAATGCACGCCAACCCGCGGGAAAGTTCTTAACTCCGCCCCATGTGCTTTATTTAAATCGTCGCCCTTCGTCAATGGTTTATTAAACTTTCGCACGTATGCTACTTGATATGGCATGATATTATTGGAGAAAGTTCATATTTTTGAAGCAAATTATATATAGTGTGAAACACAATAGTGCGTCAAACACTCTTTCTCTCTTTCCCGCGCGTTGGCGTGCATCTGTAATGATTTGGCGTGCGCGGCGTGCTCTAGTAATGGCCCAGAGACTCAAATTTACAAAAAAAAAGTTTTTTTTAATAAAAAAAAAATTATTTTTACATAAAACTTAGGCTTAGGCAAAAGTTTACGCTAAAGAGGCCGTGCGGCTTAGGCTAACGAGACCATGTACAGGGTTTTTTTAGTTGGTCCGAAAATCCTACAGAAGGCCCGCCGGAGGCGAAGATTTTTGTATAAAGACACTTGCCTTACATCTGGAAATTTTTTCAAGTTTCAATTTTCTGAGATAAAAAGTTTTCACCATTATGGTATCAAAAAAATTTCACATAAAGGTTCCTTCTTATGAGCTCAAGGACAGACACCCGCTGAAGTTCTAAAACAGACGCCTGCCGACATACGACCGGACATGACTACATAACCCCTGACCATATATATATATATATATATATATATATAAGATGCAACTTTGCACTGTCCGGCGTCTAGTATGACCGTGAGTATATAAGAGCCGAAAACTCGAACTGATTCTTGGCATTTCGCAATATTTCATTCAATACCGCTTGATTTTTCTTTATAATATAAATTTTCGGCCTTTTTCTAGTTCGACGTAGGCTCCTCCCCTGCATTTTGATGCACGATGTTGCTTCCTCTCATTATCCTCTCTTTTTCATCCCTCTCCCTGTTATTTTTACATTAACATACGCTTAGGCTTAGTAATAGTTCACGCTAACGAGGCCGTACGACTTAGGCTAACGATACCGTATTAAAAAATTAGTCATACATCCGTGACTCCGCCCCCCGAAGGGAAAGAGGGGTGGAGCCTATTTCGATCTGGACCAGTACCAAAATTCGATCTGGACAAGTACCAAAACTTCTTTTAGATTGAGAAAAAATATAAGTTAGTATATGAGTTAGTTTGAATTAGTTTTTTTTTTCGATCCGGGCTCTGCTTTTCTCACAAAAAAAAACATTGCATGCTTACAGGGGACGTTTGATTTCGACCACCCAGACGTCTGCAAAGACTTCCTTGTCGGCTTCTGTTGCAATGAGTTATTTCGGAACACCAAAGCTGATATGGGATTCTGCAACCTTGTCCGTCGATTCAGTTGTTCATTCAAGTTTTGGGCGTGAAATTGCCTTATCATCGCTGTATCCGTGAAGATATCGTAATTCCAGTTCAAACTCGACAGTAGTTTTGGTATGAAGGAGTGATTCTTTTGGATGTGGAATTACGGCAGGGGTTTTTTAGTGCGCGAGAAAAAGGTACAGACGCCCACCGAAGGCGGAAAAGGTTTTTTCACATAAGGGTCCCCTCTTAAAAATGATGAAAAAAGCCCGCGAAATTTTTTTTACATAAGGGTCTCCCTCTGGGAAAACAGAAACAGAGGCGACAGAAGGTCTGACATGACTAATTAACCTCTGATTTACGGTAGTTTCAGTTTCAAAGTACGGTAATTTAAATTCTGACGCATGGTATTCACAGTTCCAAGATACAGTTTTTCCAGTTTCACGACGCTGGCCTCAAAAAGAAATACGAAGACAGCTCCCGAAGATACAAATTGGGCTTCGAAGAGTCGTTTCTCGAGAGAATCACAAGACTTGACAACGAAGTTCGCCGTAAGATTGAGAAAAATGAGAAGCGACTGAATCTCACACAGAATGCAGCCAGTAAGTATCAAAAGTTATGAAGCCTCCGAGAAACAAAAAAGTTACAGATGACGTAAATTTGTTTAAACAGTTAGTATTTGTCCGGGCGTGGCATAGTGGTAGTGTGATAGACCATTGTGCGAAGAGTTCCGAGTTCGACTCCCACCCCGGACAGATCCACCCAAAACCAAGGGGGTTAAGAAATGTTGGTAGTGCTCATGCACGAATCTGACTCTCCCCACTGCTGCTAATCACACTAGCAGTGATCTAGCAGGCAGCCACTGGTTCTACCAGGATAGGTCTGTCCTGCATCTCAGGGGAGCGCGTACCATGCCGCGAGGCGGGAACAAGCGCCAGGAAGAAGAAGAAGAAGTTAGTATTTGTAGCGGGAAAACTATTTTTATTATAAAGGGTGAAAAATGAATGTACTTTCGAGCCGGAGCCTATATTCATGAGAAGAAAGCGAGGGATGAAGAGTGGAAAAAATGAGGTAGATGGAATGATTCAAAAGTTGAAGACCAGGATGTTTCTCTGACCCGCACTGCGGGTACAAAAATCTATGCGCTCTCCAAAAATCCCCGAAAAAGCATTGAAATCTATGCGCTTTTAAAATTTTTCGTAGGTAAATTTTAAATCATTGGAGAAATTGAATGTTGAACTCTAATGTTTTAAAAATCTATGCGCTCGAAAAAAGTTGTGCGGGTGCTGAGAAACACCCTGTTCAAGACTTGCTTTTCATTATTCCATGTCTTCAGCTCAAATGAGCTGTCGTTTTTTAAAAAATAAAATTTAACCTCTTGAACTCTCTGTGAACACTATTTTTGGCACCGTGCCAAAAATTCAATGCAAGTGTTGTGGAATTAAGATTACTTTCTCCGTTGTCTGTTGTATTCTGATTGGAGTTTAAAAAGATTCTCAGTCTTTTCCAGAGCTTTTTTTTGAAAAAATTTATGATAGCTGGATGCTATGGGGTTGGATATGGTAATATTTTTAAAAGAATACTGTAGCTTTGTTCAAAAAGATTCTATTGCAGACAGTGAAGAGGATGCATTTCTGCGCCTGCGAGAAAAAACGGAGGAAAAAAAAGCAGAGTTGACAAAGTTGGTTTTGTTGATCTATTTTTCATTTTGTTTTTTTTTCGAGGGAGGGGCTCAGGGCGGTAAAAATGTAAATTTTGAAGTTTTGTGTGTGAAATCAATTCCTTATTGAGTTTTCTTAGATTTTCCTTCAAGGAAGTTTGCAGCGAAGCGTTATTGAAAACTATTTCTTTATTAAGTTTTCGGGTATTCTTTGACTTGAATGCGCCAGGGGTTGAATGGAGCCGCCCTATTTGGGTTTAAGTGTATCCGCCACTCAAAGTTTGGAGGAAAAAGGAAGAGAGGATGAAGGAAAAAGGTAAGAAAAAAAAAGGAGTTTTTTGTCAATAGTGTGTGTGCATGTATCCGCCGACGCGACCGATCCGGTCACTATTTAACCCCTGGAATGCGCTGATAAATAGACTGTTATATACATACTTAATGAAACACTACAAAAACAAAGATACATATGGATACATATAGAAACAGATCTGCATCGGATAAAAGCTTCTTTTTTTCCTTTTTTTTCCTTCCATGTGTACAACGTAAAATGTACCATAAAATCACACACAAAGGAGATCAGTGAAACCTTTTTGTTAATTTTTTATATGTTAAAAGTTGATGTTACAAATTTTTTTATATTTTAATCTGTTCAATTTTTATTTTAATATATTGCAAAAATTTTTTGGTGTGTGGAGTTGGTCTGGTAAGAGGTAATATCCACCGCAAAAATACCCCTCTTTCAGGCTTATCTCGCAAAAGATGGACGAAGCTGAGAAGGCGGGCGCAGATGGAAACGTCAGCTTGGCGCAGTCTCTCGTGGCCGAGGCAGATGCTCTCTCGGTTGGGATTTTTTTCGTTTAAGGGGAGAAAAAAACTAGTTTTTGAGAATTCACCCATTTGGTAAAATGAAACCCTTCAATTCTGATACGCAAAACTACTGTACGGTCAAGAGCTAAGATAAATTTGTATTTCTACTCTGGTTTTCCAGTTTTATTCCTTTTCTGGCTCCGTACTACTAATGTGCTTATGCTGACTTTTGGGATCTCTCTTTCTCTCTATCTCTCTCTTTCTCTCTCTCTCTCTCTCTGTTCAAACGAGCCAGTTTTTAGAAAGAGCGTGACAGTATCGACGACGAAGGCCGAGCTGCTGTGGAGAGAATGCATCATCTGGAGGAAGTGGCCAACTCTCTTAACAAACCTATGACTGTTTGCCAGGTCTGAACATTGAAAAATCGACTTTTTAAACAAAACCATGAAATTTTTTGTCGAGTATGATTTTGGAGTTCTTATCTTTTTCCGAGCAAAACGGTCGCGGTTCGTAGAAAACAGTCTGCTCATATTAGCCGAATAGATCACTTAAACTGTTAGACATTTCAAAGAAAGACTTTCCTTAGAGTCGGGGAATCTCGAATAATGAAGAGACCTCCCTTCTCTACAGGGCTGCTTTTTCCCACGCGCAGAGAAAGTGTGTATATCAATATGACTAATCCAGGTATAATATAGTGTATATCAATATGACTAATCCAGGTATAATATAGTTACCTGCCACTCCTATGCGGCGGATACGTATATGCATAGGTAAAATGTGTGTTTTTATTTCTCGATGAATCGAGAAAAAAAATGTTACTAAAAAGAATGTTATTGGAAGCTGGAGCAGAAGAGATAGAGCAACGACTATCACCGAGAGGAAAAAACCTCGAAACACACTGGCAACAGTGGCCATTCGTGACTCTACAGCCTTAAGAGCCTGTCACGGATGGAGCCGGATCATCCAGTCCAGAATCGAGCGCGACCTCAGGTGGCGGATAGAGGGATGCCTCCCTACGAATAATTCGTGCTGGGAGGTAGCGGGAGAAATCCCGCCGCGGACCAAAACTGGGTAGTATAGCTCGTCAAAGGAGGGCGATGCCGGACCGGCCTGGGCATGCCACCGGACAAAACATCAGCCGATACTCCGCTATACTTTTCAATGGCGAGTCGAGGCGCCAGTCCAATAGCCTCTTGCCTATCTCCGGTCAACGACAGGCGAGACGTCTCTACTCCCACCCAAACCGATGCTAGGCCGGCTTGACCACCCACCCACAAGGCCTATAGCATGAACAGGTTGCTACAACGATGTCCGCCTTCACAAGGTGCAGCATGACAGTCTCAGGACTGCAAAGGACATCAAAACCCTTCTCCGGACGCATCTTGTCCGAAGAACACGATAACTTCTCTCATTAAAGAGAGTGTTCATAACCGAGTCTTCGATGCGGGATGCTTGCCGGCAACAACAACAACAGAGGAAAAAACATTGAAGAGTGAAATTGAACATATGAAAAGAAATGAGAACAATAAAAAGAAGAATCTGTAAGTATATCGTTTCCGTAAATTTTTTTGTAGTAAAACACATACTCTAAGAAACCCATTAGAAAAGTGTTATTCGGACTGGAAAAACAAAGTACTTTGAGTTTAAAGCTCGTATGGACCTCCGCGCGATTGACTTTTTTTAGCATGACAAAAGAAAAAACTCGGAATTTTTTTTTGATTATTTTTTTGCTCAAGTCGTTTCAACTTGCCACGTGCGCGCAAACGTTTCGTTTGACTATCGCACCAGCGGGCTACACTTCTTCTTCTTCCTAGCGTTATTCCCGCTGAAGAGCGGGGTCCGCTGTGTAGATAGCACTTCGCCACATCATACCAGCGGGCTACACTTCTTCTTTTTCCTAGCGTTATTCCCGCTGAAGAGCGGGGTCCGCTGTGTAGCATAGCTCACCAAACTTGTTAAATTTCTCCCGGTCGTCCGCTCGGTCCCACAGAGAAAATTTTGTATACTAAGGAAATTATAACATTAAATGATCTTTTCAAAAAGCTAAACAAGTGAACTTCTTCTTCTTCCTAGCGTTTATCCCACCGCCGGGCAGGGTCCGCTTTGTAGACTGCACCACGCCATTTCACCCGATCAGCTGCGTCTTCAGTCTTCAGCCCGGTCGTCTTCATGTCTACTTCGATGCAGTCTCGCCACCTAGTTTTGGGTCTGCCTCTGGGTCTTTTGCCCTCTACTTCGAGGTTCCAGGACGATTGAGAAACGGAATGGAGATTTGATCTTATCACGTACCCGTACCATCTCAGCCTTGACTCTCGAAGCTTTTCAGATATAGGGGCGATGCCCAGACGATCTCGGATGGTTTCATTTCGCACCATGTCTAGACGAGTGAGTCCGAGGAAAAAAAGAAGCTAAACAAGTGAACAAAATGTCGAATATTGAACTCCGACCCGTGCTAGGCGAAACAAAGATCAATTGAGCATGAAAAACAGACCAAAATTCTCGTTAACCCTCCCCCCCGCTTTCCGATTGCCAGGGTCGCACGGTCACCCGCCCAAAAAAAGAAATTTTCAGCACATCCTGGTTAGCTGTGAGGGAGAGGGTCGGTAGGTCGGTCGCCCTAGAAATTTTTTTCGCCAGTTTGCAGTTTTCCTATGTAACTAGTACGAGTGAGCTAAGCGGAATGCGGACACCGAAGCCAGGCTCGTCGGCAAATTTTTGTAGCATACGTGGATCGAACATCTCCATGCAACAGGGCGTCCCCCGGTAGCGGCGCACGTTGGCCCTGTCCCACCAACGTAAAAAAAATGCGCGGGCAACTGGCCAACACACGACCGAATTTCTTATCTAGAATAGAATCTCTATATCCTACTCGCCACTCTCAACATTTGTACACCGACCGGATGCTGCCATGAGTAAGCGGACCTTCTCAAACGCCACAGAATCGATATCGTGTGTGTCCAGGAGACGATATAAAATTCAGCAATCACAGAACGTCTGTGAAATATAGAAAATTATCTTTGGAATGCCGAAGTCCAACGGAGTCGCCATTGTAGTGATTGAAGATCTGCAAAGCCAAGTATTCGAAGCAGGGTGTTCTTTTGACCTGCACTGCGGGTAAACAAATTTATGCGCTTTCTAAAAACCCCGAAAAACTTTGAAATCTATGCGCGTGAAATTTTTTTCCTTGATTTTCTGTCCAAATCATTGGAAAAATTTAATGTGGAACTCTGATTATTTAAAATCTTTGCGCACGAAAAAAGTTGTGCGGGTGCTAAGAAACACCCTGATTCGAAGTTCAACGTCACTCTGACCGCCTGATGACTATTTATATTGATGCCGACGCCCACAGTCTCCAGATTTCTCCGCCTTTGCCTTATGCACCGAATTCGTTTAAAAAGATAAGGACAAGTACTGGCAGGATCTACACGACCACGTTATGAACTGCCCTGCGGAAGATATTCTGGTTCTTGGAGGGGATCTCAACGGACTTGTCGGAAAATAGAGATCAGTGGATACAGTTGTCACGATGGAAAAGGATATGGGAATGATGATGATTGTTGCCCGTGCGGTTCCTTTGACGTTGAAAGGGGGTCCACGAGCTCTCGGTAAAAGCTCAAGCACACAGTCACACTCACTCACTTCTCTCTTTCTCTCTCTCATTCACTTTTTTTTCTTTTGCCTCTTTTCTTTTCGCCTTTTTTTGGTTTCGGGCTCTGGCTTTTTTATTTTTAAACTGATTCCATCCTTCCATCCATATTATTCAACAATCCAACCTACACAGACAACAGCAAGAACAGCTAGACTGGCAATGAAAACAACATTCATTGGGCTAAGAAATCTGCAACATCGACAGGTCTATACCATAGGTCTAGCGGTTTAAGTCTAGTGGTGTTACAACGGCAGTTAAACAAGTGTACACTAGTATGATCTACCTCTCTACATAAAGGACAGAGAGGAGAATCAGTGGCACCTATCCTATGAAGGTAACTATTTAACGTGCTCGAGTAACCGGATATGGGAATAGCAAGAGCTCGCCTTCGATCATATGCTACATCCCACGAGTTCACACCATCGGAAGGAACCGGTTCATCCTCACCAGTATCGAGCGCGTCCTCAGGTGGCGGATAGAGGGATGTCTCTTTGCACAAGTGCATTGGAGATAGCGGGCTTGCTCGTCGCTGACCAAAATTGAATAGTAATGTTCGTCAAAGGACGGCGATGCCGGACTGGCCTGGGCATGTCACCGGATAAAAAATCAGCTGATACTCTCCTATACTCTGTAATTGCGAGTCGAGGCCCCAGTGAAATAGCCTTTTGCCCTTCTCCGGTTAACGAATGGTCTCGCGAAGAGGATCGCCGACTGCGGTGCGAGTGTAGACGTAGAAAATTTCTCCGGACTTGAAATGATCCTCACCAACCTATCTCAAAGGACTCCTTTCGTCAGGACCAATGGGCAAACCAGGCGTTAAATGAGACCGGTCAAAAGCATGTTTCTACGCGCCGAGCGAGTTGAGAAAGGGGTGGTGAAGGCTGACGAGAAAGGAGAGAGATGTAGAGGTGGAGTGAAATATAAGGAAGGAGAAAAGAATGTAGATCATTTTCGGTGCGAACATGTATGCGCCAACTCATCTGGTCCGGTTCCTATTTAACCCATGGGGCAAACAACAACAAAAAAACAAGGAAGAGTGATGGACGCCGAATCCTCGACTTCGCAGAATCGGCTGGTCTATCCATATGCAACACCTTCTTCCAGAAGATAACGAGCCAGATCATCACGTATTCCAGCGGCCTCAACACTAGCCCCGCCCGGTCATCCAGAAATTTGTTTGATGGTGAAGAAAATATAACAGAAGTTGATCCCAAAAAAATACTAAATGCTTGTAAATAAACTTATTGTCCATTGGTTAAACTACGGCCTCGACTACGCGAAATAAAAGATCAATAGACTTCACTAAACATACCAAAAGTTTTGTTGTCTTCGCCTTTCCCACTCTCCGGCAGGGTCGCCCGGTCAACCGCCCGAGAAATTTATTTTCAACACACCTTGGTGAGCTATGCTGTGTAGATAGCACTTCGCCACATCATACCAGCGGGTTACACTATGATGTACAAAAAAATTTGCGTTCGTTAACGTGGAAAAAACATGTTTTAACATTGACATGACTGTGACCATTTTGAACTACAGTATGATGAGAAAGAACACACACTCTCTACTTTTCTGTGGGATAATCAAAACCTTTCTGTTGTGATTTTTTAAAAATGCTTTTTGTAACCTTCCGTTCTGTGACATTTTTTTCTGGGATTGGGTTTTAGTTCAATTTTTTTCTCGGTTTGAGTGGCGGATGCGTACATACTTTCATTTGGAACGACACATAATATCCCTAGACTAATCATGAGGGAAGGGCAAGTCATTGAGAGAGCGTGTGATGTAAAAGAGGATGCAGACGGTCACATAATTTTCACCACTAGCTTACTTGGATACAGGGGTTAAATAGTGACCGGATCGGTCCCGTCGGCGGATACATGTACGTACACACACTATTGACAAAAACTCCCTTTCTTTTCTTACCCTTTTCCTTCATCCCCTCTTCTTTTTTCCTCCGAACTTTGAGCGGTGGATACATGTAAACCCAAATTGGGCGGCTCTATTTAACCCCTGCTTGGATAGTGCATAGAATTTAGCATAGGTTTTACTCGTAGTGTGAGTTTTACATAGAAACACACTGTTCTCTACCCTTCAGCTTTTTCGCTCTTTATTCCAGAATCCACGCTTGCATGATGGTAGTTTTTTTTTCTTTAAATTTTTAAACAATTTCAAGTGACCTTAGTTGGGGTATGATTAGCGTTGTTACTCTAACTAACCTTCGTCTTTGCTTGCAGACATGCGGTTGTTTCATGCTGGTGAATGATGCGCAGTCACGCATCGATGACCACTATGCAGGCAAAATGCATGTGGCATTCGCGCGGATTAGAGAGACCATTGAGGCGATGAAGAAGGAGATGGAAGACCGCCGCAGGGGAGTCAAGAGTGGCAGTAGCAGCAGGGGAGACCGGGACAAAGATAGGTTGGTGGAGAGAGAAAAGGGAACAATTAAGAGACTCCAAAGGATAGGAGGGAAAGGGGTTACGAAGAACCGGACTGCAAGAAGTAAAGTACAAAAAGAGGGCCCTAATCATGGTTTATTTTTCCGGTGACAACTGAATTAGAAAAGGAAAGGAAAAGTTTTATTGGAGAGTTGTTGCCATAGTTTACCAAAAGTAAGAGTTGTTGCCATAGTTTACCAAAAGTAAGAGTTGTTGCCATAGTTTACCAAAAGTAAGAGTTGTTGCCATAGTTTACCAAAAGTAAAGTTTAACTGTTGAAAATTTTAAGAGAACGACAGTTTTTAAAACGTAAGGCTGCGCACTGTTTTGCTCACCAACCGTTTTTTTACCGTAAAAATGTAAAACTAATTTGCTCACATACAGTCAGATAAATACAGCTTTTATTTGAATTTTCCTATCTGGAAACTTCCTGATTAGCAATAAAATGACGTATTGAGTGTCAAAATGGAGCAACTGTTTTTTATTCTTTCTTTTTGTTCTTTATTTCCATGCAGTGATAAAATAACATCAATACAATAAAATGATGAGAATTAACATGGACTAGTTTATGTAGTTAAAAAGATTCTCGAAAAAATTCATTTTCAGTGCTGGTTTGGTTTTATTCAATGGAATAGTGAACAACGAAAATCTGAAAAAGAAACAACAGTTGATAATACAATATTAGCATCAACTTCATATGAATACTACCTTGCTCTTCTCGATATTCAATCGTTTACAATAGGCTTTGGTAGCAGTATTTCTGACGGCAATTTCTTCAGTTTATCAGCGAATTGTGAGGCGTTCTTAATTGAAATAATTTCATTAGGAAGAGAGTTCCAGATTGATATGCTTCTTGATACAAAGGTAGACATTCTAGCTGGGTAAACAGTAGGAAGACGAATACGGAGAGAATGTGCTTCCCTTGTATTGTACGTAGAAGGGGAAATGGTATATAGATAAGAAAAATCAAGAGAACATAGATTATGCAGGCACTTATGCAAAAAACATAGATCTTTAAATGCTCTGCGATACTCTAATGACTCAGTCTTGAGTAGCTGCAGTCTTTGAGAATAAGGCAATGATGGTTGGGAACATCTTAATAATGATCTTCTTGTAAAATTTCGCTGAACATATTCAACTTCATTGATGAGATTTTTGGTTATAGGTGACCAAATTTCTGTGCCGTATTCTAGAATTGGTCTGACGTACACATTAAAAGCCATAATAAGCATTTCGTATGATTTAGTCTTGAGCGCTTTTAATAGTAGATTCGCGGTTGAAGAGGCCTTCTTACAAATCTTTTTAATGTGATCATTGAAACGGAAGTCTTCCTTGATAACAATACCTAGATCTTTGACCTTGTTCATCTTAGTCAGAGGGTTTTGATTTATAGAATAAGGAAAGTTCACAACTTGCCTACCTAAGTGGAGAATCTGACATTTAGATGTGGACAGAGACATGTTCCATTGTGAGCACCAATCAAAAATGTGGTTAACTGCAAGTTGCAAGTCTATTGAGTAGTGCTACAACGATGTCCGCCTTCACGCGGTGCAGCACGACAGTCTCCGGACTGCAAAGGACATCACCTCACTTCTCCGGATGCAGCCCGCTCCGAAGAACAGCTCCACGTGGAGCTACCCATCGTCTCCTCGCTCAATTTTTTCTACAATGAGACAGCCCGACCCGGCTGGTCTGTCTCAACTCCTACTTCTCCAAGCCGGGGACATCGAAAGCAATCCAGGGCCAACCACCTCCTGGAACTGCACGACATGCGGGAAGAAGGCCAACACTAACTGCGTACAATGCTCATTCTGCTCAGAATGGGTACACACAAAGTCGTCCTGCAGTGGCCTTCACTCTGTCAAGAATTACGTCCAGTCCAGCTATCTATGCCCATCCTGCACCACTACAACCACTCCCTCTACATCCAGTGTCACCACCTCCATCTCGGTCCATCCCAACGCTCATACAAGAGGCAACAAAAGCCTAATGCAGTGTTTTTATTTGCGAAAAACATAATGAAACATAACGACATCCCGTTTTTTTTTCCATGTTATGTTAACAACTAAAAGTGTTCTCAAATACTCTCTCGCCGCAGACAACGAGAGACACCGCGACTTCTATGTCACAGAAAGGGCACAAAATACCGTACACCATGCACATTTGAAGCGCTATTCCATTTGAGACTATTATTTATACAAATTTTAGTTGTGAACATAACGTGGAAAAAAAAACGGGATGTCGTTATGTTTCATTATGTTTTCGCAAATAAAAACACTGCATAAGACTCCTACAATACAACTGCAACGGCCTAAGCGGTAAAACTTCGGAGATCCTTGACCTCGTCACACGCCTGAAGATCGACCTATTCCTGCTACAGGGAACCAAGCTAACCGATCGCTCCAAAACACCATCGTTCCCCGGATACACACTGCTTCGAAGAGATCGCGGCACAAACACCGGAGGCGGCCTCATCACCGGCATCAGTCACTCGCTCAACTACAGTGTCATCCCCTCTACAACGGACACTCATCTGGAATCACTCAGCATTCGCGTAACAGGAATCAACGGTTCCTTCCTTGATGTCACTAACATCTACATACCACCAACCAGTTCCTGCAGCAACGGTTACACCCCAGATCTTTCGTCTCTGCTCCTCACTCGTTCCAACTCCATTATCCTTGGCGATCTCAACGCTCACGACGCAGCATGGTTCTCTCACTCCTCCGACAGCAGAGGTACTCTCATCGCAAACGCAATCGACGACTCTGAATACGCTACACTCAACCGAGACTCTCCTACCCGTGTTCCCTCCAACGGAAGACCCTCGTCGCCCGACATCTCCATCTGCTCACAAGATCTCCTATCCGAAGCCTCATGGAAAACCGTCACATCAGGAAGCTCAGATCACTTACCCATTGTCATCGAAATCGAGAGCAACAACTTTATCCGGACGCACAGAAACAAGACCTTCGCGAACTACAACAAAGCAGACTGGTTCCGTTTCCAATCGCTAGTTGAGGAGAAGCTAGCCGAATCACCTCTCCCTAACCTTCCCGCCGCCCAAGCTGAGCCCTTCTTACGGAAGATCCTGCTATCAGCAGCTGCCAGCACAATACCACGCGGTCGAATACACAAGAGAGAAACAGCGCTTACTTCGGAAATCCGCGACTGGATGTCCCAACGTGACGCTTTGAGAGAATCCGACCCGCTCTGCCCTGAGATATACAACCTCAACCAAAACATTAGGAGAGCCACAGACAAGAACAAACGAGAAGTCTGGAGACAATTCATGGAGAGCTTCGACCCTAAAAGAGACAGCAACAAGTTATGGAAGACGATCAAGATGCTAAACAACAAAGGGAGACCCCACCCAACTGCGCCATATGCTTCGATAAAGACCCAGTGACATCCGCCACAGAATGCGCCAACCGTTTCAACAAGGCTTTCACCCGCACAGTCTCGTACACAACCTCCAAGTACAACAGGCAGACGATGAGAAAAGTACGACAACTTCTCCCCGACGACTTCACCGATTTCTCAGAAAAAGAGGTCACATCAGCCATCAGAGCAACGAAAAAATCAACAGCCCTTGGACCAGACGGCCTTGCTCCAATACTCCTACATAACCTAGGTCCCAGAGGAATCAACGCTCTCACTATCCTCATCAACGATTCACTACGCACTAACCGGATTTCTATGATATGGAAGTCCTCGATCATCATCCCTCTCCTGAAGCCGGGGAAGCAAGTCACCGTCAGCTCAAGCTACCGCCCGATCTCTCTTCTCTCCCCCGTTGCAAAAGTGATTGAACGCCTACTCAACACTATCCAGTCCCATATACCACCGGCGGAACACCAACACGGATTCACGGCGGGCCGCTCAACCACTTCGGCACTCCTGAAGCTCACTAAGAACATCGCAGACGGTTTCAATGAGAAAAGACCAGCGAAGCGCACAGTCCTTATGGCGATCGACATGTCCAAAGCCTTCGACAGCATCGACATCACCAAGCTTATCGACCTCCTCATGACCACAAGCGTGCCCAACTACATCAAGAAGTGGCTCTCTTCGTATCTGAGAGGACGCACAGGACGCACACTCTTCCGCAACACCTTATCGAGCTCCCGGCCGATCAGAAACAGAGTCCCACAAAGCAGCGCCCTCTCGCCCACGCTGTTCAACCTCTATCTACGCGACCTCCCATCCGATAGCGCTCACACCAACGTAATAACTTCTGCAGACGATATTACCATATGGGCCTCCAACTCAAACATCAACACCGCCTCGGAGTACGTACGTATGGCAATACCTGGGATCGAAAGCTTCTTGAACAATCGCTCCCTCACCATCTCTCCGGCCAAAAGTCAACTCATGCTCCTCACGCCTTTCAGCAAAGAATACAACACGGTCCTGGACGTATCCATCGGAGGAACCACCGTCCCAACAGTCAAGCTCGCAAAGATCCTCGGCGTAACTTTCGACACCATGTTCACGTTCAGCCACCACGCCAGAGACATCGCAGCCCGCATGACACAGAGAAACAACGTCCTGAAGGCCCTCGCCGGTAGCACCTGGGGCAACCAGAAGGAATCCTTACGGACAACCTTCAAAGCTATCTCGCAAGCAATCTCCAGTTACGCCGCCCCCGCATGGTCCACTTTCTTATCCGCTTCGGCCCTCGAAAGGATCCAACGCGCCCAGAATGCCGGTCTCCGCGTAGTCACGGGCAATCATCAGATGGCAGACACCGATCACTTACACAGAGAATCCAAGGTCATGCGCACTAAGTCACACCTTCACATGCTCTCCGCTCAATACCTCGCTAGAACAATGGATCCAGCTCACAACCATCACAGCCTCTTGGAAAGTCATGCTCCACCACGCACCTTGAAAAACGACCTCATCATGAGTTGCAAGCACACGGTCGAGTCCGCAGCCTCCATAGCAACAGACCCTCTCAACGGGAAACTCGTCGCAAACGCCATACACACTATGATGGTCTCTAGCGAACTTCAATCAATGAAAGGCGCCGTCATTCTCGGAGGTAGACCCCCGCCCGACATCAACGTGGAAGAATATGACCTTCCCCGCAGCACAAGATGTACACTCTCCCAGCTTCGATCCGGATTCAGCAGATTCACAAACTCGTATCTACACCGTATCGATGAGTCCATCCCAGACGTCTGCCCAACATGCTCATCCACACCTCATGACGTCGCACACCTGTTCGATTGCATTGGCGACCCCACGACACTCTCACTCACCGACTTATGGGAGAAACCACGAGAAGTGGCAAACTTCTTGAAGATGTCTATTTAAAAAAAAACAATTGACGATTCATACACAACAAACGAAAGCGAAAAGAAACATATCACGTGGGCCTCGCTCTTCGATGACGGCTACAACCGGCAACAAGTCTATTGAGTATAACGGCACTTGAGCGAACAATTTCACATCATCCGCGAAAATACTGAAACGAATAGTTTCCGGGATGACTTTTTTGATATCATCGATGAACAAAATAAACAATAGAGGACCTATGGATGACCCTTGAGGAACACCGCTAATAACACTTGCGGGATCAGAACAAATATCGTCAATGCAAACCGATTGTCTACGGCAATTTAAAAATGAAGAGATAAATTTTATAACAGAGCCTTCGATTCCAATGGACTGCATTTTGAAGACCAAAAATCGATGATCACTGTTGCTTTTTGAAAGGTCATTTTATTGCTAGTCAGGAATTTAATCCATGGGTGAAGATATTTTTTAGGGTTCATAGGCAGAATGCTAGTGTGGATCCGAGTATACATAGGTAAACTACCAACCAGGGGTTAAATAGTCTTGTCAGACCTTCTGTCGGCGGGCCTCTGTTTTTCCGAATCACAAGGGGGGACCCTTATAAAAAACACAAAAAAATTTCGCGGGCCATTTTATTGCACACTAAAAAAACCTCTGCTACCAACTGGCGATGTTCCTTTATTAGGGTGATTGACTCACCGACAACATCAACTAATCTAGCAGAAGAAATTTACATATTCATCGATGTGAAAAGTTTCATTATAAGCAATGTGCTCAAAACTTTGAAACCTGCTCTGGCGATCGACCTTTGAAAATTCAAGATGTATTTTACTTATGCAGGTATAAGAACGGGCTGTAGGTGTTAGGAATAGGAAATTGAGTATGGAGTGAATTTGACAGAGGAATAATAAGGTTCTAAAAAGAAAGAAAATATCTCAAGGAGTTGAATGTTCAAATGTTGATATATTGACTAATGAGAGGGTTAAATTTCTGAATTTTCCATTTTTCTGTATATAATTGCAGAGAGCGCCGTGATCGCGAGAGGAGTGAACGAGATCGTGACAGGACCCGCAAGTTTGTTTCATACTTTAATCAGGCGTTAAATGAGACCGGTCTAAGGCACGCGCGTCAGGAAATGAAAAAGGGATCGGGAAAGGCAGAAAAAGAGAGAAGAAAAGTAGAGGAAAAGTAAAATAGAACGGAAGGAGAAGAGAAGGTAGATCATTTCAGGCGCGAAAATGTATGCGCAAACATAGATGGTCTGGTAACTATGCAACCCCTGACTTATTTGGATTGGTTTATTATTACTTCTTTGGAAGGAACCTGAGTTGTTGTTCAGTGTTTTCAGGCACAAGAGTGTGAACTTCATTTAGATTGTATACTTTTTTTCTGTATACAATTGAAGTTTTATCGTTTTAAGAAACATTATTCATCAATGGGTTCATTTTATAGGCCGTAATATCTGGTAAAGATGATTAGTACAGGGAAATGAGGAGGTTGTGATCAAACCCAGTCTCTTGATCTCTTTACCAATGTGTGAGCATGTTACCAGCAGACACTCAATAAAAGAAGGTGTAGGTCAAGGAGGCAATTCATGAGGGAATGGCAGACTGATCGAGGCTGTCCGACGAAAAATTAAGAACGCAACTCGTATCAACAGTCTCGGTTTATTCGTGCATAGATTTCACCCGCAGAAGAAAGATCATGGTTACCAGTCACACTATATAACATCCATGAATGCAAACACATAATTGGATCCTTCAATTGGGTGTCAAAGCATCAAACTAGAAAAGGTCTGCTCTGCAGGCGCTCTCGTTCTCCACGTCGAGATCGAAGTCGCGACCGGAGAGATGACAAGCGGGGTGACCGAGACAGGGAGAGGGAGCGAGAGAGGGACAGAGATCGTGACCGCGAGCGTGACCGAGACCGTGATCGTGATCGTCGCGACAGAGATCGACGCTCTTCTGTAAGGGAAATTTGGGTTTTTGCAATATTCAAAGTGCCTCTGATGTCCTCAAGTTTTTATGGAAAATTTTTCAAAAAGCGTTAGCATAATAAACCAACGACTAAACAACACTTATTCACGAAAATTTGGCCATGGCACAAGATACAGAGGTTCATAGCTCGGCAAAGATCTATAACGTTTATTGAAGCGAGAGAGTTCGAAATAATGAGAAGTGAGATGGAAAGAAATGTCAGAGAAGCGAGAGCTTCTCAGTATTGTAGACTCCCCCGCTCTAAAAGCGGTTGGTTTTCAGAATTCTAAACAGTGCAGGTAACTTTTCCTGAAGTTATTTATAGCTCATATTATTTATTTAAAAAATTGAAATATATTCTGAGAAGCCTGTCCGGGCGTTGTATAATGGTAGTGTGCTCGAATATTGTGGAAAGAGTCTCAAGTTCGACTTTCACCCAGATCCACCCAAACCAAGGGATTTGAGAATCGGAGGTAGTGCCTTGCACGAATCTGACTCTCCCCACTACTGCTATACACACTAGCGGTGAACAGGGTGTTTCTTTCACACGCAGTGCGGGTGCAAAAATATATGCGTTTTTCAAAAAGTCCGAACAACATTCGAATCTATGCACTCGGAAGAAGAAATTTTCGATTTTTACCGATGAAAATTCCAAATCTTCAAAGAAAGCAATTCCAAACTCTTTTAAATTCTGGAAATCTAAGCGCTCGAGAAAATTTATGCGGGTGGTAAGAAAAACCCTGGCAGTGACTCAGCGGGCATCCACTGGTGTTACTAAGATAGGCCTCTCCCGCGTCTCAGCGGAACGCGTACCCTGACGCGAGGCGGTAACAAGCGCGGAGAAGATTATATTGACTATCTAAAAAGCCTGGTTTCAGCGTCGTTAGTGTCCGCGAAGCCGACACCTCGTTTCTTCCTTTTCGTTGCGTCATTAATTCTTCACACTCTCTCTCTCTCGCTCTCTCTCTCTCTCGCATCTCAAAGGTATTCCTGGCTACGGCGTTGCGAGGTTAGTTCCCAAAGAGGAGGTTTGTGATCCTTGACCAATTTATGAATGTTTTTCTTCTTCAAAGAACTCCGTCAAAGATCAAGGCAAGCTGACATACGTCGCAAAAAGGTTTCAAATTTCTTGAGCCTATTCCTGAAATTCCGATAATTTGCTCGCTTAGCCTCTCTTGAACGTCTCTCTTTATCCATTAAAAAAGAGATTATCTTGTTCATTCTGTGCCCTTTATCCTCTAGCTCGCTCTTTGGTGACTATGTGTCCCATTTTTTGAACTGAAGATATCTTTTTGAGTTTCTGAAAGAGTTCAGAATATTCATATAAGCTGCCAAAATACAGTAGTTCTTGAGATTACTTGGGAGCCTTTGGGAGAATCTGAGTCCTTGCTAAGAAAAACAGCAACATTTGCTTCTTGCTAGGAGCCTTGGCTGTATTGAGAGAAAAAACCTGTCTTCTGACTCTCTGCTAGGATCTCTATCTAGGTCCTCTGACTCTGCTATGACCTCTATCTAGGTCCTCTGACTCTGCTAGGACCTCTATCTAGGTCCTCTGACTCTGCTAGGACCTCTATCTAGGTCCTCTGACTCTTTGCTAGGACCTCTATCTAGGTCCTCTGACTCTGCTAGGTCCTCTGACTCTGCTAGGACCTCTATCTAGGTCCTCTGACTCTTTGCTAGGACCTCTATCTAGGTCCTCTGACTCTTTGCTAGGACCTCTATCTAGGTCCAAGCTAGGACCTAGATCTATAGAGCTATGAGAATGTGGAAAGGAGTTCCGCTCAGAACGTTCGCTAAGAGGTGCAGCATCCGACGTCCACCGTGCTAAACACAAGTTCCAAATATATCTATATCCGTTCTAAACGTGTTCATACATGTTCTGTCATTAATATTAGACAGTCAGGAGCTATGAAAGCGGTGTACAGTAGTGAGAGTTTGATTTGTTTTGTGTATCTCAGTCATGATCATATGTAGTCTCTCTTTCTCTCTCTCTTTCTCTCTCTCTCTCTCTCTCTCTCCCTCTCTCTCCCTCTTTCTCTCTCTCTTGCATTCTATTTCTTTCTATCTTTCTCTCTCTAACTTTCCATATATCTCTCTATCTTTCTCTCTCTCTCTCGATTGAATGACTAAATCTATCACATCACAAGTTTGAAAAGCTCCGCCCACTTTCATAGCCCCAGAGTGTAATTGTAAATTTACAAATCAACGATTGAACGATGATGATACCATGGGAGATTATATTTTTCCAGGAACTCGTCTCATCGCGCATCGTAACACACAGCATCATCTGTCCCACCGTATCGCTGCAGTACTCGAAATCAGTCTTACCGTAATCCTTTAGTGTTCTGGTTTTGTAGTTTAGAATGTGCAGTATTCCCGGGCAACTCTACCGACAGCTGAAGTTTCTTCATTAAAAAGGTCCTTTTTTGAATCTTTGTTTTTAAACTTCGATATTCATCAGATCGTAAAAATTTGAGCATTTGAGAGATGAAGAAGGTTTTCTGTTTGAGCATGCCAGAAGCTTTGATATTCAAAGAACTCTGGTTAATTTGCATTAATCTTCTTGCTTATCGATTACAATTAAATAAGTCCCTATCTTCTACCCGTATCAATGTATCTTTTGTTGTTACTGTTTTTTTTCTTCAATTTAGATTGGTGTTCATTGGAGGAATGAAATAAACGTGTTCGCTTGGAAAAAATTTTCGTACGTTTTTCTTGATAAAATCTGTCGAAGAAAGAAATCTTGCTAGATTGAAAAAATCAATGAGAAAAGTTGATGAATTCAATTATGAGATATAAAAGTTTGTAGTGTGTCGCTATCCGATTCATCGCACAGAACTACTACATTCGACAAAGAGAAACTATTCCGGAACATGGATCACATAAGCACTGTTGGGGAATTTGGAAAGACGAAAATTTTTTGAGCAGGAGAGTCTAGGGCAACGATGAGCTCTCCCTTGAAGGGTGTTTCTTTCACCCGCACTGTGGGTGAAAAAAATCTATGCGCTCTTCAAAAAGTCTGAAAAACATTCAAATCTATGCACTCGAAAGGAGAAAGTTTCGATTTTAACCAAGGAATAGTCCAAGTCCTCTTTTAAATTTGATAACCGTAATGGGGATTTCAATTCAATGAACATTTTTTTAGCTAATATTTCTTGGTCACTCATTTTAGATAGTTTAATAGATATACAATCTAAATACGACTTTATAATATCAAATATACACAAGGCTATCGAATTATCTTGTCCCTTAAAGCCGACCCCGAACAAGCTTTAAAAACTCACTTCTCTTAATATTCACAAACTATTGAACACGAAAAAAACTTGGCGTGAAAGGTTTACAATTATCGACTTCGATTATCAATATAAAACAATCAAGAAAAATGTTCGAAAAGCTAATTCTAATCTTTTAAGAAAACGTGAGTCTCAAGCTATAGATAAGCCCGAGGGAATCCATAGATACATTAAGACTATTCTCAAACCTCACCAAGCTATTCCGGATATTAAAGAAGATGGCTCGACTATTCACGAGTCTTCCAAAAAAGCCAACATCTTTGCGAAAGAATTTGCGAAGAATTTTTCTGGTCACATCGAATCTATGTTGGAGTCTGAATTTGAAAGTTCGAGTTCGACATACGACGAAAATGTAGATATCGACTTCTCCCCTCATATCTTGTATAACGTTCTTAAAAAATTGCCCCCTAAGTGTACACAATTTACTGAGAAGATCAATCAATTTATTCTAAAATACTGCAATATCTCGTGCTCTACCATTCTCTCTACTATTTCAGCATTCATTTTTGACAGGTCAAATTCCTAACGAATGGAAAATGGGTGTTGTACCAGTTTATAAACGCAATGGGGACAAATCTTTAGCAGAAAATTATCGACCAATAACGGTCACATCTGTGATTTGTCGTGTTTTCGAAAGACTTCTTGTCAATAATCTTAGAATCAACTACAGTAGTATCATTTCTCGGGGTCAATATTTCTATAGAAAAGGAGCTGCGAACTACAGTTACTCAAAACAATAAGTTAATGGGAGGTAGAATTGAAAAAAAGGCAAATAGATGTTGTTTACTTCGATTTTTCTCGAGCTTTCGATAAGGTTTCACATCTCAAACTGGTTCAAAAACTAGGAATAGCTGCCAACATTGTTAGATTGGTCTCAAATTTTCTAAATAATAGGACTTATAAAGCTCGAGATGATAAGGAGTTTTCTTTAACGACATCGAACATGAAATTACCTCCAATGTTGAATTTTTTCTCTATGCAGATGATTTGAAAATCTACAGCCCTGATTCAAACTCCTTACAGAGAAGCATTGACAATATATTCAACTGGTCTAAAAAATGGGAATTACCTCTCGCAAAAAACAAAATATTCTGTTTAAACCTGGGTTCCAATAATCTAAATCTCAAGTATTTTATAGACAGACGAAAAATAACAATGGACTACGGTATTACTTTTATAATAACTTTTACTGTTGGACGTAATTTTTAATGAATTTGACAGGAAAATCGTCGCTTTGTCTTAGAATGCATGTGTTCTTTCTTTTTACCGTAGTCCATTTTTCTTTTCACGGTAATTCGTGGTGAGACATTGGAGCGTTCAACAGGATCACTGCAGAAAATTACTTTGCAAAGTGAAAAGTTGAATTCTAACGCTCCATTAGAATCCTTAACTGTAAGAAGAGCAAGGTATGATCTATATTTCTTGTTCAGATTAATTTTTGGTGCTTTAGATTGTGAAGTATGCAGGCGTCAAGTATCTTTCAGGACATGCGATAATCTCAGATGTAGCTCACTGCGCCTACTAAATGAAGAGAACTATTTACACAATCAATTCTTCTTCTACCGCGTCGTTGCTCTCTGGAACAGAAATGCCGATGATAATTCTGAGATCAAAGAAGTCGAAGCCTCCGTCAAGAGTTTAGAAGACTCCCCGCTGACCCAATACACAAGCCTACCTTCATACTTGACTTGAAATTTCGAGAAAGCGTCCAAGAAAACCACAGTTCCAAAATTCCCTCTCAAGTTCTCCAGCATCCATGTCAGCGATAGCCATAGCAAGCTATCCTTTGATGATAAAGCTAATTCAATTCAAAAAAATTCTGGAAATCTATACGCTCGAGAAAAATTATGCGGGTGGTAAGAAACACAATGCTCCTTTCACCGCTCTTTGCCTCCAGATCGCTTCTCATTATTTAAGACTCCCAAGATTGGATAGCAGTCTTGTTTTTGAATTTTCAATACTTGGAAGTGATCATTGTTAAGCTTAGTGCGGAACTGGCCTGAGCATGAAAACGAATGAAACATCAGCCTACTAAGCCCGACACTTCGAACCGCGTCACTTTCTAATTTTCAGTTTTTTCGTTTAGGCTCAGGTGAATATCACACTAAAGAGGCCGTACGGCTTAGGACCGAGAATGCCTTGTAAATTTTTCACAATATCAATTTTTTGCGAATATGAATTTTAAAAAAGTCTTGGGTGTCGGTATTCCGTTTAAACGGGTATAGAGCTTTCGAAAAATACGCAGAGCCTGAAAAGAGGGGTACTTGAGATTGATACCATTTTATCGTGTCTTTCCAGGGTTTATGGTATTGAGTGCGGTATTATAGTGATGATACAACTTAGATTTCAAATACAACGAAATGTTTCAATTCGGAGTGCAGGAAGAACTGGGTGGTGCATTAAGCTTGAAAGCGTATATTCTTGTGAACGCTCTACGAAAGGAGAAAAGAACAGCCTTTTTGAAAAGACATTGGAAGCGTGGAGCGTCAAGGCATTGAATCAAATTGAGAACAGTGTTTCCTAGAGATGTTAGTGTATTGATCACGTCTCTGCTTCACGTACAATTAAACGGATTGACGGTTTTGGAAATAACAAAAAAATCGTGGTAAGAGAAAAATCTTTCGAATCAAATCAATCGGCACTACTGCAGTTTAAGGGGCAGCGCTCGTGGGCTTTAAACGCTTCGGTTTCGAAAAATTTCTTCATAGATGTTTATTTTGAGCATCAAGGACTCTGGTTCTTGCAAAAAATACTTTTTTTACAAAAAAAATTCACTTTCAATCTGTGTCTTGGCCTTGTGAGATGTGATGTTATGTTGAAGAAAAAAGACGGATCGGACGTTTCGCTTTATCAAAGCATCATCAGCGAATGTTCGTCACCTTAAGACAATATGGGTAGCATAGAGAAACACAATATGAAGAAGGAATGAACAACATGAAATATAAAGAATAAGTATATATTTACCAACCAATAGAAGTTGACGACGGGGAAGAAGGGGAAGAAATCCTCTGGGAAGTGCAGAGGTTACACTAAAAAGATAACATCGTGTTATTGAGAGAAGTAAAAATAAGAAGAAGAAAAGATTAAATGAAAAAATGAAATTGAGATGGAGTGTATGAAACGAGCGTGAGGATTATGAAATAGGCAAGAGAGCGAGATGGGAAAGCTCTTCTGACAGTTCGGTTTTGTTATTGAGGTCAGGCTTGTGAGTGTCTATTAGTATCGCTTCTACAATTCTTCGGCGAACAACATTCTTATCAACATGTAAAATAGAGCCAGATAGGACAACATCGGTTGTGGGATGAGCAGAGAGAATATGTTGGGCAAAGGCGTTGGTGGAGTAGGTTGGCGTCTTGGGTTATTTGCCGCACGTATGTGCTCTGTTGCTCTAGTGTGAACTGGGCGGCCTGTGTGGCCTATGTAGAACAAACCGCATGAACATGTGATTTTGTATACAGCACCTGGGCGGCCTGTGTGGCCACTTTTCCTAAGCCTAAGCGTTTTTAATGTAAAAATAATTTTTGCAGTTGTAACATCAGGTTATTTTTTTATTTTAAAAACCTTTTTTAGCTATTAGAGATGAATTTATAAATTTTTATACCAGATATAAACCACACTAAAAAAAGAACAAAAAAATTTTTTCGGAAATTTTAATGTTTGTCTGAGAAAAAAAATTTTTTTTTCAAGAACCAGAGTCCCTGATGCTCAAAATGATATAAGTCGATGCTGGAATAATTTTCGCCAAAATGCTCGAAATGTTGTTCCTCAGCCAAAAAACTTTATTTCGCCAAGATTTCGAGTATGCGAACTTGGGAGTAGGAAATTCCGTTATTGGTCTTTTTTTAGCTGCCAAAATAGGGACGAAGAATCGGCCACCATTCGCAGTGCCAAATGATGAATGACTCTGTGGCCAAGTTTTGTTCCTGCCCAAATCACGGACAATTTTGTTTTTTCTTTTGCGTCATGTTTTGGCACTGCCAAACTCGGCTCTTTTTTGGAACACTTTTTGTACGTTGAACAAAGCTCCGCAACGACCACATATAAGCACTTCTAGCGACGTACCCCTACCGAGTTTAGTAAACAGTTGAGAAAAATGTATGTTGCTGCGCTAGTACGTAAAGATTTGTAAAGCGGGTGTAGTCGGTTTAAATACCCAAGTTTGAGGTAAAGATTCGATCCGGCTCGTTGAAAGACGTAGCCTGAACCACACATTTAAAGAGATCAAAGTCTAGTATTGGCACTTCCCAAAGAGTTCCTGAGAGCGATCCTCCATCATCCCAGAAATGAGGCTAAGGAGTTGCAGGGGCTACAAAAAAAGCCCGATTTTGGCAGTGAAAAAACAAGGACATAAAAAAACCCGATTTTGGCAGTGACAAAACAAGGACAAACAAAAACCCGATTTTGGCAGTGACAAAACAAGGACAAAAAAAGGCCGGTTTTGGCAGAGACAAAAGAAGGACAAAACAAAAGCCCGATTTTGGCAGAGACAAAACAAGGACAAAAAAAGCCCGATTTTGGCAGGAAAAAAAGTACACAAAAAAGCCCGTTTTTGGCAGTGACATAAGCAGTTACAAATTTTGTCCCTTCTTTAGCAGTGACAAAACGAGTACAAAGTAGAAAGCTTGTTTTTTGACGGTTTTTCTTGGCATGCCCGTCAAAATGCATGTTATTTGCTGCCATTTATCATGGCGCTTTTTTCCGTTTCTTGCCATGGAAAAGCTTGGTTTTTCAAGGGAAATCTGCCCGAGGAACAACATTTTGAGCATTTTGGCGAAAATTATTCCCAGCATCGTCTTATATCCTATGAAGAAATTTTTCGAAACCGAAGCGTTTAAAGCCCCCGAGCGCTGCCCCTTAAACTGCAGTAGTGCCAATCAATCAAATCTTTCGACAAAACTCTGAAACTAAAACTATCACTAGTGCATGATAAAAAAAAACATTGAAGTCCAAATTTTGAAAATATAGTGTATGCTTTGAATAAAAAGAGTAATTCGCATCAATTCACCTGTCTTGCGGTAAGAATGATATATTTTGCAAGACAAAAAAGTTGTTGAAGTAAAATATTTATTATGATACTTTGCTGATAGCATCGTGATTGCTAGAAGCAGTGGATTATAATCCGCCTTTTTTTAAATTCAGCCTGATTCTTCAACATTGGAAAAAATGTGGTGTAAAAACCAAGTATTCATTATTTCTGGCAGGTACTGTAGTTTCAAAAAACGATATTTTTCTCGGTAACACGACGCCTTGCAGAGCGACCGCTTGCAGAGCGATACCTTGCACCGGACACCTTGCAGAGCGACATCTTGCAGAGCGACACCTTGCACCGGACACCTTGCAGAGCGACACCTTGCAGAGCCTTTAACAAAGTGTACACCCTACGGCCTGGCTCAATTAATTAGTATTCTTTTTTCTTTCTCTTTTATATTTTTTCTCTTTCTTTTTTCTTACTTGTTCTCTTACTTTCTTTTTTCTTTTTCTTACTTTTCTTTTCCTTTTTTTAAAGAAATTATCTTAATAAATTTTTATTTTTACATCAGAAAATTATTTTTACATTAAAAAACGCTTAGGCTTAGTAAAAAATTGGCTTTAATCTACTTTAGCCGTCCAAAGATTTTTTATCAGGAAGAGATTTTATTCATGAAAACTCCCTCCCCCCCTTTCTCCTTAGGGCCCCCTTTCCCCCTCCCCCTCCCCCCCTAGGGCCCCTACCCCCCTTTTCTTAGGTAGGGCCCTCTTCCTCCCCCCTTCCCCCTTTAGGGCCCCCCTCCCTTCCCTGCTTAGGTAAACCCCCCTCCCCCTTTCCTTTCCCCAAAATTTATAGAAAATTTTTTAGAAAAGGAAAAGAAAAGAAAGAGAAAGAAAAAAAAAGAGAAAAAAGAAAGAAAGAGAACAAGTAAGAAAAAAGAAAGAGAAAAAAATTAAAAAAATAAAGAAAAAAGAATACTAATTAATTGAGCCAGGCCGTAGGGTGTACACTTTGTTAAAGCCAGGCCGTAGGGTGGACACTTTGTTAAAGGCCAAAAAAGTCGCTCTGCAAGGTGTCGCTCTGCAAAGTGTCCGGTGCAAGGTGTCGCTCTGCAAATTGCGCGGTGCAAGGTGTCGCTCTGCATGATGTCATGGAACCATTTTTCTCACATTGTTTTTCTTTAAAGAAAAGCTGTTCACTGCTCTTTAGAACTGCGTTCCAGAAACGTACAACTACAACAAAAATTAGAACTTGTTTTCCTTTATAAAATTTTTGGACGTGGACAGGATGAGTTGGAAAAAGGACAACAACAAAAACTTTTAACGTGTGATTCTGCAAAAAATAGATTTGTTATCTGCAAGCAAACAAAAAACGCAATTGTTATCTGCAAGCAAACAAAACAAAGTTTGCACCGTTATGAATCATTGACTGCAAGTGAAAACAAAATAAAGCGAAAATATGACATTCAACACGGTTCGGAGTGTAACAATAAAGAAACATCGATGGTTGGAGCAGCGAAACTCAGAAAAGCCCTCCAAGTCTTAGTGATTCAGATCCGAGTAGGTGCTGTATTTAAAGAGCTAGAGAGAAGGAACTGGAGTGGGATATCCCAGCAGAAGTTTATTCCTGACTCAAATTCCCGTTCTTTTAGGATGTTGTTGAGTTTACTTTAATTCAATTCAATTCAAACGCTTGATTCTATATGACTTGTGAAATTTTACAGTATGCGAGGCAGCGCGGCTTGTCTGCCTATTTTCCACGCTGCCCTAAAACACGGCCTCCGCTGGCTTGGCTGTTACGTTCAGTTCATGACTACTCTACTATCTCCACGTAGCTAGTCATTATTTCAGACTCCATAGCTCAAAGAACGGTTGTTTTTCAAAATTATCAACAGTGCGTGTGACCTATGGTCCATATACTGCTAGAAACCGAAATAAACTTGTGAAATTTTGCAGTCCGGCAGAATCGGCATAATCGGGTGGCCTAAAACACTGCCTGGCTCAATTAAAGTAATTGAATTGACAGAAATTAATAATATGAGAAGTTTTCTCATGAGGTCTCGTTCGCCTAAGCCGTAGGGCCTCGTTAGCGTAAACTTTTTCTTGAGCCTAAGCGTTTTTTAATGTAAAATTAAAACGTTGCCAAAAAAATTTTCACAGTGAATCCGAACTCTCGCCAAACTACTCTCAGTCTAGCATTTTCACCCCACACTACAGTGGTCTTTTGAAGAATGAACACAATGAAATCTATTCCACTCAGCCCGTAACAGCCAGCCGATTAAGCCGAGCCTTCCGGACTGCAAAAGTTTACAAGTCCGAAATAATTCACTTCGGCGGTAGAAATGTAGAACAAAAAGTGAGTTGACCGCTTTTCGCACTGTCAACTTGAAAGAGTTATCGAAGCTTATTACGCTCAAAATTTCCAAGTCGTCGCGTGTTTTAGTGGATCATCATACTCACAAAAAAATTTTACATGAAAATCCATACCAGCAAAGTATGGGAAGCGTAACGATACGCTTGAAAGTATTCCGAGGAATACTTTCTCAAAGTATTGTCTTTCATACCGCGAAAACATGGTTTTTCATGGAATCAAAGTATTCTAGGCATACCATTGTTTGTCGGGATACTACACAAAAGTATTCTTTTTCATGCCTCGAAAGTTTTTTTTCTCATGAAATCAAAGTATTGCAGGCCATACTTTGAAGTATGCCGTTTATTTTTTTCCTTGATTTTTGTGTCAAGATTCTTTTTTGTTTGTTTCTTTATGGAGTCAATTTTTTGTGATTGAATCAACAAATTTATTTTTAATAACAGCAAACAATTTTATAATCACAATCAACCAGCAAACAATGCAAGGAAACGGGGAAATAATTTTGAGGGCGTTTGATTTAAGTATTTCGATTTAAGTATCAAAACATAGGTATTTAAGTCTTCTATGAATCGAATTGCAACAAATGTCCGGAATAAAAACGAAAAGTTTACAAAACTTGAGAAAGAGACCCAGATAATCAGGCCGAAAACCGTGATATGGCGCATGTGAAATCGCCAAGTGCGCCTTGATCCGAAAATACGTGGAGCAGTGCAAACTCTGCAAACCAATTCGTTCTCGCCGCTCTGCATATGCACCGTAGAGCGAACATGATATGAGAGATGAAGATCTTGTGAGAACTGCTGCTCACAACTCGCGAACGGACAGCGGAACATGTCTTGATAAAAGCTTTCAGAACATATCAATTTATACTGCAATTTATACTTTCAGAACATATCAATTTCAGAACATATCAATTTATACAGCGGAACATATCAATTTATACTGCCGGTCTGAATCAGAACGTTTCTTACCACCCGCATAATCTTTCCCGAGCGTATAGATATTGCAATTCATGTCAAGAAATTTTTAGGCTTGAAATTTCCCTATTCCTGCGCAGCACATGAATAGTGGCCTAGGGAGCAGCCAATGGTTCCACCAGGTTAGGCATGTATACTAAGCTGGGGAACAGCTTACCCGCCATAGGCGGAGACAAGCGTTAAGAAAAGGTCTGAAGGTACCATTATCTCTTTAATCTCCCCAAATCGCACGCACCTCTGAACAGAGACTCGAACATGGGATTTAAATATTATTGAAAGCGTGAAATTAAAAATTAAAAGCATGGGAAAAAGCAAAATGTATAAAGTTAAAATACACCATAAAAGCATGATTGTGACCCCATGCATGACACAGGTGAAAGTTCAACGGTGTCAACTGTAAAAAAGAAGAATTTTTTGATACAATACTTGAGTTTTAACGTTACTTTGGGTCACGCTTTTGTTCGATTTAAACATGGTCCCATAAGAAAATTGCATGGATGTGACGCATCAGAGCGGAAGCGTCGCGGTTGACGCGTTCGCTTGGAAGAAAAGAGGGAGGAAATTCCATTCTAGACTGTTCGGGATAGTTGAGCAGCCCCCGCCCTCCCGCCCAGTGACGAATGTGTGTTGCAGAGAGAAGGCAAGTAAAATAAGGCTCTGGAGATGAGGGAGACAGGAGATCTTATACCAACACTCGAGGCTCTTCCAAGCGGATGTCTAGCCCCCTCATCACTCTCAACGTACAAAGCTTCGAAAAAAGAAAGAAAGAAGCGAGGCTGGAGTTTGCTGCACAACGAGGCCTAGACCCAGCGGCATCATTGTTCTTGTGCCTTTATGTTGACGATAAAGTGGTTAGGGAAGCCAAAGCGGCAGCGGTAGTCGTTTCAGCAACGGCTTTTCGGTTCACGAGAGGAACGGCTGCGGATGAAACGAAGTTTGGAAGTTTGATTACAGCTATGAAGCGTACGGTGAAAAAAGAGAGAGTCGTGAAGCACACGAAAGACCCGCCATTGAACAACCTACAATTTTTTTTGTTGAGCGGCCAGGGAAGAAGCCAGCAGAGAGGATGCGCGAGCGGGTTTTTTGTGACAGCAGCGTTCGGGGCCTTGCTTCGCATTTCAGAGGCAGCAGCCTTGTTCTGGAGAAACGAGGCTGAGAAACAAAAGGAAGACGGCACCTTAAAAGTCAAAGTGAAGGTGGACAAAGCGAAGAACGATCAAGGAAGCAAAGGTAGAGAGAACTTTTTCGCCTAAGTTCAGGCTCGTCAGGCAAGGCAGTGTGAAACCTCTACGGTGGTTGGGTCAGTGTTGGACCCGATGCACCGGTGTTTGAGTCTTTTTCTGCGGGCCGTCCGTTGTCTAAGGATACCATGAAAAAGAAACTAAAACGCGCGTGTCTCGGAGCGGGGGTTAATTCCGTCAACCCGCATTCGCTCCCAGTTGCCGCATCGGTGAAGAAGGAACCACACTTGAGCAGGTCCCGGAAAGAGGCAGGTAGATGTCAGCTGGAAAACTGGTACCTCACAGAAGAGACTCGGAGGATTCTTAAGGAGGGGACTTTCTATTTGAGTATTGGGGTCGCTAGAATATTTTTTTCTAACGTTTCAGATTTAATTCAATATCGATGGAGGAGCTGGTGTTTTCTTCGATGGTGTGTGATGTTTGAAGTTAAAGTATGAGTTATCGTGTTATTGTTATTATTTTCATCATGTGATTTGAATTGTTTTGTGTTGTGGCGGCCAGTCCGCGTTGTAAACCCGATAAACAGTCGTTGCCTACATGTGTATGCAATTTCCATGGGAGACTTTGTTTAAATCAAAGTTATACTTCATGACGAAAGGAATGAAATGACTGGAGGAAGAAGTGTAATTGTTTTTTACGATGAGGCATACTTTCACAAGTATTGTATTAAAAAATTCAAAGTATGCCTCTTCAGCATACTTTGATATTGTTGAAGGGATATCGCATTGTGGCTGCCAGGAATACTTTCGAAGTATTTTTATTCATGAAATGCCTTTATTCTTTTGAGCATACTTCCCAAAAGTTATGCTCTTTTTTTGTGAGTAAATGATGCCTGATGCTGATCTGTTCTTTGTTTCTAAGATACATCGATTAGCTTTTTCTGATGCCCAGCTTGTTACCTACGCTGGGATGGCTGAACTTGAATGGGCACTCTCCGCAAAAATGCTGGAGACAGATCTCTCACAAGAAGAAGTATTAGAAGAAAGGAGGTCCCAAAAAAAGAAGAAGGAAATTTAGATGCAAATAAGTTATAAGGCATAGTTTTCATTTTCATAATTTGCAACAAAAAAATGTTTCCTGAATAATTTCTGTCCACGCAGTGTCGTTTCGATAACTGAGCAAATTTCATACCGCCATTGTTTAGAGTTTTCCTAGTTTTGCCTTCGAATAATTTTTCACTCGGTATTCTGCATATATTGTTCATGTCTCTCTACCTACATATAGGTTTGTGGATAACTGCTTCACTAGTGCTAAATATGAGTATCTTCATAACCTTGGATGCAAAATCAAAAACAATAGATTAAAAAAAATTTTTTCTATTAAATTTGAGCTAGACAAAAAAAGTTCTCCTCGAGCTGTTGTACACATAAACAAGACACATCTGCGTAACATGTAAGTAAGCCGGGACGTTTTGTGTACCTTCTTTTTTTTCTTTCGTCAATCTCACTTCAATATTTTTCTATTTCCTCTCTTCTTTTCGGATATTTACTCTTGACTACTTACCGAATTTCTCTAACTCTCATTTTCTACTTTCTCTTTTTCATGTTTTTTTCCATTATATTTTCTTCACCTCTCTCTATTTCTCTCTCTACCTCTCTCTATACCTCCCTCTCTACCTCTCTACCTCTCTCTCTACCTCTTTCTCTCTCTCACTCTCTCTCTCTCTCTACCTCTCTTTCTAACACTCTTCCTACCTCTCTCTAACACTCTGTCTACCTTTCTCTCTCTGCCTCTCTCTCTTACTCCCTTTACGCGGGTTCACCCTGTTTTTCATTACATTCCATGTGCCTTGTATGATTGCCTATACTCACACGTTAGAAAAAAAACGAACGCAACACGAATAACATTTGAAAATATTTTTTTATGAATTGCCCCATCCGCTTACCTTACACTACCAACTCTCTCTCTCTCTCTCTCTCTCTCTCTCTCTCTCTCTCTTTCTCTCTCTCTCTTTATATATCTCTCTTTCTCTAATCCATCTCTCTTTCTTGCTCTCTTTCTGTCTCTCTCTTTCACTTCCTTCTCTCAAACTTTCTTTGAAACTCTTTCTTCCCTTCTCTCTCTCTCTGTCTCGGTCTCTCCCTCTTCCTCCCTTGTTCTCTCTTTCTCTCGATATATCTTTTTCTTTCTCTTTTAGTATCTCTCTTTCTTTCTCTATCTTTTTTTATTCTTGTCTCTTTTTGGTTATCTCGCATTTTTTCCATCGTTTTTTGTGGTTCTCAATCATCTCAATATTCTTCTGTATCTTTTGCTGCCCAACTCTCTTTATTTTTTGTCAGCTCTTCCAGCACTTCTGAGATGAGTTTATGTAAACAATTTCTTCGCAACATTTATTTGCATCTCGTTTTTACCCACTTTTCTCGCTTTCTTTTCAATTATCTCGTTAGATTTACATTTGAGCGCTTTGTCTAAAAATACATGGAACCTCAAATGCTTTTCTACGCCAGTTCTGCTTTTTAGAGAGTGAAATGATATGGTTTAAGTATGTCATCTTGAAGAACGTGCCAACCTTAGAGGTCCCAGCATCCTTGGCAATACATAGACGTCCACCTGACATCAACGACGAAGAAATACTTCTCCCTCGTTCAACGAGGTGTACGCTCAGCCAACTTGGCTGAGGCTACAGCAGATTCACGCATGACTATCTACACCGTATCGACGAGACAATCGCCGATAAATGCCCAGACTGCCAAGGAACCCCACATGATGTGCCTCATATCTTCTCATACGAAGTCCGACCGGCTTCACTCTCTGTCAATGATCTATGACTCAAACCAGAGGAAGTGGCTTCCTTCCTACGTCTTCTATGCAAAGAAAGAAATAAAGAAGAAGAAAAAAACTAAGAAGAGAGAGCCGCCCAAACTCTTCGATGGCAGAAGATGTCTCGACAACAACAACAAATTATTCATTCATTCATTCATTCATTCATTCATTCATTATGTCATCTTTTTACTAAAAGCCAGGTTCTATCTTGTCGATGCGATGATACAAGAAAAGGTGAAATACAGTTGACCGCTCTGAACATTTATTCATTCATTCATTCTTTATTTCACGCACATGAAATTATATAGCAGATATAAAAAATACAAAAAACATGGATTCTTTATAAAGGGAGAGGGGTTGGAGAAGGAGATTACAGTAAAGATATGAGATAGAAACAACATGAGGAGGACAGAAGTTTTTGAAAACAATCAATTAATTTATTTAAATCAGAAAAATGGAATCGATTGTTGATCAAACGTTTCTTGAAAAGGACACTATTCGATAATTTCGAGCAAATGATTTCAGTGTAATTTTTTTATATAATGTTTATTTGCATGGAATAAATGATTGATATGATTGGTTGATAAGCAAACGATTTCAGTGAAAAAACTTTGCCATCCGTATAAACGGAAGGGCTCGGTAGTGCAGGGGTAACGCACTTGCTGTCGGTTTTAAAGACGCGGATGGGTTCGATCCCTCCCCGCGGATCAGCTTTTGTAGGTGCGGCAGTCTAATCATTTGTTTTTGAATGCTTTCTTGAAGAACATTAAAGAGTTTTTTCTCAAAAAATGCCTTTTCACTAGTCTATAGAAAGACTTGAGTGAAAACCGATTTCTGAATCTCCATGACTTCCTAGCTGTACTGCGGTAAAAAAATTATTTTTAGAAACAACTGCTTCTACTGCAAAATTTGCAAAATCTGCGAAGAATTTATAAATTTTACTATTATGTTTAGTAACTTTGTGAGGATGCTTTGGAGAAAAAAAATACGAAAAAAAATTAACTACGGGGTGATCGAGATTGAGTTCGAGGTGTGAAATCATTTTTTTAAGACTTCACAATACTAAAAAAAAGTAAGATCTTTACGAGAAATCTGAAAAAAGAGATGAAGGGATAGAGAAAGAAAGAGAGAAAAAAAGAACAAAAAGTCTCCATTCGAACATTCTTATGTTTGCTTTTCCCATCCTTAGTCTCTCGATCAACTTTTCCCATCCTTAGTCTCTCGATCAGCTTTTCCCATCCTTAGTCTCTCGATCAGCTTTTCCCATCCTTAGTCTCTCGATCAGCTTTTCCCATCCTTAGTCTCTCGATCAGCTTTTCCCATCCTTAGTCTCTCGATCAGCTTTTCCCATCCTTAGTCTCTCGATCAGCTTTTCCCATCCTTAGTCTCTCGATCAGCTTTTCCCATCCTTAGTCTCTCGATCAGCTTTTCCCATCCTTAGTCTCTCGATCAGCTTTTCCCATCCTTAGTCTCTCGATCAGCTTTTCCCATCCTTAGTCTCTCGATCAGCTTTTCCCATCCTTAGTCTCTCGATCAGCTTTTCCCATCCTTAGTCTCTCGATCAGCTTTTCCCATCCTTAGTCTCTCGATCAGCTTTTCCCATCCTTAGTCTCTCGATCAACTTTTCTCTCGAATATTTGGGAAAGATTTTTTGATGGTCTCATTGGCATTCCTCATACATATTTTTCACATGTCACCTCTCTTTCTTTCTCATTCCTTTTCTCCGTCTCTCTACCTCTCTCTGACGCTCTCGATTCCCTTTATGTTTCTCCCTTTCTCTCTTTCTGTCTCTCTCTCTCTCTCTCTCTCTTTATCTTCATCCCTTTTTCTATTTTTCTCTCTTTCTCTCTCAGGCTGACCCTGTCTCTGACTTTTTTCTCTCTCTCTTTCTTTTTCTGCTTTCTCTTTCTTTCTCACTTTCCCCCTCTCTCTGCCTCTCTCTCTCTGTTTCTCTCTTTTACTCTTTCTCTTTCTCTCACTCTCTCTACCTCTCTCGCTCTCTCTAATTTCTATTACGTGTAGTTTCCCGCTCTCTTTATTTTTGGTTCTTTCCGTTCCATCCATTCAATTAACCTTGTAGACCACTCAAATATTTCTAAATCTCCTCGAACATCTCTTCTTCATTCCTCGTCCTTGACTTCTAAAGGAACATTCATTTTTCATTTTGTCCTCCTTTTTTCCAATGTTTTTGTCGCTTTCCGCCCTCCCCGGCCGCCCTCCCCCCTCTCCAGCCACCCTCCCCCTCCCCGGCCGCCATAGAATTCCTTTTCAACTTTTTTTATTTGCTCCAACCCCTTCTCAAGTTTTGAGCTTACCCTTGGCTTGTTCTTCCTCTTGGTCGCCGTTTTTCTTTCTCTTCACTCAAGTTTTTCTCTTTCTATTTCGTTTCCCGCTACTCTTTTTGCATTATGGGCAGGGGAAATATATTTGAAATTTCTGAGTGTCTTTTTATATATAAAAATATCAGAATTTTGAGAAGAGGCAGCTGTAGAATATTGAAAGTGGAAAAATTTGAAAGAGCTGTAGGAATAGTATTAAAGACAGAGATAAAATGAATACAGAAAGACTTCAGAGGTTGTTATGGGGTAAATGAAGAATAAAAGAGAAATTGAAGAAACTTGGCAAGGAAAAGTTATTACTCAAAAACTCTTAATACTTAGATGTTTTTGTACTTTTTTAGATGTCAGCTTACAATGATATCTAACAAAAAGCAATCAATAAAGACTTTTTGACTACAGTTCCGCCTCTGGAACCGTGTGTTTTTAATGAAACTTATGAAAATTTGTTCCAAAGTAAGAGGATATGGCTGGCTCAGGGTAGATCGCTCAAGTATGAGTCTGGCAGATATCACATCGTTGGTCCCACTTTCACGCTGACCAGCAAAAGAGCGGTTGTTTTCATTTCTTCACTTATGAGCAAGATGGAACCCAATCTCCAACAGGGACCCAATCTCCAGCAGGAAACCAATCTCCAGCACGAACCCAATCTCCAGCAGCAGGAACCCAATCTCCATCAACAGGAACCCAATCTCCAGCAGCAGGAACCCAATCTCCAGCAGCAGGACCCCAATCGTTCCGTTGCCAAACTTCTTGAGATCATATCAGCCAAATATATTTTACATTTTCAAGTCTACTAAGTTCTATGTTCTAGCTCTTACTAATACATCATAATTGTGAATTAAAGGGTGACCAAAAACACTTGGACAAATGTAAATGACTGTGATTCGTTTCAAAATTGAAATCATCTCTTGGTATCAGAACACATTTTATCACAATATGTAGCGAACAGTTGAGCAAAATCATGTTCAAGATGGCCGCCTCTAGCGCGAACGTTTGCCTTGAGACGACGCTCGTATCCATCTTCCAGTGACCACAGGTAGTCGTTGTAGAGTTTGTGCTATGCCTTCAGAAGGGCAGCACGCCTAGAATCGAGAGTGAGGTGCTGTATAGCTCCAACCTTCAGCTGCATGACGCCCCAGACGATGAAGTCAAGCGGTTTAAGGTCGGGGAAATTCAATGGCCATTCAGCGGGTTTATGAAGCTCGGAGTTTGTGTGCGCAACAACTTTTGTGTGATCTTGGAATGTGGGCAGGTGCTGAGTCATGTTGGAAAATCTAATTGGTTCCATGATAGGGGTCCTACTCCAGGTTTCTACCACGCCTCTAATAATCTTCTTTGCGTAGAAGTTGACATCTATCTTAACACCTGGAGCGAGAAAAACCAACGGTGTTTTGCATGTTGCGCAAACACCTCCGATAACCATGAGGTATTTGAGATGGCTGCTTCTTATTAAAGTGATTCCATGCTCAGCAGCTTCATTACGATCATGAGCATGTGTTCTATCGTTTTGATAATTCATCGACATTTCTATAGTGAAAATTTTTTTCATCTGTCCAAAGCGTACGGAGATGCTCGGCCCACGCAGATCGTTGCAACAGATCTTTACACTATTGATGTCGGAGAAGAATCTGTCGAGCATCTAATCCATGTCGTTTTTGCAACCTGTAGGGGTGCATCTCGAAACGGTTTTTGATAATCATTAGTGTTGATTCACGGGAGATACCGACTGACGAAGCGAGCTTCCTCATGGATTGTCGAGGATTGCGTGCTATGCATTTCCGGAGAATGCTCCTGAACTGGAGTGTATCGGCTGTTCTAGGACGAGCTCTTCTTGCACGGTACTTGTAATCACCAGTTTCCAGAAAACGATTGATGGTGGCATAAAAACTTGACCGCGGAGCTTTGAGTCGTCTCCTCTTGTCTGCTTAGAGATGTCTCCTCTTGTCTGCTTAGAGATGTCTCCTCTTGTCTGCTTAGAGTTCTACAGTGCAGTAATCGCAGTACGGAGAGGACTTGATTTTGACATGTCTGTAAAAATAAAGCTAGAGTCATGAAACTTGAACAAAGAAACAACCAGTCTCAAAACATTATCATGGTAAAATGAAAACAAAAATCGGTCCACTGTGTCGTCAATAGAGCGTGTTAAACATTTGTCCAGGTACTTTTTGGTCACCCTGTATAGCAGATATATATGGAAATGTGAGAATTATAGCGCTTCATGTCTATGATAATGATCTTAAGCGAAATATGTTAAATACGGAATTTTTGATAACTTTTTTTTTAAAAATAAAAAAATGTGTTTCTATCTCTTAGCTTTATAATACTCTGAATATCCCAGTTTTCCTTTTCCTGTACTTCTGTCTTCCTCTGTTTGCTTACGCCTGATCTGCGCGATAACAATCAAGACTATTGAGTCTCTCCTCTCACCTACTGTTCTCTCTCTCTCTCCTTTTTTTACCTGTCCCTCTTCTCTTTTCTCTCTATCTCTATTCATTTTTTCTTCCTATTTCATGTCTCTCACTGTCTTTCTAACGTTTCCTCTCTTCTGTACGTTGTACCCTTTATACTTGGCATTTCAAAGTCCTTTGGACATATTATGAGGAGGCACATTGCTTGTAACTATGTACCCAAAAAAATTCTCATTTTCAATAGTCTTAAAAATCCTTAATTTCGATACTCTCGCAATTTCCATTCTTCTAATCAATAAACATTTACTGTTCGGTTTTGAGCGGCTTTGCTTTATCAAAATGATTATTTCGTCCTCAATGTTGTTATGTTCACACCCCTGACCAAATATTTCTGCAAAACAAGATTTTTTTATTTTTCAGCCTCCTCACACATAAACTAGCAGCTCGCCAATCAAAGTAAATTGTTTTCCCACCACTAAATTTTCACTAATCGTTGATCTATCACTAATCGCTTCCGTTTCACTAATCGCCAAACGAGAACTCCGTTTCCGACACAGATCAAACCATGAGGCCGTGTGGTTTTAAATAATTCTTTACCGATATAAAATAACAGCCCAGGAACTTTTCTGAATAATTGCGCCCCCAATGCCATCCACCATCACAATGAAACGTTTTTAAAGCTTAATTTTGTCCCACTTTGCGTTTACGATTTCTTTCACCTTTCAAATGTGCGCGTGGTCGTATGGTTCATAGGAGGGGATGAAGGGTGAGGATGAAGGGTTAGATTCATCTGTTTTCCTGATAATTTGAAGTTGGTTCTCGTTTTCCAATGACTCGGTTCTTTGAAAATCGTAGTATCGATCTATTTTTGCTCACTCACTAGAGATTGGCTGTCACATAATTCAACAATCTTTTTCATCCCTTGCTTCTTTGGATTTTCAGAATATATTCTGCCTCACCCTTCATCCCCTCCTATGAATCATACGACCACGTAAAGTTTAAAGATAGTCTTGTGCACCCCTTCTATTCAGATGAAATGTTATCGACTGATTGTTTTTGTTTTTGTTTCTGTTCAATGTGTTTCCGATGTTCAGAAGTCTCTCTCTCTCTCTCTCTCTCTCTCTCTCTCTCTCTCTCTCTCTCTCTCTCTCTCTCTCTCTCTCTCTCTCTCTCTCTCTATCTTTGTGTCTTTCTGTCTGTCTCTGTCTATGTATCTCTCTCATGCCTTTTTCAATTTGTTTTCTCCTTGTGGCTCGTTGTCTCTCTCAATGTTTCTTTCGCTTTTTCAAATTCTTTTTTATAGTCTTGAGATTCAGTGAGAATGAATGAAGCGGAGAGACACGAATTCTGCTGAACTGAGCCATTCTTGGTCTCAAAACTGATGCCTTATGAAATAGGAGTTACGGAAAAACACCCCACTTTCCAACATGGCTTGTACCATACGATGGCGTTGCAGGCGTTTCTATTTATATAAGAGTGAAAAAGCCGGGCCGAGACCGGTACCTCCCTTCAATTGTAAGAGCGATTTGCAATAAAGTCACCGATGATTTTTTGATGACTAATCAGCTTTGTTTTGTGGGTTCTCTGGCCGGAACAACGCCGATGATCTTATAAATGTCGTTAAAAAGTTATGTCAAGACCGGAGCTCCTTAGATCAGTTAAGGGATGACTAATAAATATGAGTCACTCGAGAAATGGTTTCTTTCTATTTTCATGGTTCCTCTCTTTCAGTCTATTTTTCTTGTAGTCTATTTTTTTCGCTTATCTCTTTTTTCCTCTCTCACACTCTCTGCTCTTTAACTTTCTCTTTCTCTCGCTCTCTCTCAGCATCTTACTTTCTATCGTTCTCATTCCTTCTTCATTTGTCACAAAGGGCTCATCTTAGTGTTTTTCCGTTCTTTTCGTTCTCTAGCAATCTTTAATTTTGTTTTTCATCTGCTTCTTTGTTAGTGTAACTCCTGAGGACTCTCTTTATTTTCGCTGTCACTATCAAAGTCCTGCGTATGTCTGTCTTTGTACCCACAATGTGTTTCTTGATGATACAATTTGTATACTTCTTGACTTCCGAGCGTTTTTCCTTTTTTCTCCGTTGTTAACCATTCATTAGAACGTATTCTCTTTCTCTGTTACAAACAACATAAAACATCGATCAGAACGCAACACCAGCCATTGCAGTTCGGGGTGGGGCAATCTGTTTACCATCAATAGGAATAGGAAGAAAGGGGGAGGGGAAAGGGTCGCTGTTTAGAGCCTGAATATAAGCCTTTAAAGTGATTATGGCCATAAAAGTCGACGTTTAGAGGCCATATCTTTGGCATCATAGCAGCGCTTTCTTAGTTTTAACCCAGTAAAGGTCCATCTGAACTTTATACTAGCCCCGATTTCACTCATTCGGGAAATATTGGGGGGTATGATAGAGAAGTGTTTTAGATTAGAAAAAGCTAACCTTCCCTTTTCATTATTCCGGACTCTCTCGAGTGTTTATTGCGAATGAAAGGGTTACCTAAGTGCTTTTCAAAAGGTTGACGGAATGGGAAAGGTTTGAATGAAACACTAGAAGCGAGAAATTTTTAGACGTTCTTCTGCATTGAATGTTTAAAAAGCGAAAAAAAACTCCCCTTTTCGAGTTTGCTAAAAACGTTTCTATGCGATTTGATGTACATATTGTATGTACATACACATGTGGACGAATTAATAATTGCATGATTGATGATTGCATGTTTGAACACGCTTTTCTGCTTTTTTCTGCTTTCTGAGTACCAAATGAAAAGAAAAACTACTCCAAAACTTTTGAATGTAAAGGAATTGTATATTTTCCCCATTCTACCTGATTTTGCACTCAATCGTTTGCACGCAAACCGACGCATTAATGTGGTTGAGTGAGGAAATATTTATTTTAGAGATGTAACTGCCAATTCATCTCTTAATGTCTCACATCCAAATTTTCGCTAAAATGTTATAAACACAAAAAATAAGTATTGAAAATGACACATATACATTTGAAAGTATGACTATTTATACTTATGAAGTATAAATATTTATGAAGTATAAATACTAGTCATTTTTTCATACTATAAGTTCGAATAGTAATAAGTTATAAATATGCTTATTTTTTGTGTGTATATTGAGCATTTTTCATAGCGGAATAAAACTTCTGTCTGAGCGAATTGAAGCGTTTGTCTTAGTGAAACGAAGCATTTGCCTGATCTACATTCTCAGCAGCTCCTAATCTCACCTCACCTTCCTCTGCAGCTCTCACCTCTATGCCGAACTACTACCCAATCCACGACCTTCCCAACTTCGACCCGGTCGTCTACGCCGAGAAAGTGGACAAGGCTATACGGGCCGGAGAGAAGGAGCAAGTCGGCAAGCTCATCGCGGGCATCTCCAATCGTCAACGGCAGCAGGTGAGAGGAAAGGGAGGCTGGGGGAAAAGATCCTTTTATACTGTATACAAGACGCAAATATTTTAAACCGTCCGCAGCTTCACTTGTCTTCACAATTTTTAGACCATTCTCACCGTTTTCAGACAAGCTGTGTTGCTTCAAAGTATTTACAGCTTTACAAGTATGACAACTAAGACGAGGATTTTTCTTAATACTCCATCAAAGCCTTCACGCCTCTTTCTTTCTAGCTGAAAGAACCATACCGTGTCAAGTACGGTAAGGAGTTGATTGCTTCCTTGGACAAGAAGTTCTCGGGCGACTTGGAAGATTTGCTGCTCGCTCTGGTTGACACACCGTTGGAATACGATCTGAGGCAGCTTCATCAAGCCATGAAAGTTTGTATTGAATTGGCAGACCTTTTCAAATAAGTTTGAGAAACAGCTGAGATCAGGTGTACATACTCTTGTCGGGTGAACAGAAAATTGCAGGTCTAGCCCGTGTGGTGTTTAGGAACGTTTTGAGTATTTAGTTGTTTTTTGTACAAAGAAAACTGTCTGCAGGCATATTCACAGTTTTTTAATTAAAGGATGACCCAACTTTAACGATTCTAATCAAAATCATTTCGAAGGCAGTTTATTAACTGGTTCAGATATGAAATTATTCAGAATTATAACAGTAACAAAATTCCAAGTTACTGCTTGAATGTTTTTCTCCTATTTTTTCCATTTTCTATTCCGGTTTGCCGTAAATTTTTATTATGAAAAGCATTATTTCACCGTTCTACAGTTTAAATTATTAGTTTTTTTTCAGGGAGCTGGCACCGACGAAGATGCCTTGATAGAAATCATCTGTTCCCGCACTCCCGACCAGATTGAAGCCATTCGCAAGCATTTCGAACTGGTTACCAAGTTTTTCTCACTGTCGATCTTGATTCAATTTTAAACTTTTCAGCAACAAAAAAGTCTTTTTGAGCAAATTTGAAAGATTAATGGAATAAATCGACAGAGAAAAGGTTTTATGATTTTAATTCAAAATATTGAAGCTTGTTTTTCAGCAACTATCCTCATTATGTAATGCTTTCGAAGTTTTGTAACTTTCGTATCTGAGAATGGTGATTATTCAAATCATTGCACTCAAAATGAAAACTCTCAATTCTACGACTCTTTTTATTCAGAAGTATGGCTCCCCACTGGTGAAGTGGGTGGCCGATGAGACCTCGGGCGAGTTCAAAGACCTTCTCGTCGCAATCGTCAATGGATCGCGAGATACCGACTCGACAGTCAACGAGCAAAACGCCAAGGATGTAAGTTTTACGAAAAAATAGAATATCGATGGAAATCGACGAGCTTTTACTATCTGTACAATGACTATCGGCTTAATCTTTTTATCTGTATTTTTACTATCTGTGAAATGACTATCGGCTTAATCTGAGCACTTGATTTTATAGCGACAGAGAATTTTTAAATGAAATAATTCTGTGAAACTGCCTTTTTTAAAAGTTTGTACGTTATCGTCAACGCTGTTTCAGAAATACAAGTAGATTTCTCTAAAAGATGAAAAACGCTTCAGTTTTTTGAACCATTTTTATTACTAAATGAAATCGGTTTTAGGTTAAAACTTTTTTTAAAATTTGATTTTGATGGGTAACCAGATCACATAATAAATATATGAATGACTTTCTTGCTCACCGGCTAAAAAAACACTAATTACTTGACAGGACGCTGTGCGACTCTTTGCTGACGGCAAAGGAAAGTTCGCGAACAGCGGCAAGGACGAGGGGTCGCATTTCCTCAAGATACTCGCATCGCAGAACCAGTACCAGCTGCGTAAGGTAAGTAAGGGCCCCTACAAGTCCTTCCTTGCTCTAACTATCTATCTCTCTTTTCTCTCTTTCTCTCTCTATCTCTCTCTTTCTATATATGTCTCTATATATCTATTTCTCGATATCTCTCTATATATCTCACGCTCTCTCTTTTCACAGTCTTTCGTATTTTTTGAACAAGGACTCTTTCACAATTTGGGTTAATGAAATGGTTATCCCAAAATTTGGGTTACTCCGTTTGCGAAGCCGCGAAACAGTGATTTCAGGTCTTCGAAGAGTTCGAAAAACTATCCGGACAGAGCATTGAGAAAGCGATCGAAAAGGAGTTCAAGGTGAAAGCTTCTAAAAAATTCTTAATTTATGTATGTTAGTTGATCGTTAGACAGGATGAGGCGTATATATCACGACAAAATTTTCTACCAGAGTTTCGGTTACATGCGTAGTAATTGAGCTTAAATTTAAAGCTTTTGTTCATAACATATTCTTATGTATATCGTGGGAGAGTAACAAAATCATTTGATTCTTCTCCCCCGTTCTCGCACTACAGTCTCACAGAGTATTTGACGATGACGGTACGAAGGTATTTAGATGAAAGATTGTCTCAGTGTTTCTTCAGGTCTGCTTTGGAATATTTCAAGTTGGTGTGAGGAGTAGCACAGGCTCTGGCTCAAACCGCGTAGTCTTCATGATTCAAATCGGACAACAATGCCGGCCATTTCTCTTCTGAATTGAATGCCGGAAGAGACGCTGCGCAACACACTTGAACTGACTTAACCGTATGAGCATGAGCTCTATCTGGAAGATATAGGACCTTCCGTGGAAGTTTGCATTGGCCCAAGACTTCAAAGCATCTTTTAACACAGTTTTGAGTTTGACATGACGATCTACCTTGACGTTAAGCTTTATGAAAACAAGCGGACAGTTGCCGTCGGAACAGATGGCTTCCCCAAATTATAACCAGAGCTGAATGTAGAGTTCTCTTGACGATTCTGCCTTCAAAGTCTGCCAGGGTTTGTGATATACCCAATACGCTTGTGTTTTAGAAGTTGAATGCAGGTTCAACAGTGAAAAGCTTCTCATCACTGAAGATGATACATTTAAGTTGTTGTTGTTGTCTTGCCCAACGGGTAGATCTTCCTTCGCGAGACACTGGAGGAAGTCGTCAAAGCTCTCGACCCTCCAGCGTTATAAGCACACACTCTCTTTCCTCTCTCTCTTATTTTTTTTTTTTTACTCTCCTTTATTTTTTATTTTTTTTTTTCTCTTTCACTTTTTTTTTTTTGGAGAGATTTAATTGAACAAGAAATCAACAACCGAGTGCGGCCTATTCCAAAGGTCGATAGGGCTAAGTGAAGTGGGGTTACAGCGACACGAAAAAATATGTCTCGAAGTATGCGGCTCTATCCTACACAGTGGGCAGAGGGGAGATTCATTGGCCCCTATTCGGTGGAGATAACTGTTAAGGAAACTAGAGTGGCCACTTCGCAATTGAGACAGAGTTATCTGATTTTCTCTGGATAGTTGGGACGTGGACTTGTGTATTCTAGGAGGTTTAGTTCCCAGAACTGGGTTGGGTCGACTATTTCTGAGAAAGTCTCTGACTGTCTCCGTGTGTATTTTTCTGAGGGCCACTCCCATCTGGTCCAAGGTGACACCAAGGATTTTGGGGGCTCTACTTAGAGGGAGTGGCTCACCGTTGACCACAACTTCTGGTACTTCACGACATTCCTTTGTGTTGGTGGTGAAGAGCGTTATACTGGATTTAGCTGCCGAGATGTCCATCTTTAGTTCCCCAAGATGGCTGGTGAGGGCTGGGAGGTAGGAGTTCAGTCTATCGGCTCCAACTCTCCAGTCAGGGTGAGAGGCCAGTACTGTCAGATCATCCGCATACCCGACCAGTTTAATCGTCTCGGGAGGCTTCGGCAGCCCATTCAAGTATATGTTGAACAAGGAAGGGCTGAGTACTCCCCCCTGAGGAACTCCTGCGTAGCAGGTTTGCTGGCGGCTGAGGCAGTTTCTGAAGTCCACACGGATGGCTCTACCTCGTAGATAGCTGGAGAGCCATCTAACGAGGCCTCTGGGGATGGACGTTTCGGCGAGAGTGTGACAAAGGCGAGAAATGTTGACCAGATCATATGCCGAGGTGAGGTCGAGCGCAACCATCACTGTGCGATGTGGAGGGAGCCGTTGGTTGATACCGTTGGTTATGTGGCCCGTTATCTCCATCAAGGCTGTCGTGGTCGAGCGTCCTTTTCTGAAGCCATGTTGCCAGTTTTCCAACTCAACTTCTTCTGTGATGTGGGGGAGGATGATTCTCTCGAGGAGTTTGACCACAGGGGATAGAATTGAGATCGGTCTGTAGCCTTTTACCGACGTGAGGTCCTTCCCTGGCTTCGGAATCGTGGTAACTCTGGCCGTCTTCCAGGCCGAAGGTATGATGCCGGTGCTGAGTGAGCAATTAAAGAGTATTGCAAAGCATCTTGCACACTGTTCGCCAGCCTTTTTAACCATAAGAGGACAGATTTCGTCGAGATCCATGGCCTTGGAGCTTCTCATTTTCTTCATTGCTGTCTTCACTTCGTCAACTGTGACGACTGGGACGTTGGAACGTTCAAGGTTCGAGGTCCAGCGGTGAGTTCTCCTGTTAGATCGATCAGGGGTCTTGACGGCTTGTTTGGCGAGTTGTTTGGCGAAAAGGTTGGTAGCTTCCAGGCTGGATAGAGGTGAACCCTTATGAACAATAGCGGCGTGGGAGGGTTTGTGTGCTCGACCATCAAGTGATTTGATTGTGTTCCACAAACGATTTGTGGGTTCGTTGGGTCTGAGGTTGTTCACGAAATCTTCCCATGCAATGCGCTTATCGTCATTGATCTTATATGAAATCCTTGTCATCAGTTCAGGGAGACATGGGTCTGCCGGGTTTGCTCCACGCATCTGATCTCTTTTTCGGATGAGTGCTTTGGCTTCTTCGCTCAGGCGGGGTATGAAGTCTGGGCATCTTCCTTGTGGTATATGTTTTCTTGCCGCCTCTCTGAGAGTTTCAACCAGGAAGGAATGCATGTTGTGAGGGCTTCCTTCGTACGGAAAATTGCCGAGTCTCTTGTTCACTTCTATTTCGTATTCGTGCCATTTTGCTTTTCTGAAGTTCATGTAGCATCTTCGTTTCCCAATCGTTGGGATTCTCAGTTCTATCTCGAGTAGGACTGGTAGGTGGTCAGAATTTAGCTTTCCGAGAGTTCTCCAGGAACAGTTGGTCGCAATGTCGTTTGTGACTGACGTAATGTCCGGAGAGGCTTCCTTACGTGTGTGTTGCTGAGGAGAGTTCAAGACTATGTAATTGCTCTGCTCGATAGCTTCACAGAGTGCAGTTCCTCTGGCATCTTCGGTTCCAGTGCTCCAGAGCTCATTGTGGGCGTTCACGTCACCAGCTACAACGCATGTCTTTGTATGTTTGAGGAAGTGGGCAAAGTCTGTGGTATAACCCGGTGGACATGAGGAGCGAGGAGGGATATAGAGATTAGTTATTCTTAGATTACCGAGTGTAGAGGGGATCTCGATAGTCATTGTCTCTATTGTCTTATCACCGTGAGTTGAGTCTGCTAGCACATATTGGATGTCCTCTCTTATGATCATTGCGAGGCCACCTCCTGATCTGGTTCTGTCCTGTCTTATTAGTGAGTACCCTTTAATCGATGGCGATACGGCTGTGGCATCTAGTTTGGTCTCCTGGATTAAGGCTATGTGGATATTTTCCTCGTGGAGTAAGTCCTCAAGCTCTACGATTCTGCCCCGAATTCCATTAGCATTCCAATGGATGATTTTGAGGGTGTCTATCTTAGTTTGTGAGCTTCTTGGGGGAGGTCTGACACAGCTATGACATCTCCAGGATGGGTTCCAGGCACCGAAGGAGGAGAGACCAGAACATTTAAGATGTGTCCATTTCTGACACTTCTGACAGCGAACGCTATTGCTGGAAGCACTTTTGTGACATACAGTACACGGCCATCGCAAAGGACCCGGGTTGCTTTCTATTCCAGCAATTAAGAGGAGGGCGAGGATCAGAGCCGCTGGAAGGCCCTGATCCTTAATAGAAAAAACGAGAGGATTGGACAGCTGGGGGGAGAGCTGTTCGATGTGTCCCTTGCGGGAGAAAAACCACTTTGGGATAGGTATAGTTTGGAGTCCTTTGCGTCCAGAACGTCCGGGACGTCTGTCGACACTCGCACCATCGTGTAGGCGACTCCGTTGGCGAGCATACATTTAAGTTCGTCTCTGCTTGCCCCGGTGCGCATGAGAAGATTGCAATTCGTTTCGGATAGGTGGCTACCATATTTCTAGGTGGCTACCATATTTCTCGTTTCGGATAGGTGGCTACCATATTTCTCCAAGTCGAGAAAACTTGATAAAATTTACAGGGAAAGTATAAAGAAAATCACATTAACAAAAAAACTGTATCTTTTTGAAATTGTTTTAGTGAAGTACCATTGTGTCGTGGTATATACATATGTCCCACCCTGTATGTAGATCTGATGTTCACGGTTAAATTTATGTCACACAAATTGTTCTCGAAACTGTAACGTTTTACCATCTCCCCAATGAGTTATCGATTGATTACGATGATTCACCCATGTATGTTATATGATTAATGACTGATTCACGCAGGGGGACCTCCAAAAAAGCTACCTGGCAATCGTTCGCTCAACGACCGACAAGCAGAAGTTCTTCGCGATGCAGCTCAATAAGTCGATGAAGGTTAGATCGATTCCAATAAATAGTTGTTTTTATTTATTTATACGAGTGGTCTCAAGTTCACAAGAAATGATTGATTTCACAGTTCGCGGATCATTTTCTGCGTTTAGCTTTAAAGCGGGTGAGCAAAATTATGAATTTTTCATTTAAAAAAAAAACATTTGCATCGACTTGTTGCTGAAAATCCTATTTACCTTAATCTTCAACCGATAGCTTTATTTTTTTGGTCGGATTGTAGACTATTTTTTCACATCAAAAACAAAGCTTAAATGAAACATCGTACTAATGAGGTATGAACACACTTTCCTGGGTGAGATACCCGACTGAATATGATGTTTTCCCTTGGCACGCGATGAAAGAAATATTCGGTATGAACGTTTCGTTTCACTCAGTACATCATTAGCAAATGATATTGTAAATAGGCGGGAAGTTCATATCGATTTAACTAGAATAACACCGCATTCCATTGCAAGCAGGACAAAGATGCACACTATAAAAATTTATTTTTACTTTGTTTGACATCATTGAATTATGATGACACTTCCAAACAACAGAGAAAAAACTATGCAAATGGAAAGATGAGAGAAACTAGGGAAATCAGACTCTGGCACTATTGATCCGAAAGTACCAGACACATTTTTATAAGGGCCTTGGAACGAAAGACAACGATCTTATCCGCGCCCTGGTAGCTCGATCTGAGGTTGACTTGAATCTCATCAAGGATGCCTACAAGGAGCTCTACAAGAAAACCCTCGAAGATGATATCAAGGTTTCCTAAAGCTCTTTTTTCTAACAAAAAATTTAAAGTCAAACCTTTAGTTGGGGATTGGTTAAAAAGTGAACCAAAAATGGAACTCATAAGAGAGATTCAATTTTTTTCTTGCGACAAAAAAGAACTTTACAAACACAAAGGTTGGGGGAAAAAGTCACGTACCAAAATGAAAGAAAAATAAAGCTTTCAAAATCTATTCTCATGTCCAACATTTTTCAGGGAGACACCTCTGGTGCTTACCGAGAGACGCTTCTGGCGATTTGCGCGGGAAATCAGCCGCTTGTTTGAAACACTATTTTCTGCATTCATTTTTCTTCATACTCTCTCTTTTTATCACTATCTTTTTTCTTTCCTTTTCATTCGCTTTTGATCTGTCTCTTTTTCTTTCTCTCTCTATTTACCTCACTCTTTTCTTCTGTCCCTGTCTCTTTATATTTCTATCCTTTCTCAACTCATCGTCTCTCTTTCCATGTTTCTCTTTGTTTTCGCTTTTCTGCTCATTTGTTTATCTTTTCTTTCGATTTCGGCGTTTTTCTTTTCTTTTCCGATTCCGATCTCTTTATGGGACCCTGAAACAAGCTCTAATCTCTTTATGGGACCCTGAAACAAGCTCTAATCTCTTTATGGGACCCTGAAACAAGCTCTAATCTCTTTATGGGACCCTGAAACAAGCTCTAATCTCTTTATGGGACCCTGAAACAAGCTCTAATCTCTTTATGAGACCCTGAAACAAGCTCTAATCTCTTTATGGGACCCTGAAACAAGCTCTAATCTCTTTATGGGACCCTGAAACAAGCTCTAATCTCTTTATGGGACCCTGAAACAAGCTCTAATCTCTTTATGGGACCCTGAAACAAGCTCTAATCTCTTTATGGGACCCTGAAACAAGCTCTAATCTCTTTATGGGACCCTGAAACAAGCTCTAATCTCTTTATGGGACCCTGAAACAAGCTCTAATCTCTTTATGGGACCCTGAAACAAGCTCTAATCTCTTTATGGGACCCTGAAACAAGCTCTAATCTCTTTATGGGACCCTGAAACAAGCTCTAATCTCTTTATGGGACCCTGAAACAAGCTCTAATCTCTTTATGGGACCCTGAAACAAGCTCTAATCTCTTTATGGGACCCTGAAACAAGCTCTAATCTCTTTATGGGACCCTGAAACAAGCTCTAATCTCTTTATGGGACCCTGAAACAAGCTCTAATCTCTTTATGGGACCCTGAAACAAGCTCTAATCTCTTTATGGGACCCTGAAACAAGCTCTAATCTCTTTATGGGACCCTGAAACAAGCTCTAATCTCTTTATGGGACCCTGAAACAAGCTCTAATCTTTTGAGAGAAAAAAATCTTCTTAGTAAATTAATGAGGCAATTAAATATTTAAGTAATAAGTTTGTGAATTTTGTTAACGTGGTGACACATTTATGATTGTGGCAAGCAAAAACACTTCAAATGCGGTGGTAAAAAAGCGAGAAAGTTTTTTAAGAGCATAGTTTCGGAAAACTCGAAGGTTTACCAAAACTCGAAGGTTTACCAAAACTCGAAGGTTTACCAAAACTCGAAGGTTTACCATTTTCCGAAATGATAATCGCTTGAAAAACTTTGTAGTATTCTGGAAAAAATGTTTTGGCGTACTCGCCTTAGTGCTTCAATTTTCTAAAAAAAAAATAGAAAATTCAAAACTGCGTTATGAGTAAAGTTGCATTATTTAGTCATAATAAGTACCTTTATAATTAAAAACTCCGAAAAATAAGAATTTTGAATGAGGAAGAAATTCAATAATTGAATAAACATAATTCTAATTTTCTTGCAATCATTAATTTTACAACAAGTTTCAATTGAACAACGCAACATACTATGTACGACTGGCTTACCTGATTTGTTTTCTTCTCTAAAAGTTGTTTGAGGACTCTTTTAGGCTTGCTTTAAGTGTTGAATGCGATTTCATGAATAAAGCGTATACAGAGAAAACCTTCTTTCATGAAACCGATTTACAAAACCTTTTCTTATTCAGCTCCCGTAAGAATTATTTTCCAATTAGATTTTGAAAAAAATATGTATAAAAAAATTCAGACGCGTTTAATGAGCATAAATCAGCAGAAAAAGGTTTTTATTTAAAATTTCCAGCTTAAGTCAAAAATGTTATCTACAATTACATGAGACATGAGTGAAAGATCGCACGAACAAAAAAAAACCCACGAGGCGAAATTTAACCCAGTCATCTTTTTTATACTTTTTTTCCGGAGTAACACTTGGGTATCATTAATACTTTCTTGTTATATTTACGGAATGTTTTTTTTTTGCATCTGCATCGACGGTGAACGCATGATAAACAAAACAAAAGACATGATTAGAGCGTGAGTCAATTCAGAAAGTGACCTTTCAGAGGAAATACAAGCAGACAAGATATCAATAATATCAGAACCGTCTTGTGCAGATCTATTCGACGGAAACTGACCTACCCCGCTCATCACTGATAAAACTTCTCAAACGAGTGAGATGAATATGCTATGCTAAACACTCGGGCTCAAACTCCTTGATTGAGTGCGTAAAACGATGGGGTAAAGAAGATTCGGCAAAAGCTCATAAAATGCAACAAGGCAGAATTATGTGGTATGAACAAGTGAGAAGAAATCCGATCGGCATTGCAAGGCACGTCCTAGAAAAAAGGGTGGACACCCGCAAGGCAGATCAATAACAGATTAATAAATGTGTTTAACTGTAATCTGGGCCTTGTAACACTGCACCCGAAAGATGCAGAATGTGGAAGTTCCAGGGACGACGGACTCTCATTCGATTCTCACGGACAAGGGACAACGCTTAGTAGAAAAAATTTATTGTTTGAGTCTTGATACCAATGTTTTTGAAATCGTGAATTAGGAATTTGGGCCGAAGTAACATTAGTAGAGCCGAGGACAAATTTCAAATTTGTGCGTTAGTTTTTAGAGCTCAATTACCTTGCTATTTCAGTCAAGTTGATCCTCAAACGTATTTTGTCATTTCGTTCAATCAATTTCAATCATTTGTCATTTTAAGCAGGGGTCACTGCCTTTAAACTGTGTACCTTAGAATTTGAAGTGTTATCATCCATCTTCCATCTCTCTTCTGTCTTAATCGTGAATTCTGGAGTTACGCTCCAGTCATGACGCAATCGCTTGATAAGCATTCATGATTCAGAGAACAAGGCATATGAGCGTTTCATATAACACTATCGCACGGAATAGCAATGTGTCCCCGTGGTGTAATGGTAACACGCGCTCCCGGTTTGATTCGAGATGGCTGGGTTCGATCCCGCCCTGTGTACTAGCTTTTTTCTGTGCGATAGTTCAATCATTTTTTGGTCATTGTTTCTGAACTGTGAAACTGAGCATTTCCTGGAGTTTTATGGGGTCAGAAATTGAAGACCGATAAAAAAACCAACACTCTTCGCCTTGACTAAAAAATTGGAAAACAATATGGGGTTCTTGGCTGTCAGGTTCTTTTGGTCCACTTGTGCAAATTGGTAAGTTTTCTAACCCAAGTCGCTCAAAACATGGGTTTGTGTGTTTCTGTTGTTGTGTCTTGATGGAACCTATCCACGCTTGAACGGAGATGAATCAGAAAAAAGGCGATGAATGTCAACTGCAAAATGAAAAACAAGGATGAGCAAATACCCCTTTATAAAAAAACTGTCTGTGACACAAGTTAGAACATTTCTCAGTTTGAAGCCTCCAATAGGAGTTATTTCCGCAGAGTCTGTAAACGTTTCTCATAGTCCCAGTCTCTTATAACAATCTCTGGGTTTAGTCAATGTAATTAGCACTGACAAGTATTCAAAAAATTCAATACTCAAGACCGGTCAAGATTGTTTTTAAGGGTTTTATAAGAAACTAGTCTCTAAAAACAATCTTCAAGACAAGTTTATGAGGCCAGTATTTATGATTAGTCTTCAAGATCAGTTTCTAAGACCATTCTTCATAGTAAGTCAGTCAATAAATAAATTCTCCAAGACAAGTTTCAGGAACCAGTCTACAAGAGCAGTTTCAATCTGCTGCGGTTTTCCAGATGCGTATTGCTCGCTCAGTTCTCCCATCAGCCATAATCCTCATTCTATCTTCGCTCTCATGCGCAGAAGACAAATTATCTTCACTTTCATCGAGTGAGGAGTTCGATCCTGTTGTTTATGCGGAAAGGGTGGACAAAGCTATACGCAACGGCGAGAAGAAGCAAGTCGGCAAGTTCCTTGCAGGAATCTCTAACAATCAACGGCAGGAGGTGCGTAAACCCATCTATTAAAAACCTTTCAGATCTTTTTTGGCTAGTAAAGATCTTCTTTTTTTAAATAAAGATCTTTTTTTTCGACTCATCGAAAGATTTTTTCCGACTCATCGACCCTCTCTGGCTTCTTTAGTAAAACCATTTTGACCCTCTATAACTTTTCGAATGAGTTTTTTTCGAACTGCACAACAATAAAAAAGTAACATTAAAATATTTTCCAGCTAAACCATTTTACCATCATGAGAATGTCCAGTTACACAACTTGGACCTATTTTAGATTTTACATTATTTAATTCAAATCCTTTGTGTTTTACCAGTTATACCACTTGAACCCATCTCAGCTTTTCAAGTTGAACCATTCAGACTTACCAGTTATACCACTTGAACCCATCTCAGCTTTTCAAGTTGAACCATTCAGACTTACCAGTTATACCACTTGAACTCATCTCAGCTTTTCAAGTTGAACCATTCAGACTTACCAGTTATACCACTTGAACCCATCTCAGCTTTTCAAGTTGAACCATTCAGACTTCTACGATAAAACTTTCAGTTGAGCCAAATAGACTATTGGGAGTTATTCAATTTTACAGCTTAAAAAAGCATACCTCGAGAACTATCAAAAGGAATTGGAAAACGTCATTGACGATAATTTCTCGGGAAACCTAGTCGACGTGCTGCTTTCTCTGCTCGACCCTCCGACGGACTACGATGTGAAAAAGCTTTACCTAGCGATGGAGGCTCGTTTTAGAATTGTTTGCAGATCACAAATTTACAAATTTAATTCAATTAGAATATATTACCATCATATGTAGAATAGCTAGAACATCGTAGCCTTTCTAGAATCTGTATTGTAGGCTAAAGAATCACCTTTGCATTAGAAAGGCGACTATGATCATCAATGACAATAGATGAGAAAAAATTACCAAACGGGCGAAAACTTGTCCACGGGGCGGGATCGAACACATTTATTTGTTTTTTCTCACCGGGAGTGCGAGCACGTTCAATTAGTTTTTTTCATCAACTTTAATTCTAACATTACAGCAATATTTTTTACGCTTCTGGAAATTTTTTTTTGTTCTCTTGACTATTTTTGGACTATTTTCCGTAAGATGGATTTTGGAACTTTTACTTTCCAGGGGCTCGGTACTGACGAGGATACTCTCATAGAAGTAATCTGCTCCCGAACTCCGGAAGAACTTGAATACATCCGCATTCGTTTCGATAATGTACCTGGTTTCGGTGAAAATTATAAATCTAGTAGGGGCTTTTTTGAAAAGACCAATCAATGATGGCAAACTTGAGAGCACCTGTGAGCCGAGCCATTCTTTTCCGCCTTGAGGGTCTCAAAAACTTTTCAAAGCTACTTGACTGTGTTATGGTAGATATAATTTACGAGAAACATTTACGCACTTAAACTAAATAGTATATGTAGAATTAATATGTTAGAAATAAAAATTGGAAGGGAGCGAAAAGCAAATAGTACGCACGTGAAAGGACTTGTCCCGAAGGTATTCGGCTCGCTAACTGATTGGATCGCTGACGATACCTCTGGCGAGTTCAGAGATGTCCTCGTTGCCCTCGCCAATTCCTCGCGAGAGGCTGACTCGGAGTCGGCCGAAGTCGATGTGGAAAGCGTCCAGCACGTATGTAATGAGAGAAAATTGAATATCTCAATGAATGAATTCATTGAGATATTTGTTCATCGATCGAGAGCTCCAGATAGATCCTTAACCACATTTTTTTCTCAATGTAATAGTTCATCTATAGAAATCGTGGTTAGATATACTTAGTAGGACCCTAGCATTCCCGTTAGCTATTTTCCTGAAAAGATTTTGTTCATATAATCGGAAAACGAGATCTATGCACATATGTACATATGCAAATGTCTGAGATGACATCTGATTTATAGAGTTTAAGGCTTGGGGAGATTTTGAGAGGTGATGATTTATCGATAGTTATATGTAGTATGACTTGTCGACAGAAGTCATACTACATATGACTATATGTTTGGATGAAGCCTTTGGAGAAAGTTTTATGTGACTTTTTGAGTTACTTCGAAAAGATGAATCATGCATAGACTAACAGGTTATGGAATATTGAGATTTTTACAAACATCGATGTATAGAAAGCATTAAATGTGACTCATCGAGCGACTCAAATAAGATGATTTATCGAAAGACTTAGAAATTATGATTTCTCAATCGATTTTTTTGCATTTTTGTTTTGTTTTGCGGCTCCCCAAAACATTAATCAGATAATTGGAATTTTTTTGTAAAATAACATATCCAATGTATGACTAACACATTATGTCATGAGTTTACGCCCGATCTTTTAAAACATGCTATGATAGGATGCTATACGACTATTCGTCGACTGGAAGGCAGGCTTTACGAATGAGAAGTCTCATTACTTTGAAATACTCACAACTCGGAATGCAAAACAGCTCCGCAAGGTACGCTCGGTTCACAATTATGCTGAAGTCAAGTCTAATAGCAAGCGCTTTCGCTGTCTTATGGTAACATGCTCGCACTCCCGGACAGAGTTATGCGGGTTCGATTCCGCCCGGGAACTAGCTCCGTTTGTTAGATTGAACAAATTATCTCAACCAAGGCGTGCGTCACCGCACTTGAACTGTTATTACTGAAATTTTAAAAAAATTTTGAGTTTAATACGCATTCTAAATCGGTATCAGTTCTTGGATCTCAGAAGATTCTTGAAAAAAGGAAAGACAAGATATATAACATCTACGTAGAAAAATTGATCTTTAGTTTCAACCGAACTTCTCAATCTGAAGTTCTATAACTTGACGAAAATTTTAAAACCCTTTCTATTCTAAACGCATTATTTGGTGTTAGACCCAGAATGGAAAACAAAAACATCCTTCAGAAAGTTTTCTTGTTGGCAATTTTTTGTTTTCTTCAGAAAGAAATATGAAAACAATTTTTCTTTCAATAAAAAAATCTTGACATGTGGATAATAATATTTTTCCAGATTATCGATAAGTTCGAGTTTCTAGCTAGCCAGAGCATCGAAAAAGCAATCGAGGACCACTTCAGGGTGAATCATTTTTTGTTGTTCTCATTATGCGAACTCGATCTAGATATTATTGATTCCCACTATCATTTACTAATTAAAATGACATCCGAATTTTCGCTCGAAAAGTTCCATGCAGTTGAATCAAAAAACATTATTAGTAAAAAAAGTTGAAAGTATCGAATTCGAAATGTGAAAAGTTTAAACTTTTTTCCATGATGAATTCAAACCGTTCTTTAGTTCAATTCTAATTCGTTATAGTCAATGGTACGAGACAAATAGAGGCTCATTCAAACCATTTCATCTTATTGTCCATTTTTGATTGTCTGGATGAGACCTATAATGTAGACTCTGGTGTTAATCATAGTTTCGACGTGACGGCCTTATAGTGAACAAACCCTGATAGCAACCGGAATACACCGTTCCGCATGATAGAAATAAATTTGCGGAGAAGAAGTGCCGCGCGTTTAATTTCACTATGTTGAACCGCTAACATCAACTCAGCGCTTTACTGGTTGCGTTAGTGGCAATTCGACGTTTATCAGTTATAATAACACTGAAGATTTCATCAACTAGCACTGAAGATTTTATCAACACTAGTGGGAAATATCTCATGATCACACTAGTACGAAGTTTTTTTTATGGTGAATTTAAAGGCGCGGGTAAATTCCGAAACAAGCTTTTGAAAACTAGAAATATACAAAGTTAAAAAAGAAGAAATTTTGGTTATATACAGTTATAAATCGTCAATATAAGTTTTAAAAAATTTTATTATGTAAAGTTTGACATTATTATTCCGCAGTTAAAATGTAAATGATGGGTTGAATGAGCGCCTTCTGCTTTTGGTTTAAGGTCATCCTGCTCTTAAAGCAAAACCAGGAGATTGTTGTAGTTCATGCGTGTACATATATTCACTGATGTGAGTTTTCTTCCGTTTTAAATGCTCTACCATAATGACATTGGCTACACTGCCTTATCGAATGATACCAGTAATTTATCTATTGATTTCGCAGGCAGACCTGCAACAGACTTACCTCACTATCGTTCGATCGATAACCAACAAGCCGAAGTATTTGCTACGCTACACAAGAAGTCGATGAAGGTTTGTGTCGAACTCCAGCGAGAGACAAAAGCAAACCATTTATCTGAGAAAATTGTTTTTCGAACTTGAATCGCCATGTCGGAAGGCCTTTGAAGTCCGATTTACTGTGTGCATTAGTAGTTTATTCGTTAGCACATTCGCATAAATCGAAGAGCGTTCGTTTCCCGTGCAATGTTTCAAGGGCCTTGGAACCAATGACGATGACTTGATTCGAACACTGGTTTCTCGAGAAGGTAACGAATTGAAGCAGATCAAGGAAGTTTACAAGGAGCTCTACAAAGAGACTCTCGAGGCAGATATTGAGGTTTTTACTTGAACTCGCGAAATCCGGGTTGAATAATTAGGGTCCTTGGCAAAAACTGGATAATTGGAAAATTAAATTTTCTTCTTTCTGAGGCATCAAATTCGACTCTGTCATATTTTCCGCTGTGTGAATTTTCAGTCGAAACACTTTTCTTTCGAGTAAAATAGATCAAATAACACCATTTTATGAATTTCAGTTCATAATTTCTTTGGAATTCGGAATAATTCTTTTTCTTCTAGCTAACCCATTTCATCTCTCAAGGATTGAAAAAGAAGAGGTTTGAATATATGTTTCAAAAAAAATCATCAATCAATAAAACTGGATCAATTTGCAGGATGATACTTCTGGCGCGTACCGTGACACGTTTACTGATGATATGTGCCCAAAATTAGCGCGGGAAAAATTCCTCTCATTACTACCTTTTAGAAACGTCTTGAAAAAATGAATGACTAAGTATTTAATTATTTACACTTTTTTGAAGTTCTGG